>OW052227.1:22245000-23445000 GCA_932527175.1 Operophtera brumata | reverse complement strand
AAGCAAACATACATTTCCGCGTCCAACATGATATTGTGTTCGATTTCAAAGTCAATTTTGCTATTCATTGAGCTACAAGATTTAAATATTTCTGCTCTTGAACAAAAAAAATACGTGCAGCGCAATGAACAGAAAAATGGTAATTGACATAGATACGATGCGTCCGGCGGCGGCGTGCGGTGCGCCATTTGGTGACCTCTGGATTGGACAATAGCTGCGCAGCACGCTGGCTTCATAATACAATAATTGTCATCAGAACTTATAGGTATGCAAAATTTCTTCTAATTCAGTTTTTCTAAACAAAGGTACATTGCAAGTTAAATAAATTCCATAAAGAGGCTTTACGTCATCAACATGCTTACTCATGCAAGTTGATGACGCAAAGCTTTTGATAAAAGCTGATTAGCTGAACAAAATTTGGACGCTCTTCTTGAGGATCACCAGTTGTTGTTTGGTCGCAGTCAAAGATACACCAGTAGGGCCTACCTTCCATTTCACATAACATTATCATGCTTTCGACAGAGTTCATCGTACTGATTGTAGCGGTCGCACTGCTGTCGACTGTGGAGATGTTACCAGCGAACCGTGGAGTCCAAAGTGATGGATTAGTCCAAAGGGTGAAGAGATATGTATTGCACTCAGGATGCCCGAAAGGAGAGATGATGGTGACAGCTGTCAATAAATGCAAGCCTTGCTCGTGAGTGCCCATTACTTAACTATTTATTTAAGGGATTTCAATCTACCATTCTATGAAAGAAACGTCTTCGTTTTTATTCAGTTACATTTTAATGTTTAAATAAAATACATAAAATACATTAATTATTAACCGTCTTCTTAGCTCTAATAAATAAGAAAAAAAAAACACTGAATGTACTCCTAATGTGAAAATAGAAACGCTGTTTTACTTTTCCAAACCACTGCACGAGATCAGAAGCGCAGTGGCCGGCTGAGATGCAAGAGGTTGCGGGTACGATTCCCGCTACGAGACAAATGTTTGCATGATCTCAAAATATTTATTCTGGGTCTGGGTATTGTGGTAGCATGGTACTCATAGTTCCTGATAATCACGACACAGGGCATCCTAGTGTGGGTTCAGGACTTTGTAGTGACTGTTGGGTGAGTTATATTCTACAATCATTTTATATTAAACATTTCTGGTTTTTTTTACAGCATCGTTTATTTTTTTGCGATCTGGATTACGATTGATGACAGAACACTTCAAGACCTTCAAGAACGATACCAAAACACGAAAATCATATTTGACGAATGTATCCCTGAAAAATTATAACTAACCCCATGTAATTACTCAATATATCTGTACCTAGTTATTATAATTATAATTTACCCTTTTTATTTGAATTTTATTTATTTGTCTTGCCTTACTAATCCGACCAGGAAACATCCACCTAGACCGCGCCCTATCCGGCATTGCACTGGGTTTGCCTCACTAAGACATAAAGATGAAAGTCTCATGTGCCCGTAGCAAAATGATATGAAGCACTTAGCAAAATGATAGGAATGAGCGTAAGCGCGAGCGACCAGTGAAGGAACCGCCGCGCCCGGCCGTGCCGAACACAACCGTGACGTCATCACGCGATCGAGAGCCGTCCGAGTTTTTAAATAATTTAGAACTAAAATGCACATTTTGATCTTAATTTTCTCATCCATTTTTACACATAGAAAAGAAGTAAAAACGCAGTTATTCACGTATTTTTTTTTTATTGCTTTGGCGTTTGTAGGAAAAAACGTTTGTCTTCTTGATTGCACCGGCAACCTTCAAACCAGAACACAGCAATGCGAACACTATTACTGCTCTCCGGCAGAAATAGGTATCGTGGTGTACTTCCCCGATCGAACTCTTTCACATAATAGCTCTGCTACTACTAAATTGTAATAGTTAACCAATCATAGACGACCTCTGTGGTGCGTCGGGCGAAGGTTCGCCTGCGGCGCAGGAGGTTGCGGTTTCGATTCCCGCCTCGGAACAAATATTTGTGCGATCTGCAGATATTTGTTCAGGGTGTTCTGGGTATTTTCTAAGTATAATAAAAAATATCTATCTATTTAATGTATTGTATTAAGTATATCAGTTATCTAGTACCCATAACACAAGCTCTGCTTAGCTTGGGGCTAGATAATGTTGTGTAAACTGTCCAGCATTATTTGTTTGTTTGTTAGCATTAAATTAATTGTAGTTTTAATTTCATTCGTTTTCTTTTTAATTTAATTCATTTTCTAAAAACTGTCTGTAGTAAGGACATACAAATCAGAACTATCGATTATATCTACTACGACTATCGATTATACTAACTTATAATAATTCTTACATAATCTGGATTCGAATTATTGCTATTGGTTGGTGTTACTTCTGCTGGTTTTATCACAAAATTTGCTTTAATTTAGACAAACTATATCAATTTACTTATCACAATGATCGTAGTGTGATAAATCATCCAATTTAGATGCATGAATCATAAAATCGTGACGTAGTACAACCGAGACTAAGCTTCATTGAGTATTATCATCATCATCATCATCATCATCATCAGCCTATAGAAGTCCACTGCTGAACATTGGCTGCTGAACATGTGTATAATTCGAAACTAATTTGTATAAGGTGTACCTACAATAAAGTATTTTAATTCATCAATCAGTTATAAGGCTTACACAATTAGAAAGGAAGGAAAGGCCACGAAAAAAGGTATTGAGCCTCCTCCATCCACCGACATGCTGCGACCTTTATAATATCTTTTGTATAACGATTTTGTATAGCTCTCCTCTTCTGCGTGGTCCGGTTTGTGGTCGCCACTCGAGAATCTTTAATCTCCAACGGTTGTCATATTATGCGATCTGCGAGCTATATTATGGCCTGATATTATGGCATGCCCATTGCCACTTTAAATTGTTAATTCTGAAAGCTATTACGGTGATCTTGGTACGGGCATTCTCAAAGAACTTTCTCAAAGAATTTATTTATTTGTTGATATTTTTTAATTCTAAGTGCCTATTTCTACATATAAGCAATCACCGCGGCCGTCACTAAAGCGAGATAAATTATCATCGTAAATTATAAACAGCTATTCTTTGATCATCAATAACCTCGAGATTGTCAAAGGGGGAAGTAAGCCAACAATCAACTCGAAATCGTATTTACACCTGAGCTCGCCAAATGTACTTATATCTTGTCAATGGTTTATGGCATTTGGAAACTCAATTTTTTGGGCTAATTGATGTTTGATTTCCATTGCACATTTGATCTGACAAGGAAGCTGATTTTAAAACCTGTTGGAGCAGTGATATCTCCTTTCCACAAAAAATATCTCCTGTGCAGCCCTAGTGCGTTTAGTGTGTGTAATTTGTGGTGTGTCCGGCCCAAGAACAGACCTCTCCATCTCCTTGGGTCCCGTGGATGTCGCAAAAGCTGACTTTTACGACATCCACGGGACCCAAGGATCACGTGATCTAAGGTATTACCCGGACTTGTTTGTAAGATTCGTTGGTATAAGATTTATTGTCCAGGCTGCTAGCTTATTTAAGGAATGTGTTATTATTGTTATTAGCAGAGTCAGTCGTGGGAAGCAATGGCAGTGATGAGCTCACCACTAGTCACGTCTATTTCCCACGATGGTGCACCCTGAGTGAAAAGAGGCCCATTTGAGGCTCTGCCTACCCTTTCGGGGAAGAAGACGTGTGTCTATGTATGTATGTATTTCTTATCAACCTAGTGTGCAATTTTAGCGTAGTAATAGGCTTTCTAGTGAAGTGGTCCAGATGGAAACAGGCGGGATTTTTTAGTTAAGTCAAAAATACTTTCTGATGAATTATTTAATTCAATAGCAATTATAACATAATACAACAACCTAATTAATGAGCAATTAATCGAGTTGCCATTTATAAGGCACCCTGAAGGCACTAATTACGAGAGAACTTGCGCGACATAATGATTTGGTTAGTAGTATTGTACCCATTTTCACCAACTAATCCTTATTTTACGGGGACATTTAGCGCATCTTAAAACAGGTTTCTATGAAAAAGAGTAAAATTTGATATTCGTTGTATTAATAAGCAAAAGTAAAATAAGTGGTTTGTGAAAGTGGGATTTAGTTAGATTATTTTATTATGTCTAATTATATCTATAACATCATATTTTAAAAGTAGTTTTATTATAATTTCATATAGTTATATTGCACGTTATATTGTAAATCTTACAATATCACGTGTCAATTGACAATATCACACGCAATTTTTCTATACAACTTGAAATGATGGAACAATCAGATGGCCCAATTGATGTTAAGCGGTACCCTCTGCCTATGAACAGTGCTTTATCTCGTAGGTCACGTCCACCTAGGACGCGCCTTATCCGGCATTGCACTGCACCCGCCTGAGACATACAGTTGTGGTCATATAATTAAGAACGATTTGAAGTTCTAGAAGTTTTTTATTTAAATCGTATCATACACAGAGATGTGTACCTTCTGAGAAGCAACTAGTTATGTTATATAATAGTCACATTAATAGAGCAACCTGACTTAAGAATAAAGTATGAAATCGCTAACTATTATTTGCACATTTTATTGATTTTATCAAAGTAACACATTCAAATAGTACTGAAACTGGACAAATAATTAAGAACGATTTATTTAACTGCTCGGGAATTGTTTTGTATGACACTTAGATTTAAAAAATCACAATATTATGTAGCACAGGAAACATAAAAAGAAATTTAATAAATATTTAACTAAAATTAATAGTTAATAGCATATCCACGGCTTTTAATTACAGCTTTACACCGGCGAGGCATTGACTCTATTAATTTTTGACATTTCGCAAGAGAAATAGAGTTCCATTCTTCTAAAAAACGTCATACAGCTCTCTTAAATTTCCACACTTTGTATTTGAAACCTTTTTCTTTACTTCAAACCACAGATTCTCTATTGGGTTTAGATCTGGACTGTTAGCAGGCCAGTCTAAGACAGAAACTAATTGCGCTGTAAGAAATTCCTTTACGGTGCGTGCAGTGTGCTTTGGATCATTGTCATGCTGGAATGTCCAAATGACCGGTAGAACGTCTTCAGCGTATGGTAACATTGTTTCTTCCAGTATATTTTTGTATTGGAACTGATCCATGTTACCTTCTATCAACTTTACAGGTCCTACACCATGTCCAGAAAAGCAACCCCAAATTTTCACATTTCCACCACCGTGCTTTAATGTAACTTTCGTGTACTTTGGGTCGAATGCTGTATTCGGGGGACGTCGTACATATCGTTTTCCATCAGAACATACTCTGTTTATTTTCGTCTCGTCAGAAAAAAGTTCATTTTTCCACTGTTGCACAGTCCAGTTTTCATACTTTCTCGCAAATGCAAGCCGGGCTTGCCTGTGGCAAAGTTTTAACATGGGTACCTTTCTTGCTATCCTACCGTGCAATTTTTCTTCTACCAAATGTCTTTGAATAGTGCGTGCTGAGATTGCTGAAGGGTTGTTTTCACCAAAATATTCTTTTCTAAGCTCATTGGACCCTTTAAAAGGATTTTGTTTTGCCATACGAACGATGTTTCGGTCATCTCGAGGAGTTGTTTTTCTCTGTTTAGGTACACGTGGAACATTCGAAGTAGTTTGATACGTAGCAAAATGCTTTACAGCGTGGAAAACCATCGTTTTTGAACATTGCAGATGGTCGGCTATCTTTTTATAAGACCAATTCTTCCGGCGAAGTTTTATTATTACTTCCCTTGTAGATTTATCACAACTTTTATTTTTTCCCATTGTTTTTTCTAAAGAAGCAATCACCTTTAATCTTTTACAGCACGTAATGGCGCCAAAATTATACAAACAGTAACAAATCGACTGAGTGTTCAATATTTAAATTTGAATAAAGGTATAAACTACTCAGCGTTCTTAATTACGTGACCAGCCAGTAATAGGGAATACTTTGTTTAAAAGTAGTGTAAAAAGTTTGCCTATTGATTTTTAGCCAATCATGTGTATCAATGAATACAGTGGTAATATGGAAATGTTTTACGATACCGAGAGAAATAAAAACAAATGCATACAATTAGTTTTGCATCTTAGTTGGAAAAAATCTTCCCTTTATATCAGCGTTCTTAATTATATGGCCACCACTGTATATATAAAAAATCTCATGTGCCTGTAATTTCACTGACACCCATCAATACCCTTCCAACCAGAACACTACTGCTTTACGGCAGAAATCGGTATGAGTGTAGTACTTCCTCGAACGACAAACTCTTTCACAACTAAGCATGGAAATAAGCACAACGAGCTGTTGTCTCATGGTCTCAGGACTTTTTAAGTAGTAATTGCAACAACTAAGATATGGTCCGTGATGTGGAGATGAAAGTTGAGACGATTGACAACATCACGTGAAATTATGATATCACTGGCTTTTAAAATAACCCTTCAACATCTTTATGTTCTAGTGATAAGCGAAACTACAAAGCTAATGTATAGAGATGAAAATAAAGTAATTAGCGATGCCAAAAGTCGTAAAACTCAATGCTATTTAATAACATTTAATGATCACTTTCGTATTGATAACGCTCCGATTGCATACACATACGTACAGTCTGTAGTCACACGCAGTCATTGAGTATGTCAATATTAAGCGGCACTTGAGTGGTTTATGTTTAAGTACAATGGTTAAAAATGTATAATACTAACACATTTGTGCGTTGTTTTATTTATGGAATACTTTGGTCAATACAAACTCTTACATTACATGTATGATAGATTATAAATCGTACTTATATCTAATACTTTATTAATAGCAATAATACTATACCACAAAAATAAATACTTAACATACTCAAATAGGTACATTTATATATAAATAAGTTAAATAACAAATTACACACAACAGTCACATACATAGTCTTGACCCCACACTAGGATTCCCTGAATCGCGGGTATCAGGAACTACGATTACCATGCTACCACTACACCCAGACCCGGAACAAATATTTGCAGATCATACAAGCATTTGTCCTGCAGCGCAGCGAACCCACAACCTCTCGCTTTTCAGCTGGATACATGCCCACCACGCCATAGAGGTCATTAAAAGGATGAAGGATGATAATCTTCTTTTCACAGCCATAGTTGGATTTTTATAAAAAAAACTATTAAATCGAACAACGTGATCGTACCTCGCGGCCGGAAGGACTTCTTCGACATAAACAGACCTTGCTGACCAGCAATGTTAGTATGAAAATTCATAATTATATGTCGTGTTACTCTTATTAACAAAGTGAATTTCACTATGGAAATCTGACTATATTAAAAAGATTAATAAGTTCGTTGTACCTATGTATAATGTCATCATGATCATCAGACTAGATAAGGCCACTGTTGGACATAGGCCTCCCCCACAGAATGCAACGACGCATGGTCTTGAGACACCTTCATCCACCGATTTCCTGTGACCTTTATAATATATTTGGTTCATCAAGTTTGGTCTTCCTCTTCTGTGTGTTCCAATTCTTGGTCGCCACTCGAGAACCTTTATTACCCATCGGTTATCAGTTCAGTGGGTCGGTTCGGTTCGGTGGCTTGCCCATTGCCACTTCGTCTAACTAATTCTGAGATCTTTTATGTACTAATAGTTTAATCTAGCTGACTATGGTGCCCTCGGCCTAAGAATAGGATTTCTTCAACTAATCCAATATCGTAAAAGACGACTATCAGATCACGCCAAGGGATGGGCAGCAGCATCCACCTGAGTACTTAGAACTTATTCTTAGACCACCAATCTGCCTACCAAGCGCTAACGCGCTGACCCAAACAGATTTGCTACCTCTACGTCTGATGTTCCCTATATATTTAGCGAAGAGTTCAGTAAGTAGGTACAATGTCTGTGTGTACTATTCAGCTGCCGGTGTTGCCACATGCATTGTGTTTCACGGATTCAGGTCTGGATCCTATCAGTAAGTAGCTCTTTTTCTCTACCAAATATCTATATCAATTGAGGTGTGATGGAGTAAAACATTTCGCATTTGTAAAGATAAACAACGGTCGACCAAAGCGAAGTGGACATGTGATACACCAGGTTGTTTTGCTTGATAACGATGCCAGGTTGATATTTATGGTTGATTTTATATTACACATCTTCTGTGGTTTGGTGGAAATTGGTTCATTATGATAATCCTTAAAAACTATGATAATGTTAGCTGAAACTTGTAAAGCAGGTTAAACCTAGATGTCTTCTTCTTCTTCTTCATATAATGGAATCTGAGAAGTATGACGTCATGCGTAGGGCAGCTGACAACTGGATGGGGAGAATCTAGTCCAGACTCAGTGCCATGAGGGGACCATGACCTGCAGTCGATGACTTGATTGATGATGATAATGATGACGATAGCCTTTACTCCAACTCTGTCTTCCCAGCTAGCAATCCTCCAGATGAACTGATGATGTAACGCGAAGACGGAGAATAAAGGCGGTTCAAGCTCGTTCGTTGTGGCTAGGGAGGCCTATGACTGCTCCCAGTTGATGATGATTAATATGATGAGATTGAGGTGAAGTATTCAGTCTTGCAAGGAATGTAGCAGGTTCATTATTTCGGCAAGACTTAGCAAGGAATCCCGGTTATTTCTTCATATCTGAAACAAAGGAGAATATGTCGTTATTATTGGTATTTGAATGCATTTACGCTTTGTGTAAACTATGTAGTTTCACAAGCTCACATGTGATGTTTGCACTTGAACAAGTTCATGCATGTAGGTATATTATTTTGTATTCAAGAATATGTCTGGCATAGAGTTTAATAGGGCAAAAAACCATTGCTGAGTTTTGCCCTGATAAAATCATTAGCTGCCTACCCCGGCAAAGTGAAGTGATTAGGAAATTTCTTGTGGAAGTCTGACTCAGTTGAATACAAAAACAGGTGACAAAGTGCACTAGAGAACCTGACACCAGCGACTCTATTTTTGTGACTGATTACAAACAAAGAAACAGACTAGCTTGGACGAGCTCTTGAATAGTGTAAACTGTTTGACGAAGACGAAATCGACTTGTATCGTGCGTGGCATTGTTTGTGTTGGTGTGTTTCTCTCTAAAACGGTATTGGTTATTTGCAGCCCTATGATAGCTCCATAGAGCTGCGAGCAAAGAAGTTTATTACAAGCTTTTATTTGACTTCCAATGTAGGTATGTATGTTTGTCTGGGTGGAATCCGGGTGGAGTCTTGCAACTGAATTTTAAAGCAGTTATCCTCAACCGATTGAGCTGAAATTCGGCATACGTGTCAAATTCTGATAACAATACAATATGATGGTGACAACGAGCTGATCTGATGATGGAGGTGGACAACGGAACTCCTCGATGGATAGTAATAGACTGGCCGTGTTTAGGCTCATTTTGATCAGCACACGGTTACGATTACTAATTTTATAAAAGCTTGTATTGAAAAATATATTTTTCACATAAAACTTATTTTGATAGTAGCCTTTATGATACCTAGAGCGTAAAGAATAATGTTTTCGTAAATTCGTTCAATATGGCTATCAATAAATCTTATAAGCTGTTGCAATATATAAAAGTTGTTGTCACAAAGCATATGTGTTTAACTTTACGTCGTATGTTAATATTTGTATTACAAACAATGGGACAAACTGAATTGACTAACGACTTGGTAGCTGTTTGAAAACATGTTACTAGTATTGTCACCGCCAACTGGTTGAATTCAGGCGTTTAATAGGAAGGCGAGCCCTTTCATCGAACAACGCCATTCACGACCATAAGAAAATAGCTATAATATTATCATCGTGAGATTGTAGTTAGGTTAGGTTAGATAGGTTGTTAGGTTTTTTAACTATTTTGTTACATCAAAAATCTGATTTTATAAAAATAATCAAATGAAATGGCTAGCTGTCCAAAAAAACCGTTGCGTGACTGACTGACGGACTATCAATGCACAGCCTTAACCGTAAGTCCTGGAGACATGAAATTTGGAGGGTTCTTCACTCGGTATAGGTACATATACTATGTGCAGACAAGTGATTGAATCAGCCGTTTAAAAGCACAACTAGCCCTTTCCACGACTAGCCCTTACCAGACATTATACGTAGAAGAAATTTCCTTCCTCACCATCACACCAGAGTGGCAGAAAAGCTTACGGTGTTGAGGTTAGGAAAGCGTTTTCCTATGTTTAATACTAGTGTAGTGGAGGAAATTTTCTTCCTAAACATCACACCAGTGTGACAGAGCAGTGTGAAGGTGAGTCGTTCGCAAGAATATTTAAATTGATTGATATATAGATGATTGATATATAAGTTACGATGTTTAGATGTTTGTTACTCAATCACGCCAAAACGGCTAAACTGATTGCGATGAAATTTGGTACACATATAGATTATGACCTGAATTGAGCTATAGGTCACTTTTTATCCTCTTAAGACTGAGCTCCCGCCAGGCAGAAATTTTCATACAAAAAAAACGCCACGCGCCGCTCGAAAAAGTGGTTTTTATTAAATATCTTGTGAAATATAGATAATTTTAAAAAAACCCCGTGGAGGAACCCTCCGTTTTATTGTATTGTTTTTATTTATCCAATTTTTGACCCAATAATCTGTACCATATTGACAAACAATCGAATCTAGCCAAAAGTTAGAGGTAACTTTGTGATTTTTTTATCGAGAAAATTTTGTCCTATCGTGTTTCTGTCTGGGTGATCCCTCGGTATTATAATGTGGTATCCATGCATATTTTTAATTTGAATATTGTATTTGATTTCGTCAGTTAAAAATCTAATCTAAAATTGGTAATTTTGCGTTATACCCCACCTTAAAATGCGAGCAAAGCCACGGGCGAACGCTAGTTCTCTAATAAAGTAATCTGTCTGTCGGTACGGAGGCCTGCAATGCTCTAAGTATTTAAATGATTAACAATCTGTAAAAAAGTGCAATATTAAATTGTTAAATATTATGCCGTAAATAAACAAACTGTAGGTAGGATTTATGGCATTGGTTTTGCGATGTACAATAGGTACTGACACGTGTTCATGACTGATAAGGATACATTCCAATTTAGAATTACATGTCGTCGCGAAACCAAACAATTTTATAGCGCAACTTCATTACATTACAGATGAAATTGGATTGCGCTTCATGTTGGCGCTTATAACGACAAACGAAACAGAACATTTTGCAATATATTTGCAATTATCATAAGAAATATTGCTGTGTGAAAGGATAATCAATGTCGAGGCTTATGTGTGGAGTAACGAGAATGGATAAGAAATGAGTATATCCGAGAAATGTGAAATGGATGGCGACCGCTGTCCGGCGTCCATTATCCAAGTACCCGAAGTTTATCTCATATATATATAAAAGGCAATGTCATGACTGACTGACTGACTGACCAAGTGACAACACACAGCCTAAACCGCTGTAGAGACTTTAATTTTGGAGGGTGTGTTTGTCTCAATCTGTAGGGTTGAACTATGAACGGAATTTTCGAAAATTCGCATCCCAAGTCGTTCAAAATGGGGTTTAAACGTAAACCAAAAATGCTGTGTATTTGGAAACCGTTGGTAGTAGAACCTTGAAATGTTACATAGAGATTCCTTAAATAAAATTAACACACATTTGTTTCAGCGGTACCAAAATTTGCTGAAAAGGGGCACGGGATCGTTTTCTTCGTGATAATATACACTATATGTTATAGCCAGATTTCAACGTATTTCGACGTTGTAAAAATGAGTTTCACGGTATAGTTGTTAAGATTCATATATTTTCAGGATCTCAAGGTTAAATGGGACCCCAAATTTGAAAAACTTGAGTGTGGTGTCGTTTAAAAAGTCGTTTCACGGCGTGGTTAGTTGTTGTCTGAACGCCGGGGAAGTTTTCTGACTATGCGCGGACGAAGTCGCGAGCGGGTCATCTAGTCTTATATACCAAGCGAGCAGCAAGCTGCAAGAGTAGAGTGGTCACTAGATACTGGATATCCGGAATACAAGAATGTATTAAGAATTTACGCGGCAAGCAGCTGGAGGATTAGTTTTTTTTGCTAGTCTTGCTTATTGCGCAAAAAACACTGGACAAATTTTGAAGAAATGTGGTAGCTAGGTATACAGATAGATCTGATTTAATGATCTGATCTTGTGTTTATTTTTTTTTTATTTACATTCACTTTTTATACCAAAATTCCTTTATAGTAGGTACTAAGTATAGTATAATTTTATCTGTGGTACTAAGTAGTAATAAGATGAAATGAAGATTATAATATTGTTAATAAAGGCAATAATAATAATAATTTTTAACAATAACAATACAGATATATCAAACCCTGCATCGTTAAAATAACGCGGGTGAAACCGTTAGCGACAGCTAGCTAAACAAATTCATTTATCAATTTTTCTTGCAAGGTTAACATTGATCAAACGGATATGAGATCCTAGCCGTGGGCTGCGACCACTAATAAACGGCATTGGATAAACTATGACTCAAAAACTTACTCAAAAGTTGCACAGTCGGTCTATGTTATGCGGAACTACACAATAAAACAACTAATATAAACATCAAATAATATCTAGCTCCCCTCGGTGTAGCCGTGGCCTTAAGTGGTGTAAACAAGGTCACGAACATGTGTACGGAACGCGGAGCTGAATCAGTGACACATCTTAGTTGAAGCAACCGTGTTGCGTTTTGAAGTGATACAGAGCACATGACAATTTTCACAATCTGTGATATTCTCCAGTTCATTATTAGGTACTTATCGTAACTTTTACCGGGAAATTACATGCAACTCACTCCTGACTGACGATGCAATGTTATGATAACGTAGGTACAAGAAGTTATATTAATAAAAATAGAGATTGGAGAGTTGCCGTATATAGCTATTCGTTTTCAATTACCAAATGTAGGACCTACTTATTCTATCGACGTAAATAAATAAATAAACAATGCTGTATACAGTTCACACAACATTATCTAGCCCCAAGCTAAGCAGCGCTTGTGTTATGGGTACTAGATAACTAATATTATTATTATTATTTATTTAGCCTTTATTTTCATAATTTAATACTTATTTTTTATACATAATTAAAACATTAAACAAATTAGGTACACTAAAAGTCAGGCCCCATTTTGGGTATAGGCCTCCTCCAACTGTCTCCACTTGTCCCTTTATCCCCTCTTCGCTTTCTATCCAGTCCTCGCCTGCCACTTTCCGGATCTCATAACTCATAATATCCTCAATACTATTTATTACATAGACAGATAAATTTATTATAAAAAAAGTACATAGAAAATACCCACAACATCCTGAACAAATATCTGCGATCGCACAAATATTTGTTCTGAGGCGGGAATCGAACACGCAACCTCCAACAAAACAACGCAACATTTTTTAAAAAAAATACTAGAGTAGGTACCTAAAGTAAGGCCACTAGACGAGATAAAGAATGAAGGTAAACAAACTTTCAGGAAACAGACGACTCATTATTGCGTACGAGAGACAGGATCTCAATTCGCAATGTAACTTAACGGTCACATTGTTTACATTTTTTATCTCGCCCAACTTGAGCTATTTGCTCAAAACTATAAGCTGATACCTACCTATCTTTATTGATTTGTATGGCAGTATTTAATGTCAATGTCCAGTGACTCAACGCATAAACTCGTCTTGAGTCACCTAAACCAATATCTTTACCTCACGCGAAAACAAGTCAATCAGGTGCAAAAGTAAAGCCCTTGCATGAATTTATTGATTTAATTTTTTATTACAACAAAACAGTAGTTTTGTTTGACTAGAATCATGCATTATAGTGCAGCTTACGAACAAGCAGTACATTAACTGATGTTAGCAGTAACCTCTGCTTAACAACCACGCCTCAGACCTTAGAGTTCACTCACGCCCGGCACCCTAAGACATAACCGAAGAAAAAGTAATATTATGTGCCTGCGTTTTCACTGAAATACAGCAATGTGGACATTACTACTTGGTCGTTTTATTAGTTGTTGGTAGTCGAGTAATTCCCCGGACAAGTTCTTTTCGTATGAGTTATAAATATAGAGTATCAATGACAGACAATACCATTATGAAAACAGGCTTTTGTGATGATTATGATGGAGGCAGAAGATTGATAGTGGATTTAACTGGCACTTTTAGGGTTTTAGGGTTAGGTACCAACAGAACCATTATAGGATCACTCTTGTGTATGTCTGTCTGTCACAGCTTATATTCTCGGAATCTAATTGACGAAAAAAGTTGAAATTGGTACCTATACAGAGGTCAAAACTCGACGTTATTCTACTTTGCTTCATATAAGATATGAAGAATATACCTACCTATATGTAAAATGACAATGCAATGATAATATTTTCAGCCATTTCTCTACCCCTGCAGTGTACCTACATCTACATAAATATAGCTAAATATAAATTAAATGCTGTTTGTTTATAAACGCATCTCTTGAGAACGGCTGGATTGATTTGGCTATTTCTTGTTTTTTGATTGTAATAATAGTCCGAATATAGCTTTAGAGAAAGTTTTTTTTTAAAGATGCCCTGGAAATTGTGGGAGATTTAAGGTGCTTATTATAAGGTTGATTTTATTATAACCTCAAGACCATTGGACATGACGTCTGTCAAGTCAACGGTTGAGCGGATTTTGATGATATTTGGTGTGTGGATGGATGCTGGGGGTAGGCAGGGGGAAGGGGAAGGGGGTGATTGCCTAGTCACGTGCAAAAGGCTAGTAATACAATAATTGTGCATCCATACACGTCACGAGTCACGACATGTGAGTTTACGTCATTGAATGTTGCATTAACCAGTGGGGTAATTGCGCAATTCCATTGAACTCCACTGAACATCGGTAAAACTTCAAATTTGACATTTATAGCCCAGTCTGGACACTTTTCTATCAGTTTCGTATAATGTAACTTAGACGTCCCACTATGAGCCAGTTTCAAGCCCAGTGACTAGTGTCATTCGTACCAAAACCAAAGCTCAGTCTGACGTCACTGCACGTCGAAAATATCCTTCGGCAATTCCTCGAGATAGTAGTCTGACATGAACATTGGTGTTCGATTTGAGTACTCTGACAGTATGTTTAAAATACTCTGACAGTAGGTTTGGAATTACGCAATAAAGGGTGGTGGTTCAGCCATGTTCGTAATGCTCTACGATTAGAGGGCAAGGACCGTGCTGCACTTCCAGAAGGATAGGAACTACTTAGTAGTTACGGATAGGCTAGGTATGAGATTTGTCATGCGGGATAGTTGCGCAGTGTAATGACGAAATTATTGATATGGTAATTCTATTTTTAGCGACTGACGCAGTGTTAGCGATGCTGCTGCAGAAGAGGTGAAGGGAATTGTTTTTTAGGATTCCGTACTTCAATAGGAAATAAGTGGACCCTTATAGGTTCACATTGTCGCCCTTCTGTCTGTCTGAACGTTTGAACGTTTTTTTAGGAACGGCTAACGGTATCAACTTGAAATTTCCGAATCTTAAGGTTTGTGAGCTTATAGTGGTGTAAAAAAAAATGCATTAAAAAGATTTGGCAAATAATGCCTAAGATAAATGTGGAAATTGCAAAAATTAAAAACCATCAGTAACTACATAATTTTTAACCCCCAACGCAAAAACGACGGGGTGTTATAAGTTTGACGTGTCTGTGTGTGTGTGTGTTTGTCCCATCGCAGCTCCCGAACAGATTTAGTTTTTGTTTTGTTTGAAAGGTGAATTTGTTGGGAGTGTTTTTAGCTATGTTTGATTAAAATCGGTTCAGCCGTTTCATTGCGTTGAGGGTTTTTTGAATTTTTAGAAATTAATTACCTACTTGTTAATTTTGAGTTTTTTAGACACTTACGGAAGCACTTCGGTGTCTAGCACGTATGAGGTAGGGGCCAAAAGGGAATAACTTTATTCACGACTAGATATTACCACATTAATAATTCTTTACGAAAAAAACCGACTACAAAGCGAAGCTATTCCCTAGTTTTCCTAGTATTTTGTAGTATTTTTCTTAAATTTACAGGGACCACCCTCGGGAAAACGTTTACCTATTCAGTAAAACGAATTATTTAAATCAGTTTACAATGGAAGAAGGTATCGCGTAACATACACGATGACGAGGCAACGAAAACACGAATTAGAACACTCTCCTTTTTAGTGAGGTCGCTTAAAAAATAGAACGCTTTATCAGCTGTAATTAAAGCAAATGCCTGAGTTTCCTTAAAAAAAAATGCGAGTTGATGATTTAGCAAACGGCTGCATCAATTTCCACGAAACATTGCAAGAACCCTCTCACAATCACTATCTTTCATACAAGAAAAACCGCATTGAAATCAGAGCACTCGTTCATGACCGTTTGATATGACATAGGAGATTCCTTGCCAGAAACATGTGACGTCATAACGTTTGCTGAACGACGATTCCACGCAGGTATAGGTATGAGCCCGCGTTATGTTACTATTAGTCATAGCGAATAAGGAAGCGGAGTTGCGATGTCACAGGCACACGCGTTAAACTTATAATTTTGCGCTGTTATTAATTGTCAGTCTTTAGGTAGGTATAGTATCTTCCTTTCTGCATGACTGATTGTCCAGTGGTTAAGATAAGGCCTAACAAACGCGTTCAGCCCGTGTCTGCCGTGGCATGCACGGTGGCGATCCATTGGCTTACCATTGATCGCCACCGTGCACGCACTGAGGACGCGGGCTAAACGCGTTGGTTTGCCCTCAGCTTTTGGGTCACGTGTTGCAAACTGAACGCTCTAAGCAAGGCTCTGAACCAAGAAAGACAAAGAATAAGGGGTATGCCGCAAAATACCCAATCTTAGATTTGATTTTTAACAGACTAAATCAAGTACGATATTCAAATAAAAAATATTCGTGGATACAACATCTATAATATATATATATATATAAAAAAAAAGTCGTGTTATTTAAATCACTTATAACTCAAGAACACCTGTTCTTGAGTTATAAGCGATTGGCTGAAAATTGGTGGGAGGTAGCTTAGAACCAGGAGATTGACATAGGGGGGGTCTAAGGGGAGGGGGTTCACGGGGGTTCAGTATAATGTCGCTAGTACATTATAATTCCAAGGGATCACTGTACCAGAAACACGACAGGACAATATTTTCTCGATGGTTTTTTTTTTAAACTTACGTCTATTTTTGCTTAGATTCGATTGTTTATTAAAACGGTGTATATTATTAGGTAAACAATTGGAAAATAAAATCAATACAACAAAGCACCCCAAACCCCAATCCGGAATAATTATTATTAGGTACTTTTTGCTTTTGGGATGAATTTCTGGGATCAATACGGATGCACCCAACAAAGCCGAGGGTTTATTGCAAGAGTTTTGTAAAATAATCTACATTTTACGAGATGTCGGTTAAAAACCGCTTTTTAGAGCGGCGCGAGGCGTTTTTTTTGTAGCGAGATTTCTGCCTGTTGTTGGCGCAGTCTTAATCAAACTTTGGAAAAAGTATAACACGCTTCTGTTTGCGTCGAAGGTTAAAAACTACTTAAATTAACTTTTATAGTGTTTGTGTGTTATACATTCTTCCTCTAAAATAATTAATATTATCCGCAAACAAGTCGCGCCACCAGTCTTCTTATCAATCGCTAACCGCAGTCGAGATAGATAGGTAGAGTCACATCTAGGACACCTCTCGGTGATTATAATGCAGTTTCTTCATTATTAATACTATGCATGTTTGGATCAAGGACTCATCTGAATCAATATTGCTTGACCGCAGAGACAACTTTCACCAATATAACGGTAGGAGCCGGAAATATAATCTAATATCAAAAGGCAACATAAATGCAAATAATGCAATTATGTCCCATCGCATGTAAACCTCTGTTACCTAAACCAACCTTGCATAGTAATTCATACCAAGGCTTGGAGAAGGGCGTCCCAAATAGCATCAAAATAAAAAAATCTAATCAAATACCTTTATTTCAGGCTTATTGGAAAATGTACAAAAACCTAAACAGTAAGCCCATAGCAACATAAATACCCTAACATACATATAAAAAAACTTTTAAACTAGACTATCATTTTTTCATGCATGATAATAACTAATATTCTTCAATTTATATGATTAAGGCGCTATAGGTACAGGAAATGTCTATAATGAGGCCTAGAATTTTTAAGTTTGTGAGAGAGAGAGTAAGAGTAACAGATCATATTTATGTTTCGAAGAAGAAAAAAAAATACTGTATTCTTACGCTTTCTATCAAGTGAAATCATAAACTCAAAAAACTATTTGAATTACTTTACTTGATAAATAAAACAAAGATAGCTACCACCTTATCCATACCGAAATATATATATATACACATATATATATACACAGTTAAAAAAAAACTTTTTTAGTATTGAAACCCTATTTTAGACTTACTTCGTTCACGTTTTAATTTTTGAATCATTGAGTTCCAAAAAACTACAAAATATAACTAAACTCTAAAGGGAATTTTATATTATTTTTCATCGACAAAAAAACGTATTCACGGTTGCACTCGCCTTCTTCGTCGTTGAAACTATAGTCCTATACAGCGCCCTAATTAAAATTGTTTAAAATCATTTATCATCATAACTCAAAATAAAACTTTGATGATGAAATTATTATGCAAGATTGGTTTAGGTATCAGACAATAAGGTACATGTTAGGAACTGAACTTTTAGTTTAATGATAAAATATTTGCATTTGTGTTGGTTTTTGTACCTATAATTTTTATATTTGTTATATTTATGGTATATTTATGTTAGATGAACGTTATATTTGTGTAAGTTGCCTCTAAGATTAAATAAAAGAATTGAAAAAAAAATGCATAAATTTATTTTTTAAGGGTTTTTTTTTATTGAAATACCTAAGACGTTACAATTAAATAATTTAATATTTTTTTAGATTAAGCATAGAGCATTGAAGTACCTACTGAAAGTAAGCTCCAACAAAAAAATAACCTACCCAACTCAAAACTTATATCGGAAGAAAATAGGTACTCACTCGACACACGGAAAACATTTGGACATGAACCACTTGTAATCGTCAGGACAATTTCCACCAGTTATGATAGACCTTCTAACTCGTCTCAGCAGGTCACTGAACTCTTCACAAAACGCCATGGAAACTACGAGGAGCAATAGTAGGACTTGAGTATTATAATTCGCCATGATGTACCGCGGTTCTAGATAGATCATGCGCGCGTGCGCTTTCTAAGACTCCCGAACGCACACTGCCTGCGATACTCGGCCGGCGATGCCTGCTGTCTGCTGAGAACCGGCCTGCCTCAGTCAGTGACTCACTGACTCAATCGGGTTATGTCATTCCCACGGGAAATGGAACATTTTGTGAAAAGAAAATGCGTAAAGAATGACAGAAGACCTCTGTAGCGCGTCGGGCGAGTAGCGGCTGAGACGCGATAGGTTGCATTCAATTCTCGCTGCGGGACAAATACCTACTTGTATGATCTGCAAATATATTTTCTGCGTCTGGGTGTAATGGTGACATAGTACTAGTAGTTCCTGATACCCACAACACGGGGAATCCTAGTGTGTGACTAGAGGGGCTAGTCTGCAAATTTGACAAGTGACTTACACGGCCGTGTGGTGTACACTACACGGATTTTATTTTGGAGAAATCGAAGAGCGCCCCTAGCGGGCACCTTGAGTTTCTCAAATCCCGTACAAAAATCCATGAAGTGTACACCACACGGCCGTGTAAGTTGCTTGTCAAATTTGCAGACTAGCCCCTCAGGACTATGTAAGTGACTGTTGGGTATTATGTTATGTCATGTGTTGCTTGTTTCACCGAAGATAGTATAGTATTATTTTATCTGTGCCGGAGGTTAATAAGTTCAATTGGACTAGTTTTTACTATGGTAGCATTTTTCACAAATCCACCTATCACTCGTGGTGATTATGGTATATCCGTTGATTATGGTAATTTTTGTATGCAATGGGAGGATTTACCGCGTTCAGCAGTGGACATCTACATTCTAGTAATTATTATGATGATAATGATGGTGATGATTATCAAGGTTATTGCTGGTTTAAAAGCTTTCCAAACTAGTACAATAAATACATACACATGACATTGAAAGACTACAAATCTATGCAGAATCTTCTTTCCAGGGCCTTGTTCATAGTAAAACTCTACATTCTTCTACTCAGCTACTTATACATTTCGAAGAATACATAAATGATACATGCACAAATAACATTTTCTGTCATTTCTAAAACCCTTCAGTGTTTTTAGATCTAAATAATCTATAATATCTATATGTTATACAAATAAAATTGAATTGCTCTTCATAATTAATTCATAATTCATAATCTTTATTGCAACAATGGTGGTACATAGTAGGTCGTAATTATACTAGAATAGGTGTCACACATTGAATCCATTTTGGACATGCAATAGTATTTAAGTATTCAAAAAGATGTCAACATTCAATAATATTATGTCAATTGGGTTTTATATTTAAAATATTCATTAATGTTATAAAAAACTTTTTCAATTAGCCATTTATTTAATGACAGTGTATCTCCTTTATATATTGTGGCAGGTGATTGTAAATTTTAATGCTTCAATTGGTAATGTTGGTTAATGTTTTAATGTTCGTTGGTAATCGCATCACTTGATAAAGGCTGGATCGATTTGGCATTTCTTGTTTTTTGTTTGTAATAGTCCGAATAAGGTTTTAGAGAAAGAAAACCTGAAAATGTTACCCGGTAAATTCGGGAAATTTACAGGGCATTTAGAATGACTAAATGAGATTTTTGTATAACCATTGGACATGACATAGTTATAGTGATGGTAGTCGAGTCAACGGTTGAACGGATTTCGATGATATTTGGTGTGTGGATGGATGCTGGGAGAGGGAGGGGAGTTGGGTAGGGGGTACGTACGGGCGTAGTCACATGCAAAAGGCTAGTAATACAATAAATTTCGCATCCTAAGACACGTCACGACATGTCAGTTAACGTCATTGAATGATGCACTAAGATTGCACAGATAAAAGAATACTATCAATAATTATTATTAACTTATTCTATAAAGAATAAGAATCAAGGTAACGATAAAGGCCCGGGACCGCGCTCCACTTGCAGACGGTTAGGTACTTTTTAAATGAATAACGGCTAATTACCACTATTTTTCGTCAATTTGCTGGCGTTTCGAGACTAAGTTCAGAAGCCTCTTCATCATGAGCACCGCCCGCGACCGCGTTCGACGTATAATGGTAATTAATAGTGGTAATTAGCCGTTATTTATTTAAAATTATTCCCAACCACGATAGTTTCAATTCTATGGTCTATTCTCAGTAATTAGGTACTAGTTACGGGTAGGTTAGGTATGGGCTTTGTCATGCAGGAAAGTTGCTCAGATTAATTACGAAATTATCGATAAGGTTATTCTATTTTTAGCGACTGACGCAGTTTTCTTCGTGTGTTAGCGATGCTGCTGCAGTAGAGGTGAAGGGAAATGTTTTATACAATTCCATACCTCATCAAGAAGGACCTTTATATGATCACGTTGTAGCTCGTCTGCCTGACCATTTTTCTCAGGAACGGCTAAAGGTATCCACTTGAAGCCATGCCGAATATTAAGATCTGTAAGCTTATAGTGTTTTAAAGTTAAACAGTTGTTAAACAACCTTTTAACCAATGCTTTAAAAATATATGACATTCAATGCATAGTATGAAAATTGCAAGAATGAAAAATGTATATCTTAAACTCACATTCACATTCTGAAATTTGTAATGTTAGGAGGCTTTGAGAAACAAATAAAGGAAAAAGTAAAAAAAAACCTTTTCTTTTGGGGTGGTGAAGTTTGTAGGAAAAACATCTACAAATACATAAAATTTAGGTATATTACAAAAAGTACAGACAAAACAACTGTACTGAAGCATCGAAGTGCAAGTCCAACTCGCACTTATCCGTATTTATTTTTCTTAAGGTTGCACCATTTTCCACTAAACTTAGCAAAGAAATATATCGCAAACACCAGATAAAAAAAAAATTGGATCACCCGTTCTGGAGCTACGATGCCACAGACACACAGATACACACGTTAAACAGTATAAAAGCCCTTTGATTGCACGTGGACGTCACAAAAATCAAAAATGAACAAAAGATTTTGTGGATAAAACGTTTTTCCTCTGAAATATCCACAATCACGCCACACCGCGGCGCCGCGACGCCGCCGCGCCGGCCGCCCCGGTGCGATAATCAACTGCTAACCGCAGACGAGAATATTCACCATCTAGGACATATCTCGGTGATTATAGCGCAGCTTATTTATATTCATATGTATGTTTGGATCAAGGACTTCTTCGAATCACTATTACTTGACCTCGGAGACAACTTTCACTAAATAACGGTAGGAACCGCAAATATAATCTTATGTCAAACGGCTACATAAATGCAAATAATGCAGTTAAATTCCCATATCATGTAAATATATTTTACAGAACTAACCTCGCATAATAAAAATTTCATCATCAAGTTTCGGAGAAGGCTAAAAAAATTAGCGCTTTAAGCATTAATAATCGTTGTAGAGGGCGGTCAGTGACCTGTACTCGGTTTGTTATGTCTAGATTCGATTTTAATTTAAGTAAGTAGTTAAATATTTCTTGTATAATTTGTATCATTCTTCCCATCAATATATGTTTACAGATACAACTAACATTGTTTAAAATAATTTATCATCATAACTCAAATCCTCAAATGCTCCATAATGCTCCATTTTGGAAGCCCTCCTCCAAGCCTTGATGATGAAATTATTATGCAAGATTGGTTTAGGTAATAGACATGAGATGGTAATCTGATTGCACTATTTGCATTTTTGTGACCTACAGACCTAAGATTTTATTTCCTAACGTTATTTTGGTGAAAGTAGATTTTAAGGTCAGTGGGATTTTTCAAAAAAATGAAGTTGGTATCTTGTTATTAGATTTTTCAAGCTTTCTTTGTTAACTTGAAATACTTAAAATGTCTAAGTACAATTGCGTGTAAATCGTTTTAGGTTTCAAATAATAACTATTAGTAGAAAATATTAAAGTTTTCTACTAAACTCAAGTACAATAGCTAGGTATAATTAAAAAAGCCGTCCCCGTCTTAAAATCATAAAAATAATTATAGGTACTTATATCACTTTGACCTCTGTAGCGCGTCTCGCGAGTAGCAGGCTGAGATACGAAAGGTCGCGGGTTCAATTCTCGTTGCGGGACAAATGTTTGTATGATCTGCAAATATTTGTACCGGGTCTGGGTGTTATGGTACCTAGGTACTCGTAGTTTCTGATACCCACGACACAGAGAATCTTAGTGTGGGATCACGACTATGTATGTGACTGTTGGTTGTTATGTTATTATGTGTATCAGAAGAAAATAGGTACTCACTCTTCACACGGAAAACATTTGAAAATGAACCACTTGTAATTGTAGGGACAGTTTCCACCAGTTATGATAGACCTAACTCGTCTCAGCAGGTCACTTTTGAACTCTTCACAAAACGCCACGGAAATTATAATGAGCAACAGTAGGACTTGGGTTTTATAATTCGCCATGATTTACTGCGGTTCTAGATAGATCATGCGCGCGTGCGCTATCAAAAACTCCCGAACGATCACTGCCTGCGTGCGATACTCAGCCGGCGATGCCTGAGGGCTATTTGCTGAGTACCGGCCGGCCTCAGTCAGTCACTGTCAGTGACTCACTGACTCAATCGGGTTATGTCATCTAGCGGTCTTGACAGCTGCCCCTTTGACTTGCGATGTTCTCTCTAGCTTCAATTCTTGGAGAAACTTCATTTATTTCTCATGTTTTCACCGAGAGGCATGCGTTTATTGGTCTATATTGGTGTCACTCCAACATCGCTTTACGGGAAGTCAATGCGCCGAGGATTTCTTGTGGTAGCGACCGCCAGGATCTTCGGTCGTTGGGAGGCTGTGCGTGCAGTGAGGCTATGGCAATGAGGTGGATGTGGCAGTGAAACATTCGACGCTCCAACTCTATCATGAAGTCCTTATCCTTAGCGATAAGACCGCCCATTGTACGTTTAATTATATAGTTAAGTTTGTTTCTTTTTGTTTGTATTATTAGCTATTAAGGTGTACAATAAAGTATTTTCTATCTATCTATCTATCTTAATTTTAATAAGAGACTCCCATTTTTGAAAATAAGGAAATCCAACAATATATTTTTCTATTTTCCAAGAAATTGCAATGCTATTTGCCTTAAAAGTGGTAACACTGATTTCTCAATAAGCATGGACGGATTATACATTGCGGTAGGTATTGCCATACTTTTTTAGAAAAATCTCAAACAGTAATCTCTTGCAATATTTGTTGCATCCGAATTCCGAAACGGTTTTTATTTCATAACGAATTAAATTAATACATTGAAATACCACTTAAAACATATTAATTGTACACTAAATAAAATAAACAATTGCGAATTTGCTATGCCATTTTTGTTGTTAACTATAAGATTTATCCTGGCAGCAGAAACTGCTTTGCTGGACTGGAAGAAAGCGGTAGTCGTTGGTCGAGGAAAAGCAATGGCGGTGATTAGCTCACCGCTGGTCACGCTATACTCCTGCGACTGCATGCGGCTTAAGGTGAGAAGAGAGTCCGAGGCTCTGCCTACCCCTTCGGTGAAAGAGATGTTATCTGGGATGTTATCTGTTATGTCATATGGGGTGTTATGAGGTTTCAGAGGAACTTCCTCCCGCGAACACTCAGGTTGTGGAATGATCTCCCTGCAGAGATTTTCCCAAGTGACTATTTATGGGGTTCTTCAAAAGGGGTGTTTGGAAAATGTTAAAGGGTTGGCAACGCGCGTGTAATGCCTCTGGTATTGCAGGCGTCCATAGGCTACGGTAACCGCTTACCAACAGGTGGGCCGTACGTTTGTTTGATACCTTGGTAGCATACCAAAAAAAAAAAAAACAGCTTAGAACATTCAGGTGGGCAATTCACGGATTGTAGAGATTATCTCTAAATTAGAGATAAAGTCGAAGCATGAATGTCTACAAAAAATGTCACGAAAATGTCACAATAATCATAAAATCGTATTCTCGGTATCATTCGACATTTCGGCACGACATTTGTCTACGGATCTCAATGATTACGTTCCGTTTCCGCTATCGTTTCATCGAAAACTCGAAAAAGCAACGTAGAGGTAAATTTGAGGCATAAGAAATACACACGAAATAAGTTTCAGTTTGGTTGTACGAATTTATCACGTAATTTTATTTAATTGAGTTTTTACAGTTCAAATTCATAATACCTATGTCTTCGTACAGGAAACGAAACGATTGGTACATAAGTCAGTCAGTGTCAAATTTCTACAGACACTATTCAGAAGCCATTAAAAGAAGAGAAGAAGAAGAAGAAGACAGGAAAAAAATAACGAAATCAAATATCCAACCTAGAAATCCATGAAAACATAAATAATTAAAATGTAGAATCCTAAAAAAGCATACCTTTCCACTGCGGAGAAAACGAGACTCTTAGAATTGCTAGAGGCAGATTAAAGAATTGCGACAGGGAAAATTTTCGGCAATATTTTCGAAAAAAGAAGCTTGTCGGCGTGGAACTTCGGCTGCCGCATTTTCTGCAGCCTCAACCACAGCATTAACAAAGTCCACAATAAATTCGTCAGACATGATGATCCACCACACAGACAAAATAGGAGTAGGTACCTACTTCAACCAAGTCAGCTGATAAAACAAAATGCACAGAGTACTTTATATACCTATATATAAACTAGCTGACCCGCTCGCGACCTAGGGCTTTTCATTTCCGAATTTTAAAAAAACGTTGTTCGATTTGGTTCCATAGATGGCGCTGACTCAATTGTGGTTGTCAAAATTAACAAATGCATTGTCTGTGCTTTTGTGTGATAGTAACAAAACACCACGAAAATATATCACTACGTTGTTGACGTTGACATTTCACTTTATTTTGACAGTTAAGTACAGAGCTGGCGCCATCTATTTTCAAGGCTATAAGCATGATGTGAAACGGCAGTGAAAACTCCTCATTGTATGATGAGATGTGAGATGTTTGCATGTCAAAATGGCGTTACTATGGAAAAGTTTGCAGGGGAAAATAGATATACTCAGAAGCCATTATTAAGAAAAGAAAAAGACGAAAAAGAAGAGTATTGCGTTTCTTTTCGGCATGGTGGATTAAAACTCGGTTTTTCTGCTACCATTTAATGCACTTAGCACTATGAAGAAGAAGAAGAAAAACGAAATTGTTTGGAGCACTCCTCAGAAGCCATTATAAGAAGAGAAAAAGAAGTACATGGACCTTGCATGTCAAAATGGCGTAACTATGGAATTGTTTGCATGTCAAAATGTCGTAACTATGGAATTAAATTAATTATTATTATGATTCTAAATTTTAATTTAAGTATTTTCCTCGCAATTTTTCCATATTTTCTCACCTTTAAAACCTTCCCTGAACTTCCAAAAATATTTCAAAACCAAAATTAGCCAAATCAGTCCAGCGATTGACATAACCACTTGACAAAATGGCTGCTTTCATTTGACTTTTCTTTCGACATACCATCTCTAACGCTTGGAAGCACTCGTTGCGTGTCGAATGATTTTGGTCGACATATGTCTATTTGTGACATCACGAGAATAGCAAATTAGGATTTTATTCGACATTCGCCATCTTTTTTCGATATATGTCTAATTCGACTAATCTCTAAAGCACGAGAATTGCCTTCCAATGTGGTTTATTTTCGGGTCAATTATGTGTAAAAATTCATGTTCAAGGTTATGCGGTAGTGTCACATATTTGTCATGTCTATACATATAGTGATTCATAGCAGCAGTAGGTAGGCAAGATAAATATTTGCCTACAAAAGTAGCAAGTATATAAAGTTAGTAGGTACACATTGATCTAGTGGGAGGGATCCCGACATCCGATCCTAAGTTTGTGGGTTCAAGTCCGGGTCTAACATCAATTGATTTTCCTACTCAAAATGGGGGTGCTTAATACTAAAAGTGCTATCAAACGATCATATAAGACATATTACATGTGCACGAAGTAGTATAGATAGTAGGAAACACTTCATAGTTTTTTTTTATACAAGTTGGAATGACTGTTCAAGCAGATGACCCACCTGATGTTAAGTGGTACCCTTTGCCTATGAACAGTGCATTATCACAGAGGTCACGTCTACTTAGGATGCATCCTATGTGATATTATACAGCGCCCGCCAACCTGAGGCAAAGATGAAAAGTCTCATGTGCCTGTAATTTCACCGGCGCCCATACCCTTCAAACCGGAAACTATCAAAACTCTTACTAATGGCATGGTCCCTATCGATCCACGGTATCGAAATACTAGAAGCGTTTTGGCTGTCACTGACATTATCAGCGATATTTTTGTGGACGTACCTTAGTGTCGTTACGTCATAGATCACAAGTGACTCAACTCACATAGTTAATAAAAGATTATCCTTTTACTTAGACTCACTAGTGTACAACCGTATACCTATCGATGGACTCAGGTAAACCAATACTGGTTACTCATCATTAGGACACCGTAAAGGACGTTAATGCAAGTCACTACACACACGAACAGTTACTTTAGAGAGAGCTAAGTAGGCTATATATGGCATATGTGCAAGGGTTTTTGTCCTTTTGTGTGTGTGATGACTACCTGACTGGAATTTCCCTCGTCTACAATAAGGTTTTCCCGGCTGGCTGACAGGTCAGTCCGGGTATGTGAATCGTGCTTATTTTCGTGTGCATGTGGCAAAAAAATAAAAACCGACGTGCACCCAAACGGCTGGATGGATTTTGATGTATGAGGTATCAGTAGAATCGTCTTGATCCTGTACTACATATGTTGAAAAATCGATCATAGTACCTATTATACAAATGAAAAAATATCTGATAAAAAAACTCAAGACATTGACAGGGAGATTGAGGAGGGGGATTGACACGCGTTCAAAGAGCCTCAACAGCAAATCGGCGCGCTGTTAATTTGAAATGCAGAAAGCATCGGCGCGAATTGCTGCGATGCTATCTCATGCGGCAAGGCGCTGGTTCGGGTGGGGACCATTCCTCGACGGATATTCAACTATGGCAAAAGAATATGTGCTTGTCGCTAGTAGCGCGAACCTTCTGTCAGGACTTCATCTTATGTCACCTGAGGCAACAGCTCACTTCGAGATGTTCAACTGATTCTGCTTTTGGATCTTGTTCATCCGGTGATTCAGGTTCCTTTATTTTTGACTTGCGTAAAATTCCTCAACCGTGTGTACTATGCTGTCGCGATCTGTTATCATATTCGTTATTACCAGCACTTTCTTTGAACCTATTAATTTCTGATTTAGTTTTTCATCATGCTTTTTAAAACATTTGGTCCTTTATTTTGTTTAATTGTTCAGTAACAATATTAGCGTTATGTGATCTTAAATATAATTTTATTACGTTCCTTGTCGTCTTATTTAAAGTTTTAAATTCCCTTTGATCTATTTGATTTTTCTCTTGAAGCTAATAGTGTCTCTAAGTCACTCTCGAAGTCAGCTTTTTCTCCTTCCTTGCTTTTTTTCTCTTTCTCCTACCAAGATGTTTCGCAGTTGTTTGAAAAAGTTTGCCTTACTGTCATGGGTTGAGGTGGTGCTATCTATATTTCTTCTTATATATAATCTCAATGGTCTCATAAAATTATTTAATAAACATTGGGCAAATAAAATAAGGTTCACAATTTACAGAAATATATTTTGTATTGGGCAAATAAAATAAGGTTCACAATTTACAGAAATATATTTTAAATTGTTAGTAAATTGTACACAATAAAATCTTGAGCTTAATTTTCAAAATTATGTTGTAATTTTTCATCAAGGTTCTGAAGAAAACTCACAAAACAAAAAAAACAAAAAAAAAATATGTGTGAATGTAAATAATTAAAATACACTTAATTTTATTTTAATATATAAATAAATTTAATTTTTTATAAAGATTATTGTAAATTTATTTTTAAAATGCTTTTTCTGTAAAACTTTAGAAGTAGCTAATAGGTAACGATTCTAGGTAATACATTATTAAATATTCTAAATAATTTATTAAAATATTAGAAATAATTCACTTTAATTTTCCTGCTTCAAATATACAAAAGAAAAAGATTCTTTAATTTTTCCGACTTGTCTTTAACCTACTTGTATCTGCGGGTTGATTCAGGATCACTGGATGGTAAACTTATTTTTGTAAAGAAAATGTCAAGTGAATCCGAATCACCCACCTACATTCAAGATGTACGGGGTACATCTCGGATTAATAAATATGCTTAATCTATAAAATAATGTTATTTATTTTTTATTTTATATCTTATTGTTAAATTCACAACCATTATCAATTCACATAATTCAAGTCAAGATCTGTAGTTTTTCATTGTCATAAAAAACACCTACTTAGTCCATAGTCAATAGTCAAGTACTTATTATGTTGATAGAAAAGTTTGTAACTATGTATGGCTTCAATATGAATAACAATTGGATATTATTTGCTGGATAGTACAAGTATTTTCATTTTACTATTTTACCAAAATAACGTTAAATTGTACTTCACACTATATTTTATTACCTCATCATCAGCCGGTTCATGTCCACTGCTGGACGAGGCCTACCCATCGAATGCATGCAATGGGGGGGATTTGCCGTTATCCGCTTGAAAGGCGGATTGGTGGATGGACACTCAGGTGTTACGACATCCACGGGAAACGGAGGGTCTATTCTTAGGCCGGACACACCACGGCATTTCATTACCTAAACCTAAGCAAGTAGACTCCCTAAACTAACGTTAACAGCTAAAAATAATAATACTGGTCGTATACTTCCAGCACTTGACTTCCAAACTCTATAGTTATTTGAGTTACAGTTCTTATGTTTATCTTCCCCTAAACACATAGCGTAGGCCATGAGATGGGGTAATACGTTTTGTTCGTAACTTGCTGTAAAGAGGTGCTGGTATGGTCCTATAGCGTACACGGCTACGTCTTCTCCGCCGTGCGTCTCAGAGTCTATTGGCACTAGGCTCGGGTAGGAGTAGCCTAGATCCCCTGGAATGTAAAAGATACAATATATAAGAATGCCTTTGAAAATAATAAGTTATGAGTAGGTAGTGGTAGTTGCTCTTGATAACTGACAAGGCACAAAAGTGTATTGCTATTTTGACCTATAATTGGCCTATTGCCATCCAAGATAGGTGCAGTACAGTAGGCAGGCTGGTTGTCGTATGCTTTCCATACCCTTTGTCGTATCCACCATACTCAATATATCAGTATCCTTATTAGCCAGTCATGGTATTGTATGAGCGTATATAGTCTGCGCTGATGACGATGTGGTAAAGGATATCATTGTTAGCCCACACTTGTGGGCAAAATGTAAGCTTCTTAATGATCATAAAGCCTGATCTCCGGTTTTCCTTATTACTGCCTTTTTTTATACGTCTTGGAATGACAAATCAAGCAGATGGCCCACCTGATGTTAGCGGTACTCTCTGCCTATGAACAGTGCATTATCATATAGATCACGTCCACCTAACGGACGCACCCTATGTGGCATTGCATCGCGCCCGCCACCCTGAGACAAAAAGATGAAAAGTCTCATGTGCCTGTAATTTCACCCTTCAATCCGGAACACAGCAATGCACGGAATACTTCTGCTTTGCGGCGGAAATAGGTATGCCGGTAGTACTTCCCCGGACGAACTCTTTTCCAAAAAATCTCTACTACTGCTAAACCTGCTACTACTACCTGCTTTTTGGTCAATAAAGAATATTAACAAAAAAACTACTCACGTTTCAAAAACTGCTCATCCGTAGTGACATCAACCCTTCCACCAGCAACTATGGAACTGGCTTTCCCATTCGCGTAGCTGATTGTCGTATACGGCAAACCATCCATACCCTTTGCGGTATCAACTGTACTTAGTATGTCGTTTCCTCGAGAGGGGTATCCAGATACCGTCATGGTATGGGCGTGGTCTGCACTGACTACAATCAAAGTGTCTTCTTCGTTGGTGAGTGATTTTGCCTTCTTGATGGCTTTCGAGTATTCGACGGTTTCGTCGAGGGCCAGATGGGCGAGACTGTCATGATGAGCATGGTCTATTCTGCCCCCTGGAAATGAAAGTAAAGTCAGGTAAATTAACGGTAAAAGTAAAGACATGACCCACCATTCATAATGTTTTGCAATAGTGTTCCCATTTTAAACAACACTACTAACTGAGACTGGAGCGCCTTGGATGGATTTTTAAAATGGTTAAAGGACCAGTGTGGTGAAAGTATTCAGTGCACCTCACAAGGCCTTCTTGCATACACCTTCCAGTATTCCAGTATTCCAGTATTCCACGTAAAAACCCGATAATAGGTGGCGGGTGTATATCAATACCTGTCACCACCGTCCACCAATCATCAGTTATCCCCTGATTTTTTAAAAAACTGAAAGCTATATGTTATAAAAAAACTGTCAGAGTCCCAAACTGTTGCTTAGATGACAATGATTACCTTCAACGAATAGGAAGTAGCCCTTCGGACTTCTGCTCAGCATCTTGATGGCTACTTCCACCATCTCTTCCAATGTTGGCTGGTTTTGCGCCTGCAGGTGGTAATCCATGTGGTCGGAGTTGAACAAACCTAGGAGGTACTCAGGAAGGTCACCTGAGTTGAACGCCTGAAATGTTTAAATAGCATTTTTATTTTATTTTTTGTACTACTTTGAATGATGGATCAAGCAGATGGCCCACCTAATGTTAAGCGGTACCCTCTGCCTATGAACAGTGCATTATCACATAGGTCACTTCCACCTAAGACGCACCCTATGTGGCATTGCACTGCGCTCGCCACCCTGAGACATAAAGACGAAAGTCTCACGTGCCTGTAATTTCACCGGCAACCATACCCTTCAAACCGGAACACAGCATTGCGAGCACTACTGCTTTGCGGCAGAAATGGGTATAGTTGTACTACTTCCCCGGCCAAACTCTTTCACAAAAAAGCTCTACTACTACTCTACTCTAGCATGAGCTACGGCTCAAACATAGACCTTCTGCTTTCGTGGCTGTCGTAAAAGACAACTATGGAATGACACCAAATGGAAAGCAAATCCCTTCACTGCTTTTATGGGAGTGAACTCATCTAGCAGGCTGCTGATGATGATGATTTTGTAGTAGTAGAACTTTTTAGTGAGAGTTCATCCGGGGAAGTACTATCACCATTCTTATTTGACAACTTCGGGCGAGTAGCCGGCTGACATGTGAGAGGTTGCGGGTTCGATTCCCGCTGCGGGACAAATATTTGTATGATCTACAAATACTTGTTCCAGGTCTGGGTGTTATGCTACCATGGTACTCGTAGTTCCTGATACCCACGACACAGGGAATCCCAGTGTGGGATCAGGCAGGACTATGTATGTATGTTGGGTGACTGACTGTTGGGTTTTGTGTGTTATGTTATGTTATTTCTGCCGCAAAGCAGTAGTAGGTAATTTCATTGCTTGTGTTTTGATAATATTTCTGTGAATAAAGATATTCTATTTATATGGATGCTGACAATCTTCGTCTTAGTAGTTAATGTAGAGGTTTATATTGATGATGAATGATTAGAATCAGAATCAGTTCAGCCCACTATATTTGACAAGTGGCGAATAACCTCGGTTTACAAATCAGATGTCTCACCTTCATAAGTTCTAATCTGTCGGTGACGTATAGATGAGAAGCGTTGAGCTGCAGCTTGTGAGCATGCCAGGCCTCCGTCAGGTCCACACCATCCAGCCGAGAGCCAGATGAAGAGCTGGAAAGTGTGGTGTTTGGTAGAAACTCCTTTCTGCCTCCTCCCATTATAACCTGGAACCAGGAAAAAATATTTTTTCGTAAGTGGACAATCTAAGATGGCTTTCGGTATTCGACTGCTGCTGCCCGCAGAGTATGGTTCAAAGGTGGTGGATGGTGGAGATGACACCACTAGATAAAACCTTGAACGCTAAGCTAAATTAAGGTGATAATAAACCCCAAACTCTTCGATCAGAGATACAACCAAACTGCAATAAAGACCTCTCTTTGAGAGCCTACTTCTCAGAAACGGATTATCCTAATACTTGTAAAAAAAAAAACAGGTAAGACCAAAAGAGTAAAAAAAAAAAAAGTTATTGCTACTAGGACTGGAAAAAATACAAAAAATTCTATGATATAAGCAAAAAAAAACCTAAAAACTCCTACTAACTTCCAAACGTCTCAAGTGATTTCAAGTATAATACCTATTATTTTACAATACTAGAGGCAAATTATTGGATTATAAAAACATATGCTTAGTTTTTCGAAAATTATCATTATCTTGAGACAATTGTAAATTTATTTAAGGTTCTCCAGCACGGGATTTATCATGGCAGAAGACCGCGATATCTTTTCAGGCATATCGCCTTCGACTTCCAAAGCGTTCAGATGTACTTATGCACTTTGACTGGAGATGCACAGAACAGAATCCTATAGTCCAGCTATAAGGTTGAGTTTACCTTGAACTGTTTCCCAGGGTTTTCCATCATAAGCTGATAAGCGATGTCCTTGCAGCCGAGAGATAGGCATTCGTCCGGCATGTTAGCGTCTGACTCCCAGAGTCTTTCGGACGAGTGCGCATAGAGGCCGGCTGGAGATGCATGGGTGACCCTGGTTGTAGTAACAACACCTGGAATTGAGAATATACTTGTTTTTACAAGTTATTAAAAGCTTTTATTTAACTTTACCGTGTGTATGGGTGGCGGGCGCAGTGCAATGCGACATAGGGCGCGTCCTAGGTGGACGTGACCTATTGGGTAATGCACTGTTCATAGGCAGAGGTTACCACTTAACATCAGGTGGGTCATCAGCTTGTTCCGTCATTCAAGTAGTATAACAAAAAAAAATATGTCCTAGAATCTTGTAAGCTGAATTAGAACCACTTATTGACATCCGGTTGAGCTGAAATTTTGCATATCTGTCAAGTTTCGATAACAATACTATATTATGGTGAAACCGAGCTGATCTGATGAAGGAGACAGAAGGTGTACAATGGATAATAGAATGTGTAACAGTAGACTGGCCGTATTTAGGCTTATTTTGATCAGCACACGATTCCGACCACAAAATTTTATAAATGTTTGTCTTGGAAAATATATTTTTCAACAAAATTCCTATTTGATTATTTATCTATAAGCTAGTCGAGGGCGCGGGAATCCCTTGGCCGTGGGTTCGAATCTCTTCGCACTACCACGATTACATACAATATTTAACGGTATTTTATTAAAACTTTCGAATACAAAGGAACAATTGATAATATTTCGATTGATTTCTTCATCATCATCATTAGCCTGTAGAAGTCTACTGCTGGCCTTAGAATATCATTCCATCAATTGACTTCCTGTGTCCTTCAAAATGTCGTTATCTATCTAGGAGGCCTTCCCTCTGCATCGTCCAGTTCGGTGTTGTCTTTCTTGAACCTGTATTCCTCCATTAACCGTTACAATTGATTCCTAGTAATAAAATAAAAATATTCCTCATTGTTTATCGTGTTAAATTGAAACCAATTAAACACCTAAGTTAGCATAGAACGTTCCTTGTTACCCATCACATATAATTTAATAATCATGTTTATTATATTGAATTTTTGGTTTAAATGATGCAGGTGCGTAATCATTGTTAATTTATTTTGATTCGTTCATCATTATAGTGCGTAAAACAAATAACAACAATATTTGTTACAGAACAATAAACCAATAAAATGTTACGAAATTGGTCAAGAAACAATTTCAGACACCCGCAGAATTTTGACACCTTCTAAATAGTCTGTATTGACGTCAAGACATATTCATTGAACTTGATTATTTTTGTTTGAGATCGGTGTACCTAATGTGTACAGGGTTATGACTAGTCATAGGGTGAAGTAGACATTATAGTTAGTTAGATCTACTGCACTATTGGTCAGAAGAGAGGAAGGCAAAGAGATTCATAGACAAACTGAATAACAAGTTCTACAGCATGTGGTATGGAACTACTCAAAAAGTTCTTAGCTACCTACCTACCAATAAATCACAGTCTTACCAACGTGTAATGCCGTTGTCCAATTAAATATCCCAGTTCAGTGAGAAGCAGGATCAAATAGTCCCGTTGTCTTTGCAGTCCACTCACACCACACAATGGTCTAATACCCACTATCGAATAGAATGTGACCAGTTCGGCTCATGGAGCTGTGAGAAGCAGGATCAAATGGTCACGTTCCCCTTCTATTCACACATATTTAGACTTCAGACATAAGGGTCCTGTACTAACCAACGTCCAAGCCATGATCCAATGCACACTGTCCTATTGAATGCGACCAGTTCGGCTCATGGAGCTGTGAGAAGCAGGATCAAATGGTTACGTTCTCCTTCTATTCACACCATATGAGATAAGGTTCCTATACTAACCAACATCCAAGCCATGATCCAATGCCCACTGTCCAATTGAATGCGACCAGTTCGGCTCATGGAGCTGTGGGAAGCAGGATCCACGGGTCACGTTGCCATCGAGTCCAATCACACCGTATTTCGTTTTCACACCGGTGAGGTAAGACGTAGCAGTACAGGCGGAGTCAGCTACTTGAGCGTCTATGCAGTACGTCTGAAAATTTCAAATGTCAGGAAATTAGAAAAAAATACCACAGTTTACGAGCACGTAAAGTGGCGTGCTTGTTTTATGAGCGTATATTCAAAAAAGTCGTGTTTTGGAGAATTCCCGACAGCAATATTCGTGGCTATGGGGCAGGTTATTTGAAGTTAAATGACTGTTCAGGAGAGGTAAAGTCTTAATCAAGTGCACTTCAGAGCAAAAAAGTATTTATTGCTAACTTTTATTTCAGACGAACCAAAGACTATGCTGTTTTTGAACTACGACGTTAGAGCTATCTCCTAAATATGGGTAAGATTTAAAGTGACAGAACAGCGCTAGCGAAAGGAAACGTGACAGAAACTCATGAAAAAAAACTGTGCTAAGATTAAACAAATGTTGTTTTTTTTTATGGGATTTGTTTATGTACACGAGGAGAATGCTTTAAATGTGAATAAGGCAGTATGTTTGTATTTTGCATCGAAGTATGTTCGATTATGTTTTAAGTTCCGACAATGGCTACAAAAAACCATTTTGTTTTTGAGATACCTACAGTGCTTTAAATATACCCTTTCTAGTCAACTTCGTGAACTGGTAGCGTACCTAATCAACGCATAGACAACGTAGCGTGGACTTATTTACGAAATTTACAACACTCGCATGGTTATGATCCCTTTTTTTTACGTTGATGGCCCTTTGTTTGAGCACGATCTCACCTGTTGGTAAGTGACGATGTGGCCGAAGATGGAGCACAAAGGTCTAGAAGGCACCTATTCACTCTAGCCTTGAAGAGACCCAGATTATAGTTTTCAGGAAAGACAAACGACGGTAGTGTATTCCACTCCTTAGCAGTTCGCATTATAAAGGTAGAATTGAAACGTTTTGTGCGTTTTTGCGAAAAAACCAAAACATTGATGTAAGCCGAAATTATAACGCCCCACTTATATTGTGTTACGGATTGCGCACTTAGCACAGCGACAGTGATCAATAAGAAACTTTTAAAAATACCCTTAACTACCTATTTAGTATCAGAATGTTAGAACTGGGTGTAATTTCGGCAAATTTCCAGTACCAGCGTGGTATTTACCTCAATGCCAGCCATGATGACAATGAATAGGCAATATAGCACAATAAGAGGAAGGAAATGCTATAGGATACAATCTTCACGGCAATTTGTATGATCAGGCTGGCCCTGTCGCGGACAAGGTTGAAGAAACACTTCGTGGATGTACACATACTTTACAAAAAACAGGAAAAGAAATGTTAATTCCAGTACTTTCCCGAGCTTTAGGAAAACAGGAAAAAGGAAAGTAAAGGGTATGCAGAGATGTTCTACGGTTAGACTCGCCCCTTCATAATAGAATAGAAAATATTTAATTATAAACCTTTTAAAATAAATAAAATAACTACGTAATTATTAGTACAATGGGTGATCTAATCGCTTACATGCGATTTCTTCCAGACAACTTTTAGATGGAGATAAATTTGAAATAATGGCCGGGGGTGCCAGTACACAGATAGTTTGACATGCTTTCTACTAGTGTCTGCCTGCAGGTTTTCTTGCGTTTTACCAGGCTTTATAGATGCCTATTAGCACAACTCAGGTCATCTATATGTGTGCTAAATTTCATCGAAATCGGTTCAGCCGTTTCGACGCGATTGGGTTACAAACATCCAAAACTCCTCATTTTCGTACTATCGCATTTATGATATGAGTGGGATAGAATAACTCTTGGCAATCGTCAGCTTCGCATTTTTTGGTTAAAATAAATGCCTGACCTCAAGTAGAAATGTTGTTGGGTGATATATAATAATATAATATAAACTTTATTTCAGGCTACCTGGAAAATGTACAATCATATTATACCTAAACATTAAGCCAATATCAATATATATATTATAGGCATATACATATTTTATACTTAAAACTAACACTTAACGTCAATAGAGGGATTAGGTTTCAATAACGCTTCCCTATAGCGTCGGTAAACAATGCCAGCTGGCCAGAAATCCGGACCAAGGAGCACATCCTTATACTTCGCCTGGACCTGGAGAGCTGGACTTAAAGTCAGTGGTCAGTGGTCCTGTTCGTATAGGTATGGACCCCCTGCATGGCTAAGTTGTCTAGATTAAGCATCGTGGACCAATTACAATATTAATAACCAAGAGATACTTGGACCCCAGCCAAATAGTCAGATGAAAACCCAAAAAGGAACTCGTTTTTTTAATATCCGTGCCATAACATTGTTCTGTCTATAGTCTAGAATCTAGACTATATCAAGTAAAACGAAATAAACGTTTTTCTTAAAACGATGACTGCCCTAAAACACTACAAAGTCTCCCTAGACTCTATCAAGTAAATGTATTAAAAACCCATATTTATGTTCGTGGTACAGTTCAATAGACAACAAAAAGTATCACTCGTGTGACTAACTACCTGAACCTTCAAAAATGACAGATCGTCGTGACGTCACGCGTCATCGTACGTGCGACCTCGTGTTTCCTTGAACGTGACATACACTCGGTCAAATACATTGTATATCCTAGCTAGTTTTTAGCAATCCGTACCTCAACAGGAAGTAACGGGACCCTATAGAATCACTTTGTTTTCCGCCTGTCTGTATGTCTGTCTGTCTGTTAAGACCCTAATTTCTCAGTCACTGTACCTACTTGAAATTTGAATATAAAAGTCAGTAGCCTAAGTGTCGTAAAAAAACAAGACTCAATGCACCAAAAAGATATGGCAATGAATGTCTCAGTTTCGTATGGAAATTGTGAAAATTTAAAGATCTATGTTATTTTATGTTATGTTATTTTATGTTATGTTAATCACGACGTACAAAATAACGTGATCATTTCTGGTTTTATTCTGGAAATAACTAAGAAATAACGTACAAATATATAACGAAAAAAGAAATAAATAGATAAATAACGTACAAATAAATAAGAACTAACGTTTTAAATTAGCGCTATTGGGCCCATTAAAATCAAAAATTAGGTGCTCTTCGTAGAATAGCATCGGTGCTATTCAGATTGGTGCTACTAAGATTGTTGCTCTTCGAGGAATGTTTCGGATTTCAAAGGCACTAGGTTATTGTAGAAATGAAAACGTGAGCCGAGATGAATGGCATAACTGGATCTATTCATTATCTTTATGTTCGTCATTGTTAAGTTATCGTGAAGTATACATATACATATTTATAATAAGTTAGTATTAAGAGTACAATGTCTGAATCAGGAAATTACATACCTACTTGTAAAATACTAACGCACGCGACTTCGTCCGTGAAAACCTAGAACCTAACTGCAACGCCACCTACCCGGTGCAGTTGTGAATCTAAACCATCCAGGAACCCACTCAAACAAAGGTACACAAAATAAACATCAAAATCGGTGCAGCCGTTTAGGAGTTCAGAGACATACACACGTTCCCCTGTATATAGTTTGTGTACACACCTACAGAAGAATTAACTTAATGTGTCCTGTTTGCTGATGCTTGGTCACTGACTAAATCTCAGAAGTCCAAGCTCGGGGTTTGCCAAAGAGCGATGGAGCGCAGCATTTTAGGTGTCAAGATAATCCACTGGATTCCGAACACCAGTCAATGCTAGTAATTTATTTTTCTTTCGTATTCATGCTCCCTCGAGTTAGGCTTGGCCTAGTGAGGAAGCCGACAATAACTCTTTCTAGATATTAAATTCTCAGCATAACAATGTGTATCCTTATAATTAGCTCAAACTAACTGAAAGTTGACCGAATCGAAACTGAACTGTGAATTGACTGTTTTTTCTGCTTCTAATATAAATTTAGTCTACTTTCGATCAACTTCCCAGCTCAATTTTGTTTGGCGCTTTCAACCTATTGACTTTCTCTTGGGGTTACTCAGAGGCATGTCCAAAGAATGTATAGAGACATGCCCATATTTTTGTTCAATTACATACATACATGCATAGACACAAGCTGCTTTCCCCGAAAGGTTAGGCAGAGTATCGTTGTACCTCGTTTGACCGTGGGTTGCACCTTCGTGGGAATAAAGACGTGACAAATGGTGTCGTTCAAGTAGTTAATTTAAATAACGTTATTATACAATTGGACACTTGGTCAGATTTAGTGACGGCAAGTGGTGTAAGGCCCTGACCGAGTGGTGGCAGAGAGGGAGCACTAGAGGCCGTGGCAGACCATCAGCCAGGTGGGCGGATGATATAGAGGCCGTAGAGGGAAAGACCTGGATGTGAATCGCATAGAACCGTTTGGGGTGGCGTTTGAGGGAGGAGGCTTATACCCAGCAGTGGGCTATTATTTGAGCTGCCAATGATGATGATTATTACACAATTATGTGTCCCTTCGTCATAATGATCGAAACGTTTGAAATGACCTCACAACAAATAATGTACGTACTTTAGTGTCCTTGCGTAAAATGGCCTTTTTATCACTTTTTGTAAAGGTGTTACTAGAAATTACCCGTTCCTAAATCATTTATTTTGATTATTTACATCCTGATCAAAATTTAAGATAAGCGTCCACAGATCGGCACCACACGCATCGGACCGATCGCATCAAACCGACTAAGGTGGTTGCTTTTGCTTGAGGCGCAATATTCAAATTTTACAGTGTTTTTTGTTTCAAGCACAATCGTAGCCAAACTAATGATATTTATGTAATAATTTAAATTAAAACTTGTTTGTTAGGTAATATAATTACCGGCAACATAGTTTTCACTATCTGAAGAAGTTTTGATGAGCTGTGGTGAGCAACAAACACGGTTTTTTTTTAATTTCGTGTCACAAGCGAAAGTAACCACCTTAAGCTTACAGTGGTCCGTGCACTGTATCCGTAGCAACCGATACTGCGGACGCAACGGCCATTTGCAATTTTTATGTTGTTAATGGACCCTAAATTGCAATAAAGACCTTTTTTGAAAACCTACTTCTCATAAACGGATAATACAAATACTTAAAAGAAATATTATAAAAGACGTATATTATGTAAATATATTAACAGGTTTTACGTAAGATAAGTGGGTAGGTACAGATAGATAGAAAACGCGTTGTAGACACTCATGTCAATGTTTATTTTATATAATAAACTTTTGCTATTTTGGACTGGTAAAACCGAAGGTTTAAAAAAAACAAGAAAATTAATCTAATGTTGTTCATCCACTAAAGTAAATTTTTGAATTTATGTTAAAATATTTTTTGATTTTCAAAAATAATTATTTACTTGGGACAGTTGCTGTTTTTCATGATTTTTGAAGACATTTCGTTTCGCGAGTGCTGTTCTATCACTTTATAACGTACCTAAACATAAATTAACTACTTAATCAATTAATTAAGCGAGCGGAAAAACTGTATGTGCGCGACAAAATTTAAAGTCATGACGTTCGCTATTCTATCACTTTCTAACGTAGGTACCTAAACCTAAATTAACTTACAGCGGACAAACTGTATGTGCGCGACAAAATGGAAAGTCATTACGTTTCGTGTTTGCGAGTGCATCCACTGATCGGCAATCCGAATGACATCATCGGAACGCATCAGAATAGTAGCACGCCCGAGTTTGAGAATAGCATTGGCATTACCGATAAGCCGATGCATGCGGTCCGTCCGCTGCGGATTAGTGGAAGCAATTGTATGATACTATGCAAATAATTCTAGAATCCGTTTAATGCGATCCGTCCAATGCGTACCATTCCTACCTGTGGACGCTTACCTTGATCTACTTTTAAGAGAAATTGTAATTTTAATTATGTACAGTCAAGATGTAAGCAAAACTATACCAACGACGCCAAGTCGATAAAGTTCAGTTTATTTCAATTTGCGTAAAGATGATCTTACTGGTCATTGAACAGCAACAAAAAGTTAAAGAATTCGACAGAAAAAGGTTTTGCGTAAGATTAGTGGGTAGGTACAGATAGCTAGAAAACCATTTGTAGTCTACACAGACTTCCCAGTAAAAAAACTTAAAAAACTAAAACTTTGGAACACAATTTCCACCAATTTGAAAATTCACGCAATTCACTTCCATTTCATTTCACTACATTTGTGCTCTTTAAACAAACTATATTGGTTAAAATGCTACTAAAATAACACAAAATAACTCGACAAAAACTATAGGAAATGAAATATAACCAAAGTAGACGATGTCTCTTTTCGAAAATAGCAGGAATAGTTGAAAGAAGTAATATTACCTTGTATTATTATATATTCTGTGATATTACTAATGTTGATTGGAAAAAGGGTTGCGGATAACTCTCTAGTTTTCTGAAAGGCTATTACATTTACGATGGCATTAAAAAAATCTGACAAAAGAATGACATGAGCTAAGAATTATGTCAATGCCTGTACAGTGTTCTGAATTTTTTGCTCTGAATTTAGACACAAAGCTTACGTAACCGATTGTACTGATTTCCTTCCTCATCATTTCGATTACGTATTTATTTATTATATTTTTGGTTAAGCACTGATTTGCTCATAGATTTGATGAAGCACTAGATTTGTACGATCGATCAAGATTCAAAATAATTTAAGTAATTGAATTCACGGAAGTCACGTCCACCTAGGACACGCCCTACGTGGCTGCACTACACCCACCACCCTGACACGTAAAGATGAAAAGTTTAATGTGCCTGCAATTTCACCGGCACCCATACCCTTCAAACCGGAACACAGCAGCTACTGCTATGCGGCAGAAATAGGTATGCTGAGTTTACAAAACAGCACTAATACTAACAAAAAGTGGTCTAACTCAATTATGTAATGCTGAAATAATGTTTACGCAACATTACAGCTATATCGGATATCGAGATCTACGTGAAAATTGTCTCACAAGATTTTTAGTATACAAAAGTAAACAAAAACAGGGTAGGCAACGCATATAGACAATGCTCCCGTTGTTGCCAGTGTCTATGTTTCAGTTGAACGGCTAGCCATTTCATTGAACAACGGCCATTCACTACATCAGAAAATTATGGGACCTCGAGAAAATACCTATAATATTATTTTCATCGTGAGATTGTAGTCACCAAGTAGGTTAGGTTTTTTAAACTAATTAGTTTATTACCATTCCAACATAAAAAAACTTGGTATTGAAATGGCGTTATTCAATCAAATGGCCAGCCGTCCAATTAAACGGTTGATTAAACCAGTTGGCTGCAACATCTATAAGTGACAGTACTTTTTTTTAAACAATTGTAGACCTTTGTTTGACCACGATCTCACCTGTTGGTAAGTGACGATGTGGCCGAAGATGGAGCACAAAGGTCTATAAGGCACCTATTCACTCTAGCCTTGAAGGGACCCAGAATACAAAACATTATAATATTAAAAACACTTACCCTCGCTAGTCCACTGACAGGGAATCTCTCGAAGTCCAGCACCGTTTCCTCTCCCAACCCTCTTTCCATCTGTCCGTAGAATGTCCTGGCTGCCATGATTGTAGCTTGGGACATCCCATCACCTGAAAAATATATAGAATTGAAACATCAAGTTCAAATGAGAAATCATTCGCCGAGTCACCGACGTACCTACTCTTCTTATAGGTATTTTTTGTAGTGTGCTTGCATTTGGCTACATCTCGCCTGATGCGAAGCGTTGATGAGGCGTGGCGCTTGCCCGTTCCGGTACAAACTAAAATTTGCTCCTCATTCGTTCCAGTTAATTTTTGTATGATAATCTAATGACTGGTGTTGTTGTTTTTGTTGATAAGATTCGTTGGTATAGGATTTATCCTGGTTGCTAGCTTATTATAGAATGTGTTATTACTGAAAGAAAGCGTTAGACATGTCGTGGGAAGAAATGGCGGCGATGAGCTCACCACTTATCGCGTCTATATTCCACGATGGTGCAACACACAATGAAAAGAGGCCCATTGAGGCTCTGCCTACCCCTTCCGGGAAAGAGGCGTGTGTCTATCTATGTATGTGGGTATGTGAGTCAGTTTTCCATTAAATTGTACCGATACCAATTCCGATACTACAACCGGGAAAACCTCAGATGGCAGCTCATTCCATTGTTTGTAGGTATACTGGAGAAATGAAGATGATGATGATGATGAAAGAGTGATGGTAGCATAAGATTTCCATACAAATCATTAAGCTAAACGACGGGGTGTTATAAGTTTGACGTGTCTCTGTGCGTGTCTGTCTGTCGCCTCGTAGCTTCCGAACGGATAACCGTTTTTTTTAAGTTGAATTTGTCTGGAGTTTTCTTATCTATGTTTGATCAAAATCGGTTTAGCCATTTAATTGCGTTGAGAGTTTGTTTAATGTTTACAATTACTTGTATATGAAACTGACAAACCACGGGTCTAGATATGAAAGTGGATGATGATAATGGATACAACATCTCATGGAGTTCGACGTGGTAATATCGTTTGTATGAAGAGTGCTCAATCCTCATACGCACACTCGCCTAGAAGATGCTTATTTGTTCTTCCTTTGAAGAGATGAAAACTATAAGATACAGGGAAAAAAGAAGCCAGAAGAGAGGTCCACCTCGCCCCTACCGCATGATGATCAAATCATATTCATTTTAGTAGTAGAGCTTTTTTGTGTAAGAGTTCGTCTGGGGAAGTACTACCGCCATACCTATTTCTGCCGCAAAGCAGTAGTGCTCGCATTGCTGAGTTCCCGTTTGAAGGGTATGGTTGCCGGTGAAATTACAGGTACATGAGACTTTTCATCTTTATATCTCAGGGTGGCGGGCGCAGTGCAATGCCATATAGGGCATGCCCTAGGTGGACGTGACCTATGTGATAAAGCACTGTTCATAGGCAGAGGGTACTGCTTATCATCAGGTGGGCCATCTGCTTGTACCGTCATTCTAAGTAGAATATAAGTAAAAAATAATTTAAAAAAAACAGTTATGGCAGCAATCATACCCTGACAATCTTTCAGCTGTATATCGTCGGTACCTGAGTCACGTTATTGTGCCCGTCATTTTCAAACAAAACAAAACACCTAAGTCCACAATTAAATTAAAACATAACAACGTCATATTTTACATTTACGGCAATACATTCCCATGAAAAACAAACGTCAGTCTCAATAATAAAATAAGTTTGCGTTCAAGATAACCACTGAATAAAATAATAAATAATTTTTGTTTTAAACGATGGTGTGTCTGGCCTAAAAATAGACCCCTCCGTCTCCTCCCGTGGATGTCGTAAAAGCCGACTAAGGGATTACCCGGACTTGTTGATAAGATTCGTTGGTATAAGATTTGGCCTGGCTGGTAGCTTATTATGGAATGTGTTATTACTGGAAGAAAGCGTTAGCTGAGTCAGTCGTGGGAAGCAATGGCGGCGATGAGCTCACCACTTTTCACGTCTATATTCCACGATGGTGCAACCCACTGTGAAAAGAGGCCCATTGAGGCTCTGCCTACCCCTACGGGGAAAAAGGCGTGTGTCTATGTATGTATTAAACGACTGATCTAACGTTTTGATGCAACATAAATGCAAGGAAATGACCTCCGGTACGGAGGCTACAGTTCTCTAAGGAAATGGCTTGGACACAGTGAGACCATTTTTTGGGTTCCGTAAAAAAACTACGGAACCCTTATAGATTCGTCATGTCTGTCTGTCTGTCTGTCTGTCCGTGTATGTCACAGCCTTTTTTTTCCGAAACTATAAGAGCTATACTGTTGAAACTTGGTAGGTGATGATGATGATGAAATAATCAATAAATGATGTATTCTGTGAACCGCATTAAGATTTTTACACAAAAATTAATAAAAAACAATTATCATTGGGGTTCCCCATACTTAGAACTGATCCTCAAATTTTTTTTTTCCATTAAACCTATACGTGTGGGGTATCTATGGATAGGTCTTCAAAAATGATGTTCAGGTTTCTAATGTAATTTTTTTTCTAAACTGAATAGTTTGCGCGAGAGACACTTCCAAAGTGGTAAATAGTGTGTCCCCCCCCCCCCCCCGTAACTTCTAAAATAAGAGAATGATAAAACTAAAAAAAATATACGATGTACATTACCATGTAAACTTTCACTCAAAATTGGTTTGAACGAGATCTAGTAAGTAGTTTTTTATTTTTGGGGTTCCCCATACTTAGAATTGAAACCTATAATTTTTTTTTTCATCAAACCTATACGTGTGGTGTATCTATGGATAGGTCTTCAAAAATGATATTGAGGTTTCTAATATAATTTTTTTCTAAACTGAATAGTTTGCGCGAGAGACGCTTCCAAAGTGGTAAAAACTGTGTCTCCCCCCCCCCCCCCCCCCCCCCCCATAACTTCTAATATAAGAGAATGATAAAACTAAAAAAAAAAAATGTTCATTACCATGTAAACTTTCACTCAAAATTGGTTTGAACGAGATCTAGTAAGTAGTTTTTTTTTAATACGTCATTAATCGTAATCCGTCCAAGAACTTTTATATTATGTTACTTGCTGCTACGGAACCCTTCATGGGCGAGTCCGACACGCACTTGGCCGCTTTTTTTTACTAGATTTAATTCAAATTCAAATCATTTTGAGTAGAGATCTGAGAATGTCCACTGCTAAGAAAGTCGTGACTCTATAATAGGTAGGTAGGTCTCGTCTGTCTTTCCTGAAAACTATAATCTGGGTCTCTTCAAGGCTAGAGTGAATAGGTGCCTTCTAGACCTTTGTGCTCCATCTTCGGTCACATCGTCACTTTCCAACAGGTGAGATCGTGGTCAAACAAAGGTCCATCAAAGATAAAAAAAAAAAAGTACATAATTTTTCCACCCAGATACATACAAATACAAAATACAAAAATTCTTTATTTTCCTTACAAAACTATGGGTTACATGGGTTGGGATCTCCTCTGTTAAGTTACAAAACCTGTATTAGAGGAGTCCCCTCTTTAATTATGGTGGTCTATTGTCTAAACTTAATTTTTAACAATTACTTAAGTAAAGAACTTAGGATTAAGAATATAATATATATAAATACACATACAAATACATATATAATATACATAAAACAAATATAAGAGATTGATTGGTGTTTCCTTTCAAAAACAAATCAACATAAGGTTGCGGTCACAGACGTGCAAATGGAGATATTTTGTAGCATATTAGGTATATAATAAAACGATACGCTTGGTTTTATACAAATTTACGATGTCAATCTTGATATATGATCTGTGGTTGCGGTCTATTTTCATCATTGTATATATTTGTGTTTATTTTTTTCTTGCTCAAGTTTTAATAGAATTTGAGACTAAACTAACTAATTTGAAACTATTAAGGAGTGGAACTCGCTGCCGTCGTCTGTCTTTTCTGAAAACTATCTTATTATGGTATCCTAAAGTACCGCAAAATTTTATTTTTATATGACTAAGTCAAGTACAATATTCGAATTAACAATGTGCATGGATATCATTCCGAGGGATACCAGGTGTACCAGAAACAGGATTGGGCAATATTTTCTTGAAAATATTTATTTCCTTTTTTTTTGGCTAGATTCGATTGTTTATTAAAATTGTGCATATTATTGGCTAAACAATTAGAAACATAAAATCAATACAACAAAACTGAAGGTTCGCTAAAGGGGTTTTGTATAATTATCTATATTTTACGAGATATTCAATAAAAACGGGTTTTTAGAGCTGAGTTTGTTTTGTATTAAAATTTCTGCCTGGTGTTGGCGCAGCCACTGAATATATACCTTCTAGACCTTCGTGATCCATCGTCGGCCGCATCTTCACTTACCAACAAGTGAGATCGTGGAGAAATTAAGGTCTATCTTATTAAAAAAATACAAAGTGTGAACATAATGTAAGTGTTATCAAAACAAATAAAACCGGATAAATAGGTTTAAAAAGCAACTAAGCAAACTAAATAAACTTAACTTTATCAATCACAAAACCCTTATAAAAAGTGAACAATTGTAATTAAACGAACTAAATAAACAAGAAAGATCAAAATTCTAATCACTATTGAGAAAATACGAAACGACATCGCCTAGTGCAATCTTAATTTAATATATCACAGTAATATAAAAAAGCAGCGACGGACAACCAATGTGTGGAGGGTTGGGAAAATTAGAAAAAGAACATCAATCGTTGGGCCACAACACTTGGCACACAATACAGCTTAAAAACTGTGAAATAATTTCGACCATTAGCCTAAAGGACGGGCAGTGGAGTGTTTCAAAGTCGCCTTTTCACACTTCCGCTGATTGAGACCCCTGGATCGATTCCAGGCGCGTTATCAAAGAGTACACTATCAAAATGACGCAATGGTAGAGTGATTTAATTGCAAAGACTTCCAATGAAAGAATTTGTTATGTTATCATTGCACACCAAACAAACAAGTATTTAATATAAGTCGGAAATGAGCTTCAAAGAACTAACTTAACCAAATTTAGACAGGACAATAAAACTTGCATATCAAAAAGCAGAATCTCTAATTTTCAAAGGATATTTCAGTATCAAATTAAGATCAAATAACTCGTTTAGAGTTATAAACTATACTTTTCAATATCTCGGGTAAATTATGGCAAATGATGAATTAATCTCATAGATCCAAGCAGGCATATACCCCAGTATCTTGAAAAATACAAGACTACGTGTACAAAGGAAAAGGAGTAACATCATAATTATATGCAAAACTATATAGACTGATACTATAATAAGACCCTGTGTGATTATCTACCTACCGTGTCCAAGTTGATCAAAGGAGTTACGTCAGAAACTATCACAAAATATAATATTATTTATAATAGATTTATGACGACCTCTGTGGCGCGGCGGGCGAAGGTTCGCCTGCGACGCAGGAGGTTGCGGGTTTAATTCCCACCTCGGAACAAATATTTGAACGATCTGCAGATATTTGTTCAGGTTTAAATTTCTGGGTATTTTCTATGTAAAATCAAAAATATCTATGTAATGTATTGTATTAAGTAAATCAGTTATCTAGTAGCCATAACACAGCTATGCTTAGCTTGTGGCTAGATAATCTTGTATGAACTGTGTCCAGCATTATTTATTTATTTATTTATTATTATTTATAATTAAATTCCTATACCTAACTGCTGAAACTTGCAAAACTGTTCCTTGGTTTCCTTAAGAATCTGATATTTTTGTTCGATACCAACTTACCAATAAACAGTATTCCATTCTTGGCTTTATTCAAGTTTGGCGTCTCTTGAAGTTTGGCCGTCAGGGTGTACTGCGCCGACTTTCTCCAGAATGCCCCATGTTTCTCCTCTGGTGGGATATATGCTGGATTCATCACTGTATCTAGGATTTTCTTTGGCTTAGGAGTGGAGCCGTCATTTTCTGAAATTAAAAATTTAGGTGATTGAAAATTTGGTTGGTAGGTATCTTTTTGGTAGATATTTAAATACAAACAACAACCTCTCTCGACAAAAACCAATAAGTACTGAAATAACCTACTTTTATTGAGAGCATCTGTTCAAGAATCACATTTTAATACTTTCATATTTTGTTCAGAAAACATAAAAGGTCTGTGTCGGCGTTGACACGCGACTGGAGTTTACTCCAGTCCAGTTCAGTATAAGATGCGCAAATATGTTGCGCAGAGGGAAAACATAACGACTTCACGATTCTTCTCGAATCATTCTTGACGATTTTACTCCCATATATTTGCGTACCGTGGGCCTTACTATATGAAAATCGATTATTAAGACGTAAACTCCAAACCACATCATAAACAAAAAAATTAAAATTGATATTGTATGGTCGGTTAAATAAGGTTTATTTTTTATTTTTTGATATGACTTCTGGGATATATTCCCAACAATTTAGCCAATTTCTTGTATCAAATAAACGTTTTTCTTTCTTTCTTTCAATTTCTAGTAATAATAAATTCAAGTAATGAAACAAAGTTAGGTTCTCAAGAGTTACAATATCAAAATTTTGGCACCTAATTCAAGATGGCGGCTCGCGCATGCCGCCCCCGATTGGATTCTAAAAACATAAATCTAAATCGTATTGCGCCACCTTTTGCAAGTCAAAGGTTTTTATTTCCCTACTGAGAGGACTATCAAGTTCGAAGACCTGCTATTAAGAGTAGGTAGGTCTGTAGGTAGGAAATAAAATTATAGCTGTACGTACATACTATTCATGTGCGTAAATAATTCTCGCATTATGTCAATTGTTACGTATAACGTGGGTATCGGACTCTACAATGTCAGGGTTATTGCACTTACTGTTGGTTACGTTTCACGAGTTGGTGTATAAGCGTAGCGGCCGAATCTTACAAAACCTTTATTCGTTTTTTTTCTTTCGACTCTTTCACGTCTGGCTTTTGCCTCATTGCTACTCAAGCTCTACGAAAAATCGTTAAATCTACAGTAGAGCCAGTTCAGTTTTTGATTTAGAAATTTTTTAAGATTTTTTTTAATTAAAAAAGGCGATTAGCGTCATCATGGTGAACTCTGTGGCGCGGCGGGCGAACGTGCGTCTGTGACGCAAGAGGTTGCGGGTTCGCTTCCCGCCTCTGAACAAATATTTTTACGATCTGCAGATAGTTGTTCAGGGTGTTGTGGGTATTTTCTATGTATAATAAAAAATATCTATCTATGTAATGTATTGTATTAAGTATGTCAGTTATCTAGTACCCATAACACAAGCTCTGCTTAGCTTCGAGCTAGATAATGTTGTGTGAACTGTCCAGCATTATTTATTTACTTTACCATCAGGAGCTTGACTTTATCCACAGCTGATAGGCCCAGCTCTTTGCTTGTGTAATTACCCTTGGTCCTGTGTCAGTCTCATCCAGTGTTGGTCCGTTTCCAAATATCGTCTGCCCATCTCCCTGCCGTACGACCAACGTTTATGTACCTAGTTCTTGGGTGCCATTCAGAAAGTAAGCGATCATCACCACGTTTGGCATACAGATTGGTGGGATCAGTATCACTGTTGAGTACTCAGGTGGATTTGCGCATCCAGTGATGTACCTCCCGTGTAATTTAAAACTGGGGGATCAACACCTGGTTATAGACCAGTAGCTTTAATTCCAATTATATCTAAGATCTTTGAAAAAAATATTTAAGATGCTCTCTATAGTTATTTGGAAAAGAACGAAATACTGATCAATGAACAGAAGGCATTTAGAAAGGGGAAGTCCATAAACCTTGCTATATTCGACTTTCTGCAGAAAGTAATGGAAAATATAGATAAACGGGTTCCTGTGTGTGCTATTTATATGGACATGTCCAAGGCGTTTGATTGTGTAGATCACAAATTATTAGAACATAAATTGGAACAATATTGAATTAGGGGCAACGTATTAGAATTGGTAAAATCATACTTATCAAATAGAAGCCAATACACAGAAATAACTCGAATAAATTTAAAAACACGTTCCGAAGAGAAATTTATGTCTAATCCTCGGAAAGTTGTATATGGCGTACCAGGGTAGTGTTTTGGGACCACTATTATTTCTGTGCTACATAAATGATTTGCCTGACAATGTGCGGCATCCAATGGTACTTTTTGCAGATGACAGCACTGTCATTGTAAAAAAGCAAGATATAGACTACGAAAATGACATTAATGAAACACTCAAAGAAATTGTTACCTGGTTAGATGGTAATAATCTCCGTGTTAATCTAAAGAAAACCAGTATAATGCATTTTTATCAACGAATTTCTAAATCTAATAATATCAATATAAAATATGAAAATGAAATAATAAATGAATCAGACCTTACGAAATTTTTGGGGTTATTTATAGATAAAAGTTTGACATGGAAAATTCATATAGAAAATTTAATTAAAAGAATTAATAGTTTTGCATACGCTCTTCATCATTTATCAAGGGTGGTGAGCAATGACACTGCATTGACTGCATACTATGGATCTGTAGCTTCTAACTTAAGATACGGTGTAATATTTTGGGGCAATAGTACAAATAAGCAAGATGTATTTATTGCACAAAAAAGGTGTCTGAGAACTATTTTCAAGCTAAAAAGTACTGACAGCTGTGTACCATATTTCAAATCTTATAACATTCTGATATTACCTAGCCTATATATATATATATGAAGTAGCACTATTTGTAAAAAATGACATCAGTAAATTTAAGAAATTCAGTGACATCACTAATTTTAATATGCGTAATAAGGATAGATTATGTAATGTAAAATATAAAACTACACTTATGCAAAAGAGTATTTTTTGTATGGCTACAAAAATCTTTAATAAGGTACCAGAGAGCATAAAAGAGAATGACACTATACGTTTTAAAAATAAGCTAAAGGCACTTCTGCTTGAGAAATGTTATTACACAGTGACGGAGTTTTTAACTGACGACTTGAGCAATGTTTAGTTTTTAGTATACTTTTAAATATTTACCTGTAACGTCATATATTTGCATGCCTAATAATGGTAAGAATGTATCGGATCTATTATTATTGTTTGACATCTAAATCATGTACCTACATTCTGACAAATAAATTACTATAAACTATGTAATCCCTTCAAATTTTAGGGCATCCACGAGAGGAGACAGGCGGTCTATTCTTAGGCAGAACACGCCACGGCAAGCGAGCGACAGTAGTGTCTGACCGTCGCTTCGCTTGCGTTTTACTAGGATAAAAAGTAGCTTATAGCTCAATACAGATCATAATCTATTTGTGTACCAAATTTCATTGAAATAAGTTTAGCCGTTTCGCCATGATTATGTTACAAACATACAAACATCCAAACATAGCTACTTTGAAATTTATGGTTACATGCGACATGATCACGGAAGGATGAGAAAGTGTGCCAAAATACCGGCAAAATATGCTGATAATAGTGATATTTAAAAAATATATTGTTGCCAATTATTTTTTTACTAATCGAGACGTAGAGATAGTTTTAAATTCTGCTCTCTCTTTTTTATAAAGGACATTTTCGAAGGTAATCGGGTAAATTCCTTGAGCCGATGTTTGTCGTAATCGTGTTTTGTACCTACATTTTTTTGGTTAGCTTCACATATTTCCTCTCCTCGTTGCTAAGGGTATTGGCTCTAATCATAGGAAATGCAAGATTAACCCAGTGTCGACTTTTGGTCGGAATTCCTACATTCAGGTGAGAATTCAACATAGGACTGAAATAAAGTCAGTATTTAGGTACTCGGTCGGTGATGGTTGACTAGCACACTGCACGTGTAAGACTTTCATAGTGTAAACATTCAGTACAATTAGTTATGGTAGAACTTAATAGTAATCATTAAAAAAAAGCAACATATATTTCACGCTGAATTTATTTTACGACGTGACGTCATCTTACTAATATTACTTACTATTCTAGTGATAAGTTATCTCAATGATCTGCCAGCTATTGCTACAATAGAAGATAAATCAGGAAACCGCAGTCTTTATCTAATATTACTTAATTAATAACTTTTTCGTCACGTTTTATATATGAATCTTTTATTGGGTTGGGTACTAGAACCACAAGAACTGTCACGTTTTGGAAGATAAAAATGGGTACTCGTGACTTGATAGTTTTCCTATGGCTTTTAATTGGCTCGTGTAGATTATTTTCTAGCAAAGTTTCATAGATCTATCGGAACAAATTTAAATGAGTCAAAGGGACAGTCAATATCTATTTGTCAATATCAGACAATATCTTTGATACCGGTATAATAAAGAAAATGCAGAAAAATAACTGAAATAATTATATTCTGGCCATAATCTGCACTTGGCCATAGCCGTGTTGGTTGCCTAACTTATCTAAACTTAGTCGCAAACAGGTGTGAATTCTGAATTTCCTTGCTTAATACCACCCTAAACTACGGAAAAGGAATTTACCCTCTAAATTTCAGCTCTCTAGGATGTTGGGTAAAAACCGTATCCGTGCCTTTTTCAGGAAAACTTCTGGGACCGCTCAAACAACTTTGTTTGTTAATTTAATTTGAGAAATCTCTCAAGGTACTACAAACGGTTTCCGAAATACAGAGAATCTTTGTTTTAAGTACATTAGAACCACATTTTGAGACCATGCATGCGAATTTTCGAAAATCCTTTTTTGAATCGCGTCTGGACTCAAACATCCAAGTTTCAAGTGTCCACGATCAGCAGTTTAGGCTATGCGTTGTCTCTCGGTCAGTCAGGACTTTGCCTATAATATAAGTTTTTCCATGCAAACTTCAACACCGCGCTGCACCCTGTCAGGGGGTAAATTTCAGGAAAACCTTTCTTAGTTCACCCCTAGACAACCCTCGAAATATCAGGAATATCGAATATTGAAAAATCTAAATCGAAAATCGAAATATCACGCATGTTTTTTACGTAATTACCAAAACAAGACCAGAAATGTTCACGATCCAGACGTATCTGGATTGAGGGATCCGTGCCTTGAATTGGCCCGAAACTCAGCGGATTAAGGAAATTACAGCTCAATTTAAGCAAGGATCCCTCAATCCAGGCGTACGAAATAACGTGAACGGTTCTGGTTTTTGTTTTGGTAATAACGTTCAAATAGCGCTATTGGTCTAAAGGACTTACAACTTAGGCTTCTTTTGACAGACAGTTAAGCTCAGGCCAAATCAACGCGTTCAGCCCTCGTCCGCGGTGGTACACGGTGGCGATCCATTGTCTTACCATAGATCGCCCGCCACCGTGCACGCCACTGAGGACGCGGGCTGAACGCGTTGGTTTGGCCTTAGCTGAACTCAGACAAGCAAGGATTTTATAGATATTGACTGTCTCAAAATAATCCTTGTTATTTTAACAAATTAATATTTTTGTCTTTGTTTTTGATTTACGTAATTATATTTGACTAAATACCTAATTGCTGATATTGTTTTTTAAATATTAAATAAAAATATATTTATTGAAGTTGTTTAAAAAATTGGGTTTATGTTTATAATCTATGCCTCTTTTTATCAACGCTTTCCTAAACTAAGTTGTAACCTACGTGCATATATTTTGTTACTTTTTATCACTATTTTCATTCAATATTCATTCATAAATCATTCCGGTTTCGATGTCAACTATATACTTAAACCTTATACCACAGATAAAATAATACTAAATATGGTATTATACTATACAGTCACACCAATATCGTGTTTAAAACATGAATCCAAACACACGTCTGCCAAAATTAATGTCATAACTAACGTAAAAAAAACACAGGAACCGCTATGGTTTTAAAAAAGAGGTTTCCTCAACAATGTGTGAATAGTGATGGACACCTGGGCGTTACTACAAATATTAGCGCTGCTAATAGAGGACAAATCCAAGTTTAATTATGATAGAACTTTACTTACAGGTAAGTTCGTTTATTCACTAATTTTAATTCACAGTTACGCACCTGTTACTGCCGTGGCAGACGCGATCGCGAGCGCGCAGATATAAAATGATACCATTGCCATGACTTGTCACCGCGCGCTCTCTCGATTGACTGAAATCATATCGGCGATCGACTAGATGACAATAAGGCTGATTTTAATTTACTTGTATTTATTAAAAGGTTTGTGAGTGCCTATTGTCTACATATAATTCACTTTTACGCTTCCGTCTGGTAGTGATTTGGATCAGTTAAGCTACCTTTAGATCGCTTGCAGCGGTCATCCGGTAGCACAACTGTTTCATATGTATTTTGTACATACCTTGTATTATTCTTTCTGTAAATAAATGTATTCTTTTACTATCGATAAACTTGAAATGATAATAAATTAATGTATTTTGTTATGCTTACATTTCTTAGACATAATCTATTCTACCGTCTATTGCATACATACATACATACATAGACACACGCCTTTTTCCATGAAAGGGTAGGCATAGTCTCAATGAGCCTCTTTTCGCCCTAGATTGCAGCATCGTGGGAATATACGTGATAAGTGGTGAGTTCATCGCCGCCAATGCTTCCCAGGACTGACTCGGCTTAATAAGCTAGCAGCCAAGACAAATATTATACCAACGACTCTTACTAACAAGTCCGGGTAATCCCTTAGCCGGCTATTAGGATATCCACAGGAGGAGACGGAGGGGTCTATTCTTAGGCTGGACACACCACGGCTTTAGAGATTTAAACCAAACTAGAAAAAACTTCGCGTCCTGACGTTCGATATAAAACACAGAAAAATCAAAGATTAAAATAAAAAAACTTTGGTAAGTGAAGATGATTAACTTAAAAACACCATCAACTCAGGAAGTAACCTAGAGGAAATCATTTAACGCTTTTCCTGTCAGGAAATGTCACTTCTTAGTAACGTGCGTGAGGACCAATCTTATGTATCATCTTCGCCTATATCTGACGGTGGACTTTGTCCTGTTTCTGCTTGAATAGCGAGAGTAAACAGGCTGTAATTCCCCACGCTAGCTCAACATAGTTTACATCCTTGTATCCTTTCGGAATCGTTTTATTTAATTTTCCGAACGAAGCAGTGTAGAAAGGCCATCACGATGGACCAAATATATTTTAAAGATCGCATGAAGTCGATGGATAGAGGTGACTCAAGACCGATCATCGTGGCATTTTATGGCAGTGGCCTTATCCGACGACCTCTGTGGCGCAGCGGGTTAAAGTTCGCCTGCGACGATGCATATTGCGGGTGCGATTCCCGCTTCGGATCAAATATTTGTACGATCTGCAGATATTTGTTCAGGGTGTTCTGGGTATTTTCTATGTATAATCAAAATATCTATGTATGTAATGTATTGTATTAAGTATACCAGATACCTAGAACCCATAACACAAGCTCTGCTTAGCTTGGGGCTAGATAATGTTGTGTTAAAGTTCCATTATTTATTTATTTATTTATCCAGTAGTGGACTTCTATATGCTGATATGTTGATGATGGTTTCATTTGCTCTGTTCGTTTGTAAGTTCAAATATCTACAGATGACTTTGATCTGAATTTGTTTGGTGTTTACTGTGGCATGTTGATCTGATGATAGAAAGGAAACTTGGACAACGGAGTCAACGCTGGCTATAGTAGACCGGTGGTGTTTGGGATGTCTCAGTGTTGCCTCGTAAAAATTATTTCCAACAAAAAAACACTGGATTGTTGCCATTTTTAGTGTTTTTACTACTGCTGGAAAATTTTAATACTTACGGAATTACTTTGTCACAGTTTGTTTGTTTGTCTGTCAGTCTGACCGTCCTTTTTTTTCGTTTCTTTTCACTCGCCATTTCTTCCGAAACCATTATAACATCCAGGTAACATCACAGGGCCCTATCATAGGCCACCCCTTCCAATCAAAATTAGATGCAAAGTTGTATATAGATTTTTGTTGTGTGTTAGTGGCTTAAATGGTTATTTAAAACCAATTGAAAAAAGTTTTTTCAAGTTACACAGGTTCAACTTAAACAGTGAATAAATAAATTTTAACTCATTCAATCTCATTCATCATGCTGACAACAAAGGCCTAGAACTCTCTTCCGGGTTCTATATTACCAATATCGTACAACTTGGGTATCTTCAAACGAAGAGTAAATAAGCATCTTCTGGGCGAGCGTGCTTAAATAGGCCTCATCGTCGCTTCCCGTCACGTGACATGTATATACGCAAGCCAATAAAAAAAACAATGGCACTCGCTGAAGGTTCTTTAATTCCAATTAATAAACCGGCCAATTGCGTTGGTAGGCTACGCATAGGTAGTGTAGGGTTCCGTTCACAACTTCACAAGACACAAAAAGGCGAAAAAGATTTTAAAATGGCAATGAAGCAAATATTTAATGATAAAGTCTCTGTGATCAACATGGTCAAACCATAGAGCATTTAAAACGAGTGTTTCCTCCCTTGAGATCGATCCCTTGTCTTGTTCGATCCCTTATACCTATAATTTTGTTCCTGTTCGATCCTGTCTCCTAACGGTCGAAGTAAGCGCAAGCCACATAGGATCTAGCACCAGATTTTCACGGTATCTCCAATCCTGTGACATTAACACTTGCTGAAATGTCCTTACCGGTCTTCTACGATTTTCGTCCCCTAGGGTCACTCTTACAGGGAGATAGTGAGATTGACCGGGATGTAACGCATCGGATCAACTCAGGGTGGATGAAATGGCGACAGGTCACAGCAACAACGAGTGACCCACGGATGCCACTCAAGTTTAAGGGTAACATTTACAAATCCTTAATAAAACCTGTCGTTATGCATCGTTATGCTGGGCTATGAAGTAGAAGGATGAAAGAAGATTGCATGCATCAGAGATGAGAATGTTGAGATGGATGAGTGGAGTGACAAGAATAGTTAAAATAAGGAATGAGTATATGAGGAAGTTTGAAAATTGCACCAGTGACAGAAAAGTTGAAAGGAAGTCGTTTAGCTTAGTATGGGCATGTTATGAGGAGGGATGAAACGCATGTAACAAAGAAAGTTATGAATATGAATGTTAGTGGATGGAACGGAAGAAAAAGACCTAAGAAAATATTGATGGATTGCGTGAGAGATGGATGATATGAATGAGAAGGGAGTGAATGATGAGGTGACAGCTGACAGAAGAGAGTGGAAGAAAAAGACGTACTGCACCGATCCCAAATAAATTGGGAAAAGGGCAAGCCAATGATAATTTTAGTTATGTACATAAGGTCCATGACCCATCAACATAGTCTATGAAAATTGAAACTAGCTACCTTATAAACCAAACCAACTTATTTGGTTTATATAGCTGCCAAATAAACCTCTGTTACAAGATATAAGACAGACGTACGAATGGACGGTGAAGGCATAGTAATAGGGTCACTTTGGCAATCTTTGGGTAGAGAACCCTAAAATTAGCCTTAAATTTCTTATCAGTAGGTATTTACTTTTACTGACACAGATAACAAGGTACGGCCTTTAGACAGTTTTATCAAAACAATGTGTCATTTCAGTATTTTTTACTACAATCGTAAGTTAAATATTAGCTCGTGAAGTTATTTTAGACAAGTATTTCATATACTTAGATATCATTCTACTTCCGCTTAGCAGAAAGGACCATCTAACTACTTTTTTGAACGACAGAGGTGAATAGATAAAAAAAAACGGAACTTGAGTTAATTTTCTACAGCTTTATGAGGCTTCATGTACATTTATAATGCGAACTGCAAAGGAGTGGAATACACTACCGTCGTCTGTCTTTCCTGATAACTATAATCTGGGTATCTTCAAGGCTAGAGTGAATAGGTGCCTTCTAGACCTTTGCGCTCCATCGTCACTTACCAACAGGTGAGATCGTGGACAAACAAAGGTCAAACAATGTAAAAAAAAAATGTGGATGGGCCTAGTAAAGTCTCCTCCAATAGCTGACTAAGGGATGACTCCAGGGGATGGGTAGAGCATCCACCTGAGTACCTAACAATAATACTGCGATCGCCAATTAGCTTGTCAAGCGTGGTGATTACGACAAAGACCACCCCAATACTAACACTTGTAAAAGATGACCCACAGTTCCCGCCCGCTCCGCTATTGTGGCATTGTACGTGGGAGGCTCATGTTCAGCTGTGGACTTATGATAGGCTGATGATGAATTCAAACCCATTGAACTCTTTATCAGAGGAGATCCGTACAAAAACCAAGATCACCGACATCAGAATTAGCAAGTTGAAGTGGCAATGGGCCGTCATCATCAACAGCATCACAGCCTTCAGACGTCCACTACTCCCGTGAGGGGATTTGCCATAATCACCGCGCTTGGCAGGCGGGTTGGTGATCGCAATACTGTGTTGCGTATTCAGGTGGATGCTGCTCATTTCAACTATGCAGAAACTTCAAAAATATATAAAAGATCAGAAAAATATTTTTAAACATGAATTTTGTCTTGAGTCTTTCAATTTAAAATTAGTTCTGGTGTAAGGTCTTTGTCTTCACTCTGCAAAGTTATATATAACTAACAACAGAAATCTTACACTTTTTTTTTCTGTATAATTGTCATCGCACGGCTTGTGCATTTGCCATTTTCAGGTATAATTTATTATTGTATTTTCAATATACCTAATTTGTAACGTTACAATCCTTCAAAGTCGTCAAAGTCACAGTCAAGTTTTGTTATGGTAAAATGGTGGCCGTTTTGCAAAAACTTTGGTAGACAATTTCCACCAATACACTTCCATTTCATTTAACTACATTTGTGGTCTCTAGTCGAGCTACATTGGTTAAAATGCCATCAAAATTACACAAAATAACTCAAAAAAACAATAGGAAATGAAATCAAAAAAAAGTAGACGACGTCTCTTTTCAAAAATGGCAAAATGTTGGGAACTGTCTAGAGTTTTTGTACAAAACACCCGTAGGTACACCATGGATGTTGCTTTAGTTCTTCTTCCGAGAGGTACACAGACGTTGTACAATCGCTAGCAGTGCAATAACTCCATGTCTTTGCGACCTTGCTAACAATTGGCGCATTGTGTATCACTTGTACAACAATGCAGACACAATAACAACTTGTAAGTACTTGCACGCTTAGTCAATGCGAAAGGTATCCTGCTCGTCACGAGAGCGATTAGCTTTCTGCCGCGCATTCAATGTTTTTGCCATGTACGGAAATCCTGAAATACAATCGCAGGGCAGCAATTGGCTTTCAAGTGTCTCTACCGGCATACTTATTAAATGAAGCCTTGGTTTTCTATGTAAGGGAAACCATCAATGATATTATTATCATGATGTGATTCTCTCCATCTATATCTAAGACGACTGCTGATTCATAGGAAACCATGCACTCTAATTCTAATCAAATAAGACGTTAGATAGCCCAACTGTATCATTTGTATTTTTGAAATTTTGTTAGTTCCTTATATTGTTAGTATCTGGCTCAACGCATTAGTATTGCCATTCAGCGTGGCAATGCAGCCAGCATCTTAGGGACGCTTCCGTCTGGTAGTAATTTGGATCAGTTGAGCTACTTATAGATCGTTAGCAGCGGTCTTCAGGTTGCACAACTGTTTCATGTGTTTTATATTGTTAGTTACATTGTATTATTATTTCAGAACTAAATGAGGTAAACAAATAAAATAAAAACAGCGTTTAGGTACCCATTTTAGTCAATTTCACTCGGCCCATTTGAGAAATTGGGACAGAGTATAATTTCCCTAAGCAATTTGTGATAATCGCCGCGCTTAGTAGGCGGAATGGTGATCACAGAAGATTTAAATTTTTAAGACTTGAAGACGAATTGGTGTTAAGAATTGAGATGGATGTTGCTATCCATCCCTTGATCTTAGATCTATATTCTAAGCCCTTGATGTACCTTATCCTTAAGGTACTTCAACGGGAGGAAACGGAGACATTTATTCTTATACAATACAACACACGTATATATTTTTCATAACACGTTTTTTTTTTTTTTAACAATGATAGATCTTTGTTTGACCATGATCTCACATAATATATCATTTTCATTCAAATCTGTCCTAACAACGCTCTGAATTCAAGCTTTGTTTGTACGTACCTCGATTAACGATTTCTTTAGATGTTGTTTGCAAGTCTTTTCATTCGTTTTTCAAATTAATCACATTATTATCATAAATTCAAAGTACAATGTTTGTTTCTCAATCGCGCCGAAACGGCTAGGTAAACCGATTTCAATGAATTTTGAACACAGATAGATGGTGACCTGGATTGAGCTATAGGATACTTTGTAACGTGGTAAAACGTGAGAAAAGCCGTGAGTGGGCACTAGTATAATAATATGTATGTATACATTAATGCTCCAAAAATACAAAATGCAATAAAAATACGGCCTTGGGTCGCTCACCGTGACAAAATTTGATAAGCAAAATTTGACAGTGTCAATGTTTGACAAATAGCGTCGCTAAAGCCATACCATATGAATTGCTAATAAATATTCTTTCAATGTAAATGTACTCATTATCATATCAATAGCTAAAGTTTCTTATGAATTACGAAGTATGAAAATTATGAAGTACTTTCAAAAAACATTATTGTCTTTTAAATAAAGGCTTTAGCTACGATATTCGTCATACTCCCGAGTTCTTCACAGTATGATGGTCTTCAATTTTCACACAGTGATCCGATATGTACCTACTTCTAACCATAAAAAGCTTTCAAGAAGCTGGTCGTTGATCAAACGCAGGGTAACCAAGTCAGAACAACAAAACTTCTGGCCCACCTGATGATAAGCAGTACCCCCTGCCTACGAACAGTGCATTATCACATAGGTCACGTCCAACTAGGACGCGCCTTATGTGGCAGGGCACTGCGCCCGCCACCCTGAGACATAAAGATGAAAAGTCTCAGTGCCTGTATTTTCACCGGCAACCATACCCTTCAAATCGGAACACAGCAATGCGAACACTACAGCTCTGCAGCAGAAATATGTATGGTGGTAGTACTTCCCCGGACGAACTCTTTCTCACAAACAAGCTCTACTTCTACTTACCCGCGCAGTCTCCGTACCCAACCAGGAACAATCCAATAAGTACAGTTGGCCACATCACGGTGTCAGTCAAACGCGTCTCAGCAACTGAGATCATAGACAAGCACCACCTTGTTATATATGAAGATAATTAATCTTTATACAGGTTGATTCGACATTTACGCACTTCAGACTTACTGATAGACAAGATGAAATACAGTCCTTGGTAGTGCCAAAACATTTGAATTGCTAATGATCAGGCCTAATCTAGGTAGAACAAGGTTTAAAGATAGCACACTTTTTCAGGCATATTTCAGGTATAATTTACCTATTCGCAGTTTTCAGCCGAGGGCTCTGTTAAGTGCAGTAAGTACCTAATTATCTACGGTTATCTAGAGGCCATTGGTTCTTGAACATCAAGCGTCGTAAATTATTGTCCTCAGTTTCTTCTCTATCAAAGTTTGACCTAGAAGCAAATGCAGACACAATCATAGAAGGTGTAGTTATTCTAAGCATATAAGTATGTCTGATTTCGGCAAAAACAACCGCCCTTCGCGTTTAAAAAATTCTTTCAGGGCATCTGGTCGAAGCAACGCGTGGTCCAGGAGCTGGCTCTTATCTGGCTCAACGCATTAGTATTGCCATTCAGCGTGGCAATGCAGCCAGCATCTTAGGGATGCTTCCGTCTGGTAGTAATTTGGATCAGTTGAGCTACCTTTAGATCGCTAGCAGCGGTCTTCAGATAGCACAACTGTTTCATATGTATTTTGTACATACCTTGTAATAGCTGTATTATTCTTACTGTAAATAAATGTAATTATAATTGAAAAAAACAACTTTATATCTTTGAAACTATACCAGTTACATAGATTTCCACCGTTCATATACATAGGTATTTATGAATTGCAACAAGTACATAATATTACACGTAGCTTAGATCTAATAATTTTAATAAAAGACAAACAAAACTTTTTTTTTTAAATTAAATTGGACCAACTGTGTGGTAGGGTATTCATACATTGCAGTTCCAATATAAAAAGAATTGGGTTCAGTGTGTCAGTGTGTCCAGATTTTAATTTTAAAAGTCATTTTCATGCATCAGTTGCAACAAAAAATGTAGAGGTTAAAAATGAGAAAAAGATCCTTCAAAATCGGACTACTCTGGGAAAACATATCTTTAAATGTATCGTTTCTTTTTCTAGAAATACGCATCGACTTGAGAACCTCCTCCATTTACGTGTCGGTAAAAAATTTGGTGACACGTAGGGCGCTGTAATTTTAATACATCATTATAAAAACTATTTTAATAAAACTTTCATAAAAAAACATAATAAGGTCAAACAATCCTACTAATATTATAAACGTGAAAGTTTTTAAGTATCTATGGATCTATCTATGGATACATGGATGTATCTTTGTTACTCTTTCACGTAAAAACTACTCAATGGATTTGGATGAAATTTGGAATGGAGATAACTGGACTCCCGGAATAACACATAGGCACATTTTATTCCCGAAATGTTTCACGCGTAAGTCTAATAATACTAGCTTAATAATTAATCCTGCGCAGACGAAGTCGCGGGTTACAGCTAGTACGTAAATAATTTAATCATTCAAATTAGTTTGGAGCCTTAGGTCCACCATCGGGGGTTACCTAGCAAGCCAAGAAAGGCATCCGCTTTTATGTTAGGGTAAAAAAATCCTGCAGGTATTGAGTTCCAGCTTATTTTATATCTGTTTTCATGTTTGCCACAACCTATGTTACCCCACGCCTGGACGCCGTGGGCTCGCTCCGACGTAGACACGCATATCAACTAAACATTTATATCTTGTACAAATAGCGTTTTTGTCTCGTGCTAAAAATGTGTTTTTAAATGATAAACCTACCCATTTCCGATAAATGCTAAGCGGAATGAGTACCTACTTATCACGAAATTGTTGCTTACATTGAAGGTTTTTCTTTTCATTCTTTGAGTAAAGTAGTTATCTTTTATGATAATTATTAAAATAGGATGTTGCAAATGTCCATAGGTGGCGGTGGTTGCTCTACATCAGGCGGGCCGTCTGCTTGTTTGTCACCTTGTAGTATAATTTTCAAAACTGTTCTTCTATTGTTTATAACAGAAAGAATAACTGAAATAATATACCTACCTATGTGAGAATGCACTGTTCATAGGCAGAGGTTACCGCTTAACATCAGGTGGGTCATCTGCTTGTTCCGTATTTAAAGTAGTATAAAAAAAAAACCTTCACTGATAATCTTTATATACGTGGGGTTGCTTGACTATGAAAAAATGACAGCCAAGTACGAGTCGTACCAAACCCTTGGTCGTACAAGTGTCATGTAGTACAAACAAGTGAAAAAGGCTATTTCAGAAAGAAGAAAATTAAGGGACTTGAATTACTTACACAGACAAATGTATATCAACGTTACGATGTTTGGATGTTTGTATGTTTGTTACTTAATCACTTCAAAACCGCTGATCTGATTTCGATGAATACACACACACAGACGAGTACACAGATAGACTAAGATTATTATGATTATGCCATAGGCTTGTTTTTTGACGTGAATTCAATGAACGTCTCCTCGTGTTCCCGGAAAAATAGCGTTACGAAAAACAAAAAAGTTACAAAAGCGATAGTTATGTCGTTGTGAGGTCCATCTCAAAAAAAATATGCTAAATCTCCCACTAACCATCTCTGATGACGTGACAGGCCACGTAAGTGAGCACTAACAATGGGGCACCGCGCGGTTACTGCTCTCTATGAAGCAAGCTAGCCTCCTTTGTCAGTTTGGGACAAATTAAATTGTATTTCATACACAAGAATATTTTCAATATTTTGTCTTCAAGAATAATACATTTACAATTGAAATAAATATAATTTGAAAATAAATTGCCATGACTAAAAATTGGAAGAGCAAAATAAATAACCATTATCCCATTTGCTACCGACCAAAACCACTCTCGGGTGCGAAGAGAAATTGCCGGTACCGTTTAAAAAAAACTCAAGAAAATCAAACCAGTTGAGTCTCGTCACATCAGTCACCAACATCTTCATAATTCTTATCAAAATCAGCTTCATCGAGTTAAATCTAGAACTGTGATCTGCCAGTCTAATTTACTCAGGAGTTCATCGTTTAAGGTAAGGTACGAGTACACGAGGATGCATGGTTTGGACTAATTATTTCTGTGCTCATTTTCGCTTGTTGAGCTGACATTACATAACGATACTTTTTTTTTTTATGCTACTTGTATGACGGAACAAGCAGATGGCCCACCTGATGTTAAGCCGTAACCTCTGCCTATGAACAGTGCATAATCTCATAGGTCACGTCCACCTAGGACGCGCCCTATGTGGCATTGCACTGCGCCCACCACCCTGAGACATAAAGATGAAAAGTCTCATGTGCCTGTAATTTCAAGACTCTTTTCTTTCAGAGATATCTTCTACCAATAAAATGACTAGAGAAGTAGAGTTCGTATTATTTTATCTTGACGACCTCTGTAGCGCGTCGGTCGAGTAGTTGGCTGAGATGCGAAAGGTTGCGGGTTCGATTCCCGCTGCGGGACAAATGTTTGTACAATCTACAAATATTTGTTCCGGGTCTGGGTGTTATAGTTCCATGGTACTCGTAGTTCCTGATACTGATACACTGGGAATCCTAGTGTTGGATCAGGACTATGTATGCGACTGTTGTGTGTTATGTTATATTATATTTCCAATGATATTTCTTATCCAATTTAAATGATTGTCTTTATACATGTCAGCTCGACGTCATCGTTGTAAACACACGCACCGCGCCGAACCATCCAACTATACATGTCAGCTCGACGTCATCGTTGTAAACACACGCACCGCGCCGAACCATCCAACTATACATGTCAGCTCGACGTCATCGTTGTAAACACACGCACCGCGCCGAACCATCCAACTTCATCATCTCTCATTAGCCTCACAGATTTGCTGGAAGAAAACTGTTATAAAAGTAAAGCTTGCGTTTGTACGTCTTTCATTATGACTTGTACAGTAGTGCAGAATAAATATTGTGCATCGGCAGTCATCGGCTTTTAGAAACATCATGAAAAATTTGCAGTTAGACCCAAACGACGATTGCTGAGGCATATAATTTTTCTATAGTAGTACTTGTATGTAAATATTATCTGTGTTCACTATACAGAATAATAAGAAAATTGTATGACATTTCGTCACTGCTGCGGTGCTGTAGTGTGTCCGGCCTAAAAAAAAGACCCCTTTGTCTCCTCCCATGGATGTAGTAAAAGCCGACTAAGGGATGACCCGGAATTGTTAATAAGATTCATTGGTACAAAATTTGTCAGACGAGTCAGTCGTGGGAAGCAATGTTGGCGATATAAGCTCACCACTTGTCATGTCTATATTCCACGATGGTGCCGAAATTCGGGGAAAAAGGCGTGTGTCTATGTGTTCGTCACTGCTTCATAAATACAAATGTCTATCTATATTTTTTCTACTTGTACTAGTCCGCGTGGTAGCGGGGTAAAAACAGTCCCTCTTCCCCTCTCCTGCCCCCCTCAGCATGCATCCACACTCCAAATACTATCAAAATCCGCTAAACCGTTACGGGGTTGAGTGGAACTACAAAAAACGCGAGTTTAGCCGCGGGCATAATATATAGCACTCAGCAATAATGTAGCTTCCTGTGTTTGAAAAATTTTTTGGAATCAGCTCTTTCTGAGATTCCCCCACAGGCAACACCACCTAACCTACAGGAACCTTTTTGTTTTTCTGACAACATATATTCTAAGTGTTCATTCATAGTATATGGTACCTATAACAGAGAGAGAGAGTTTTTAGAGTAGGCAGGACTAGGCACAAATATGTAAATAAATATAAACCAACTGACGTTAAAAATTATAAAATAAATAAGAATAAATAATCAGCTGACATTAATAATACTAATAAATATAACTTGATAAAAATAATAATAATAATACTTACCTACAAAAGGGGCCCGAGAACCTCGGTCTACCTTTCCATTGCTATGCCCTAAACACACAGGGTTCATGTGCGAGTCTACCTAAGTATATCTAACAACTATTATGTAACCATGTGAAAGCAATAAATATATTGAGTATTGAGTATAACTATACCCTAGTTTCACTATAATCGGTCTAATACAAAAAAAAAATACAAAATACAAAAATTCTTTATTTTCCTAATAGTTTTAGCTTGATGATTTTGTCAAGATCTAGACAGACTACTAAATTAAAAATGTAGGGGCCCGATTCTACTAAACCAATTGTATTTAAATTGTTAATGAATGGTCTCATACTTGTCACTTTGACACTTTTGGTATTCTACTAACTTCAATGGTTTTTCAAGACAATCGTAAAATGTTTCTTCGTAAAAAATTTTAAAATTAAAAAATTTGCAGACTACCATTCTTAATGACAATTATAATTTAATAGTAATTGCATAGTAATAGAATGGGTTTTCTTTAAAAAATAGTAGAATTGGGACCAGTTTACCAGAACAAGCATTTTCAAAATATACTTGATGTGCAAATTTCACCTAATTACAATTTTACATAGTATAGACAGATTGGTATAGTAGGGAAGCTGTTGCTTCAGTATCTTCTCCCAATGCACCTCGATGAGAGAAAATCAACGTACAGTTTGTATTACTTAGTGCGTAGGCGCCATTCACAGACAGGATGAGCATAATCTTATAGTGATTATTGTATTGTATCCGTAAGAATAGCTCTATCCTTTGTAGAGCATGAACTATATAAGGTTATTCAAATTAAGGACGCTCTCTTTTATTAGATATACTCGTATAATAAACAAATTATAGCTTAAGTAATTTGAACAACAGACCTTAGACCGAACCAAAGTCTGTATAAATGCTTCCTGTGTTGTAAGTAAGTAACTTAGTCCTTTATAAGATACCTGGGCGTCACTTTTACTACAAATTAAACAAATTTTATTTCTCATATGTAATCCTGGTCAATAAAGTGTTAATAGGTATATCTATTAATATATTTACTCCTATTTAATAAAAGTATAACGCTGGTTGGTGAAAATTCAATATATCATAACATAGCACCCAACAGTTACATATACATAGTCCTTACTCCACACTAGGATTCCCTGCGTTGTGGATATCAGAAACTAGGAGTACCATGGTACCATAACATCCAGACCAGGAACAAATATTTGCAGATCATAAAAAAATTGTCCCGCATACTTGTACTATTATTTATTTTGTGTCGCAGCGGACAAGTGGCGGCGGATTCGAACCCGCAACCTTTCGCATCTCAGCCGGCTACTCGCCCGATGCACTACAGAGGTCGTCTACACCTGATATTTACCTACACCTGGCTGAACGCAGTAATTATTATTGACATTCAGCGTGGCATTGCCGCCAGGATCTTCCTTCTGGTACTGATTTTAAAATCAAACTCTTGAGAACCATTCAGAATAGATTTTTCTAATCTCCATAAAAATTTATAAACAAAGGAGTTACTTGTACAAAAAAGTAATGGGCTCTGTATGTCCGAGCCATTTTAAACATCATAATACTTTAATCAGTTTCATACAAAAAAAAACCGGCTACCTACCATAAATTAGAGGTGTTTAATTCGTAAAAAAAACACGTGAATATTTTTTTATCGATCATTCATGACCATCGATAAATAATTGCATAGCGATAACCCGTAAATTCATTCACGTAAAGGTCAATCGATATCTATGAAAACCTTCCGTTAAACGTTTAGCAATAACTCTGTAGTAACTATATCTTTGTAGGTCATAGCAAGTACCTAACTGTTGATGCTATTGTCAAGCATCAAGGCTAAATATGGACGATTGAACAAATTAAATCACGAATTTTCAATGGAATTTTGCATGACAGTCCAGTGAAGTACATTTATAGCAATGGAAATAGGTTATTTAACTTCTGAGCAAGTATATTGGCTTCTGATCGAGCCTATTAATTAATCCTTGCATCGACAGATAGCTTAGTGGTAGCTTCTACCTATTAAAATTACAATAGCATCAAGGATGTGACTGACTTATTGCATCATGGCCGTCTTTCTAAGGCATAAAGTAGAAAAATCTCGTGTATCACGTTTAGTGGCACCCATACTCATTAAACCGGAACTCGGCAATATTTCGTGACGGCAGCTTAGTGTGATAGTATTTTTTCAGATAATTTATTTCACAAAGACCTCTACATAGTAGTAGTAGAGCTTTTTTGTGAAAGAGTTCGCCAGGGGAAGTACTACCACCATACCTATTTCTGCCGCAAAGCAGTAGTGCTCGCATTGCTGTGTTCCGGTTTGAAGGGTAAGGGTGCCGGTGAAATTACAGGCACATGAGACTTTCCATCTTTATGTCTCAGGCCACATAGGGTGCGTCCTAGGTGGACGTGACCTATGAGGTAATGCACTGTCTATTGGCAGAGGTTACCGTTTAACATCAGGTGGGCCATCTGCTTGTTCCGTCATTCAAGTAGTATATAAAAAAAAAAAAACATATCTGTAAATACTGCATTGGACCTGTACTATGTTTGAGTAGTAGTAGAGCTTTTTTGTGAAAGATTTTGTACTGGAAAGTACACCTATTACTAAAACCTATTTCCCTCGACGCCTATTTTCGAATTTAACCCCCGACGCATAAACGACGGGGTGTTATAAGTTTGACGTGTCTGTGTGTGTGTGTGTGTGTCTGTCCGTCGCATCGTAGCTCCTGAACGAATGAACCGATTTCAATTATTTTTTTTGTTTGAATGGATAATTTCTCGGGAGTGTTCTTAGCAATGTTTGATCAAAATCGGTTTAGCCGGTTCATTGCGTTGAGGGTTTTTTTATTTTTTACAAAATTAATTACTGGTTCTAGACGTGACCTATGAGGTAATGCATTGTTAAAGGCAGAGGTTACCACTTAACATCAGGTGGACCAACAACGTGTTCGGTAATTCAAGTAGTAAAAAAAAATACTACTCCTTTAACTCCTTTTAACTTTTTTACTCATATCCTTATGATGGATGTGATTTTTATTCATACAAGATTTAAGAGCTCAGCTATAATATTCCCGCGATGGTGCAACCCACGGTGAAAAGAGGCCCATTGAGTCTTTGCCTACCCTTTCCGGTAAAAAGGCGTGTCTATGCATGTATGTATGTATGTATGTTAAGAGCTCAGCTCTTATCGGTACAAGCGGCGCAATTCTCTTCATTTACATCTTTTACCTTCAAACGACATGGCAGTGACCTTCTCCTTTATCTGGCCCATGTTACTTATTTGCGGTCTTCTTATCCCTTGTTTCCCTTCTATTTTCTGTTCTTTTATTGTTTTCGACCAAGCGAGCGTCCTTACAACAACTCGCAAAATAAAACTTTCATTTGCCCGGATGTATTTTTGTGAATGTATTTTAGTGTTTCAGAAAAATAAAGTTGTTATTAAAAAAAATGCCTTTTTAGGTTCTTTATTTGATCATTATGATCGATATATTGCGTAGTTTTATACAAGTTTGTACTCGCAAAGTCTACTGCTCGCAGCACTACTAATTATAAAGCTGTCATGTCTTATAAGATGAGCAGCCATCTTTGCCCTTCTACACTGAATAGTTCTTGTTTTGTTTTTTTTCACTCTTTTCAATACATGACCTGTGATGTAATGCATTGTTCATAGGCAGAGGGTACCACTTAACATCAGGTGGGCCATCTGCTTGACCGTCATTCCAAGTAGTATAAATAATGAAAAAAACGTCTTCGTTTGTAACATCTTCTATCCTCTCATTCTCCGCTTGCATGCTTACTAGCAAGCAATTGATGTTTTTTTATACACTGTATGTTATATTTACAAGCTGACTATCTGATGACGTCAATGCTCATCTCTGCATCAGCCAATGAAACGTCTCCATTTCGACACACCGCTGATCGTCACGCGGCACGCGCCTGGACCATGCTGATAAAATTATACGTATTTGTTTAACTAATATTGTATTTGTACATTGTATGCCTAATTGCCTAGTCATAAACAAGACTATATCTGTTTGACACTGTACTGAAAATAATATAAGTGTGTAAGGTTTTTTGCCTATCGTTAATTTTTTAAGTTTTTTTTTAAGTTTTTTTTTTCTATGTATGTTATAATTCGGGCTAAAAACTGTTAAATACCGGGACTTACACCGTTATTGAGTCCTCTGTCCCGTTGTCCTGACAAACACTAAAATGTCCCGAAATCTGCGCAAATCGCACATTGAATGAATTTGAAAATATTGACGCGGCCGGTACCGACTCGAGCATTCTTTTCTGGCGTGCGGTTTCATTCATTCGCGGGGGTGAGGGGACTGGTTATGTTAATAATAGAATGGAGTTATGATAAAGGGAATTCTGCATAACTGAAAAAAATAAAGTCTTTAGAAAAGTATAATACACCAAGTACCACTTCAGCTACAAACTACCTACGATCTGTCTAAATAAACGGATAAATATTTATCTTGGATTATGGGACTGGAGTTTTTTTTACTCCCCATTCCAGAGCGTCCTGATTAGACCCTAGCAAAATATGATAGCCCTTCGCTTGTAGCCTGTTGCACTTCTGGCTCACCTACCAATCCAAAATTCGCCTACTTTCTTAAATTAATTTACCAGTAAGGTCAATGTTCTGTGAGGCTTTATCTCCTAAGACCGATTAAAAACATTGTAGCAAGTTTTTACAACATTGACAATAGTAAAATAGCAAACACAGATTAAATTTACAGTTCATAATCTTTCAGCAAACACGAATAATAAAATTAACCATACTTAGAAGACAACGAATGTCACTCCCGTGCCAAGCTGGTGCTAAGATAAACTCACTTGAAACAAGACTATATCTGTTTGACACTGTACTGAAAATAATATAAGTGTGTAAGGTTTTTTGCCTATCGTTAATTTTTTTTGTTTTTTTTTAAGTTTTGTTTTTCTATGTATGTTATAATTCGGGCTAAAAACTGTTAAATACCGGGACTTACACCGTTATTGAGTCCTCTGTCCCGTTGTCCTGACAAACACTAAAATGTCCCGAAATCTGCGCAAATCGCACATTGAATGAATTTGAAAATATTGACGCGGCCGGTACCGACTCGAGCATTCTTTTCTGGCGTGCGGTTTCATTCATTCGCGGGGGTGAGGGGACTGGTTATGTTAATAATAGAATGGAGTTATGATAAAGGGAATTCTGCATAACTGAAAAAAATAAAGTCTTTAGAAAAGTATAATACACCAAGTACCACTTCAGCTACAAACTACCTACGATCTGTCTAAATAAACGGATAAATATTTATCTTGGATTATGGGACTGGAGTTTTTTTTACTCCCCATTCCAGAGCGTCCTGATTAGACCCTAGCAAAATATGATAGCCCTTCGCTTGTAGCCTGTTGCACTTCTGGCTCACCTACCAATCCAAAATTCGCCTACTTTCTTAAATTAATTTACCAGTAAGGTCAATGTTCTGTGAGGCTTTATCTCCTAAGACCGATTAAAAACATTGTAGCAAGTTTTTACAACATTGACAATAGTAAAATAGCAAACACAGATTAAATTTACAGTTCATAATCTTTCAGCAAACACGAATAATAAAATTAACCATACTTAGAAGACAACGAATGTCACTCCCGTGCCAAGCTGGTGCTAAGATAAACTCACTTGAATAAATATTGGTGTCATCTTTTTTGTTTGTTGTAGACTATTATTTTAATGGTTTTGTAACAATAGCAAGTCATGCTGGATTGCTTCAGTAATTGTAGCTACTTCCATCGCCTCAGAGAAGAGCTGATATCTCATAAAAACCAGGTCACCAGCCCGGAAAACTTATGAGCCATACCGCCTAACGCAATGTAGTAAATATAAGAAAATTAGACGAAAACTGGGCAATCAGACAAAACAATTCGTGTAGTTTTGAAAACAGGTACAATTATTCCTTGAGGTGTCCTGATGAATATACTACTAAAATCAAAGACTTCTATTGATTAAAAGACAATGACCTGAGCTTGTACTATTATTTATTCTGTGCTAAAGGTTTGAATGTCAAAAACCAATAAAAAAGACATAAATCACATAAAAGCTACCAAAATTGAACTGACTAATCGAATAAGGTAAGGTCGTTTTTAGATTAAAAATATGTTCCACTCAAAGGTTTTATGCTTTTGTGATAAAATGACCAATCATGATTGACTTATACATATATTGAATAAAATAAAACACTTGTTCACATATCAATTTTATTAAAATCTTTTTGTCTCATACGAAGCTTGTATATTCATCTAATTACATCGAATATCTAGTTTGCATATACATACATTATACGTACTTATAATAACAGTATATTTTACACTACTACCCGGATAACATCCAGATAATTATGGCCAAACTATTGTTTTAAATGTGTAATTTTAATTAAATAACAAAGTAATTTTAGGCAACAATCGTGCCTGTCAGTGACAGACACGCTAAAGGCATTATTGGCATATTAAAATAAATTAAATTTTATTTTATGATAACTTCATTCCAACTACACATATTAAAATTTTTGTTTAACAGACAACCCTATTCTGCAAATTTATATTTATTATCATTAAATAAATATGTTTTTTTTCATGATATTGTTTATTTAAAGTACTCTAAAATCAAACCCGGCAATGTCTATATTGATTACATATCGACATAGACAGGTTTGGGTTTTATAAAAATGTAAAAAATAATAGATAATAATAATGTTTACAGGTATTGAATATTAGACATTGCAATAATCTACAAACTACATAGTTGATAGTGAGTGTGACTGATTTAGGAATAATATTTCTACGAGTAACATGTTTTTAGTTCCTATGTGGGACGAATATTTTTTTTGTGATATTCTAGGTACTACTTACAAGTCAAATAACATCCTGTAGAAAAGCAGGGGGGGGGGGGGGGGGGGTTAAACCAATACTTTTCACTTTTTTTTACATATTAAAAAGTATCTAACATAAAAGACCTTATAACTTAATACATTGCATTGAATATTATGCGAGATGTAATACATAAATATATATTTTCAACAGTATCTAGATATATAGGTAATTTAACAATTATAATAAATGATTATTCATTGAATACATTTCATTTAGATATATCTAAAATATTATCTTCTGTTTCTAATAAAATATGTCAAATAATTATTATGTACAACTGTAAATATGTTTCTGAGTAAATAACTTATTGCTCTTGATATGTCAAGTCAAAAGTAACTATTTTTGTAAATACACAATTGACTAAAACTTTAAATATAATAACTAACGTTATTGTCATTGCATTAGTTCGAAATAATTTTGTTTTTTTGAATAAATATATCTTATTATATTGTATGAATACTTAAATATTTTATTTTTCATGAACTAAATAATTTAAAACTTTGACATAATATAATTTTTGTAGACGGAAGCCCAAAAAATATTTAATTTTATTCAATCCAATAGTTTTAATAAAATATTAACACGTTATCTCTGATTAAAATATTAACGTCTCAGATTAAAATATTAATATACTAATCTTTATATTTATTTAAAATTAATTAAATAAAAACGGTAGCTAGGGTTGTCGAGCGATACAAATAATCAATATTTTTCCAATGGTTCTCTAGTATTTAATTTAAAAAAATGTTTGAAATAAATTATATAAATTATTATTTATACAAAAAAGTCTTTCGCATAAATTGCCTCAAGCAAAAATAATATCACAATAATATAATATTTGAACTGAAATGCTTTGTAACATTAAATCCTTAAATAATGACTTAAAATTAAAAAACATAGTCATTTCGAGCTTATAGAACCATAAAAACATATTTCGTAATTCAAAGTACCCTTTCGTGTGTTTAAAAGTTAAGATATTATGTTCATATTCTGAAATAAAATCGCCTTATCTATATTCTCAAAATCTATTTACCCCCAACCACAAAGTTGTACCAATTTAGAGCCATTTGAAAGAACCAGCCTCTTTCATGAAAAACTAAGTTTCATCAGCTACCGAGTTTTCTTTTATAAAAAGCCCAGTAGACACTTGGGCCAGTATTAAATAAACCAAACTCAACTCTCAGTTTTAATTCACTAGTTGTCATTTGTTAATTTTAGTCGAGGGTTAAGTTTTAACATTTAATTCATATTCATTTCTTTAACATTAGTGAACAATGGTAACTTTGGCTCATAATTTTCTTCAGTCGACCTCCAACTTGGAAGACTAATGAAAACTTTTTGTCTAACATTCCAACACACATCTAATGCTACAACATTCATCGTGTATACGTACGGGATAATAGATTTAAAAACGACACCTTCGATATATAGAAATAATATATCGATGAACGACACAACCAAATTTTTAGGCAAGGTTCACACGAGTTTAGTCACTTGCGTGTAGAGCTATTAAGTTCAAAGCTGACGTGCTAGTATACGGCTTGATAAACGAGCGCAAACATTGCAAAAAGTTAAAAAACTATCTGTAAAACCGTGATTCGATCTGTCACTAGGATCCTGTGAACCTTGCGTTACTATTATATTTATCGGTTATATTTGTTACTTAGCCAAAATATTTCTAATTTCCTACATAATTTCTGTCAAATTTATGAATTGTAAAAATTGATTACGCTGTAAAAATCTTACAGTTATCCAATTTTGTCTGTTTTAAAACAGATTATTTGTGGTTACATTAAAACTTACGTTTACCTACATTATTTAACTGTGAATTATAACATTGAATGGAGTTGTAAAATAAAATGCAGTCAACCCTGCTTCCCGTAACATGAAAATGGAAATACTTATAGACTTTAATTTTGTCTATACATAAGCCAGTGTCCTAAATTACTAGTACAACGACCAATTCTGTTTTAGTGTTGATATAGATCAGCTTTCTGTTTTCAAAGCTGAGGGGGTGGTTCAAATCTCTGCGCGATAATAATGTTTTTTGTGTGATTATTTCATGCTTCTAATTTTTTTGTAGATTTTCTTGTTATAAGATTATGCTTAGGGTTTTAAGACAGCGTCTTTTACAGTTGAATTCTATACCTACATGTTTTCACATTTATATCAAGCGTGGACTAATGACATACACCGACATAGTTATTTTTCCTTAGAAGTTAGGACATTAGAACAAAACTAATTTTATGCAGTGCTCGGCATTAAACGAGGCATGAAGGCAATTCTACTTCAAACATGATATTGTAAACATCGCTTCTAATTTTTTAAATATTATGTACAATGTTAATTATTATTTTATACAGCCATTTTTAAATAATTTACACATTATACGATGATTTAGGGTACCTTTTTATTTTTAATTTAAAAAATAAAAAGTTTCTTCCCTTTTTATGATCTCTTTGCAGATAATTAATATGATCTGTGGTCTGAAGTCGTAAGATGTAACAGTGATAAATACGTGAATCATCATCATCATCATCAGCCCGTAGAAATCTCCTGCTGGTCATAGGTCTCCCATAGAATGCCACGTAGAACGGTCTTGAGCTTTGAACGGGCATAATTGTTGTTGGTTTATCGAGTTGGCTGTCCTACAACACATCTTTCTTCTTAATTTTTTGCATACTACTTGGAATGACGAATCAAGCAGATGGCCCACCTGATGTTAAGTGGTACCCTCTGCCTATGAACAGTGCATTATCACATAGGTCACTTCCACCTAGGACGCACCCTATGTGGCATTGCACTGCGCCCGCCACCCTGAGACATAAAGATGAAAAGTCTCATGTGTCTGTAATTTCACCAGCACCTTCAACCCTTCAAACCGGAACACAGCAATGCGAGCACTACTGCTTTGCGGCAGAAATAAAACATCTTGCGGGTCATGGTTGCCACTCAATAACCTTAATTCCCCAACGATAGTTAGTAGTAGTAGAGCTTTTTTGTGAAAGAGTTCGTCCGGGGAAGTACTACCAACATACCTATTTCTGCCGCAAAGCAGTAGTGTTTGCATTGCTGTATTCCGGTTTGAAGGATAAGGGTGGCGGTGAAATTACAGGCACATGAGACTTTTCATCCTTATGTCTCAGGGTGGCGGGCGCAGTGCAATGTCACATAGGGCGCGTCCTAGGTGGACGTGACCTATGAGGTAATGCACTGTTCATAGGCAGAGGTTACCGCTTAACATCAGGTGGGCCATCTGCTTGTTCCGTCATTCTGTAGTATAAAAAAAAAAAAAAAAAAAAAAACGATACTGCAGTACTAATACTTCAATGCGAAGAATAATTGTTTCAAGATGTAAGCGTTTAAGAACCAATTTACACAAATCAAATCTACTACCGTGACACAAATTGAAAACATGCAACAAAATATTTTCGCAAACATGCTTGGATACTTGAATATTATTTAGAGAACCTTCTAGATAATGCGAGCAATATTCATATGACCATTGTTTACAGACCACGAGCTTCAGTTTTTAATCTTTTCCAAATTAATGTATCTAACTCAACTCTAGTGCACCTTGCACCACTGACTAGATTAGTCAGACAGTACAATGTCTACTCGTCTGGACAGATGGACAATGTCGCTGACAGTATTTGCAAACTGAAATCTTGGTTTATTTGTGATAAATCGTATTCCAAACCTATGTAATTTTTTAAATATTTTATTTAAATTTTTTATTGTCATTTTGTGTGTATTGTTTACTTTTAATTTATTTTAATTTATTTTAATTTTGTAATGTAAATAATTTTATGTTGTTGACTAGTACCTTTATCTACACAAACCTCTTTGCACTGCATAAATAATTAAACTTCTCGCCAAAACTCTTTGCAAACTGAATAACAATATATAACCTCGATCTATATTTCATGAATTGACCGGTCATGTTCATAGGGGTATTCCTGCTTTGATCATATACAAAAAAAACTCCAAGTATTCCTGTTGTAACAGCACGACAGATATGAGTTTTCATGCTTATTTCACCAGCTTAAGCCGGCTAGACCAATTTTTCTCAAAGAAGGTCTTCGAAAAGTTATATGAAGATCAATGCATGTTTGAGAAAATATGATATATGACCTTTCAGGCATAGAGATGAAACTATGTAGGTGAACCACGGGCAAGGACTGGTGAGCAATATATGGCAGAGACTAAGATCCAGAGTCTCAGGCACTGCCGTAAAGTTGCATGCCTTTCGATCTTCTATAGGTTACATTTCGGGGTATGCTCCCAGGAACTTCACGATCTGATCCCACTATCTCCTCTTCATCATAGGACGAGCAGGCGTACTGCTCAGTACCATCCTTACCTCAGTAGTATACCGGGTCTATTCACACTAAACGTTTCGGTTCTACCTTATAATGCGCAGCAATACCTTCGTAATGCGGACTGCTAAGAAGTGGAACACACTACCGTCGTCTGTTTTCCTGAAAACTATACCTGGGTATCTTCAAAGTCAGAGTGAATAGGTGCCTTCTAGACCTTTGAGGTCCATTGTCGGCCGAATCGTCACTTAACAATGTTTAAATAAACCTTTACCGCAATTCGGACCTAGGAAGATGTACTACATGGAAATAAGGCTATAAACAAACCGGATTCGATTATACCAGTCTCATTCTTTTATATGAATGTATTCATGTCTTGGAATGAGGCAAGCATATATCTATCTGTTCTTATTTGTGTAACTTGTACCAGGCCAAATGTCACACTTGGTACCAATTACAACTACATTCATGGTACCAATATTCAGGGTACGGAACGGAAAAACGACTGTCGTGTGACAATATATTAGTTTCTCTCTAACATAAGATAGCAAGCTATCTTCTAGGATAGGAGTAAGAAGGAATACTCTTTGCTAGTTTAGCACTCAATCCATGTAGTACTTTATTCATGATTAGGACGAAAGCTAAGCCTCGGCCCACACACATGATTTGCAGGCCGCGGTTTTGATGTACTATTCGTCAACACGCATTTACCTTGCACTGCACAATTTCGTTTGAAATACACGGTCAACAGTCACTGGGTACAAAAGACGTACGTATACACAACACGCAAGTGCAAGTCACTTTGAACGACACTTACAGTTTCACCGATCGCTATATTAGAGTCTCCTTCCCGCCTTGTTTTATAAGGTCCGGTCTCATAAGGTCCGGCCTCTTAAGGTCTTGTTTTGTAAGGCTCTGGTCCTTTAGAAGGTCTCCTGGCGAGGTCTCGCTGGGCAGTGGGTTGCACTGCTCCGGGGACCTCCGCGGCGCTATCGGCTGCTCTGCGGCCGATTGCTCATACTAGTTTTTCGACATCAGTATTGTTACGAACTCTGAAACATGAGAAAAGTAAAAATTAGAAGCAAACCAATCATGGGATCAGGGGGGCATTCTCGGATTGTAGACATTGATGTCGAATAGAACTATATGTCGAAACAAGATGGTGAATGATAGAGATTTTATTCAACAATTGCCATCTTGTTTCGTCATATCGCTATTCGACATCAATGTCTACAATCCAAGAATCGCCCCCAGGCCCCAATCGCGCTGATTTAAAACGATAATATAATTACAAGACCACAACGTACGTACACAATTGGACGTAATTCAAAGGAATTAGATGATATGTCAGAAGAAATTAAGTGTTTAGAAACATCACTTCTTGATGTAACACATAAATATAAAAAAGCTGAACAATTTGCAGCTGACAATGTTCAGAAAATGAACAATATTGTAGAGATAGTGAATAATGATAGCATATATGTACAAGTATGTAATAGTAGCTCACAGACTGACCATCCCGTGTCAGACCAGTTGGTTTCCATATCATCTTTGGATTCTTTGATACAGATGGCACCACTTACATCACAGAGTCAAGCTACATCTACTTTACAGGCTGAAGTAATTCATACACCTGGTGCGCAGTCTCCGGTTAGACAGGGAAAATCCTGTCGGCAGACCCGGAAGACTGTGGTGTATTCTGATAAGATAGGCGTTGGCATGGGTTTGCTACTAAGTGATCAGTTAGGGCAAGTTGTCACTAATAATTGCTTTGAAAATGCCCCCATTCATAAGTTTATAGATTGTATAAAGAGCGAAGATCGCTTTGACAATGACACCACTCTGATAGTTCAATTAGGTGAGAGTAGTGGTGTCATGCGACTAGATATAATTAAGCTAGTTGAGACTTTGCTACATAAGCTAGATTCAGGTTTGGGAAAATTAATTTTATGTGCATTCCCGTACTCAAAATCTTTGAGTTCCAAAGACAATCAAGCAATTTGGAATCTTAATTTAATATTGTATAATTTGACTTGTCGTCATAGAGACGTTTTGTTTTTTGATACTAATAATTTTATTAGTAATTTTATTTTGACCAGAGATACTGTGCTTCTTAGTAGACATAGTAAACTGATAATTGCTAAATTGTTAGCATTTAATATTTTTGATCCCGTTATAAGTACTATAACGCAGTTAATCGACGTGCCTGTAGTTAGTAGTATTACTAATGGGGGCACACAAGCAGGAGGGTCAGCTGACAATATTTGTTTAAACTGACGAGTCCGACAATGAGAAAGCCTGGCACATTACATGTAGTACATCAAAATGTGCAAGGCCTTCCCAGCAAAATATTAGAATTAGAATTATTTTTAAACATGTTTAATATATAGATATCATGTGTGTTACTGAACACTGGTTATTACAATTTGATTTACTCCCTTATTATGAGAATTATAATATTGTAAGTTCATTCAAACGCAAGAACGCCATACGTGGCGGTTCCTTAATTGTTGCTCGAAATAATTTAAAATGCAAAGAACGTAAAGATGTTGCAAATCTCACTATTGAGAGGACTATTGAGCTGTCGTGTGTTGAGCTTGAGCGGCATATCATTGTGAGTGTTTACCGTCCCCCTGACGCGGACTTCGCGTTATTTGAATCCACTATGGAAGAAGTACTGCTTAAAACTTTTGGACGTATTAAAATGTTAATAGTCTGCGGAGATTTCAATATAGATATTCCTGTGAATCCTCTATCTGAGAGAATTCTTAACTTATTTAAATGTTTCAATTTACGTCACCTTTTCGAAGAACCTACAAGGGTGACACTTACATCAGCCACCTGTTTGAATAATATATATTGCAGTAGTGTTCCAATTGATAAAGCAGTAATTAAACATTTCACCTCGGATCATTACGGTCACAGTGCTATATTTACTTGTAATTTGGTAGATGAACCTAAGGAATTCACTTATCGGCCTATCACAGGAAGTCGAATTATGAAGTTTCAGAGCAGTATTGAACTTAAAATACCCCTTTTACCATGCGTAGATGATCCAAATGACCTTTTTACCTCCTTGTCTAATTTGATAAATGAGCAACATACTGAGATATTTCAGTTAAAAACATGTATAGCTAAATCTAATGTCGGGTTAGCTGATTGGGCGACACCCGGTATCTATAGAAGTAGGAATAAATTATATGATCTCTATGCGGCTAGGGAATCAATGTTGCATGACCCAAAGTTTATTTTGTATATAAAGAACTATTCAAATACTTTTAAAAAAGTTTGTCGTGCAGCTAAATCATTACATTTGAGAAAAATAATAGAAAAATCATCGAATAAAATTAAGGCAACTTGGAAATTAATTAATAATGAAACAGGTAAATCTAAGCCACGCAATAAGCAGATCAAATTAAACATAAACAATACAATATTGACAAAAAAGATTCATGTCGCGAATGCCTTTGACAATTTTTTCTCTAATATACCAGTTATTGTAACCCAGTCATTACAATCATCTGCCTCTGGAGCATCTACTTTATTGGAACTAAGTGTTGCTAAATGTGAGATCACGTTTAGCTTTAGATACGTAAATGCCGATAGTATTGTTAAGACATTTAAGTCACTTAATATTAAAAATACTGAAGATCTTTGGGGAATATCCACAAAGGTGTTAGGTATTATAATTATTGATATTGCTCCATGCTTAGCCTACATTTTTAATATATGTGTTGACGACGGAATCTTTCCAGATCTTATGAAACATAGTAAATTAATTCCTTTGTTCAAGTCTGGAAATGCAAAAGATCCAGCTAATTATAGGCCGATTTCTATATTGCCCGCGTTAAGTAAAATCTTTGAAAAACTTATTCTTACTCAATTATTGTCACACTTTAACTTCCACAGACTACTTCATAGTCATCAATTTGGATTTACCAAGGGTCGATCAACAGCTGATGCTGGTACCATGCTTTTGGAACACATATTTCAAGCATGGGAAAACTCGCAAGACGCGATCGGAGTATTCTGCGACCTATCCAAAGCATTCGACTGCGTGAATCATGCTACTCTAATTTTGAAGTTAAAACATTATGGCATCCAAAATCAGGCAATTAACCTTGTAAATTCTTACTTATCCAATAGAGTACAAAAAGTTGACGTTGGTGGTGAAAGGTCTTCAGGATCGTCTATTGTTATGGGAGTGCCCCAGGGTTCAATACTAGGCCCATTTCTATTTTTAGTATACATTAACGATCTCCCTTTTTATGTAAAAGACATATGTGATATAGTTTTATTTGCTGACGATACGTCTTTAATTTTCAAAGTTGATAGGTCAAAAGCTAATTACGATGATCTAAATAAATCACTATCGCGAGTTCTTGATTGGTTCACAGTAAATAATCTGTTGCTTAATGCTAAAAAAACTAAATGCATTAAATTCACTTTGCCAAATGTAAAACATTACCCAACTAATATTAAAGTAAATGGCGAGACAGTCAATCTTGTAAACTCTACTGTTTTCTTAGGACTTAATATTGATGCAAGTTTGCAGTGGGGACCACAAATTGAGGCACTTGCGGGTAGACTTAGTTCCGCTGCATATGCAGTTCGTACGATAAGGCAGCTTACTGATGAAGCTACAGCTAGGCTAGTTTATTTTGGCTACTTCCATAGTATTATGTCATATGGCATCATTCTGTGGGGGAAAGCAGCAGACATCCAAGCAATATTTGTTTTACAAAAACGGGCAATACGTGCCATTTATAAAATGAAGCCACGTGACTCCTTGAGGGAGCGTTTTAAGGAAATTAACATTCTCACCGTAATATCGCAATACATCTACAAAACCTTATTATATACACTTAAACACTTAGATAGATTTATGAAAAAAAGTGACGTGCATTGTTTTAACACGAGAAATAAAAATAAACTGAGTATTCCCAAATTTAGATTAAAAAAAGTAAGTGGGTCTTTTATGGGGAATTCTGTTCGGTTTTATAATAAACTTCCAGAAAGTGCTTCTAAACTTTCGATTCGAAGATTTAAATCTTACATAAAGAATAATTTAATTAAGAAAGCGTATTACACAGTACATGACTATGTTAATGATAAAGCCGCGTGGCCTGATGTCGCTCTGCCCCTCGACACCTAATTTGTCAATTTGCAATGTCTGTACCTGCATATAATTTATTACTGATGTGTTATTTATGTGTATATCAAGCGTAGTGTGTGCTGCCTTATGAACTTTTGCTGATTCTCTCTATCATCTTACTTTTGACTGCCTACCTAAGTAAGGCTTTTAATTTGGTTTTTCTTTTTCCTTGAATCAGCTTCAACTTGTTCTCGAGGCACCACACAGGCGCTCTCCACCTAGTAGTAAGAAGGATCATCAAAAGAAAAACAGACCGTGTTTGTTGCCTGATTCTTCTAGGTCTGGTTGCGTTGGAACAGGAGTAACTGTAAATTCATTTTTTAAGACGATTCAAAATGATCCTTGTGATTTCAATGAATAAAATACTTTTGACTTTTTTTTTGACTTTTTTTTTGACAACCAAAATCGTTACGCTATGCACATCTTGTATCGCGCTAATCATTTAAACGTAAACGTTTAGCTTTATTTTGGAAGATACGTAGGTGCTTCGACCAATATCTCGAGTGTGAATAATCTTGAGTGTGAATAAAAACATTTGCTCATACGAAATAAAACTAAATGAAATGCTTAACCTAATAAGCAGACAAAATCAGGAGTTTAAGTTTCTTGAAACTGGATATAATCGATCAAATTTATGTCATAGAATAAATTCTGTGCTAGACCAGATTGATTATGACAAGAGGTTCCTTTGTTTTAAGGCTTCCTCGAGCACGCTAGAAATTAGTTCTATTGCGGAGAAAAAACGGCGTCACACTAGAAACCAATGTACTCAGACTGATGGCTTGATTGTTGGTCATGGTGAAACATCTTATATTACAAAATTGACAACTAGCCAGGAAATTCAGAAGGAAACGTTTTTTCGTGAATAAGAGCAAACAAATTGAACATGTAATTTTTCATCAAAATATTGCGGGGGCTTTAAATAAATTAGATGATATTGAATAGCTATAAATTTACTTGGAGATTCAAACTATATTATTGACATTATATGTTTAAGTGAAACTTTTATAAAAAAGGGAGATGAGGAAAACCTGAGACTAAACGCTTTTCGATTGGTAAGTAGCTGTTCGAGGGAAAACGAAAGACGTGGAGGTGTATGTATATTGGCGAAACCTGATATTGAATGTGAGTGTATAAAATGGTTAGACATAATTACAATGGAAAAACAATTTGAAGTATGCGGCATCCAAATAAAAGAATTAAAGCTAAATGTTTTTTGTATATATCGTATACCGACTTCAGATATAAATATTTTCTTCAGAAAACTACATATATTGTTGGATAAAACATGTAATAATGATAAATACAACAATATAATTTGTGGGGATTTTAATATAGATATATTAAGTAATAACAATAAAAATCAAGATGAGTTTAATAACATTTTATACAATTATAATATGAGGACACACATTACTTTGCCAACACGACAAAATACTTGCATAGATAATATCATAAGTGACATGAAGTACACAAAGGGCAAAGTACACGAGTTAGGTTTATCTGATCATAATACAGGGCAAACTTTGACAATATCCAAAGCAAAGACGTGTACTCTAAAATACTGGTTCAGTTATAAAAGGGATCTTTGTAATGAAAACATTGAAAAATTCAGTTATTACCTAAGTAAATTATCATTTTCCGAAGTATTGCTGGAAACTGATACGAACAAAGCATTTGCATTGCTTCATGATACAATATGCCTTTTCTTTAGATTATGCTTCCCATTAATAAAAGTCAAAATTAGTAAAAATTCTACACACCCAAAATGGGTCACAAAGAGTCTTTAAAGATCATTCATTAAAAAGAGGGTACTACAATACAAATATTATAAAAGTAAAACAAGCAACAATAAACTTATATACCGAAATTATAGTAAGATATTAAAGAAATGTGTTGTTAATATCCAGAAACACAAAAACAAATGTTTTATTACAAACGCTGAAAATAAATGTAAAGCAACCTGGAAGGTAGTAAATGATACGCTGAAAAATAACTACAAACATAATGAAATAAAAGAATTAGTTGATTGTGATAATTTACTTAAAAATGGCGACGATATAGCGGCCTGTTTCAATAAATTTTTCATTGATATTGCAAACAATAAGGATTTAAAAAATAATCAAGCTAAAACTAAGGTTAGTAGATTAGAAAAATCGACTTATATTGAGCCAGTGGATTGCCTTGAAATATTTAAAATTACTATGAGCTTACGTAACACTAATTCAGCGGGATATGACGAAATCAATACTTAATTAATAAAACAAAATTTATGTCATTTCATTGAACCACTAACACACATTATAAATTTATCTCTAGAAAATGGTGTATTTCCAGAAAGCTTAAAATATTCCGTGGTAAAACCTCTCTTTAAAAAGGGTGCGAAATCAGATACTGGAAACTACAGACCCATTACTTTAGTACCTATATTTTCAAAAATATTCGAAAGAACCATGAGTCAGACAGTTATGAAGTTTTTGGAAAAAAACAATGTCTTAAATGAACAACAGAATGGTTTTATCAAAAAAAAAAACGACAACGTTGGCATGCTTTAATCTAGTTAAGGAAATTTTGGATGCGATTGATAGAAAAGATATACCTGTTGCTATATTTTTGGACATGAGTAAAGCTTTCGACACAGTGTGTCATGACAGTTTATTGGACAAGTTAGAGCATTGTGGCATTAGAGGCCCTGCATTCAGTTGGTTTGAAAGCTACCTAAGAAGACGACAGCAATGTACAGAAATAAAAAAGATGTGCTACGAAACCAAAACGCAGGTAACCTATAGATCGCCATATTTGGAAAACTGTTACGGCGTCCCACAAGGGAGTGTTCTTGGCCCAATATTATTCATAATTTACATCAACGAGTTACCGAAATCAACAGATCAGTACACTGTTTTGTTTGCGGACGACACTACTGTTTTAATAAAAGAGAAATCTTCTGAAATTGTTTTGAATGTTGCTAACAAAGCATTGCATGATTTAATTAATTGGCTAGAATCTAATAATTTAAAAATCAACACAGATAAGACGAAGTTTATGAAATACATGACATATAATAACAAAAATATAAATGATAAAATTGACATAAAGTATAATAATCATGACATTGAACTTGTAAATGATATAAATTTTCTAGGTATAACTATAGACCAATTTTGCAATTGGAAAATGCAAACAGATAGTGTTTGTAAGAAAGTAAACAAATTTATATTCGCATTGAGGAAAATTAGAAATCTTACTAACATTGAAACAGCTTTAACAGTTTACCATAGCCATGTGTGTTCCATTCTAAGATATGGGGTTATAATATGGGGTAATTCTACGGATTCTCAGAGAGCTTTTATAGCGCAAAAGAAGTGTATTCGGTCAATATTTGGCCTAAAATGGACCGATTCATGTAGACCTTTGTTTATAAAGCACAATCTTCTTACGCTCCCATCCATATATTTTTATGAAATGTTCAAGTTTGTTAGGAACAATCCAAAGCTATTTAAAAAAGATGAAAACGCTATAACTAAAAGAAAAATTGTACAAAAGCCGCTAATAGTACCTAGATATAGATTAAAAATGTGTGACAAAAACTGCTTTAAGATGGCTATTAATATTTATAACAAATTACCTAATGAATTTCGAGAGTTAAGGGAAACTGAATTTAAAAATAAAATGTATAGGTGGCTCTGTGATAAATGATTTTATTCAATTGATGAATATTTTAAATTAAAATTCTAAATCTTGTTATTATTATAATGTGCCTACTTCGCAAATTGTTTCATTGAATTGACATTTAATAACTTGTATTTACCGTGTTTTTTAGTATTATATTAAATTTAATTTAAATGCATGAAATTTTTCACAGAATTATTATTATAAGAATTATTAGGTACCTATGTATAATGCTAAAATTAAAAATTAAATATTTGCACGACAATCTAGTCGAGTACAGTGATACTAAAAATAGATTATGAACCAAACTACCTGTATTCACGCAAATAAATCATTTCATTTCATTTCATTTCAATACTTTGGTCGTAGCATTGGTGTAGCGATCAATCAAACTAAACCTACGTATGTATTGAGGAATCCTTGCTTGAATTGGCAAGACAATTTAAGAAATCCATGATCAATTTATGAAATCGATGAGGTTATTTTTCTTAAATAGTTTTTGATAATCAAATACAAGTTATTTTTTTTTCTATGGGAACTATCTGGCTATCCCTTGCTGCATTGTCCGGTTCATGATCACCTGTCGAAAAGCTAAATATAAGATTGAAAAAATTTGTGGCCCAGTGTCTAAAAATTAAGTGGCCTACGACTGCACCTTGTAACCCCATTTCATGTTAAAGATCCTTCAAATTGTTAATTCTAATAGTCTTAATTCTATTTGCAATTGCGGCTTCTCACCAAGGTTGGTCATCACTTGCCGCAGCCCCACCGACGGTATAAGCCCGTCGTGTTCACACTAGATGTGTACTGACCGTGATAGTTGACCAAACCATCGCCGTCGAGGTCGGCCTCGCGGATCATGTCGTCCACCGACGGTATAAACCCGTCGTGTTCACACTAGAGGTATACTGACCGTGGTAGTTGACCATGCCGTCGCCGTCGAGGTCGGCCTCGCGGATCATGTCGTCCACCGACGGTATAAACCCGTTGTGTTCACACTAGAGGTATACTGACCGTGGAAGTTGACCATGCCGTCGCCGTCGAGGTCGGCCTCGCTGATCAAGTTGTCCAGCTCCTCCTCACTGAGCTTCTCACCGAGGTTGGTCATCACGTGCTATCCCACCGACGGTATAAACCCGTCGTGTTCACACTAGAGATGTACTGACCGTGGTAGTTAACCATGCCGTCGCCGTCGAGGTCAGCCTCGCGGATCAGGTCATCCACCTCCTCCTCACTGAGCTTCTCACCGAGGTTAGTCATCATGTGCTGCCCCACCGACGGTATAAACCCGTCGTGTTCACATTAGAGATGTACTGACCGTGGTAGTTGACCATGCCGTCGCCGTCGAGGTCGGCCTCGCGGATCATGTCTTCCACCGACGGTATAAACCCGTCGTGTCCACACTAGAGGTGTCCTGACCGTGGTAGTTGACCATGCCGTCGCCGTCGAGGTCGGCCTCGCGGATCATGTCGTCCACCGACGGTATAAACCCGTCGTGTCCACACTAGAGGTGTACTGACCGTGGTAGTTGACCATGCCGTCGCCGTCGAGGTCGGCCTCGCGGATCATGTCGTCCACCGACGGTATAAACCCGTCGTGTCCACACTAGAGGTGTACTGACCGTGGTAGTTGACCATGCCGTCGCCGTCGAGGTCGGCCTCGCGGATCATGTCATCCACCTCCTCCTCACTGAGCTTCTCACCGAGGTTGGTCATCACGTGCCGCAGCTCCACAGACGATATCAACCCGTCGTGGTTCTTGTCGAATACCCTGAAACCGAATAATGAACACACTAAGTTTTTTTTAGCTACTTGAATGGCGGAACAAGCATATGACCCCACCTGATGTTAAGCAGTAACCTCTGCCTTTAACAACGCATTACCTTAAAGGTCATGTCCACCTAGGACGCACTCTGTTGCATTGCACTGCGCCCGCCACCCTCAGACATAAAGATGGAAGTCTTCATGTGCCCGTAATTTCAACGGCACCCGTACCCTTCAAACCAGAACACAGCAATACGAGCACTACTGCTTTGCGGCAGAAATAAGTATGGAGGTAGTACTTCCCCGGACGAACTCTTTCACAAAAAAGCTCTACTATTGCTAGGTATGGTACAATTCAATAATACAGACTTTGGGCCGTGAAAACTAGCTGGATTAAAAGTTGTGGTAGCGATTCCATACGAACTCAGCTCACTTTTTGTGGCTCATCATTATCATCATGATCAGCCCACAGAAGCCCACTGCTGGACATATAGGCCTAACTCATGTAACTGTTCTGAACCACCTCAATCCACTATTTTCCTGCGACCTTTATAATGTCTTTGGTCAATCGAGAAGAGGCTTTCCTCTTTTGCACTCCAGCACAGAAGACCCAAGAGTATAATCAGCCGTCATGTCTTGCTATTTGTGACTCAAATCAACAAAATCATTCTTAACCATCTTCACAGGAGGTTTTCAATGGGTTGGCCCACATACACACACATTGGTATATTTTCGCGTGTTTGCGAGGCATACTTTTACTATTTTAGTTTTGCACCACGTATTGGTTACGGTTCACCCGTCAACATATTTTAAGACGAAACGCAATCCACAAGTTAATTTAAGAGCTTAGAGGTATTTTGACCTCGAAAGGATAATAAAAGGTATTAAGACCTCGACGAGGTAAGTTAAGGCTTTATGACCTCGTAGAGATGTGTAAAGGTAATAAGACCTCCCTAGGGATAGAACTTAGTGGCACAGTATGTTATGAATATGTTTTTTTTTGGATGGCCCACCATATTATTAACCGGTAACCTCTGCCTTTAACAACGCCTTACCTCATAGGACACGTCCACCTAGGACGCGCCCTATGTATTGCACTGCGCCCGCCACCCTGAGACATAAAGATGAAAAGTCTTATGTTCCTGTAATTTCATCGGCGCCCATACCCTTTAAACGCCACAGTGTATACTTGACATTACGAGTATACGTCAAGCCAAGAGCACCACGTGTACAGTGATGTATCTGGACTGAGAATAGACTGCTCAGTCTCCTCCCGTAGATGTCTTAAAGACCGACTAAGGTATTACGCCAGGAAATAGGCAGCAGCACCTACTTTTGAGTACTTTAACACCAATGCTGTGATAATCAATCCAATTGCAAATACTTGGTGATTATGGCAAATCCAAATTGTAGTAAAAGCTTCGTCTAGCAGTGGATATCTATTGGCTGATGTTGATGATGGTGTGTACTTACACCGATTACTCTGTGATGACCTGTGATAGCTACATTATTACTGATAGTCCAATGTAAATAGTTGTAGTCAAAGTTTTTTTTTATAACAATGATAGGCCATCGTTAGACTGCGATCTCACATGTTGGTAAGTGACGATGCGGCCGACAATGAAGCACGAAGGTCTAGACGGCAGCTTCTCACTCTATAACTATAGTTATCAGGAAAGACAGGCGATGGCAGCGAGTACCACTCTTTAGCAGTTCACATAAAGGTGGAACCGAAAAGCTTAGTACGAATAGAGGGTATACTATTGAGGTACTACTGAACCGTGCGCCTGCTTGTCCTATGATGAAGAGGAGATGGTGGGATCAGATTCTGTAATTCCGGGGTTTTTTCCAGCACTGGGACGACAATGGTTACCTGAAAGCCTCCCTAAGCTCGTGGTCCTCATCCACCACTTTCATCTTCTTGGACATCATGAGAAGAAACTCGTTGAATTCGATGGTGCCATTTCCATTCTGATCCACTTCTTTCAGCATTTGTTTCAGCTCGCTCTCTGAAAAAGTTTAAAATATGCATCTCAGTGACTGTTTCTTTCTGTAGCTTTGGAAGGAGCTTTTTCTATGTATCAGCTTGTTGTTCGGTGGACACTATGCAGGCGCTTCTCAGGTAGTGGTCTAAGAAGAATCATTAAAAAAAGGCAAGTCGTGTGTGTTGCCCTGTTTATTATTATGTGCTACAAGTATGGACGTGTTGGTACTCGCCTGTTTTAAGACTAGGTATTCAAAATAATCCTTGGGATTTTAATTAATAAAATACTACAACTTTGACTTTGGTTTTGAGTTGTCGAAGTATACGACGACCTCTGTGGCGCGTCGGGCGAAGGTTCGCCTGCGAGTTGCAGGTTGTTGCGGGTTCAACTCCCGCCTCGGAACAAATATTTGTATCAATATAGATATTTGTTCAGGGTGTTCTGGGTATTTTCTATTTATAATAAAAAATATCTATCTATGTAGTGTATTGTATTAAGTATATCAGTTATCTAGTACCCATAACACAAGCTCTGCTTAGCTTGGGGCTAGATAATGTTGTGTGAACTGTCCAGCATTATTTATTTATTATTTATTTATTATTATTTATTATTATTATTCGCCCGTTCCCCGTTCCCATAGTAGCTTCTGTATCAAAGTAGCTTAAATTTAAAGTATTTATTATGTTGTAAGTATGGCTATTTAATTTTTCTAAATTTATATGACTCCTGAAAAAACTGGACTGTTCATTAATTATTTACAACAAGTGCGTGGCAATACACGCTGTATTCTGAAAACATTGCCATTGCAACTCGTAAATTACGTTTTATCACAGTCTACCAAAATAAAACTCTCTTTGCACGAACAAACAGTAACACCAGCAATAAATTACGGAAATGTGGTCTACGTGGACATTCCATAATGAGATCGTACGCACGGAACAGAACATCATTTGCCACGTAGGTACAGATAAAATGACAACGGCCTACGGCATAACTGCTTTGTATAATACTAAGTTTCCGCTCGCGACTTCGCGCTGTTTACCTAAAAAACTATACAAAGATAAAAAGTAGCATATAGCTCAATCCAGTGGGGTAATTGCGCAATACCATTGAACTCCACTGAACATCGGTATAACTTTAAATTTGACATTTATAGCCCAGTCTGGATACTTTGCTGTCAGTTTCGTATTGTGTTACTACTTCACAGCGGCAAATTTGTGACGTCCCACTATGAGCCAGTTTCAAGCCCAGTGAATGGCATTTACTTAGTGTAATTCTTAACAAACCAAAGCTCAGTCTGACGTCACTGCACATCGAAAAAATCCTTCGGCAATTCCTCGAGATGGTAGTCTGGCATGAACACTGGTGTTCGATTTGAGTACTCTGACAGTAGGTTTGGAATCCTTTACAGGGGTACGTTCAGTGGGTACACTCTGAGTGTTGGTTGTCACCAGAGTGTACGGTTGTTCCGTTCACAGGCTCGGTTAGAGCGTTCGGTTAGCGTCACGTGACCCTAACCGAACAACCACCTCTGACAATTCTGACGTCTGTCAAAGTCAAATCATGTGCTTGTCACCAAAACGTATGGGTTGTTTCGTTCGGAGGCTCGGTTAGAGCGTTCGGTTAGCGTCACGTGATCCTAACTGAACAATCACCGTTTTGGGTGGGTGTTCGGTTGTTACGATTTTGACGTTAGATTGCTGTCAAAGTCAAGTCGATCCCACCCTTCCTCCCCAAAAATCCTGTTCCATCCATAGATGGAGAAATATTTGATGTAAGCCCAACAAGTAATATAGTAACTGCGAAAGTTCCAGATTCCACGAGAGGATTTTTTTATAAAGTGAAACAGGACTTGTTATCAGCTCCTGAATTACTTTGCTATTAAATGCTCTAAGACTTTGTTAATCAATCACGCTGTACCGATATTAATGAAATTACATCCACAGATATGTTCAGATGTCCAGTAGCGGTTTATGTTGGCTGATTGATGATGAATGATGTTGCAAACATAGCCAATATTTTTTCTGTGAAATATCAAGGCTAGCTTTTGTCAAATTTGTCAGTACCTATCAAGGCTGGAAGGATCTTTGTTGTCAGGTGCACGTCGGATCACACGCATTCAGGGTTCCGTACCAAATGTACCAGAAAATTCTCGAAATGTTTCGAAAGTTTTTTGTATATATTGGTAAAATATAAATACACACTTAAATATGCTTTCAGCGATAATGCCGCACGTTTTACTGTTTTTTTTTATATTACGTTTAATTCTTGGTGTAGGTACAATAGAGTGTTAGTAGTTATATCGATCTAAATACATAAGAATTACCATATTTACAAAACAAGTTCCTAGGTCAAATGCAATATAAAAAAACTTGGTAACAAAAATTTGGAAAAAAACTGACTTTGGCGGCTTTATTTTCTATAGCTATTGAAAATAAAAATAAACTCTACTTCATGAGATCCAAAAATGAAAAACCACATGAAAAAAAAAAAAGTCAATGGGAAAAAAAGAGTTCAAATAAGGCTAATTGTTTCAGTAAAGAGGAGCTAAATAAACAATGCAGGTAATAAGATTCAACAAATCATTCTAATTCACTACACAGATACAATAACAATAAGGCTTTGGTTTTGTCGTTCATTCATTCATACTATCTACTAACTTCTTTGAAAAAAAGTGGAACTGACAATGTTGAAATAGAGCTGAATTTAGCTCTAAAAGAGCTAAATTGGCAACAAAAAGCGTTTGTTTACATCAAAAATTTACAGTGGCATTGACATTCCGTGTCAATCCAAGTCGTTCAGAGCCTCAGAGCGTGGTTAAAAAAACAACTACACCCTTGGAGTGTACCCATTGAACGCACCCCAGCAGGTTTGGAATTACGCAATTAAGGGGCAGGTCATAATCTATTTACGTTACCGTGTTTCGACCTGCCTAAGAATATTTTTTTAATAAGGAAAAATAAATTAAAAATCATAATATTTTTGAAATAGTATTTCTGAGGTTAGATATGAGTGTATCAAGAGACATTTGGCGTATGTTTTACAAAAATGTACTAAGCCCTCTCCTACCTGGAAGAGCCCAAAATTGGTATGTCTTAAAGAAAACTTAAATTTTTAGAAACAGGTGGCCGGAATGTTATGATTTAGTATATTTGAAGAACCGGCTCACGAAGCCCTTACATAAGATACAAAAACGATAGGTTTCCGAAAAAAAAACCATAGAAAAAATATGACGTCAATACGGCCCCCAAACGGGAACATTTTTTAAAACTTGCTCAAAATTATTGTTTTAATCTGAAGTACCCGTGCACTAAATGGCTATCCTGTACATCGACTTGCGGTTTTTTTATCGTAGGCCAACCACTATTAGTGACTGCGTCTTCTTTGTGTCATGGGCCCCAATCTCGCTATTTTACCAAAACAAAACCATAAGCAAAATCGTTACAAAGTGCACATTTTGTAATACCGTAATCATTTGAATGTAAACTTTTTAGCTTTATTTTGTAGATACGTTGGTGTAACGATCGATCGAACTTTTCACTATAAATAAAATATAGCGCGATACCATTTCATACATCAGCTTAACCAAAATCAAAAACGTTTGGCACGTTCAAAATAGAGCGTTTGGGGCGCATGTCTACAAAGTCCCTCAAACTCAAATCACAACATTTTTTTTTTAAAATTTGTGTAGGTATTAGCACAGAATATAAACAGTATTAGTGGTATTAGTGACCTCGAACAAGTGTTTAAATCAGTAGCTTAGGCGACTTCTGTGGCGCAGCGGGCTAAGGTTCGTCTGTGACGTAGGAGCTTGCGGGTTCAATTCCCGCCTCAGAACAAATATTTGTACGATCTGCAGATATTTGTTCAGGATTTTCTGGATATTCTCTATGTTTCAGTTAAAAATACTATATATGTAATATATTGTATTAAGTAAATCAGTTATCTTGTACCCATAACACAAGCTATGCTTAGCTGGGGGGGGGGGGGCTAGATGTTGTGTGAACTGTCTAGTATTATTTATTAATTTATGACTCTTATAGTAAGAGATATCATCAGTATTCGGACACATTTGTCGAAATAAAAGCACCGAAAAGGTTTTTTTCTCGTCAAACGGCGGAAAAACTACCCATTGTAGGCATGTAAATGACGTTTCACGTTTTAAATATTAATTCTTCTTCTAGTGAGCAGTGTCTAGCGAGCAGTCGAACAAAGCTCTAAGATGTTGGGAATCGTATAACGGAACTAAAATGGAGTTGGGCAGGACACCTGGCAAGACGAGGTGACGATAGGTGGAGTAAGGCGCTAACTGAATGGCGTCCAAGAACTGGGTACAGAAACGTTGGTCGTCCAGCAGCTAGATGGGCAGACGATATCGCATGCGTCGCGGGCCGAACCTGGATGAGACTGGCATGGGACCGTAAGGAATGGCACAGGCAAAGAGAGGCCTATACTCAGCAGTGGGTGAAGTCAGGCTGTGGATGATGGATGATGAGCAGTGTATTGAATAAGACAACGCCCATTATGCACATGCCATTAATACACAACGTTAGGGGTGCCACAGGGTATGTAAGTGATTTTGCGTTGTCAGATCACACAGCGCAAATAGTAAAGGTACCAGTAAATAAATATTGCAAACTAAAGTACTGGTTTGTAAAAGTTAGAGATTACAGCATAGAAAATGTTCATAAATTCAAGCAATCTATTTCAGCATTATCATTTGCAAATGCCCTACAATGTAATGATCCAAATACTGCTTTCGATTTTTTTTTATGACCTGTTTATTTTATTCTATGACTTATGCTTTCCAATCCACAAAGTCAGAGTTTACACATATAAGAAACCAAAATGGATTTCGAAGGGTATCCAAAAATGCAGCAAAATAAAAAGGACATTATTGTGGCAATACAGGCATACTAAAAATGATGTGTGTAAAAATAAGTACAAGAGTTATGCTCAGCGTTTTAAAAAAATTATAAGGCTGACACAAAAAGCTCAAAATGATTATTATATTAAAAAATCTAATAATAAAACTAAAGCTACTTGGAATATTATTAATAATCTAAAGAATAATGAACCGCCAGATAGTATCAAAAAACTTGTATTAAATAATGAACAAATCTCTGACCCTAATAAGCTTGTGAATATTTTTAATAATTATTTTATTGACATTGTTAAATTAAATAGTAATTGTAATAAAACTGACATTATCAAAAATATTAATATTAAAACTGACATTTATAATGGTATTGGTAATAATAATAATGACATAACTAAGTTTAATGGGAATCATAATATTTTGAACACTTCTAGTAGTATAAGTAACATGTATTATAACTTAAGCACTGACATTGACAATTATAGTGGTGTTGGTAAAATATATAACAGGGACATAAATTTTTCTACTAATTCTATATTTTTTGCACCGATTATTCCTTTTGACACCATAAAGACTATTATCTCCCTAAAAAACACAAATAGTGTAGGCTACGATGGAATATCCACCAAAATTATTAAGGAAGTTGCTATTATTGTGGCTCCTATTATAACTCATGTAATTAATCTGTGTATTGAACAAGGCGTTTTCCCGGAAAAATTAAAGTTATCGATAATAAAGCCTCTATTCAAGAAAGGCAATAGAGAAGATATTAATAATTATCGCCCTGTGGCTCTGATTCCGGTAATATCTAAAATATTTGAGAAGGTTATTTACAGTAAACTAAGTAACTTTTTTGAATGCTACAATCTGTTCACAGATCGTCAATATGGATTTCGTAAGAAAAAGTCAATTAATATGGCTGTTTATGACTTCCTTTACAGAGTAGTGACAAACGTTGATAAAAGCCAAACTGCCATTGGTCTCTACATGGATATGACTAAGGCATTTGACCATGTTGACCATAACATACTTCTTGACAAGTTGGAGAGATATGGTGTAAGAGGGAATGCCAATAACCTTATTAAGTCGTATTTAAGTAATAGGCAGCAAATTACACAAATAACCAGAGTATGTCCGCGAACACTCTGTGATACAACATATACTTCAGAGCTTAGGACAGTAAGTTATGGCGTTCCCCAGGGAAGTGTACTGGGACCATTACTTTTTATTATATATATTAATGACCTTCCTAATATCACTAATAACTATATGACATTATTTGCTGACGATAGCACGATTTTATTTACTAATAACCGTTTGACTAATATAGAACCTGAGATCAACAATACATTAACATTAATTATTAATTGGCTTGAATATAATAACTTACACATTAATTTAACTAAAACATACCTAATGGACTTTAAGCAAAGACTAAACATTTTACCTAATATGGACATTAATTACTCAAATGTTAAATTAAATTTTATTGATTCTACACGGTTCTTGGGACTACAAATAGACAGTAAATTGAATTGGAAATTACACACAGATACAGTCTGCAAGCGTCTGTACCAGTACTCATATGCGCTGTATAAATTGAGTAAAGTCGCTAACTTAACGGCCTTACTTGCAGCATACTATGGGCACACTGCTTCGCTGCTGAGGTACGGAGTTATATTTTGGGGCAATTCTACCAATAAAACTAAGGTTTTAAGGCACAGAAGAGATGCATTCGATCAATGTTTGGTCTAAGACAGACAGACACGTGTAAGGGTGTTTTCAGGCAATGGAGAATCCTCACTCTTGCCTCATTGTACATATACGAAGTGGCAATCTTTGTCCGGACGAATCAACAACGGTTTGACCGGTACCCGGTTGGCAGTCGCCTGGAGGGTCGCCTGCGTAATCATGAAGGAAAAACAGCCTTATTACGGCACAGTGTGTTCGGCATGGCGCCTATCCTTTACAACAAGATTCCTTTGTCAATACGCACCGAAAACAGCTTTGATGCTTTTAAAAATAAACTAGCGAAACTATTGGAAGAAAAGGTTTATTACTCGATTAATGAATTTCTAATTGATAAATTTTAATGTTAAACAATCTAATTTATTTCTATCAATTTCAATGTTATTTAAGTTTCATATTATTTGTTTGTACTTTTTATAATTATTTTTGACATTTCTTAATTAATTTTGTTATTTGCTTGTATAAAATGTTGTAGGCCAGACATGGCAGACTAGAGATGCACATTAAGGCGCGATAGGTTCTCAAATGTCTCTCGAATTTTAAAGTTTTTGATAAGAATGTTCATAGTTTTCTATGAAGAAAAAAATATATGATATTCTTGAGCTTTTAATCTAGTGAAATCAATAGTTCAATACAATATTTGAATTACTTCACTAAATAAAAAAAAATAACAAAGATACCTCCTTTTTAAAATTGAAATGCTATTTTTCACTCACTTCTCTCACGTTTTAATTTTTGAAACATTTGGTTACATGTTAGTTATTATTTGAGTTAGTGAATTCATCAACAAAATTAAACAAAACTTTGAACGACATTTTTATATATTTTTTTTATACATAAAAACACGGTATCAGAGCGTGCGCTCGCCTTCTTCGCCTCATACAAAAATGTTCGTTGAACCTATAGCGCCTTAAAACCTTAACACCAACAAATGTTACCACCTAGATCTAACAGCAATAAATCATTTATCATTTATCATTTATCATTTATCATTTATCATTATGACTAGGTATATAGGTATAGCTGTATTAGCTGTTGCTTTATTGGTTTCTAACAGACAATTTTGTTAATTTAGGTACCTTTTTGTACAGTTCTGGCGTTCTTGACCGAGCTGAAGTTGGCCGTCAATCGTAACGGTGGTGGTAGGTACCTACCTAGCGCCTCGCCAACTTTATTGTTCTTGCTTACCTCAGTAATGTAGACTTTTTTATTTAAACTTTTTTATTAAAATTGTAAAGCAATTTTAATTTATTGTTCATTACACAGTAAAATTAGCCGACCTATTTATAGAAACTTTTGGCAACTGCCCCACTGAAAATTACCAACTGCTTTGTTTTGTCCAAAAATAATTAACATTTCCCACAAGAAAGGCAGAGCCAACTATCGTTTAAAATTACCGAATACAGCCGGTCATTTGGACATCTCTATCTATAAAAAACAATCTCTGTCTGCATGTACGTTTCATTGAACGTTTCGTTTCAAACATACTGGTCATTTTTTGATGGTTATTGGTCATGATTTGATTTACTTACCTTTGGTTACTCCTATTTTGGATAACGTATAAAAGCCGAAGTATGGTCTTACCTAAGTTTAGCCGGCTACAGCTCCTACTTGTCATATAACTTGCCTAGCTGTTAAGTAGCCTTTCTAGATACAAAATCCTGGGACCACGAAAAAACAGCTAAAGGTTAGGTCGGTAGGTTGATAGGATTTTTTTAAAAACTATGTTATTGGCCTTTTTACATCAAAAACCGTTTTGCGTCAGTTGTAGCCGGCTAAGCACTTCTGCTATAGCCGTAACATAATTATACTGATCAAGACACTTAATAGAATTGAAACTATCGTGGTTGGGAAACATATTAAAAGACGACGACAAGAGAGTGACGAATAATAGTGGTAATTAGCCGTTTATCTTTTAATAAGACACTTAATGTCTCTAGACCCGTTGGTTGTAAGTTTCTTATAAATTTACATGGTGTCAAATAACACTACAGATATAAATCTTATGATACATGCTAGTTTGATTCCATACAATTTATGGGAAACAAATAAACCACATATTAGACTTTAGATTAATTTTATTATAATTTTTTTGGATTGGTGGATCATGCAAATGGCCCACCTGATGTTAAGCGGAACCCTCTGCCTATTAATAGTGCATTATCACATAGGTCACTTCCACCTAGGACGCACCCTATGTGGCATTGCACTGCACCCGCCACCCTGAGACATAAAGATGAAAAGTCTCATGTGCCTGTAATTTCACCGGCACCCTTACCCTTCACACCTGAACACAGCAATGCGAGCACTACTGCTTTGCGGCAGAAATAGGTATAGTGGTAATACTTCCCCGGACGAACTCTTTCACAAAACAGCTCTATTACTACTAAAATATCCAAATGGGAAGCAAACTTCGGTTCGTGCGATCAAGCTAGCAGTCTCTTGAAGTAACATACCGCTTGGTCTTTGTCCAAGTGACCTCATCATAGTCCCCAGCTCGCCGAGATCAATAGTTCCATCTTCGTCCTTATCGAACAGCATAAAGGCTTCTTTGAACTCTGAAAATCACAAAAAAAAGTAGCTTATTGGTACGCATCAGCTAATTGTGCACTAATCTTGTGAGACAGACCCCTACACCTGATCCTAGAGTCGTGGGTTCAAATCCATCTACAACAATAGATTTTGCATTAAAAAAAATATATCTATTTATCTATATATTTAGCCTGTGCTAAAATACGCTGGGTATAGGCCTCAGCTCTAAAACGCCACTATTTCTCTCTCAAAAAATGTATGTGCGTAATATTAAGTACGTGCTCTTAAAACGGTGATGAAAACAAATGTGGGGCATGTCTTAGAACCAAAAACTCTAAGACATGTGACACGTGAAAGGAGCACATTGGTTCTTTAACCATTGGTTACTAGGCTTTCAGGGCCACCGTACATCAAGCAAGTCTCTGACCTGACTAGCTTAATAGCTCCTTTACATCGAGTAGCTATAATTAATAAACAAAGCCAATAAAAATGAACGACCTTCCTCACCCAGTGCTACTGTGAGACGGACACTGGAAAAACAATCCATGGTGTGAATACAACTGTCAAATAAATGGATAGCAAAGAGATATGTTCCTAAAGCCCCGTATTCATTGTAAACATTTTTCGCAGAACAGTTGCTCAACACCAAAGTTTTTCAACATCAAAGTTATTGGCAACAATGTTTCCAGTCATACTTCCCGTCCACACGCCAGTCTGCGTCAAAATGTTGCCCGAGGAAGTAGTGATGTTATTATAGTTGATTTTGTCGAAATCTGTTACATTAAATGTTTAATACTTGTTTAAAACCACGTCCACACACGTCAACATTTGTTGATAAACTGATGTTTTCGCTCGCCGAGTGGCAACTCTGCAACATGGCGTGATCAACTTCCCAACACAAGTGTTGCCCGCAACATGTTGACAGCAACTCGGCAACATGTTTATGCAACCATGTTTATAAACAATGTTTAAAGTGAATACGGGGCTTTAACCTCACAGTGCCTACGCTATTCTTAGTTCTTCTTCTCTTCTTTGTCGTTTTCTTCATTACTGAAGGTCGTGCCCGCCTTGAAATGCTTTGGTAGAGGAATTGACGAGCTGCTTCCATGCCAGCCTGACTTCGGCTCGTCTAAGGGCGGTAGTCACAGGGAGGCCTGTTAATGCCTTGACTTGGTCGGACCAGCGGCTAGGTGATTCTTAGTTCTTAATACTTGTCCGTCTTTGTTGTCTTGTTGTCTTGTTGTATTTACTTCCGTAAATATATATGCACTATGTAAAATATCCTTAAGTTATGAAACAAACTATTCTATTCTATTATATTCTGTAGTTCAGTCTTTTCACAGCACTTGATGAGTAAGACCTTAAAGGTAAGCGTCCACAGGCCCGCATCGCACGTAACGGATTTTAGTTTGCCTTGTATAAAAACTCATACAACAGCGTCCACTGATCCGCACCGTACGGTTCGATTCGTACGGTGCAACCGCTTGATGCTATGCGTCCGATACGTGCGATGCGGGCCTGTGGACGCTTACCATTATAGTATATTAATAGAATTCTAACCTGCAACTTGTTCTTCGTTGAGGCCATATTCTGACTGTAACAAAAACACGTGTTTATTATTATTATCATAACGTCACAATGACATATATGACAACAAGAAATAGCATAACACAACACACCCAACAGTCACATACATAGTCCTGATCCCGCACTAGGATCCCCTGTGTCGTGGGTATCAGGAACGATTACCATGGTATCACAACACACAGACGCGATATATATAACAATAAAATAAATAAATAATACTGGACAGTTCACACATCATTATCTAGCCCCAAGCTAAGCAGAGCTTGGGTTATGGGTACTACATAACTGATATATACTTAATACAATACATTACATAGATAGATATTTTTTTATTATACATATAAAATACCCAGAACACACTGAACAAATATCTGCAGACCGCACAAATATTTTTTTCATGGCGGGAATCGAACCCGCAACCTCCTGCGTCGCAGGCGAACCATCCCCCGCCGCACCACAGAGGTCGTCGATATAGACGAAACATTTGCTGACAAAGATATTTTTAAACATTGTGACATTTGATCCGACATTTACATTTTATATAATAAATATAATATGAAAATACGATGTATAATAATTTGACAATGCTATTGCTGCTACGAAGTTTGATTGTTTTTTGTGTTGTTTCATTTTTAACCCCCGATTTCCATCGCTCTGTGCTTCGGAGGGCACGTTAAGCTGTCGGTCCCGGCTGTTATTGATTAATAGCAGTCGATAAGCCATGTCAGAGGCCCTCGGGCGGCTTGACAAACTCCGACACCAGAGGCCAGCTAGCACTACCTCATACGAAACGAAACGAAACCCCCGAAAAAACAACGGAATGTTATAAGTTTGACGTGTCTGTGTGATCTCAGCCGTCTACTCATCTCCCGCACTATGTGTAAATTTTACTGGTACCAATTGTATAAACTGGCCAAATGCGTCTGGGGTTAATACGCATAGTGTAGGATAGTGTAGGGGTTTTTTGCCTAAGTTTTTATGCCCAAACAATATTAGAAGCTATAAAAAAGTGTTTTATATCTATCTATCTGTAATCTATGTTGTGGTTAATAGTTGGCTAAATTTACAGTCGGGCAATTTTTTTTATATCCACTGCTATACGGTATGATTTAATGGGATAATGTAGTACCTAACTCCTTTTTTGATACTATATGACGGATCAAGCAGATGGCTCACCTGATGTTAAGTGGTACCCTCTGCCTATGAACAGTGCATTATCACATAGGTCACGTCCACTTATTGCACGCGCCCGCCACCCTGAGACATAAAGATGAAAAGTCTCATGTGCCTGTAATTTCACCGGCACAGCAATACTAGCACTACTGCTTTGCGGTAGAAATTAGGTAGGCATGGTGGTAGTGCTTCCCCGGACGAACTCTTTCACAAAAAAGCTCTACTACTACTAAAACCACTCCTGTCCTACTTGTTCCATTTGCGATTATTGTCGTCAGTGGATAAAGTGGGATATACTTAGAAAAAAACTCGTGTTCCACTAAATCAATTTTGTATATCCATTGAAAAGTGAGATCCACTCTTCAAGACCATTCGTCGTTGTATTTTATAGGGGGGGGGGGGGGGGGGGGATGTCCAGCAGTAGATTTCTGTTTCTGCAGACTTATGATGACAAGTACCTATCTTTATTCTAGACTTTAATATAATCTAAGACCCAAGACCCTGTGCATGCGTTGTTATGTAATTTGTCTATATGTTAAAATTGCTATATAAAAAACTCCTTTAATACGACATTTAATAGATACGTACAGAAACCTGCCGCGTCATCAAATCACTAGTGAACCTTCTCAACCGTCTGTATTCCTTCTTGTAGTTAGCATCAGAGCCCGCTGTTTGAGCCATTATCAAACACTTTTCAACTTTTAAACACTTATTTTAACACTTTAATTTTATTCAAATATTTTCCGATATCTAAACATTGAAATTCTGTCTTTGTTATGTTTGAAACTGTTTAACTTTTATTTGACTTTTCAAATAAAAGTTAACAGTTAAAAGTTTAAAAGTTGACACGCTTTTTGCCAAAACTATTTTATTTAACAAACACGTCCACACCCACACTTGCTTTTAGAAACAGCAACGCTCATTTGGCATATTGTAAAAGTTTTGCATGTGAAGTTTGAAAAAGGAACTGTTTGTTTTTAAAGTTTGTTTTTAAAATTGTATTAATAAAGTGGACAGCACTGACACGCGCGACGCGACAGTGGTGTTCTAATTTTAAACATTATTTTTGAATGCTAGACTTGGCTGCTCTACAATGATGTTAGCGTCAAATTGCTCGATTAGCTAGCATTTTGCCCGAGTCTTCGCATGCGTGGTGTTGGGATTAAAAGCAGTCTCCATTTTTCTTCCTGCCCTCTCCTCTCCAAATTGCAGGCCTACTACTTTTATAAATTTTTATTCCTTCAAAACCTTGATTGGCAATAATAACATATTTTTTTACAAAAATCCCAAGTCTGTCCAGCCTTTTGCAATGGGCATTACCAAAGAACAGCATTTAACGATTTATAAAATTGTTAGAATAAAACTTATAATCAAAATAGCGTTGTTTTAGGTAGTAAATAACTAAAGGCAGATTCTACGTATCAAGTCTATCTGGCGAAGAGTGGTATGATAGAGTAAGGCCTAGCCATTGTATGAATACCAATTTGTATTTGTACATGTCTACAGATAAAAATATATTAAACATAGGTACTGAAACAGCGACCACTGTAGAACATTCTTAAAATTGACCGTCTCCTTGGCAATTACAACGAAGTAATTCTGGCGGGAGAATATGTAGACTGATTGTAATGCCGAAACACTATTTCAGCGTAAAATTTTGGACTCAATACATGTTACAAACAAATGACTCATTTCATAGTTATAAAATAAAATCTTAAAACTGTTTTGAAACGTAAAGTACCTACTAGTGACATCTCGTGACTGTGTTTTGTACTTCCACAGTCTGAACGCTATTACAGTTCTTTGTAAAAAATAAAGATGGCGACTACGACTGCAAAATAAAATTAACGAAGCAATGGTCCAAAATTACAAATTAGAGACCGCGCAACGACTGAAGTCCGGTGACTGGAGCGCTAGTTTCTGTGCGCAAAAGTGCAAAAGCGAAAATCTACCTCTGTTATCCGTTAGTTCCTCAAAGGGCCGTCGGAATAAAGTCGTGGCGTGGACTCTACAATAGAAATCGGATGTCTATGCACCTTGCACATTTTTTTTTTATAAATGCCTGTTTATTTGTTTTATTTTTTCATGTTTTTTTCAGAAATGATTGATGTCGAAAAGGAGAAATTAAAAAAACTCGCTTCCTAATTTTATTTAAGTGGCACAATATTTTTCGACACGTAACCTTTTTATTATGAAACAAAATAAAACGAGAGTTTTATGCAAAATTTGACATTTACAGCCGGATGGAGCAAACAATTTCAGTCCAGTGGATTTGATTAAATTTATAATCTGTCAAATTTTATCCCAATAAAATTTACTGAAATGGTCCGATTTAAATGTATTTGTTTAGGTTAACGATGAAAAAAAACTGAAATAAAAAAACTGCGTAGGTAGCGCCTTTGTCAGATGCTCAAACTACAATGTGCCTACCGGGTTATTCTAATCTAGCATACCTACCTCACCTTCCACTCTCGCTTAGCTTTGGAGTTTCTAAACGGTTTGTCTCAACGGTTTATTTAATTTTTTTTAACTGTGTGAATGACGGGATAAGGTGATGGCCTTTCTGATGTTAAGCGGTGCCTTACTTCATAGGTCACGTCCACCTAGGACGCACCGTACCTATATACCTTGTATTTGTCTCTAAGGTTGGTAGAATTAGAGTCAACCCCTAACTTGTAAATGTATTGTGATCGCCATACGATTTTCTTGCAGGTATTCGAAAACATGATGGACTAGGTAGGTTTTTAGGTACCTACGCATTATAGAAGGGTCATTAGATAGTGGTATAACCAATGTTTTGTTCTCACCAGTAGTTGGACCAGTCTTTCCTGCGATACAACCATCTACGGGATAACATACAGAAGATTTTTGTTGTAAATTTTCTTTTCAAACCAAGATTTATGAAGTGATGAAAATGAGCCCAAATACTGCCAGGCTAACTATTAGTCATCAAGGAGTTCGTTCCACTTTCCGTCTCGATCATCAGATCAGCTCCACCACCATATTGCATTGTTATCGGAACTTGGAAGACCTATGGAAAATTTCAGCTCAATCAGTTTCCATGATACTGGTTTCCCCACAGACTGAAAGAAAAGCTTGTTAGATAAAACCTTGTAAAAATTACCCGTGGACAAACCGGTTGAACTAAGCATTTGTACCACGGGTCGTTAGAATTTTTGGCAATACAAAATATTATTAACAATTAACGACCTCTGTGGCGCTGCTGGCTAGGTTCGCGACGCTGGAGTTTGCGTGTTCGATTCTTGCCTCGAAAAAAAAATTTGTACGACCTGCAGATATTTGTTCAGGGTGTTCTGGGTATTTTCTACGCATAATAAAAATGTACATAGAAAATATTATGTAATATATTGTATTAAGAATATCAGTTGTCTAGTACCCATAACACAAGCTCTGCTTAGCTTGGGGCTAGATAATGTTGAGTGAACTGTCCAGCATTATTTATTTAAGGTGGATGCTCACGCTTGCGCTTGCAACACATGTTTTAATTGATAGTATCTCATAAATATCATCAGTTTAGCTACGATACCCCTTAAACACATCTTTAAAGTGTTTTTTTTTGTTTAGTGGTATCGTAGCTAAACTGGTGATAGTCTCCTAATTCTTGCGAATCAACTTTCGCTATCTGACGAAGTTTTGATGAGCTGTAATGGGCAAAAAACACCAAAAATTTGAATGTTGTCTCTCAAGCGAGAGCATACCCACCTTAAGTAATTATTAATTAGAAAGTCTACGAACAATATTGACATATTAGCTTACCAGATCAATATTGACAATGAGGTCGTACTGTGGGTGCTTGTGGCCCTTCTTCTTCTTGCCCTGGGGAGTCTTGGTGCCGGCTGCAGCCGCGGCCTGCTTCGGCGGCGCCATCTTGACGGAGCCCTTCTGGGCTGACGGCTTGACTGGCGTCTTGGGACCGCCTTTAGTTGGTGTACCTTAGTGAAAGACACGGAGGTACTTGTATAAGATTATGCTAGAGTTTTTTTTATGATGAGTGACTTTATTACATGGTCCTAATTCAACTATAATAGGTATTTTTAAAAGAAAAACCATTACAACTATGCAACTATGCAATTACAATTAAATTATAATTGTCATTATATAAATGATATTCTGCTAAATTTATGATTGTATTACAAATTGTATGTAGATTTTACGATTGCTTATAACTGGTCACAATTATAATTCAATTGAAGCCATTGAAGTTAGTAGAATAGGTAGGTACAAAAGTGTCAAAAGTGACAGTTATGAGACAATTTATTAACAATTTAAAAACAAATTGGTTTAGTAGAATTGGGCCCCAGATAATCGACCTCTTTCTAAAACAACTGCAATTATACTCGTGCCTCGTCCTCGAGATCAATAACCTGAAATTAAATCATTGCAACAACGTAGTTTCACATAGATGACACCACTAGCACACTAATGTTGAGAAGGTACTCAATAAAACTTTTTACTGCTATGTTCTCCCGTCGCCGCGGTCTTACCCTCAGTTTCATTCACATTTTAGTGCTCCGCCACAGCGCACGAAATTTTTCAATTTTTGCGTAATAAGTTTTAATTTTTACAAAAAACATGCCGAAAATAAAACACGAAGGTGATTTTGACTTCATAAACAAAACACTAAAAGAAATAGAACGCAAATTGCACAAAAAGTGTTATTGACGACGAAAAGTGTAATCATCTTCATCATCGCGGGATTCTTCACTTTATCTGTTAAACCCACAAGGTAAATGAGTGTTGTATAATATATAATTTTGACGATACGTGTCTACATACAAGCGTTTTACGCATATCTGCGTTTTATCAAGTAACTAGAATGCATATCAGGACAGTTTGAGGAACTGCACTCGGAAAAGTTTTGATAAAATTTGTTAGTTTGGTACATAACATGAATCTATAAGAAGTAGTGTTACCTATCCTTTTATTAGGTTGTCAAATTGGTTTAAAACCACTTCGAAACACTTTATGCTAAACTTCCATCTGGAAATTGAGTTAGTACCTAGCTGTAAAAGTAGGGTTTACCTACCCTAAGGTATTCACACCTACCGAAATTATCGTAACTCAGAGCTGTCTGCGGGACAGATTCGATACATATACATTGATTTACCTAGCAGTAAAAATAGGGTTACCTACCCTAAGGTATTCACACCTACCGAAATTATCGTAACTCAGAGCTGTCTGCGGGACAGACTCGATACATATACATGGATTTACCAAGCAGTAAAAGTAGGGTTACTTACCCTAAGGTATTCACACCTACCGAAATTATCGTAACTCAGAGCTGTCTGCGGGACAGACTCGATACATATACATGGATTTACCAAGCAGTTAAAGTAGGGTTACCTACCCTAAGGTATTCACACCTACCGAAATTATCGTAACTCAGAGCTGTCTGCGGGACAGACTCGATACATATACATGGATTTTCATCCAAAAATGCACCAGAACTGGCTACGGGCCTGCTTCGACGCATTGCTTACTCAATCGACTCAGGGCAAATTTGAGATTTGTACCGATTTTAAATACCTACCTTACACTTTGTGAACGTGCGTCGGTCTCGGTATGTAGTGGGATGTTCAATCCTTCAGACAGTCGTCTGACAGAATCGACCCTCCAATGAGCCCAAGGATATCCCTCATATACCTGTCACTTCTCCAAGCAACCTTGCAATAGCAGATGCGACAAAAGAGTTCCACTACATTGGAAGCGGACGTACTGGATCCTGACGTACTAAAATTTCAGGAATTATCCCAAATCTACCTTTCAATATGGAAAAGCGATAACTGATGAAAGAAACGAGCAACAAGCTCAACGCTAAGCACCTCATAGGTACCTGAAAACACGACACTAATTGGAGCTCCAATTCTCAACTTAAAACTAAAGGCAGCCCTGCCTGAAAATGTAATAAAAAGACACAAGGCAAAAGAGAGTAGACAAAGCCAAATAGCCGTCGCTATATCATGCAGTAGCAAGGCTAATAAGTTAATAACGGACAAATTTGTATTTGCTGATGGATGTCGGCCGAATAATCTATGACATTCAACACGCCGACGTCGAATCAACAACCAGGCGAAACTTCGCTACATACCTACTTGCTACAAAAGGGTATGAATTAGTACTGGTCAAATAGTAAAATTTACGACTATTTATTCGGTGCAAACCTGTCCGACGCATTGAAAGCGGCTTAAGCAGTAGGATCCAAATCTGTCAACGATCTCAAGAGCGATACGAGCAATAAGAACCAGAAGACAAAGACAACAAACAAAGACTTTCTTCAGAGAAAATATATATATATATATATATATATATATATATCCATCCGAAAATGCACCAGAACTGGCTACGGGCCTGCTTCGACGCATTGCTTATTCCGGTTATTTATGCGAAGCCTCCGACCCCAGCTCGCAGGCAGCAGCATCGCAGCGGAGCTGCAAGCCTGCAGCGCCTTCATCGTGCGCTATACTCGTACAAACAGAGTATCAGCAGAGGCAAACGCAGCGTCGCTAAGTACGACGGGGCGACTTACACACTTTTGCGATCAATGGTCGCCGTCACTGATCACGGATGATCAAATGTTATACTTCTGGATTGATAGATACAACCTAGAGTGTTTTAGTCCTGTCGCTCAGACTTATCTAATATATCTCCCTAATACTCTGGTACTAATAAAAATCATTCCAGAGATGCGACGCGACTATCGAGAATATCGAGTTGTCAAGCTTATCTAAACCAACTCGTATCGAATGTATTCCTCAGACCTAAACCGAACGGAAAAATGCGTTTCATATTTAACGCCTTAAAAAAACTGATTGATACCGAACATTTCAAGCTGGAAGACTTACGTACAGCTAAAAACTCATTTTGGAAAACTGTAATATGAGTTTAAATGTTTAAAATTTGGGTGACACGTACTTGGTTAGTATGTACCTACCTTATTTTTACAAAAATTATGAAAACTATCGTTATACTAATGAGAACTGGTTACCTGTCGACAAATATTTGGACGATATATTATTGATTGGAAAATCAAAAAGCCAATGCCTAGACGATATACATAAGTTAATAAAAAATAAAAACATAGGAAATATATCCTATATTATATATTATATATTATATATTATATATTATTATATATTATATTATTATATTATATATATATATCCAATATATATATATAAAAAAAAAAAAAAATTGAATTCATTTTAGATTCTCACAAATTCCAATTAAGCCTTCCACAACATAAACAACTCGTAGCCTTGTTGGTATCCGTTTGCCGCCATCGAGTATGGCTGGTTATACAACAAACCATTTCAACGGAGCAAATTCCTCAGCTTACAAAACCATGACAACTATGGCTTACATGAATCTTACCGATTCACCAGAACCACTGGAAATCGGGAGAAAACTCGGAAAACTCTGTTCACCGAATTAGAGATGATACTTACACCATCAAAATATAAACTGACGCCTCAACAACGGGGTGGGGGGCCGCCTCTGGCCAGGAGACCGCCAGCAGTCAGTGGCTAGAAACTGAGTGTCCATGGGAGTTAACGGAGTCTGCTTATCATAACATTCAATCGATCTCAAATAGATTTATTCATCAGCCACATAAATATAAAATGTACCGTGTATGTTTCTTGGCATACAGACCCTGATGCTTTTGCAATTAATGCTTTTACTTTATCTTGGTTGAAATTGTACTTTTATGCATTTCCTCCATTTTCTGTGATACTAAAATCTCTCAGAAAAATAATCATAAATAGAGCAGAATCGTGGTTTCACTTTGACCAAGCCAATCCTGGTACCCATTATTTACGAACTTACTAGTTATCAGAAACGATAACGTTCAAACCTTATGGAGGTATTATCAACTTTTCTCCTCATTACAGCAACCGGAATAGCTTTTACAGAACCTTCCCTGGTTGCCGGGCTTCTATCCGGGAGGCACTACTGCGACGAGGTATACCCTCTTGCGACATAAAACATCAATTTTTAATCTTTAGCAAGTAATCCTATAAAACAATATGATGTCTGCTTTAGTTTTTCAAAAGAGCAACCTAAACACATATAACGCTTCTGTCTCAGATGTCCTTAAATATTTGATCACCTGTTTGATGGTCCAATAAGGTTCACTAAACAGCTGCAGATCAGAAGTGTCGCTAATACTCGTATTAGGGTCAGAAGTTCCTAATGATGATAGAGTTAAAAGATTGTGTAAAGGCATACCTATATACTTAGGTTTCAACCTCCACTTCCTAAATATAATACTAGGTACTTGAGATTAGACACATCCCTTGTCTTAGAATAAGTAGGTACTCAGTACCCTATAATGAAAATTTATGACCTGGAAAAATTACAAATAAGTGTAATACACTACTTGCCTTAGTTATAGCCGACCACAGATATAGATCTATATCTGTGTAGCCGACAGAGTACAGATATTATCAAAAATAAACATTCATAATTTGGAATTTTCGTCAACCGAAATTGTTATGAAAATCCCAGATCACACTAAGGCAACATTATAATCCTATCAGGCAGCCCTTGTATTTGTGATGAAAAACCCCAAATATGTCCAGGTCAAACACTACTACTACTAGTCTCCTACCTACATAAGTAAAACTTCTTCCCTCGGGCAGTCGGACTATCTTATCGTGAGCTTCAAAAAACCTTACAAGCTTGTTTCAGCGCGAACCATTAGTCGCTGGATTAAATCCAACCTCAGAGACAGCGGAATTGATACGTCAATACTTTCAGCTCATAGTACGCGTTACGCCGCCTGGTCCACAGCGTACAGGCAAGGCGTCAACATACACATTATCAACAAAACAGCTAGTTGGAGCTGTAATACAAAGTTATACAACAGGGCGGTTGTAAATAGGGAAGACTCCTCATTACGAAGAGTCATTGTAATTTGATTGTTTGTTTACTGATGTATTTGGTTGGTTTCAACTATTTGGTTGTTACCTAATTTTAGTTACACTTGTACGTTTTACAAGTTGTTTGTAATGAATGAACATGTCAAAAGCTATGATTAAGTTTGTTCTTAGTATTAATAATCAAACTCATGGTTTGTTAGTTTATGCTATAGCTAATATTTCCCAAACCTACAAGTACTAACTCTCAAAGTCTACGTTGTTGCAATGATTTAATTTCAGGTTATTGATCTCGAGGACGAGGCACGAGTATAATTAGAGATTAAACGAACTCACCTGAGTGAGGTTCTATCGTAATTATACGAAGTGCCTCGTCCGAAGAGATCAATAACTATCACCCTCCCTCCCAATATGTAATACAGACTTACCCAAATGTAGGGTTTAGGAAATATTGTATTTAAAAGCTCTTAACTAAATGAAACTGAGGGTAAGACCGCGGCGACGGGAGAACATAGCAGTAAAAAGTTTTATTGAGTACCTTCTCAACATTAGTGTGCTAGTGGTGTCATCTATGTGAAACTACGTTGTTGCAATGATTTAATTTCAGGTTATTGATCTCTTCGGACGAGGCACTTCGTATAATTACGATAGAACCTCACTCAGGTGAGTTCGTTTAATCTCTAATTCTTGTCAAGTCGACCTAAGACGTAGTAGGTACCCTAGTAGGTACCCTAGTAGGTACCTACATGGCTTTGTATTGCAGCAATTGATCGTGATACATTAAAGTCATGCAAGAAGATCCAAAGAAATCAGAAAACTGGAATTGCGATCAGCCTTCAGTGAAGATGGAGGTTTTTTTAAATGGGTACTCTAACTTCTTCGTCTTCTTTTTCTTATCTTTTAATTATGGCCTCTGAGAAAACTTTCCTCAACCTTGCTAGTATCAAAATTATATTATTTTAATAAAATTAGAATAAAATTATTAATCCGGCCTAAGAATAGACCCCTCTGTCTCCTCCCGTGTACGTCGTAAAAGCCGACTAAGGGATTATCCGGACTTGTTGATAAGATTCGTTGTTATAAGGTTTGTCCGGGCTGCTAGCTTATTATGGAATGTCTTATTACTGGAACAAAGCGTTAGCAGACTGAGTTGTGGAAAGCAATAGCGGCGATGAGCTAACCACTTGTCACGTCTCAACACACTTTGAAAGGAGGCCCATTGAGGCTCTGCCTACACCCCCCCCCCCCCCCCCCCCCCTCTTCGGGGAAAAAGGCGTGTGTCTATGTATGTATGTGTATCAAATCACACAGGGTGCGCCCTAGGTGGACGTGACCTATGAGGTAATGCACCGTTCATAGGCAGAGGTTACCGCTTAACATCAGGTGAGCCTCTTGCTTGTTCCGTCATCCAAGTAGTATAAAAAAGAAAAAAAGGAGACATCGCAACTTCAATTTTTTAGAGAATTACCAATATTTTGTTAATTATCACGTTTGGTAAGACACACATTCTAAGAGGAACAAATAAGAGGAATGAAATGGTTCTATCACCTTTTTGACACGATGTAGACGTTTTAGAACCGGCTGCATTTTTCTGGTTGACGTGCCCACTGCCATCTGCTGGTTTGTTCCGTGCCTGAAACCCAAAGATAACATTCAATTAGGTTATTGGCCAATAGCACTTTCTCATTGAAACACCTCACATTCAAATAACTCGTCCTCTTCTGTCGATGTGGGTAAGAGATCCGTAGAGGAAAAAAAATAAAAAAATACGTAAATAGACGTTACTTAGTACGACTTTTTTTTATACATATTTTATACAATTAATTAGCATAGTGTACCTTAAAATCCACCAAAGATTTGACTAGGTCCTCACAATCGCCAAAAAGTAGGCACACATAGTACACATGCATCTTAATATAAACAAATAAGGGAGATATTATAGAATTGAAACTATAGTGGTTGGGAATCATTTTAAACAAATAACGGCTTATTACCACTGTATTTCATCTTAATATAAACAAATAAGGGAGATATTATAGAATTGAAACTATAGTGGTTGGGAATCATTTTAAACAAGTAACGGCTTATTACCACTGTATTTCGTCGCTTTGATGACGTTTCGAGACTGAATTCCGAATACCGTCGGTATTGGCCGGTCGACCGTCGAACGCGGTCGCGGGCGGTGCTCATGATGAAGAGGCTTCTGAATTCAGTCTCGAAACGTCAGCAAAGCGACGAAATACAGTGTTGCTGCTAAATTGGATAAAAAGTATTAAAAAAAACCGGCTAAGTGCGAGTCGGACTCGCGCAAGAAGGGTTCCGTACCATTTTTGTTTGTCCGTTTAAGTTTTATTTGTTGTTATAGCGGCAATAGAAATACACTCTGTGAAAATTTCAATTGTCCAACTATCACGGTTCAGTTCGGTGAGATACAGCCTGGTGACAGACGGACAGACAGACAGAACAGACGGACGGACAACGGAGTCTTTGTAATAGAGTTTAGTTTTACCCTTTGGGTACGGAGCCCTAAAAAAAGTATAAAAAGTTTATTTCTGCGTCAAAAACTATCATCAACTCTATCTATCTAATATGTCAATAGTTGTTATCTAATCAAACTCTATGAAATGACAACACACACACATGATCAAGACACTTTCCCTTTCCCATTCTCTTTAGTTATATTTTTTTTTAGACTAATATCTATCCCCAGTGTTTGTCAGTTTCTTATAAAATTATATGGTTTCCGAACCACACTGATTTAAAGATTTCTATGAACTCTTTTAACCCATGCTAGTTCGATTCTATACAATTTAATAGGAAACTGACAAACCTATATTAGTCTCTACAAAATAAATAAACCTATATTAGTGTCTACAAAATTGTATTGAATTTTATTAATGTATATCCAAAATAGGTTCAAAGTACGTTTTGTATGGAGCGGGCGGGCGGTAAACTTCCGTTTTTAAATTACCGGTTACCGGTATTTTGCCGGTCGGTACGTACGAGTGGTTATGCCAACATAGCGGCTTCAGCCTGTCACTCGTTTCCGCACAGTCGCGCGGGAAGCTCATACGTCAATGTTGGCAGCACTGCCGAGCGTCTGGTTCCGCTGTCAATGATCATTTCCTTGAGAGTTTGAAACTGTCTTCCATACCTATTGCTTGTGCATTGTCGCAAAATATTGAATACAGATCCACCAACTTATCTGTAGAATGAAATGCATGTAGTTTTTAACCCCCGACGCAAAAACGACGGGGTTTTATAAGTTTGACGTGTGTGTGTGTGTGTGTGTGTGTGTGTGTTGACCTTAAGTACCAAGCGAGGACTTGCTATTGAATACACAAGGCACACCCGAGGACATTTTCAAAGCGAGGTCTTTTTCATGGGTCCTCGTATCGATCGGACCATTGCATCGTATTTTATGCGCGATTTTGAGTCTTATTGTATATTTGAAACGGAAATATTGGCCTAACCTCGTTTTGGTCACGATAAGTCATGCTCACACCCCGACAGTGTGTGACCACCAGGCGGCGCCACTATCGCCTTCTATACACTCCATTTCACACTCTGTCATGTTCTTTGTACCTTCCGAGGCCTTATGTGTGAATTTAACACACAAGACCTCGTAATGGTAGCTTTTCCGGACAATGTGTATTAACGACCTCGCTTCGATCAGTAATATTACAACAGTGAATTTTCCAAGTGTGTTATATAAATTTTCTGTCCTCGTTTGGCTAACGCACACTTTTTGTATTTTACCTAGGTTAAAGTAGGTATATAAACTTTGTGAGTTTGAATGTAGGTAACCTCCGGCTCTATTGATACGTCTCTGAAAATATATGATTTTAAGGTTAAAATTAAAACTTTAAAACAAATTACTATTTCACTAAATAAATAAAAAGTTATAGAAATAAGTTTCCCATACCTTTGTGCTGAAACTTCGCATTGCACGCTTCCTACCTTTGCTTGGGAGGTGATCGAATACCGCCTTCCAGGTCGATTATCTTGCCCCATTTAGACAAATTTGATAAGCACAAAGTAGGCATTCAAGGGTTCCGTAATCTACCGTCCAGGTCAATCATCAGATCCTCATTCGCTCTTTTATTATATTACTAGCTGACCCGCTCTCGGCTTCGTCTATATTTACATAGAGTACACCTACTCGTAATACGCATTCTAAATGGATGGTGGTATAAATATCAGACTATTGGCTATTAAAATAAGAATGCCTCAATGAACGTCCTGAGTTGCCTGCATGCAACGACTTCATGTGACTTTTAAAATATCGTTGGCCCATTGAAAAGGGATAGGCTTTCTACTGTGCGTATTCCGGTTCGAGGTTGGCCATTCGAGAACCATTATTCCCCAGTGGTTGATGACCACTTTAGCGCGTCGGGCGAGTAGCCGGCTGAGATGCGAGAGGTTGCGGGTTCGATTCCCGCTGCGGGACAAATGTTTGTATGATCTGCAAATGTTTGTTCTGAGTGCTAAGGTACCATGGTACTCGTAGTTCCTGATACCCACGACACTAGGAATCCTAGTGTGGGATCAGGACTATGTATCTGACTGTTGGGTGTTATGTTATGTTATGGTTGTTGGTTCTGCGAGCTATATATATGACTATATATAATTTAAACTTGCTAATTTTGAGACCTATGTCAGGGATCTCGGTTCTTCTACGGATCTACGGATCGTTTACGGTACGGATACAGAATCTGTGTGCATAGCTCTCTCCAAAGCCCGTTGCGCGTATTTGGGCTTGTGTTGAGGTTGACGTTTAAGTAGTAGTGGAGCTTTTTGGTGAAAGAGTTTGTCTGGGGAGTACTACCACCATACCTATTTCTGCCGCAAAGCAGTAGTGTTCGCATTGCTGTGTTCTGGTTTGAAGGGTTAACGGTGAAATTACAGGCAAATGAGACATTTCATCTACATGTCCCAGTGTGCGCGGGCGCAGTGCAATGACCACATAGGGCGCGTCCCAGGTGGATGTGACCTATATAAAAATGCACTGTTCATATCCAGTATGAAAAAAAAAGTTTTAGTCCCTTGAGTTATCACTTCCAACATTCATACTTTAATTTTATGGCTCTGCAGTATCTGTGACGTGAAGATATAAACATAAACACACACACCCAACAGTCACATACAATATAGTCTTGCTGAGCTAGTCACGGGGTGAAGTCACGCGTTGCGCAGTAAGATAATATTTGACTTCGGTAATGTTAGGTGTGTCAAAAATTAATGGCTGTTTCGATGACAGTCATAGATCTAGTATGTACAAGATAAACAATGAGAGATCGAAGAAGAAACCAAAAAAAAATGTGCACGTGTTGGTGAAAGTCTACGTGTAAGTTAAAAATAGTGTTGTCCTCGATCAAAACTTTTACAATCGATAGAATTCATCATCCGTCCGTGATGTGTATGGTAGATAAATACATCTTAATGCAGATTAATTCTTTCATGGATAACACAGTTTGGCAGATTTGACGTCATAAAGAGAATAAGGTTCTTATTCCAATTTTGAATAAACTAATTTTTATTTTTATTTTTAAGGGATCGTTTGGAGAAATAAAACAGTTAATAAATAAACCTTCATTATTTATTGACCCCAAAATATTATGGTTTTATTTAGGTGGGATCTTAGAATTTCCCTATTAAATTTAAACTCAAAATCTTTGCTGCAGATACCTAGTGGAGTTCTTATTTGAGTCCATCCCACACTTGAAAAAAGTTGACGTTGGTGGTGAAAGGTCTTCAGGATCGTCTATTGTTATGGGAGTGCCCCAGGGTTCAATACTAGGCCCATTTCTATTTTTAGTATACATTAACGATCTCCCTTTTTATGTAAAAGACATATGTGATATAGTTTTATTTGCTGACGATACGTCTTTAATTTTCAAAGTTGATAGGTCAAAAGCTAATTACGATGATGTAAATGAATCACTATCGCGAGTTCTTGATTGGTTCACTGTAAATAATCTGTTGCTTAATGCTAAAAAAACTAAATGCATTAAATTCACTTTGCCAAATGTAAAACATTACCCAACTAATATTAAAGTAAATGGCGAGACACTCAATCTTGTAAACTCTACTGTTTTCTTAGGACTTAATATTGATGCAAGTTTGCAGTGGGGACCACAAATTGAGGCATTTGCGGGTAGACTTAGTTCCGCTGCATATGCAGTTCGTACGATAAGGCAGCTTACTGATGAAGCTACAGCTAGGCTAGTTTATTTTGGCTACTTCCATAGTGTTATGTCATATGGCATCATTCTGTGGGGGAAAGCAGCAGACATCCAAGCAATATTTGTTTTACAAAAACGGGAAATACGTGCCATTTATAAAATGAAGCCACGTGACTCTTTGAGGGAGCGTTTTAAGGAAATTAACATTCTCACGGTAATATCGCAATACATCTACGAAACCTTATTATATACACATAAACAAGATAGGTTTATGAAAAAAAGTGACGTGCATTGTTTTAACACGAGAAATAAAAGTAAACTGAGTATTCCCAAATTTAGATTTAAAAAAGTAAGTGGGTCTTTTATGGGGAATTCTGTTCGGTTCTATAATAAACTTCCAGAAAGTGCTTCTAAACTTTCGATTCGAAGATTTAAATCTTACATAAAGAATAATTTAATTAAGAAAGCGTATTACACACTACATGACTATGTTAATGATAAAGCCGCGTGGCCTGATGTCGCTCTGCCCCTCGACACCTAATTTGTCAATTTGCAATGTCTGTACCTGCATATAATTTATTACTGATGTGTTATTTATGAGTATATCAAGCGTAGTGTGTGCTGCCTTATGAACTTTTGCTGATTCTCTCTAGCATCTTACTTTTGACTGCCTACCTAAGTAAGGCTTTTAATTTGGTTTTCCTTTTTTCCTTGAATCAGCTTCCACTTGTTCTCGAGGCACCACACAGGCGCTCCCCACCTAGTAGTAAGAAGGATCATCAAAAGAAAAACAGACCGTGTTTGTTGCCTGATTCTTCTAGGTCTGGTTGCGTTGGAACAGGAGTAAATGTAAATTTATTTTTTAAGACGATTCATAATGATCCTTGTGATTTCAATGAATAAAATACTTTTGACTTTGACTTTGACTTTGACTTCTTATAACCGATAATAATTTTTTTCGAGGGTGCAGGTTTGAGTCCCGCTGGAACGGAATTTTTAGGGTATATTTAAATTTAATTTGTTACCTATTACTTTATCAAGCAGAAAGAAACAATATTTTTTGTTAAAAAAAACCCTTTTGGGGAAAAAGGCGTGTTTAATCATCTACAACGTAAATATTTACTCCAAAATATCTACTACACAAACTGCAATAAAAACACCCGTGGTGCTTTAAAGTTACCTTTTCAATAGTCAATACAAAAACACACACCTCAATGTCCACCTGGTTATTTTAGATTTAAAAAAAAAACGGCAAAATGTTAACAGAGCACACATATTTACTCCAAACAAAATTAAACCTCCATTCAAGGGTGGACAAAAATATAATTTATAGGCAAGTACTACGATATAGACTGCAACAGGACTATCGATATTTCTGACGTCATCACTTGGCCAAGCCCTATCGTAATCAAAAAATTTTATATTTTACTTATAATATTGTTTATTTATAGGTGCAGCAACGAAATATTATTAAAAAATATAAGGGAAAGTCCTAATCTACGAATGAAACTAGTTTTTAGGTCATTCACTAAAGCAGAATTGATAAAATAAGCAATACAACCGAACTACCAATAATCTCTTATTTACCTGAGAAACGTGTATTTTCCCGGATTATTACGTCTTGTATCTTCACAGTCACAAACTGAACACGACACCATTGTCATACAAAGTAATATTTGTTATTTAATAGTAAGATTACTTAAAAAAAAAAAAAAAAAAGTTAAACTGCACAAGAGACCGGACGGTATGGGCATCTACTCAAGCAAAAACATGTCAAATTCAATACAATTGTTGCTGTATCATTTCTTCTTGCACGGGGTACATTTAAAAATGACTTCTCTCTCCCACGCTTCGTTTGTCTATACAGCGTAGCAAAAATTCTACGTCTATGATGACAGCATTATCTATGGATGATTTGATCTGTTTGTCAAAAGCTGTGAATTTTATTGTAGGAATTTTAAATTAATTTTTTTTCACCTGGGCTAATATTCGATATAAAAAGCGTAAGCCGAGTCAGCTCACGTCTATATTCCTACGCTTGTGTGATCCACAGTTAATAAACACGGTCAAGAAACGAAAGCTAAAAATAAGTATTTCTCTTTGGCTTCATTCTTCTATGCAACTACTATTTCTGGTATTCTTATCCCGATGATGACCGGCCTTTGGCATCGACGCGCGCAAGTTGACACTTCACTTCACTTAACCACCTCACTGTACCCCGAATACCTAGTCTGATCCCACACTAGGATTCCCTGTGTCGTGTGTAGGTATCAGGAACTAAGAGTATCACAATAACACCCAGACCTGGAGCAAATATTTGTAGATCATACATACATTTGTACCGCAGCGGGAATCGAACCCGCAACCTCTCGCATCTCAGCCAGCTACTCGCCCGACGCACTACAGAGTCCGTCAATAAAGGGTTGTTTCCTGAACACTGCCCATCCTATACAAATAAATGAGCTTAAGGCGCTATAGGTTCAAGGAACATTTTTGTATGAGGCAAAGAAGGCGAGCGCACGCTCTGATACCGTGTTTCTATGTATAAAAAATTTATATAAAAATGTCGTTCAAAGTTTTGTTTAATTTTGTTGATGAATTCACTAACTTAAATAATAACTAACATGTAACCAAATGTTTCAAAAATTAAAACGTGAGAGAAGTGAGTGAAATATAGCATTTAAATTTTAAAAAGGAGGTATCTTTGTTATTTTTTTTTATCGAGTGAAGTAATTCAAATATTGTATTGAATTATTGATTTCACTAGATAAAAAGCTCAAGAGTATCATATATTTTTTTCTTCATAGAAAACTATGAAAATTCTTTACAAAAACTTTAAAATTCTAGAGACATTTGAGAACCTATCGCGCCTTAAAATAAAAATCAAAAATAATTAAATTAAATTTTGCCTCTGGAGCCGGTAGAAGGTAAATTACATATACATGGGTACCCAGACCCACATTATAATGTGCGTACGTGATTTCTTAACATAGATTTGTCTGTTGTAGGGCAATGTTAAAATGTCCTCGCTTGTATTCACGTAACTTGAACTGTGTATGAAGAAAATATAACGTTTTGGCACAGAATAAATAATAGTACAGAGTTTTGGTTCTACTATTTATTCTAGTTCTGTATATCAACTCCAAAAAGTCTAATGTCCTCACTTCGGACAAGTCTGCTGTAGGGTGATGTGTACCGTGTTCAAAAAAGTCCACGCTTAGTTCCTACATGACTTGACATAGGTATGAAGAAAATATAAGGTCCTCGGTTAGTACAACTAATTGAAAAAGTCTGACACACGTTCTCTCGGTTTATTCTTGTTGTTCACGTTCAGCTTGTCCACGTTAACGTTGACAACGGGAATAAAATAAAATAATTAAAAAACGTTCCCGATGTCCACGTTATCATATATTATGATAACATAGACCGAATCATTTGTATACAAAATGTTAATCAAAACCACCTATGTATACCTCCTCCTATAATATACTATTTCAGGTAAAAAAGTAATTTAAAAAAAAATACAAGCGATGTCCCCTGCATTCCGACTGTCTTTAATGCAACATTCTCGGAAATAAAGGACTTTGGGCTGGATAATGTATGAGAAGACCCGATGGCCATGCTTGGGGGTTCGGGAGTCCCTGCAGTCTCCAATCTAGTCCCCTACTGGCACAGCAGCCTGCCGTATGTCTTTTGGCTCGCTGTCCAGTGCCACGCTCAACTTTCGTCTTCCCACAAACCAGTCAAATCACTCAAATCTCAAAACTAAACGAACATGAAAAATATGAATTTAACTGTGATTGTTTTTGTTTAACTGTGATAGACACTCGATTGACCGCGATCTCACCTGTTGGTAAGTGACGATGCGGCCTACGTTGTAGAACGAAGGTCTAGAAGCCACCTATTCACCATAATAAAAAAAATAAAAAAAAATAATGCTGGACAAGTTCACACAACATTATCTAGCCCCAAGCTAAGCCAGAGCTTGTGTTATGGGTACTAGATAACTGATATACTTAATATAATACAATACATAGATAGATATTTTTTATTATGCATAGAAAACACCCAGAACACCCTGAACAAATATCTGCAGAACGCACAAATATTTGTTCCGAGGCGGGAATCGAACCCACAACCTCCTGCGTAGCAGGCGAACCATCGCCAGCCGCGCCACAGAGGTCGTCAATAATAATATACCCATATTATAGTTTTCAGGAAAGACAGACGACGGCAACTTGTTCTATCTGTTCCTTAGCTGTACGCATTACAAAGGTGGAACCGAAACGCTTAGTGCGAATTGCGGGTATAATGATGTAACTGAGCCGGGCGCCTGCTTGTCGTATGATGAAAACGAGATGGCGGGATCAGATCATGTAGCTCCTGGCCACATTCCCCGAAATGTAACCTATAATAGAAGATCGAAAGGCATGCTACTTTACGGCGGTGCTCGAAACTCTGGATCCTAGTCTCCGCCATATGTTGCTCTCCTATAAGCCTGAAAGCTCTGCGTCAGATCGAGTCTAAGGCAGCGAGCTGGTGTTTGGCCGAGCCATCCCAAACATGGCCATACCGGACTTGCGCTTTGTACAAACTGAGCAGCTGTCCCTGTGTGAAGTAAAGCTTTCCCTTAGTGCTGTGTGAAGTAACGCGTTGGATTTAACTAGATTAGCATCGTCCCAGTCGAGCAGCCGCCAACGACTGCTCGAATCTAGAGCCCACCAAGCCATACTTTAATAAGTGACGCTCACGGAGACGCAGTTTCAATATCCTCCCGATACAGCATACCTGACATACCCAGGCAATGCTCTGGAGCACAATTTGAAACAAAAACCTGGTATCTGTATGTATGCCTGGGACGACATTTGTTTTGTGCGCCTGCATGATCTTGAAGATCCCGATTTATTATCTTTGTGGATTCTGGTGGATAAAGTCTCAGATAACATCATCTATGCCAGTCTATATCGTTCACACTCTAGAGATCACGTGACAACCAGGTTATTTAACTACATGCGGCGGATGTGACCCAACAACGGTTCCCTGATGCCCAACTAGTGCTTTTGGAGGACTTTAACGCCCACCAAAAGTGTCTGTTACCATACCAGATCACGGACCATGATCGGAGAGAGCTGTGCAAACTTGCAATTTTGCTTAATCAACAAGAATTCCAAACGTAGAGGACCACACAGTCAACTTTGGAACTTCTGCTGGCAACGCACCGGACCGCCACTCAGTATCAGGCTGCCTCCCCAGATCACCGTGGTCTGCATCGTCATACTCGCCACCCGATTCCTTCCACAAAGGAAGTAGGTGAGTATGGCGTTACGTGTAGGCAGATTGGAATGAGATGTGACACTTCGCACATCGCTTCTTATCCATGGCGCCAAACCAGCTTTTCTTCTTGTGACCCAACGGTCTGTGCTGATGCCATTACAGAGGTGATCAAAAGAACAATGGAATACTTTATTCCATTCTCCGATGATTCACCTTCAGGTTATGCTTGCCCATGGTTCAGTCCCGCGTGTGCCAGCGCAGAAGCGCAAAAACATGTGGCATATCTAGCCTAGGTTGACGCAAGAAACAGAAAAGCCTCGGATGCATGGGATTAGAAGAAGGCCTAACGTAACCGCCAAGTCCTGCAAGAAGGTGAAACAAAAGGGTCGCTTCGATCGGATTGGCCGTTTGGGGGCTAAGCTTGCCGCATATCCTCTGGGAAGTAAAGCATTCTGGACTCTGGCTAAATCGGTTGAAGCTAATTTCAGCCGTACTTCACTCCCCCACTGCTGAAAGCAAATGGAACCCTAGCTCACGCCGCCGTTGATAAAGCAAATTTGCAACTCAGTTTGCGGAAACCTCGCGTCTGAACACCTCTGGCTGTCCTCGTTGCGAAGTTTCAATGCAGGAAAGCATACAGCAAAAATTATGTAGCGTATGTAGTTGTATGTTCTATGTAGCGGCTACATAGCCTGGATGTGGATAAAATAGCGGGCCAGACGGTATCTCAGCTGTAGTATTAAAAACATGTGCTCCTGTGTTGTCTGAATTTTAGACTGCTTACAATATTGATACATTAAATTATTACAATTAGATTGACAGCTGATAATGTAATACTATGAGACTAAAGAACTTACTCCTTGCAAGATGATTCTGTGATACGTGCAATTTTGTAACATAATTATGAGAGAAAATAACTTTAATACTGCAATTAACGTATTTTTTTTTTCACTTTTTATCGTACTAATCTGCCTACATTCAATGTTATTGAATTTGATTCAGTAATTGATTTGTATGTTTTGTATGTCTTATTTAAGTTTTGTGTAGTTGAAACCTATGGAGATAGCGCTTTACATAAGATGGACAACGGGAAGGGATTTAGTGAATTCCCGCTGTCCACGTTAGCGGGGACAGCTAACGTGGATAACGATTTTTGACTTCCCGCTGTCCACGTTGACGTGGGCAAGATAACGTGGACATCGGGAATAAACCGTTCTCTCTTTGGACAAGGGATTTACTTGTTGTAGAGGTATTATGTTAAAGTGTCTTTGCTTCTCTCCACATAACTTGAAATGTGTATGAAGTAAAAATAAGGTCCTGGTTATGTTTACTCCGATTTTTAACGATACTACGAGGCAAAAAATACAAACAAACTGCGCTCAGTGGAAAAAAGCCTATTTAATATCAAGTTGAAAAATAATCAAAGAAGAAGTGAGGCAATAATAACAAAGAAACACAAAGAGACCTATACCCGAAAGGGACCTTAGCTATATTAAAAAAAGTCTACTATATAGTTGTAATATAAACATTTATGTAAATAGTTAGTTAAGGAAATAATAAGGCTATATTATTATTATCTCACTCATTTATACAAATACTCGTAAAAATAGTAGATTAGTAGCCAAGGGCTGTAAGGCATCAATTGCAGCCCGAGATATTTAGGCGCACGAGCGCAGCGAGGGCGCCTATAGTTCGAGGGTGCCATTGATGCTTACACCCGAGCTAACTACTCTGCTTTACATCTCGATTGTGAGGTAAGTAGAAAAAATTATGAAGTATCACCATTATGTGATTTGTTATTTTACGTACCTTAACAGCTAAATATATGTCATCAGGGGCTTCATTTATAAATGTTTTCACGTCTTGCGCTGTAAAAACCTTTGACTTTTTGCTTTTGTGCCCAGCTGATTGTTTTTTTAGAAAAGATGATAATTTTGAAAAGTTCTTGATATTGATGTCGTGTTTAGTACTCATAGTTGCTTTTAACATTGAATAAATGCACCACAAACTAGATGGCTGCAGCTTTTTTGATAGCTCACTAAAGTATGTTAAGAATACAGTCTCAGATAAAGACTTTACTCGTTTTTCGCCACTTCATGAACTCGTCGTAAGTTTTCAAATATCTCTCTTTAGAACTTTCAGGCAAAATATTGTTAATTTCTGCTTCAGATTCCATTTTCATCGAATCGGGAGTGCAGCTTATATCTTCATCACTTGCAGAACTCATGTTATTTTTCTAATTAGCACGTAATTATAAAAAAATCCCAAAAACAAACAATATTTAAAGTAAAAGTTTTCTATTCCCGCCTTTTTTCATCTTTTTTAAAATTATTTTTTTCAAAAACGAATTTGAGCTTCGCCTTTCGATATTTAAAATTGATGACTATTATACTCATACGAAGACAAGGCTGAATAGCAAAGCGTCCTCTTTTGTCATTGGGCTGAATGCATGATGTCTATTGCCAGTATGATGGTTAGAGACGTACGCGAACTTTTTTAAAGAGTGAAGTTTTTTTTTTAATTACTTACCGCCCTAGGGCTTTTCTAGCTAAATTATTACCCTAGAGCGCTAATTGGTCACCTACAAGCCCCATTTGGGGGTAATAAGGACCTACTTACCGAATATGAGAGATGTAAAATATATTTTTCACTATAATGGAATACTATCCACAAAAAATATAAATAGTATAAAAACATTATAGTAAAAATATAAATGTAAACGGGGAACCACCGACCGCGGAGCGAGGCCCAAACGGTCGGAGGCTAGGGCTGCAGAGAGAGGAACCTCCTGACTATGCGTACCGAAAGCACATGCCTGAGGGACTCTCCGGGACGGTGACATGCTCTACAGATATCAACCGTCCCATCCTTCATACTTTCGATAGTTGTTCGTCTTGATAACCTCATCCATAATCACACAGACAAAACCATCGGTTGCCCCAAAGAGGTCACCGAATCGTAGCCGGTTCACTGAAGCGAGCAAACATCGGGAAAAATGAAATAATTTAAAATTATATTAGATTTAATAAAATCTAAGGTAATTGCTACTTAGTATATTTAATTTTAACATGAAATCTGCAATGAGTAATAATTAATTAGTTTATGTTTACAATTTGAATTATTGACTACATTTTTAGTGATTTTTTTCATAATTTTTCGTATGAAATTTTATTTGTCTGACCTTTAAATTTATATTTACAAATAAATTGATTATTCCTTGATTATTCCCTGTGAGTAAATGGTAAATGTACAAGACGTGCGACGCCAAATATAAAGAAAAAAAAACGATGTGACAGATAGACAGATTTTTGTCTTTCTTGTGACAAAATTGAAAGTGAGGAAATAGTGCCTCATATTTGTGAATAACTTTGGTAAGTAAATATATTGTAAATATTTTGTAACCAACTTATTTGTATTATTGTTTAGTTTTACTAATAGACCCCACTCGATGAATCTTTGATACTGATAACTTTGCGGGAATTCAGTGGATGGGGGCGGCACAAGCCCATTAATCATGAAATTCTATGGGGAAGGCCTATGTCGTCAAGTGGCTGAAAGTATAATAAAGATGCCCTACCAAAAATGATGTGTATTAGGTAACACATCATTTTAGGTAGGGCATCTATAAATAATAATAATAAAGATGATATAATAAAGCATCATTTTACCTCGTAACCTATACGAGGTATTGTATATTATGTGTATTGGGTTAATATATAATATAATATAATATAAGCTTTAATAACTCTTACACTCTAATATTTAGATATAACAATTTAATGACTTATCTTAATATGTTGTAAATAATTAGTTAATCTGTTTTTCGGGTATCTCAACCAGTGCAAATATCACTTTGAGCGGTAAAAGCCTCCACCATCTGCCCCTATCTCTCTCTACCTCTAGCTGCTCTGCTCCAGGTAATGCATGCCACCTTAGCGATGTCATCGCTCCAACGTTTATGCGGTCTTCCAGGCCGTCTCTTTTTGTCCATGGGGTACCAGTTAGTTATAGTTCTCGACCACCTATCGTCTGTCGCTCGCTGTACATGTCCAGCCCATTTCCACTTTAGCTGAAGAACTTTTTTCACAGCGTCAGAAAAAAGATAAAGGCAAACTTTATCTTTTTTGTAATTACGGTATTTTTGTTTTTTTTCCTTCAGCTTATGACCAGGTGAAGCTTCTCTCGAGTCTTTGACATGCTCTTATTTTTCCAGTGTCTTCTTCGTGAGTGGCCATGTCTGACATGCATACATGAGGCACGGCAACAAACACATTTCCATAACCTTTGTTTTTAGTTTAACCGGTAAATTGTTTTTGAAAAAATTGGTTAGTTGATTATTGGGTTAATAGTAAAAACAAGCTTAAATTGGACGTTGGAATTTAAAAAAGAAACGTCCTCGCAAGGTACATTGTTTATGAACAGTGTAGGAAGAAAAACTAAAATAAAATTACAAGGTCCTCGTTTTGTACACGCCCTACCCGGAAAAACGTCCTCAGTTTGTTCATGTAAAATCTAGCACAACGTCCTCACTTTGTACAAGGATCAAGAAAAAACGTGTTAAACTGAGTCCTCAGATGGTCATCCCTGGTCAAATGATATGGTCCTCGCTTGGCTCACACAAAAGTCCTCTAAAGGATGTCGCTACAAACGTTTTCGCGTGTAATTAAGACCCCACGTTGTTCACAGAAATTCAAACGAAAAAATGTTGAGATAGAGCTATAAGACTTGGCTCATCAGTCATGTTTTTTTTTTCTTTCTCTTTCTGGCGCACTCAGAATTCCCTAAGAGGTCGCTAACCTAGTTTTTCAGAGGGTCCTCGGTTGGTGACATACCACTATAGTCCTCTTAAGGACGTCAGGACACGTATAGGTGTGTGTATGTGTGTCTCTGTGGCATCGTAGCTCCCGAACGGGTGAACCGTTTTTTTTTGTTCGATAGGTGCATTAGTCGGAGTGTTCTTAGCTATGTTTGATCAAAATCGGTTCAGCCGTTTTATTGAGTTGAGCGTTTTTTTTTTATTTTTACAAAATTAATTACTTGTCTGTCATCTACATTCATTTCATTCTACAGATAAGTTGGTGGATCTGTACTTATATGTAAAAAAGCCGACTTCGTAATTAGGAATTTATCCCCAATACAAGATTTTATATTATTAGTGATCAAAACCGTAAGCTAATGAAAATGAGCCTAAATACGGCCAGTCTACTATTATCCATCGAGGAGTTCCGTTGTCCACCATCAGATCAACTCGGTGTCATCAAAATACAATTGTCATGGGAACATTGACAGGTATGCCAAATTTCAGCTCAATCGGATATCGGAAAGTCACCCTTATCGCCACCCGTCAAATGCTTATCATTGAGGAGTTCCAGTGGCCATCTCTGGTCTTCTTTATCAGTTCCACATTACCAAATGATACTTTCTGAATGCAGAGATATCTGCCTGGGTTTGGCGCAGTCTCAAGCAACAGGTATGTCAGGGCCGTAGCAAGTGGAAATCCGTGGTCTCAGCCTGCCCTTCCGGGAAAAAGGCATGAGTTAATGTATGTGTATATGTATGTTTAACTTAATTGACCCATATAAGCATAGGTATAAGTACCTACACAATTATGTCACCAGAAACAAAGTAACTACTTATATAGCTCGTTGAGTACTCAGCGCAACACAAAAAGCAAGAAAGTAGGTGGGTAAAGTTAAAAATAACCCAAAGCTTAAAAATTTGATTTTAAGCACAAAGCTCAACAGCTCTTTTATCGGCTCATAGAGTAGTAAACGAGGATTACAGCCACAAAAAGCCAAGTTGCACTAAATTGCGCTCGTTAAGGAACCACGCGAAAACGGCGGCCAGTATGATTTTTCATACTTTTAGCTTGAAAACTGTTTAATGATGCAGACTATTTGACAGGGCCGGATTCCAGTTGCCAATGCCCATGGGCAGAAATATAAAATTACATTCCTATCCGTAGAATAACTAGGGCATCGATGACGAATGATGACCGAAGACTTACTTACTATACAATTGATGAAGCTTTTGCGAATAATGTAATATTTACATCTTAATCTAATATTAATGAACGAGTTTTATTCACTGATTGTACTTGTTATTTTTTAATTTTAATTTCTGTGCAGTCTCTATAGTTCTCTTCATTTAATTATTTATTAGGTTTTTCACTCTAATCCTTACCTACATACAACTTATGGTACTTGCTTATTATTTTATATATCAGTATGACGATGCTTTTGATGTTTATTTTTGAGAATTAATTGTTGTTTAATGTGATTTAGACTTTAGAACATCCTCTATATAATATTGATGGATTTGATGATTTTTCTGGGTACATGTTATGTATAAATAAATAAATAAGTACAAATAGCTGTAGGCTCGTACAATCGACAATCATCGAGTGTCGGAAGACTCATTGAAAGACTCCCCACCCCCCACCAATGGGGGGAGGGGGCACTAGATGACTTGATGTGCGGATGACATAATCGCTCCTCAATCCCTCCCTGTATTCCGTTTTCTTCGCAGTTCTGATAAGTTTGCTATAACCCTAATGATCGCATTTCTCAATATGTCCACTCAAATTATGTTTGAAATTGCTAATTTGGATAAATCGAATTACGGGGATCTTTATTGACAAAAGAATGTAATGTACCTACATTTTTAAAGACCACTTTATGAGACTATTTTTATAGTACCCTAGCTTTTACCCCTAGTTTCACCCGTTTTATTTTCCTTTTAATATAGGTTATCGTCTATTTAATTTACCTATACTTAGTAGCTAAAATAAAAATTTTAAAATTTATATTAAAAAACAAAACTCTAGCCGTTTTAGCGTAAAAGCAAGACTAACACACAAAACGAATCCTGCAGCATGCTGCTTGCCTAGTGTTGGTATTTGATAAATTCGAGTACCTATTCCTAATATCCAGCATCCGGTAACTAGGCTTCTCCTACAGCCTGCTGTGTGCCTGGCGTATTAGATGAGTTCCAGATACCTGGATAATGAATACCGGATAGCGATTACCCTGCTTTTCACACTTCTAGGTATTGTTTTTGCAGATTAAAAGCATTCTAAAGCTCAATCCAGGTCATGGACTATCTGTGTACCAAATTTCATCGAAATCAGTTCAGCCGTTTTGGCGTGATTGAGTAACAAATAAACATTCAAACATCGAAACCTTCACATATATAATATTAGCGTGATAACCGTTTCCCGTAGTAGCTGTGCGTGTAATTGTTTGTAGCTCCAATCCAAGCTTATAGGTACTGGGAAACGAACTATAAAATCACTGAAAATCACACACGCAGTGTCTTTGTATCAACGTACCTATGCTTCGAATTTTAATTGATACCTACTTATACATTTACAACTTTTTATTAAACTTCACCAGATAGTTTGTTAGTTCGGGACAAATATTGCAACTGAATTTTGAACGATTTTGCTCCCAATCGGTTTTGCTGAAATGTTGCCTACACCTTTAGTTCTGGTGACAATACAATATTATGGTGACAGCGAGCTGACAACGTCATTCCTCTGTGGATAATAATAGTAGACTGGCCGTGTTTGGGCTCATTTTGGTAAAAACGGTTCTGGTCACTAATTTAATAAAAGCTTGTTTTGAAATAGATATTTTGTAACAAAAAACTTGTTTTAGGTATTTATCTTTATCTGGATTTCATTGAATAGGCGGGGTTTTTAAACACAAACCATAATTAACCTTAACTATAATTTAACGTTTGAGTCGAATCTGTGCGTGATGTTTTTAAAAAAATTAGGATGGCGATAAGGATGCTTGATTTGGATCAGAATACTTACTTAGATGATTGAAATGATGACGATTATTATCTACAAGAAAAGCCGATGATTATCTAGCAGAAATAATAAATAACAAAAGTAAACAATTACTTGCTCGGTACGGTAATTAAAAACAGTTAAACTACAAACAATTTAAAATGATTTATTCTGCACATTTTTCATGTCCTGTTGTGTTGGCACAACAAATAAATTCGTTTGTAAAATCTCACGCAAACAAAATGATAACTAACATATTATTTAATATGAAACGTTATTCTGTACTCTATTTTCTACCTCATTTAAAATACCCTAGGTAACTTTATTTAATTGTGATTCTAAATCACATAAATTTGTCTAAAGTAGGTATCTATTATTTACAATAAAATTGCAAGCTTCATATTCTTAAACAATGTAAGTAGCTATGTATTGTAAAATGCAAATTATTACGTAGAATGGAATATAAACTTTAGAGTAACATCATATTAGACTAGAAAAATTGCGCCGTGAAAAGGTTACTGCTTCCAGAAATAAATTTAAAATGAGTACAAACAGATAACCTGAAGAATTCAGCCTCCTTACAGCCCCTATTTGAATTTCGAACGTCCGAGGAGGACAGTTCTGTCCACGAGCACGTTGCGCGAGCAACGAAGTTCCCGCGTTTACGTTTTTACTTTTTGAACGTGTTCTAATTTAAACCTAATTATGGTGGTGCGTAGTTTTAACAAATTCATTTTTTTTTTAATTTTACATCAATTTGATGTTATTATTTTATTGCTTGCAGAACCGAAGAGACAAACCCGATGATGAACAGACAATCAGTAAGTTGTTATTAAACCTACTCTGTGTTTTTTTTGGGAATTCTAAATGTTCAAATTGCGATAAATTTTTATTTATTTAAAAATGTTCACAGTCAACAGTCAGTCAGTCGAGTATGAACTCATGAGGTGCATTGAATTAGTCTCATTTCACAATACCTTAAATTACTTATGCACATAACTAACTCAAGGTCAATGTACTTTGTCTTATCTTTGTCTGAGTAGGTAAACATTTACTTAACAATTTACCAACACAAACCTATAAACATTAGCTTAACAGAAATGAATTCTGACTACGAGTGTCTACACTAATATTTTTATATTTTTCGCAATTTATTTAATGATCAAAAATTATTTTGCAAAGTACTGAAGTTCTCGGCAACTTTTCACATCTCCCGCACTTGCGTCAAGAGAAAAAACTCAATTTAATTTTAGGATGGAAAAATTACAAAAATACTGACTAGCAAAGTAGTACTTTGCAAGCTGACGACCAGAGTCAGAACATAAACGCCATACGTTGCCTTCATACTCTACATAGTTACGTAGAGTAATTAAAAATGGCTTGGCTTAAAACATAATTTTCAGTTACTTTTGCAAAAACCCTGTTCAGCATAGCCTTATCATGAGATATGGAAAGTTATTTCCTGAACTGCTGGATATCCCAGTGCAAAAAACTACTTTACGGCTTTTCTGTTACTTAACCTGTATTTAAACACGTGGTTAACGCAGGCGTGGTTTGCCTGCTCTAGAATATACCCCTCCGTCTCCTACCGTGGATGCCATTAAAGCTGACTAATGGATTATAGCAAGGGATGTGCAGCAGCATCCACCAGACACATCAGTATTGACTGCGGTCACCAGTCCGCCTGCTGAGCGTGGTAGGGGGGGGGGATTTTATTGAATATCTCGTAAAATATGGATAATTTTACAAAACCCTTACATTAAACCCTGGGCTTGGTTTTATTGATTTTATTTATCTAATTTTTTAAACATTAATAAACAAGCGAATCTAGCCAAAAGTTAGAGGTAACTTTGAGTTTTTTTTTCTATCGAGAAAAAACAGTATTTATTGTATATCTAGTAAAATATAGATAATTTTAAAAAACCCTTACATTAAACCCTGGGCTTCGTTATATCGATTTTATTTATCTAATTTTTTAAACATTAATAAACAAGCGAATCTAGCCAAAAGTTAGAGGTAACTTTGAGTTTTTTTTCTATCGAGAAAAAACTGTTTTTATTGAATATTTCGTAAAATATAGATAATTTTACAAAACCCTTGCATTAAACCCTGGGTTTTGTTATATCGATTTTATTTATCTTATTTTTTAAATATTAAACAAGCGAATATAGCCAAAAGTTAGAGGTAACTTTGAGTTTTTTTTCTATCGAGAAAAAACTGTTTTTATTGAATATTTCGTAAAATATAGATAATTTTACAAAACCCTTGCATTAAACCCTGGGTTTTGTTATATCGATTTTATTTATCTTATTTTTTAAATATTAAACAAGCGAATATAGCCAAAAGTTAGAGGTAACTTTGAGTTTTTTTTTCTATCGAGAAAATATTGTCCTATCGTGTTTCTGGTACCGTGATCCTTCGGAATTATACTTTGGTATCCAATCATATCTTTAATTTGAATATTGTACATGATGTAGTCACTTAAAAATAAAATTTACTACTATGACTTTTGCGGCATGCCCTCCGTAAACTTATCGAGGACATTTGCTAAAAACAACTCTATTGAATGTATTTCTATAAGCCCATCAACAAGACAAAAGGATTGCAATAATGTAGTCTCGCAAATAGAACAAAGTGTCAACTGCACGCGAGACGCTTTCAGCGTTTGATATAGTGACATTTGACAACAAAACGCGGGATTATTCTCGCTCCGGTAGGTACTTACAATCGTAGCCAGTTGATCAACAACTGAACTAAACTGAATCAAAATATCTAAAGACAGTGGAAAGTAATATCTTATCTTTACCTATCTATTTACGTTTTAAACGTCTTAATTTCTGATTGCACAAAGTACGTAGGTAGGCATGAAGCGGCGCGCCGATTGTGTGTTGGACCTAGGACAAAATTATGATTATGATAATATGATTTGCCGCAAATAATGACCACTATAACAACAGTCATTTCACTGTAAAATTATACTCTGTTCGCCCACATTTGTTACTTAGTATGGGAGTGATGGTTAGTGATGTATCCTTCCCTGTCTATCGTATGGATGCCAAACGTGGGCACTAACTGAGCAACAACTTAAAAAAGTCCAAGTATGTCAAAATGGATTTGAAAGAAGCGTAGTTGGAGTTAAAAGAAGAGACAAAGTGAGATTACAAAATATAAAGAGTATAACTAAATTGAGATGGACAGGACACATGCTAAGAGAAGTAAAAGAGAAGTGGACGAGACTAGTAACGGAATGGTACCCGCGAGATAGTAGAAGGAACAAAGGAAGACAAACTAAACGCTGGGAAGATGACTTGAAAAAGATAGCTGGTCCAGAATGGACACGCACTGCAAAAGACAGGACAAAATGGAAAGCTTTAGAGGAGGCCTTTTTCGAAGGACAAGCTGTAAAAGGAAGAACGGTTGCCGATACAATTAGTTAAAGTTAAAACTGTTAAATAAAAAACAAAAAATTATGATGTTATACCTACTAAGCATGTTATTAAGTTAAGTTACAGCAATAAAGGCTTATTATTATAATTATTATTATGGAAAAAAAATACACTTTAAAAAGGTTTGACAGTAATGCGCGATTCCTTCGACAGATACGTAACCAAATCCAGATCTTGAGCATCTATTTCGTTAGTTACTTATTATGTTATACAAAACAAAAATCATGGTAAATATCCCGTTTCTAGTGAATAGGTATGCTTATTATGTTAGTTTAAGCCTGTCTTTTGACATTGCGAGTTTCCCGAAAGCCCAACTTGGAGGTGCCGGTTTCGCGGCATCGGCACCCAAGATGAAAAGTCCCACGTAGCCTGTTTCACCGGCAAACCGGAACACAGGAATGAAAACATTACTTCTTGACGACAGAAATAGTGTATGGTACTTCCCCGGGCAAACTCGGCCACGAGATGCTCTACAACTGTTACGTCAATGCTGAACTTATGAAGTTAATTATATCACGGAATTTATATTCATTTATTGCTTATTATATAATAATATGTACCTCAATGTTAGTATTGTTCTTAATTATACTTTTTGTTGGTTAGTTACATACACATAAACCCCGTTTAAAATAAATATACATAAATTCGTGGGTTCACTCCTCAGACGATGCATCACTTGCTGTCCTGTCCATTGTGCACCAACAAAATGCATTGTGTGCATTGTGTCCTGAACTGTAAATGACCTATCGAAGCCACTGAAAATGCTTTAGACGTGGCTAAATTTTGGTCTAAAACAATTTAATTATCTATGGGAACCAACGACACGAAGAAGAATATACTAGATAAAAATTATTACTACTACTCAAGTACTAAATACTCAAGGTACTTATAAATATACTATTCTGGACCCATGACACCCCTGAAAGATACACCTTTGGTACTCAATAATCAGAAAAATAAAAAGGGTTTTTGTTTTTAAAAAAAAGCATTATTTTATTCATCTAAGACGCGAGTTTAGATACCCCAATCAAATCAAAACTATTGTAACTTTAAAATACGTACCTAATAAATAAGATTTATTTGAAAATATTTCTCAGAACCAACATGATATATGGTATTTGCGAAGAAAATTATAAATTTTAGTATTGCATTTTATAGTAATGTTTTGACTTTTTTTCTGTAGATATTTGTTGATAGTCCTGTTTTTTTCTGGTATTTTTTACAATTGGTTGTGATGGCAAAAAAAAATTGTACTTACCATTTAGACCTTCCAATTTCCAACACAAAATTATCATCTCACCCTTATTCAAGACTTCGTATGTGCTTCACTGCCCGAAATTGCCTTTTTCAACTACCTTATGTACCAAATTCCAATTGGAAATTACTTTGCGCTATATTAAGAATCGTAAACAGAACAATCTGTCGCGGCGCTTAATTTGCGTGTTGTTCACACTATACTGCAGTTAATTACTTTATAATTGCCAGGTGACATACTAATTAATGCAAGTAGGTACCTAAAGACTTTGTTTATGCTTTTGTTTATTAATTTACTGTTACTGTTACTGTTAGCCTGAATCATCTCATTGTTGGGTAAAGGTCTTCCTTTGCCAATCTTTGTTAAAATAGTCTATTTTATCCATCTCCTGCGTGATCTGCCATGACGCCGCGCGCCGTCTCGCTGTGTCAGGGCTCCACGTAGTGGTTATTTTGGCCCACAGCTCATCAGGCATGCGACAGACATGTCCAGCCCATTTACATGGGCAGTACATGTCCATTATTAATTTAATTGTTACTTAATTTGATATCGTGATATTCCTTAGCTATATAAACATAAATAACAACAAGACGTTAAAAAATTTAACAACCCCCAACGAAATGAAACGGGTGAACCGACTTTGATAAAACATGTCTAAGAACCATCGCTAGAAAACCTGGCTTCCAAATAAAAAACCGCATTCAAATAGGTTCACCCGTTTAAGAGATGCGGTGCCACAGACAGACATGCAGATAGATAGACAGACCAGATACAAATAGCGGTCAAACTTAGAAAACCTCTCTTATACCATCGGGGGTAAAAAAGGGCTGACACATCCCCAATTATAATCCAATCTTGTTCGGCATCAATATGCCTTCGGTTAAAAGGTGCTAACTAAGAAAGGAGTTTACGAAATTCAACTCCTAGGATTATACATCCAAATTGAATCATCACATCACATCGGCCTGTAGACCTCCTCTGCTGACCGAGGCCTCCCTATAGAATGCTATAATCACCAAGCTTAGCAGGTGGATGGGTGATCGTAGCTTGGTGTTGAGTTTTCAGATATGCTCCTGGTGTAATCCGATATTCGGCGTTTACGACATCCACTTGAGGAGAAGGAGGGGTCTATTCTAGGCTGGACACACCACGGCAATTGAATCTCACGACAACGCATACAGCTCAATTTACATTTAAAAACTATTTCGCAGCAGACCATTTCCCAATATCCGATTGAAAATAAATTTAACATACCTGTCAAGTTCCGATGACAATACAATATTCTGGTGACAGCGAGCATCTGATGATGGATACGGAACGTGGATAACGGAACTGCTCGATCATCAATAGTAGCCTGACAGTGTTCGGGCTCATTTTGATCAGCTCATGTTACCGATAACTAATTTTATAAAGGCATGTTTTGGAAAAAAAAACAATAAAAATAAACTATTAGAAATCTATATTTTCGGGTGCTGCTTTTGCACCTATTGAAATGTAAGAAACCCCAATAATATTGGCATCATCAACAGCCTACAGAAATGCACAGCTGGACATAGGTCCCCCATAAAATGCCACTACGAACGGTCTTGAGGCGCCTCCATCCACCGCCTTCCTGTGACAATAATAGTGTACCAATTTCTTAAACTATCTCTGATCTTTGATGTTATAGACTTAATATCCCTGATGAGTTTATAGGCACCTTGAGATAAGGCGAAACAAAATTCGTGGCATTTCATGGTGACACTTTATGGCCGTATCTTACGGGTTTTATGTCAGTTATGACACCTGTCAGCGTTATTACTGCGGGAATTTTATGACCCTTTTCCCTCTACCTTGAAACGCCTACCTGCATCGAGTTGGATAAAATGTGTTTTGTCTTGTTTCAAGACAGAGTATAACAGTAAAATTAATATTTTTGTTACTCCGTTTTTTTAATTTTATCGCCTTGCTTACAATTTTGAAGGTAGGCAGGCACGCAACTTAAATGTAGAGATAACCTACCTAACTGCGAAGGTAAGTATCTTTCGACCACTTCCCGATATCCGAATGAACTGAAATTTGGCATACCTCTCAAGTTCTGATGACAATACAATATTATGGTGACAGCGAGCTGATCTGATGATGGAGGCGGAAGGTGGAAATTGGAACTGCTCGATGAGTAATAGTAGCCTGGCTCAGCTCACCTTCCGATAACATATTTTAGTAAAGCGTATTTTGTAAAATATACTTTTCAATAAAAAACTTATTGTGAAAGAGTTCGTCCCGGGTTGAACTACCACCATACCTATTTCTGCCGCAAACCAGTATTGCTCGCATTACTGTATTCCGATTTGAAGGGTAATGGCATCGAGCGGAGGCTGCAGTGCTCTAAGGCGGGTACGGGTGCCGGCAAAATTGAAAGTGCCAAGTAGGTACCTAGAACATGAGACTTTTCATCTTTATGTCTCAGGATTTTACGAAATTAGTGATCTGAACGGTTTGCTCATCAAAATGAGCCCAACCACTGACAGTCTAATATTATCCATCAAAGAGTGCCGTTGTCTCCATCATCAGATCAGCTCCGTCACCGTAATATTGTATTGTCATCGAAACTTGATAGCTATTCAAAATTTCAGCTCAATCGAACACCGGAATGTGGGTCAAATTTAACTTGAAAGATTTAATTACACCGGGACAGGTGAATCGGGACAGGTGAAACTAAAAAAGCTTGTAAAATATAAAAGAAAGATCAGCCTTGCAACTTTTTGTACATACTGAGTACCATATTCATATTTGAGCTGGTAGTCGAAAGTAATAGCAGTGATTTCAACACACAATAATAATTAAAAGCTGGATTTGGAAACAATCGAACGCAATATCCAGATAATCCATTGATTTGAAGCTCGCAACTGATGTATAGGTAGTTTGCGTACACTGCAGGCCTCGAAAATTGGTACTACCCACGAATCTTAATTGAAAATGAGGAATTTACGAGTACATCAATTCGCTTCAAACTATTGTGTGAGACCATGAGATCGTCTACCTACGATAACACGGGGCTCATCTATGGTCTGCTGCTCCAATGAAAGTCGTATGTCAAGAAAAGTTGACAAATAAGATGAGTAAAGTTGACTTCAATTATCATTGAGGAGGAGAAATCTATACCTTTTTCTAACGAACTTGCCATTTGCTTCTATCACAAATCAACTCTTTTTTTTTGATCAGTGTGTCGATAAGGGCTAACCGTGGATAAAACGACTTCACACAAAAAATATATTTTTTCGAGACTCGTCAGTGCCCCCTTATCTACACCCCAACCCCACACGATAGTGAATACTTTGGAAGTAATGACGGAATAAATTTCAATAATTGCTTTATACCGCATTTTTACCTATTCGGAGGTGAAATCTATAGCAGTCTAGTGAGATTTAAGCCTACCTTCTAGCACAGAATACATAATAGAAAGTTGACTCCGCAAAATCATTTAAATAAATAGCGACTCTTAAAACCACACAAGAAAGTGCAATTCAAGTCGCACAGCGCTAATTACCAAATTAATTCACCCAGTAGTTACCTCCCTTTCTATCGCGTGACTCTTATCTTGTCTGACTCACTGAAATAACTCGACAAGTCGAGCCCGCTGGGTACTTGTAGCTTCGTACCTACAGTGCGTAGTGCGCCACGCTTATTTCTGCCAAAAAATAACAAAATTGCCCGGTAAAAGGCGCTGCAGCAAATTTTCCCCCAGTTGGGGGAAATACCACTCTAATCAAAAATAGCCTACCTAGTTAGAACCTGTACATCAAGTTTCATCAAGATTCGTAGAAAAATATGACATATACCACAGAATATATAATAGTATAAGTACCCGTACGCCAGTACCAACATACATCAATATATATACATACGTATAAACATGCATTCGGACAGATGGAATCAAATTTTTCCAGTTGTTGCAAGGACTTTCCTCACATAGCCTACCTACCTGCAAAGTTTCATCAAGATTAGATCAACGGATCACAGTTATCGTCGGACAAACGCACATACTTAGTAACATACACACATAAATACAAACTCCGCATCCTGCAATTAGACTCTGAGACCTCACGTCGCTCGGTCAATAATTTCGCTCAAAAATGTATATGTTCACGTTTTCTCGGCCTGCAGTATACTATAAACAATTTTGTCAGATAGTTTTGCCTTAGTAATACGAGTACGAGAGCAGAGCAACATCCATTTTCGGAATGGGAAACCGCACGAGAGCGTATACTTCGGAAGTAATGACGGATCGAATTCCAGTTCTATACCTTTTGGGATTTAGACATTTTCGAGTGCTGCAATACCTACTTGTTTGAAAGTAATTGTTAAGAAATAAGATCTGATAAATGCTCCTTTATTTAGTACATCATTTAGTATTAATGATGTAGTTAGTAGGAGAGCTGTTTTGTGAAGGATTTCGTCGAGGGAAGTACTACCACCATACCTATTTCTGCCGCATAATAGTAATAGTGTTTGCATTACTGTGTTCCGGTTTGAAGGGTAATGGGTTTCGGTGAAATTACAGGCACATGAGACTTTCCATCTTTATGTCTCATGGTGACGGGTGCAGTGTACATAGGGCGCGTACTTGGTGGACGTGACCTATGTGATAATGCATTGTTCATTAGGCAGAGGGTACCGCTTAACATCAGGTGGGCCATCTGCTTGTTCCGTCATCTAAAGTTGTATAAAAAATAAAAAGTATTATCTATGGAGGGTACTATTAGAGGACAGTCAGAGGCAAGTCCAAACGATGGACTTATTTTGGCACTTAAATAAAATAAATAATAATAAATAAATAATACATGCACCATTTGCTTATAAATAGCAATCCATACTTGACGAGTTCTAATACCATTGCCGTTGGTGCCAACCGGAATCCTATATTACCAAAACCCACGCCGTACGTCCGTCTGTATGTCTGTCTGAATTCTGTCACAGGGGCATACATCGGCAGGCGTAAAGGCAGCCAGTTGAAATTGTCACACATTATGTGTTTTTGTTGTGCAAAACTAAGAAACTAAATAAGCAAATCCCTATTAGGCCCCGTATTCTTAGTTTTCCAACCAAGGAGTATAAAGCCGATGCTTTCATACAGAGTATAGATTTAATCTAATTATTTATTATTTACTAGCAACTCGACCCGGCGTCGCACGGCTGGTGTCGCAATCACCCCCCCCCCCCCCCCCCCCCGTTTCCAAAGAAAGATAAAATCATCCCATTCAAAAAGAAGCCGTTCAAGTGATGGTTGGGATATTCATTAAAAAAAGGTTAATCGAACGCGTGGCGTTTTTTAACCGACTTCAAAAAAAAGGAGGAGGTTCTCAATTCGTGTGTTTTTTTGTATAAAGTTTTATGTTTGTGGCTTGGGTTATATAACCTGAGTCCCCACGGATAACATTACTATCTGATGATGATAATAAATATTTGTTCCGCAGTGCTACGAAGAGCGTTCAGCATGTTCGACTCGGAGAAGCAAGGGCGCATAGAGAAGGAGAAAGTGCGGACGATACTCAACACGATGGTGCACAACTACGATGACTTAGAACTCGATAGGATGCTGGACAGTGAAGATGCAATAGGTAAGCTAATATCATCATCATCACGAGCCATTAAATGTCCATTTTTGGACGTAGACCTCTCCCAATTTCTTCCACTCGAGTCGATCAGTTGCCTTCGCCATCCAGTGATAGCCTGCGTATCCTTTAATGTCGTCCACCCATCGTTTCGGTGGATGACCTCTGGGTCTTCTGTTTGCCCACGGTCTGTTTGTCTGTTCTGTTTGTCACGGACAACTAAGTTGAGAGACGTGGTCAACGTTATTGCTGAGCGAAAGTGGAGTTGGGCGGGTCATATTGCTAGGCTTGACAGAAGTCGCTGGACGAGACGGATCGTTGAATGAAGCTAATATATGCTAAGGCTTTGTTTCACAACCAATAAGTAAAGTTCTAAATAAGCTACTTCAAAAATAACTGCTCAGTAAACAAGTATTTGCGTTTCACAAACCCTCAATAATGTTAATCACCAGTGTTTCTGCTCACAGGTTACTAGGAAGATAGATAGATAGATAGATTAACTCTTTATTGTACACAAATAACACACAGAAACACAAAACATAACTCAAAAAGAAGGAAGGAAGGAAGTAAGGAAGTAGTTTAATTAATTTATTTGGTATAGTAATATGGGAAGCGCGGGATATTAATTAAGTTCAAACTACGCATGTGTGCGCCATTTATTCACAGTTCGAACTGCGCATGCGTGCGCCTTTTTTTCATATTCAGGCTATAACCATAGACTAGTTTAATTAATAAATAAAAAAAAAGATAGTGGTACTATAATGAGTTTTATGATACAGTTGGCGGTACTATAATGAGTTTTATTCTTAATTTTATGTATATGATTCTATAAAGTGCGTCTGTATAGAACCGTCTTTTCGATTTGAGTGTAGATAAAAATGATTACTACACTAACTTAATACTAAAATATACAACTCACCATCATCACTTCATAAACATTGTATCTCTTATGTTGTTATCCCTACCGTTTCATCTGATGATTCCAAGCTTTTTTTTTTTTTTTTTATACTACTTGGATTACGGAACAAGCAAGAGGCCCACCTGATGTTAAGCGGTAACCTCTGCCTATGAACAGTGCATTACCTCATAGGTCACGTCCACCTAGGATGCACCCTATGTGGCATTGCACTGCGCCCGCCACCCTGAGACATAAAGATGAAAAGTCTCATGTGCCTGTAATTTCACCGGCACCCTTACCCTTCAAACCGGAATACAGCAATGCGAGCACTACTGCTTTGCGGCAGAAATAGGTATGGTGGTAGTACTTCCCCGGACGAACTCTTTCACAAAAAAGGTCTACTACTACTGCTGCTTCCTCATAGTTACTTTCTGTTGTTGCGAGATTCATTAGGAACCGTTATAGAGAGGTTATAAATAATAGTCAAACTCTATAGTTTATTTCCCTTTCGCGATTTGAACTTTCTGCTGTTTTTTCACATCAGCCATCTCAGATCTCTTGGAAGAGAGCACGTTCACTTCTTGATATCATTTTCTTGCAATTGTTTAAGAGGCAGATAACAGCTTAATTCCGTCAATATCTAACTTAGTAAAGTTCACGTAAGTGAAACAGTGAAAGAATAGCGCTCGCGCAATGAAAAGTGAACCAAAATCACGAAAATCAGTATTTGATCAAATATTTGCTGCGTTATATATATATAAAAATATCCGTAGGTACCTATAGTGAAAATAAATGAATTCTGATTTTGGTTGTAAATTTTAAAATATATATCACATAAATTCAAAAACACAGTTTAAAACCTACCAAAGCATCCCATTGTGAAGTATTTAAACTATGTTGTCTAGTCGCTTTACTCCAACACACAACTCAGTACCACACCTTCAAAGAAACAAATATAGCATGCCCACAACTCTGGATTGAGCGACTTTAAAATTGCGATTTTACGAGCTTACACTCAAGAGAAAATACCTAGGCTGCTTTACCTCAAAGCGTTTAACACTCAATGTCACCACACATGATGTCGTGATGTTTGTTTGATTGTAAACAGAAGTGGTTGTAATAAGGATGTATCATGATCCAAGAAACAAAGTATGCTACTCCGTGACTAACACAACATGACGTCTGCATAACGTTGCCACTTTATTGGAACAAAAATTCTGGGAAATATTTATTGTTTATTACAAGCTTTTATTTAACTTGCAATGTATCATGTTTGTCTGGGTGGAATCCGGGTGGAATCTTGCAACTGAATTTTAAAGCAGTTATCCTTAACCGATTGAGCTGAAATGTGGCTTACGCGTCCGATGACAATACAATATGATAGTGACAGCGAGCTGATCTGTTGATGGAGACGGAAGTTGGACAACTGAACTCCTCGATGTATAATAGTAGACTGGCCGTGTTTAGGCTCATTTGGTCAGCTCACGGTTACGATTACTAATTTTATAAAATCTGTTTTTTTTTCTATTCAGATGAAACTATAAAGTTAGTTATTGTATTTTTTTTATTAGGTATCTTGAAAAAATAGATAATCAATTACCTTTTAATACTTTTTGTTCTTACACAAACCTTCAGTTAGGTAAGATAATTCATATATAAATTATCCTTGAAATTATTTTATGGCGGCCGTTAAAGTTAACAAAGTGAACTTAATAAATTACTAAACAGCTATAAAATGATCTCAAATGCACAGCTAACAGCGAGAATGTACCAAGTCGGTCGCAATTCACAGGCTTTCAACAACGTCAATATATTTGACGTGAATTTACAAAGTTACGCCAATTTGACGGCATCTTTCAATTATGAGGATGATGAAGAAAGATCTGAAAACTGACAGATTCAGGAAAGTGAATTTGTGCTCCGGAAAATAGGGTCAGTTAATTTTATTGGATATAGTAATTTAGCAGATAGGTAATGTTTGATTGAACATCCTAGAAAGTATAAATTACCCGACCACGGCGATGCAACAAGGAAGATTATGATTTTGATTTTTTTATGATTTTTTAATGTATGTTCATCTGTTCCCTCATGAAACAGGTTTCTTAGTTCATTTGTGTGTGTGGGTGTGTGTTTGTGTGTAAATTAGGTAGGTAAGGTAGCAAATTCTGATACGAAAACTTTAACATGCAATGTACCTAATCCTGAAGTACTCGGCTCCGTTAGTAGCTATCAAGTAAACTGTGGCAAATCTAGGTCGATACTAGGTATTGGGAAAATGTCACCGTTCACAAGGACGGAACCATTAATAAATTTCAGTCTATCAAGCAAGGGAATGGTGATGGAAAATCTAATCAGAGTCTCTACGTCCCTATTTTATTTAGGTATTGCCAATAAATACTAGGTGGTTGGCCTATGACCATGAATAGAGACGTCACTTAGACTTTACATAGTGAGAAGACGCAAAAAAACTAAAACTTTTGAAATACAATAGGATTACTAAATCAAATTACAGTACAATGGGCAGTCTCATCGCTGAACGCGATTTCTTCCAGGAAACCTTTACGATATGCGGTTTTTTTGTTGTACGCTAGATATATCAGATCCTGTTCATCCAATGCTGATCATCATCAGACCCTAAACAATGTCGTCGATAATTATTATTTTGAGCCTAACCTGATGGTTCTAGCTTCAAAAATGATCCTGGAAACGACTGCACCAATTTCCACCAAACAGTAACCATTTCACAAACATCCCTCATTCAAAATAAGAGCAGCCGTTCCGGAACTTGGAGGTAACAGTCAAACAGACAGGTAGACAGACTGTGTACTATGAACTGTGTACTATGAAAATACTATATATGTACTTTTCAGTAGAAACGAGATATTTACTATGATTATTGAGTTTTGATTGTTCCCGATATTTCGGCACAGTTGCATGCGCCATGATCACAGGAGAACTAACTACAATCTTTGGGAGTAGATGTTATTGTCAGATATATCGATCTACCCTCTTTCTCACTCTTTTATTGCGAACGATACCACTACCATCGGTTTCATTGTTGACACACAACACAAACTACTAATCTTAAAATACAAAAAACTATGTAAAAAAACTCTGTCTTTAAACTTATAACACCCCTCTTTTTAGTCGGGGAATAGGGATTTTTATACTGAGGGCCATATACCATGATATACCATGGTTTTAAAATAGTTTAATAGACTCTTTGTTTGAGAACAATTTTTGTGGTCATAAAACAGGACAGTCCAAATCCAATATCTTCCTAGAAATATATTTGTCCAACTACCCTTTACCCACAAAGCCAAACAGTCTATACCTTATGTATGTAGCCACTAACCATTGGGCTCTTAGGCCACTTTACGATGCCACCAGATGAAGGGACCCACCCTTAACTAGGGATTAACTGCACCTTAACGCTGATTCCGCTAGCGTACTGGAATTGTATAGCTAGACTAGGTACAGATAGCAAACAAGTCTTTGCTGTGGTTTAATTACCAGCATAAAAGATTATACATAAAAGTAATTAGTTCACTTTACTTTGGAATTGCTCGGCCGAAAAGCAATGCAGACTAATTATTATTAGGTACTAACATCATGCTTAAGTTTTTATAACTCTACAACCAATGATTTTGTTACCTTCATTTATTTATTAATATTATTTTCACATGATTCATTTTAAAACTCGTTACAAATTGTTTTTTTTTTACTATAAAGGAATACTATCTACAAAAACCAATAGAATAAAAAATGTATATCAAAACGGGAAACCACCGACCGCGGAGCAAAGGCCAAGCGGAAGGTGGCTAGGGCTTCAGAGAGAGGAACCTCCTAACTGTATTATTACTATTAGCCTACGTCGTCCCACTGAACGGTAAAGGCCTCTCTACCCTTAGTCAATTCACGCGCAAGACATTCACGCACATGGCATTTTTTTTAAATTAATCTTTAGACATCTAAAAAACCTTTATGGGTTTGTTCCTGGTAGTGTACTTATACTATGCTCCTTAGGTTATTACAAAGCCCTCTTCATGGTCACTGTAGCTTAGAGGTAACCAAGAATGAACCAGAGGCAAATAGGCATATGACAAAAGTGTAGTGACAAAGCAGACACAAATAAAAAAGGTTTTATAATAACTGTCTTTGACGCTAGCATAATTGAAGAACTTTCATCAAAGGCCGCTTTGCAGTTATTAACTTTGTAGGTGGTACAAAGAAATTTTCACTTTCAAAATCTGTTTTTTCACATAAAATAATAACTCATAAAAAAAACTGCAAATATCATTCATCAAACAGCATCACTAAAACCAAAACAAAATTAAAAAGTAACCTAAATGAAGCAATAAAGACAAACTCCACTTTAGCAAATTCAATGACTCAATAATTCTAAATTACCATAATTGAAACGCAATTACCATATTTACAACAACAATAAGCCTCGCGCTTGAAATTATAATGAGATCTTTTTGCCGACGCTCCTTGAATTAAAGCAGCGATAAATTTACATAGCTAGCGATAAATTAGGGAGCTTGCGGATCTACAGTACGCTACCCAAAAAACAGGGATATCTCTCGACCTGTTTTGCAAACCGTAGCTAGATTGGAGCTTTGAGCTTTTTGTTTGGTAATTTTGATTAAATTTATTAAATTTTGATTAAGCTTTATAATGGAGCCATGCTTGGAATATCTTTACTGGACCGTGTCCGCAATACGGAAATAAGAAGAAGGACAAAAGTGGCAGATATTGGAGACCGTATTGCGAGACTAAAAGTGGCGCTGGGCAGGACACTTGGCCAGATTTGGTGACGGCAGGTGTTGTAAGGCCCTGACCGAGAGGTGGCCGAGAGGGAGCACTAGAGGCCGAGGCAGAGAATCAGCCAGATGGGCGGATGATATAGAGGCCGTAGAGAGAAAGACCTGGATGCGAATCGCACAGAACTATTACTTGAGCTGCCAATGATGATGATGATGAAGTTGTATAATAAGTGAACCTTTGTGGAATCGATTGTCGACTGTGCTATTTGTGTTTGCAGGCTGCGGAAAACTGAACTTTGATTCGTTCGTGCGCGTCGCAACACACTTCCTGGTGGAAGACGATGAAGCTCTGCAGAAGGAACTAAAGGAAGCCTTCAGACTTTACGATAAAGAAGGTAGGGCTGAGATTTACAATTGTTCGATAAAGCTACGCGTCCAAACACATCACGGCCTTACTCACGACACGCTACGGATTATGAGTTGCTTTGTATGGCTTCACATTGAACTAATAAATTAATTTGTAATAATAATTTAACTTTATCTATGTCTGAGCATCCACATCGTACGCACTTGAAGATAATGGACATTCAATTAATGAACCATACGAATTAACAAAATCCGTAGCATGCAGTGTAGCCTAGACGTATACATTCTGGAAAAAAAATTGAAGTTCAGGATATTATGTAATGCTCGTAGGGGCCTTAAACACGATTCGATATATAGAATTTAAACTATCGTGGTTGGTAATAATTTTCAAATGTCAGTGAGTTGGGCCAATTTTCAGTTAATGAGGAGTTTTTCAAGTGTTATTGTCAGTTTAGTTCTTTCATCGTCAAAAGAAACGCTACCGCGTCGGTTACTCGCCTAACTATTGGTATTTACTTACTTTTAAGTGGAGAACTTCGTTCAGCCATAGTAAATAGTTTAAAAAAATACAAATGCCTGTAAGATTATGTAATTATTAATGTCTTTGTGATAGTTGTACGTATTTTGAAATATTTAGTGTTACCAAAACTGTCGCTAACGCTATCTAAAGGAGATAAATAATGATAAAATGACACTAGGAAAACTCCTCATTCACAATGCGGTCTCGATTCGGGCAAATTTAAGTGTTTTAAAAAAATTAAGCGAATTGAAATCTGGTGAGTGTTATTGGACAAATATCTTAATAGCTACCACCTTTTTCTCAAAATGCACGTAGTTCCTGACAATTTATAAGGTACTTATATAATTTTTATTTATTTTTTTTTATTTTTTTATTTTACCCAAGCATTCTTATAACTTTATAAGTTTCAGAAATAGTAAGTACTAAAATTTATATTAAAAATAACATGCTCTTTAGCTTTTTATTACCTAAGACAGCGCCAACCCCAGGCAGAAATCTTCATACAAAAAAAACGCCTCGCGCCGCACGAAAATAGTAGATTGTATCATAAGGGAGCAACATAATATTTTTACGGCGAGGGCGCTTTTTTGAATCCAGAGCGAAGTGAGGGATTCTAGAGTAGAATCCCGAGCGTAGCGAGAGATTCTTTAGTAGAATCCTGAACGTAGCGAGCGATTCAAAGTACGTCGCCCGAGCCAAAAATATATGTTGCGCCCGTGGATACACTCTGCTTTTCATCACCTACTATGAGAAAATAAAAGGCGCCTCATATGCTATTGTAATATTATTATTTAATAAAACAAATGGTTGTTTTTTTGTGTTTTTGTGTTTTTTTTGTTGTGTTTGTGTTTTTGTGTTTTTTTTGGGTGTTTTTTTTGTTTTTTTTTGTTTTGTGTTTTTGTGTGTATTGTGCTTTTTTGTGTTTTTTTTGTATTGTTTTGTTTGTGTTGTGTATTTTTTTGTGTTTTTGTGTTTTTTTGTTTTTTTTTGTTTTTGTGTTTTTTTTGTGTTTTTTTTGTGTTTTTTTGTGTTTTGTGTGTTTTGTTTTTTTTGTGTTTTTGTGTTTTTTTTGTGTTTTGTGTTTTGTATTTTTTGTGTGTTTTGTGTTTTTTGTGTGTATTGTGTTTTTTTTTGTGTTTTTGTGTTTTGTGTTTTTTTATGTTTTTTTTTGTGTTTTGTGTTTTTTGTGTGTTTTGGGTTTTTTTGTTTTGGGTTTTGGGCCGTCGTACCAGCCAGTATTTATTCAAACAATATTTGCATTCGAATTATTTGGCGCTGGTTCCAAATTCAATAAGTGCGCCGCAATTATCTTTGCCGCGCACTTTTTGAATTAGGAACATAATAAGTGCGCCGGAAAACTCATTACTGCCCGCTAAAAGTTTCTCATAGAAAACACCACCGTTGGGTGCACTTAAAGGCGAACCCAGTCGTCCTTTTCGAATAGATGGGATGAAAAACAGTTTTTCATGAATATTTCGTAAAATACAGATATCTTTACAAAACCCCTACTGTAAACCCTCGGCTTTGTTGTATTGATTTTATTTATCTAATTTATCTATACTTTATATATAAAAATCAACCCCTATTTTTTCTGGTCCCGCTATAACTCGAGAATGGCCGGACCGATTTGGCTAATTTTGGTTTTGAAATATTTGTGCAAGTTCAGGGAAGGTTTTAAAGGTGAGAAAATGTAGAAAAATTGCAAGGAAAATACTTAAAACGACAATTTAATATATTTATTTTATTCCATAGTTACGACATTTTGACATGTAAACAACTCCATAGTTACGCCATTTTGACATGCGAAAATGTCAAGCGTTAATTTTTCACGTACTTCTTCTTCTCTTCTAATAATGATGGCTTCTGAGGAGCGATCCAAACAATTCCATCAATGTACCGTTCTTCTTCCTCTTCTTATTCAAAATGTAAATGATGATTAGTAATTCTTCCTGATGTAAATGGTGGCAGAGAAACCGAGTTTTAATCCACCTTATCGAAAATACACGCAATACTCTTCTTCTTCTTTTTTTATGATGGCTTCTGAGTGTCTTAATTGCCAATACAAACTGTTCCATAGTTATTTTGAAATGCAAACATCACAATATAATTCAAAAAAAAATATGGATAACTTTTTTTTATATTATGGGGTGACAAACAAGCAGACGGCCCTCCTGATGTAAAGCAGTCACCCCCGCCTATGGACATCTGCAACACCCACGGTATTGCAAACGCGCTGCCTACCATTAAGAGCCCTATTGATATTTCTCTTGAATTTATCCATATTGTAGCCCTGTGGGAAGCCATCCAACGGAGCTCATTCCACGCCTTGCAGGTGCGCGGGTAAAACGAGCGCGTGAAACGCACGGTGCGAGACCTACAAGCGAGTGCATACAAAATGTGCGGGTGAGCTCACTGACGATGGCGGGATGTGTGGTTATAAAAGTGCGAAGCTGGGATTAGTTCAAATAGCTCCTCAGAACATCCCTGTTAAAAATCTTATAAACGACGCTAAGCGAGCCAATATCTCGGCGCACGCACAACGGCTCTAGATCCCTGGTAACTTCGGGTGTGTCGACAATCCTAACTTACTTTAGGTACTTACTTGACTTTATTTAGTAAGTTACAAGAGTTCTGAAAATTTTGATCGGTTGGTGATATATTGATAAAGAAGGATGGCGAAGGCAAAGCAGGCGTGCTGTTAGTAGGACTTGCATACTTTATACCGAAATTAGAATTTTATTTTATTAGATTTTATAATTTTAAACGAAGTTTTTTGAAAAATTTCAATGCGATTTCGTTTCAATTTCAATGTTCGATCAACGTTTGTACTTATATAATTTATTTGTTACTTTGTCTGTCTGTCTGTACAAATTATCTCGAAATACTGCTCTTACAATTTTGACGAAATAGGATAGGGTAGGATAGGGAGTTTTGCGGCCGTTAAAACCGTTCAAACTTAGTCAAACACTAGGAAAAAAAAAGTCCTGTGTTCTATAACGTCTAAAATGGGGTCGTATGGGTTTGTGAGGGTTTCTAGGGTTTGTAGGAGTTGTAAAAAAAAAGGAGTTTCACAAGGAGTTTTAAGGCAGAGAAAACGCTCTATCTTGGTTCCTGCCTCAGCTGGTAAAAAATCCGACTCCCAAAGAAGACTCCTGAGCAAGGTCCGTCGTAATGGGGTTGTATGGGTTTGTACGAGGTTTTAAGGGTTTCTCAGTGTTTAAGACATTGTATGTAATCTAAGGAGTTAGGGTAGGGTACCCTGTGTTACCCTGTGTTTTTATGACTTTGAATGGCTGTTTTGAGGTTTGTAAGGCTTCTTAGGTTGTGAGCGTTTTGAGGGGGAATAATTCGTTTATTTTTGAGGATCTGTATTTTTTGGCTGTTTTTGGAGGTTTGTTAGTATCTTGCCAATGTTCATTTGGGATTCTGCTATGATGCTTTAGACCACTATGTCTACTTGGGAAAACGATTCAAATAGGAAGGTGTTGGACCTTCTATGATTAGGTTAGCCAAAGAATCACAGCCACTGGAGAGCCTCAAGATGAAAGTCTAATATCGGTGCATGTTGCCAGAGATGACTTACGGTGGTGAGATGTGATTATCAACTATACCTAAGCATGATAAAAGTTCAAAATCGTGTAGCGGGCTATGGAGGGAGCTGTGCTCGGAGATTCCGTACATGTACCTGAATCGAAAACGAAGAGATGCGTAGAAGAATCGGGACCACTGGCAGGCTCTCAAAATTAGCAAGTTGAAGTGGCAATGGCAAGATCATATAGCTCGCAGAACATTATTTATTCTGTGGCAGAACCAACAACCGTTGAGGAATAATTGCTCTCGAGTGGCAACCTTGAACCGGATGAGTAGAAAGCCTCCTCGATGGGCCGACGACATGTTAAAAGTCGCAGGAAATCGTTGCATGGAGGCGGCTCAGGACGTTCATTGTGGCATTCTATAGGGGTGGCTTATGGACAGCAGTGTACTTATACCTACAGGCAGATATTTGTACAAGCAACTATTTACATAATGCATAGTACGTGTAAGTAGGTACTACCTAATCTACGCGCGAACGAAGTCGCGAGCGGGTCAGCTAGTAACCCAATAATATGCTCCATTTTCATAAACAATATAATCTAGTCAAAAGTTAGTGGTAACCTTGGGTTTTTTTTCTGTCGAGAAAATATTGTCCTATCGTGTTTCTGGTACAGTGATCCCTCCGAATTATAAAGTAGTATCCATGCATATTTATAATTTGAATATTGTACTTGATTAAATCAAATCTATGAAAAGGAATTTTGCGGTATACCCCACCTTAATAGCTACCTATTTCTCAAAATGCACGTAGTTCGTAACGATTCCCAAGGTTATTTCTTTACCTAAGCATTCTTATAACTTCAAAAGTTTGAGAAATATTGACATTTATATTTCAAATAAATAATATTTTAAAAAAAATAAAAAAACACTCTTTTACAACCGAACTAAAAAATAGAAAATAATTTTCAATTTCAAAGAGTTTATATTACAGTAGTAGAAGATCGAAAAATCAATCAGTTTTTTTTTTTTTAAAAAGCGTGGGGTGCTTGTTAAAGTAAATGTAACAATCATTCTGTTGGCAACTATCTATGAGAGGAGAGTTATGAAAAGTAGTAAAATGCACACCACGCTTTAAAAAAAAAAACTTATTTATTGTTCGATCTTCTACTACTGTAATATAAACTCTTTGAAATTGAAAATTATTTTCTATTTTTTAGTTCGGTTAGCTATAAAAGCGTGTTTTTTTATTTATTTTAAAATATTATTTATTTTCCGTTTTTTAGTTCGATTTATCTCTGTCTGTCTCTCTCTCTCTCTCTCTCTCTCTCTCTCTCTCTATGCAAAGTTTCAAATTAATCAGACTTCTGGAAATTGGTGTAAATTATGCTCAAAGATTCAGTTACATACATACATACATAGATACAACCCAAGCTAATAAAAGCGTGTTAAAAACATGATATTTCGCTTATTTTTAAGCATTTTATTGCCTACTAAACTAAACACAATATTTATTTATTCTACATTATAAAATGTACTCGTATGAGCGCAATTTTTTACAAACACAATTTCTAATATTCTTCGTGTAAAGTTGACACACTGAAAGAGGCTATCAATTTAAATTATATTGCTCGTAAACAATAAAAAAAGTTTCAGGTAATAAACTGAAGGTCGAAATTGTTACATTTTGTGTGAAATCGGGGTATTGAATGATTTACTGTTACCAGTAGGTATTTTAATTTGTTTAAAGACTTCCAAGATAAAAAAAAAATAACAGTCTCGTGTGTAGCCCTGCTCCCACACCATAGAATAAGTAAATAAAATAAATAAATAATGCTGGACAGTTCACACAACATTTTCTAGCCCCAAGGGAGAGCTTGTGTCACGGGTATTAGATACCTGATATACTTAATACAATACATTACATAGATAGATGTTTTTTATTATAGATAGAAAATACCCAGAACATCTGCAGATCGTACAAATATTTGTTCCGAGGCGGGAATCGTACCCGCAACCACCTGCGTCGCATGCGAACAAGACGAGGGCACAGAGGTCGTCAAAGTACCGTGATTCCCAGTACCGTGCGTAGAACCACACAATGGTACCACAACACCCAGATCTGAAACAAATATTTATAGATCATGCAAACACTTGTCCCCCGGAATCGAACCCGCAACCACTCGCATCGTATCCTGCTACTCCCCGCCACGCCACAGAGGTTGTATAAGTTTGGTGTCACTGTAACATGCTTTTAAATAACGCTAGATAATGTTTTTTATTGCGTCATTATTTTTGATGAAAATGTATATTGACAATGGATTTGTATGGATTTGTATGTACTATTGACAATGGATTGATGTACTATTGACTAATGGATGAAGCCGGCTCAAAACTGTCCTAGCATTAATTCCATTTCCAGCAGAAAAAGACTGATGATGATATTTGAAAATAGCCGTAGCGTGTCCAGCCTAAGAGTAGACCCCTCCGTCTCCTCTCGTGGAAGTCGTAAAAGCCGACTAAGGGATCGTTGGTATAAGGTTTGTCCGGCTGCTAGCTTATTAAGGAATGTTTGGAAGAAAGCATTAGCCGAGTCAGTCGTGGGAAGCAATAGCGGCAACGAGCTCACCACTTATCACGGCTGTATTCCCACGATGAAAAGAGGCTCATTGTTGCTCTGCCTACCCTTTCGGAGAAAAGGGCATGTGGCTAATGTAAATTTTCATAATATTGTGCTGAACAAAAGCCTTTTATCAGTGACCACGTAAACCAGAAGATAAACATAATAAAAGCACAAAAGGTCCCCAAACAAGATGTCCGACTAGTTTACTAGATCAGCACTACAAAGGAAGCCGCACGACGTAACACGTCAGTTATAACATGCTCCAACAAGTCGTAAAGTTGGACGACAGACGAAACTGTAGCGCTTTGTGTATTTTCCCGCGTGAGAAGTGGGTTCTTTGGCGTTAAAGAATGTGGTTTACAAAAGCCGAATTACACTAGGGGATGGGGAGCAGCATCCACATGAGTAATCAATCCGATAATACGATTATCTATCTGCCTATTAAGCGTATCTTAAAATAATAAACGAGAAAGGATTTGTATACATACAGTTGTGGTCATATAATTAAGAACGATTCGAAGTTTTAGAAGTTTTTTATTTAAATCGTATCATACACAGAGATGAGAAGCAACTAGTTATGTTATATAATAATCGCTAACTATTTTTTGCACATTTTATTGATTTTATCAAAGTAACACATTCAAATAGTACTGAAACTGGACAAATAATTAAGAACGATTTATTTAACTGCTCGGGAATTGTTTTGTATGACACTTAGATTTAAAAAATCACAATATTATGTAGCACAGGAAACATAAAAAGAAATTTGATAAATATTTAACTAAAATTAATAGTTAATAGCATATCCACGGCTTTTAATTACAGCTTTACACCGGCGAGGCATTGACTATTAATTTTTGACATTTCGAAAGAGAAATGGAGTTCCATTCTTCTTAAAAAACGTCATACAACTCTCTTAAATTTCCACACTTTGTATTTGAAACCTTTTTCTTTACTTCAAACCACAGATTCTCTATTGGGTTTAGATCTGGACTGTTAGCAGGCCAGTCTAAGACAGAAACTAATTGCGCTGTAAGAAATTCCTTTACGGTGCGTGCAGTGTGCTTTGGATCATTGTCATGCTGGAATGTCCAAATGACCGGTAGAACATCCGGTAACATTGTTTCTTCCAGTATATTTTTTTATTGGAACTGATCCATGTTACCTTCTATCAACTTTACAGGTCCTACACCATGTCCAGAAAAGCAACCCCAAATTTTCACATTTCCACCACCGTGCTTTAATGTAACTTTCGTGTACTTTGGGTCGAATTCTGTATTCGGGGGACGTCGTACATATCGTTTTCCATCAGAACATACTCTGTTTATTTTCGTCTCGTCAGAAAAAAGTACATTTTTCCACTGTTGCACAGTCCAGTTTTCATACTTTCTCGCAAATGCAAGCCGGGCTTGCCTGTGACAAAGTTTTAACATGTGTACCTTTCTTGCTATCCTACTGTGCAATTTTTCTTCTACCAAACGACTTCGAATAGTGCGTGCTGAGATTGTTGAAGGGTTGTTTTCACCAAAATATTCTTTTCTAAGCTCATTGGACCCTTTAAAAGGATTTTGTTTTGCCATACGAACGATGTTTCGGTCATCTCGAGTAGTTGTTTTTCTCTGGTTAGGTACACGTGGAACATTCGAGGTAGTTTGATACGTAGCAAAATGCTTTACAGCGTGGAAAACCATCGTTTTTGAACATTGCAGATGGTCGGCTATCTATCTATATTATATAAAGCTGCACAACGGTGACTCACTGACTGACTCACTGATTGACATGGTTGTTCTCCCAGAAGGAGCCGTTTTAGTGATGGGACATGTTCTAGAAATGTTTTTGGGTCGTCGATGTGACCAGGAATTAGGGATTGACATTTTGAAAAATCCAAGATGGCGGCGGTGACAAAAACCATTTTTCGAAAGTTTGTCCGATCGGATCCGTTTAAACGGCGCATCCTATTGCTTTTACGGTGGGATTTACAAAAAAAGTTACAAAAAAAAAAAAAACAAGATGGCGAATCCAAAATGGCGTCTTTAATTTTTGCACTTTTGACGACTAAACTTTGACAAGTTTTAGTCTTTTACCAAAGTTGCCACTCGAAAATTGTGTTTATGCAGAAATGTTGCCAGCATCCTGGTGTTTATGGGAAAATCCCAACTTTTTTGAAATCCAAGATGGCGGATGGTGTGGCGGCCATTTTGTAAAATCGACAAATTTTGCCAATTTTTCAAATCGATAAAAGGTACTGTGGGCAACACCGGAGCCGGATGTCTTGTATAGGGCGGTAGTGTGATAGGATGAGGTGTGTTGCCTGGTGTAATAAAATTTCCCCATTTATAGGGTAATTTCCAAAGTTTTCCCCAAAAATATGAAAATTTTAAATAATTACATTTTGAATCAAATTTTGATGAAGTATTGTTGGAATGCTCCGTTCTAATGACATTTGGCCATTTAGGAGTTTTTAAGCTGGCAACCCTGGGAGGAATCGGTGTTTGTATTTTTGGATTTTGACTCTATATTTTGACGAAAAACTTTCTTCTACCAAAGTTGACGGACGAAAATTTTGTCAGAATAGAAAAGATTGCCAGTGTCCTAAGGTGTTGCCTGAAGAAATAAATTTTCCCCATTTCATGGGAAATTTCCAAGATTTTTCCCCAAAACCTGAAAAATAGAAATAGAGACATTTTGGATCAAATTTTGATGAGGTATTGTAGGAATGCTCCATTTTAATGACATTTGACCATTTTGGAGTTTTTAAGCTGGCAACCCTGGGGGAAATCGGTGCTTGTATATTTGGATTTTGACTTTATATTTTGACGAAAAACTTTCTTCTACCAAAGTTGTCGGACCAAATTTTTGTCGGAATATAAAATATTGCCAGTATCCTAAGGTGTTGCCTGGGGGAATAATTTTTCCCCGTTTCATGGGAAATTTCCAAGATTTTTCCCCAAAAACCTGAAAAATAGAAATAGAGACATTTTGGATCAAATTTTGATGAGGTATTGTGGGAATGCTCCATTCTAATGACATTTGACCATTTTGGTTTCTGTTAGCTGGCAACCCTGACTGAGGGCGGAGTTTGAATTTTAGGGTTAGGCTCTACTTTGTCGAACGACTTTCTTCGACCAAAGTTGACAGATGGAAAATCTGTTTTCACAGACTTGTTGCCAATATCCTACAGTATTGCATGTGAAATAAATTCTCCCCATTATTAGGGTAATTCTCCCAATTTTTCAACATTTTGTAATATTGGTGTCGTTTTCGAGTAATATGGAGGTGCTGAGTACGAATATTACGTCAGTTTTTCGGTTGTATGGTCGGGTCGGGTCGGTCACTCGGCTCAACCAAAGTCGAAGTCGAAGTCGCAGTCGAAGTCAAAGTCAAAGTCAAAGTCAAAGTCAAAGTCAAAGTCAAAGTCAAAGTCAAAGTCAAAGTCAAAGTCAAAGTCAAAGTCAAAGTCAAAGTCAAAGTCAAAGTCAAAGTCAAAGTCAAAGTCAAAGTCAAAGTCAAAGTCAAAGTCAAAGTCAAAGTCAAAGTCAAAGTCAAAGTCAAAGTCAAAGTCAAAGTCAAAGTCAAAGTCAAAGTCAAAGTGTCAGTGTCAGTGTCAGTGTCAGTGTCAGTGTCAGTGTCAGTGTCAGTGTCAGTGTCAGTGTCAGTGTCAGTGTCAGTGTCAGTGTCAGTGTCAGTGTCAGTGTCAGTGTCAGTGTCAGTGTCAGTGTCAGTGTCAGTGTCAGTGTCAGTGTCAGTGTCAGTGTCAGTGTCAGTGTCAGTGTCAGTGTTCAGTGTGTTTTCTCTCTTAAAATTAGCTTTGTTGTAGCTTACCGAGCTAAAGAGAGTGACTATTCAATGTCGAGACGAGTGACTAAGATTAACGAAGGGCCGACGTTTTAATAGTATTAATTAGTTTGAGTGTACTGATTACGAATGTTACGTCGGTTTTCTATCTTCAAATTAACTTTGCTGCAGGTTATCGAGCTATCGAGACCATCGTGACACGAAGGGGGGAAGTGGCGAGCGAAGCGAGCCACTGACCCCCTGAGTGGAATGATGGTCGAGCGACTGAGTTTAACGAAGAGGCGACGTATTTATCGCTTTAATTAGTTTGAGTGTACTGATTACGAATGTTACGTTAGTTTTCTATCTTCAAATTAACTTTGCTGCGGGTCATCGGGCTATCGAGACCATCGTGACACGAAGGGGGGAAGTGGCGAGCGAAGCGAGCCACTGATCCCCTGAGTGGAATGATGGTCGAGCGACTGAGTTTAACGAAGAGGCGACGTATTTATCGTATTAATTAGTTTGAGTGTACTGATTACGAACGTTACGTTAGTTTTCTATTTTCAAATTAACTTTGCTGCGGGTCATCGAGCTATCGAGACCATCGTGACACGAAGGGGGGAAGTGGCGAGCGAAGCGTGACCCCCTGAGTGGAATGATGGTCGAGCGACTGAGTTTAACGAAGAGGCGACGTATTTATCGCTTTAATTAGTTTGAGTGTACTGATTACGAATGTTACGTTAGTTTTCTATTTTCAAATAAACTTTGATGCGGGTAATCGAGCTATCGAGACCATCGTGACACGAAGGGGGGAAGTGGCGAGCGAAGCGAGCCACTGACCCCCTGAGTGGAATGATGGTCGAGCGACTGAGTTTAACGAAGAGGCGACGTATTTATCGCTTTAATTAGTTTGGGTGTACTGATTACGAATGTTACGTTAGTTTTCTATCTTCAAATTAACTTTGCTGCAGGTCATCGAGCTATCGAGACCATCGTGACACGAAGGGGGGAAGTGGCGAGCGAAGCGAGCCACTGACCCCCTGAGTGGAATGATGGTCGAGCGACTGAGTTTAACGAAGAGGCGACGTATTTATCGCTTTAATTAGTTTGAGTGTACTGATTAAGAATGTTACGTTAGTTTTCTATTTTCAAATAAACTTTGATGCGGGTAATCGAGCTATCGAGACCATCGTGACACGAAGGGGGGAAGTGGCGAGCGAAGCGAGCCACTGACCCCCTGAGTGGAATGATGGTCGAGCGACTGAGTTTAACGAAGAGGCGACGTATTTATCGCTTTAATTAGTTTGAGTGTACTGATTACGAATGTTACGTTAGTTTTCTATCTTCAAATTAACTTTGCTGCAGGTCATCGAGCTATCGAGACCATCGTGACACGAAGGGGGGAAGTGGCGAGCGAAGCGAGCCACTGACCCCCTGAGTGGAATGATGGTCGAGTGACTGAGTTTAACGAAGAGGCGACGTATTAATCGTATTAATTAGTTTGAGTGTACTGATTACGAATGTTACGTTAGTTTTCTATTTTCAAATTAACTTTGCTGCGGGTCATCCAGCTATCGAGACCATCGTGACACGAAGGGGGGAAGTGGCGAGCGAAGCGAGCCACTGACCTCCTGAGTGGAATGATGGTCGAGCGACTGAGTTTAACGAAGAGGCGACGTATTTATCGTATTAATTAGTTTGAGTGTACTGATTACGAATGATGCGTTAGTTTTCTATTCCCAAACTAACTTTGCTGCGGGTCATCGAGCTATCGAGACCATCGTGACACGAAGGGGGGAAGTGGCGAGCGAAGCGAGCCACTGACCCCCTGAGTGGAATGATGGTCGAGCGACTGAGTTTAACGAAGAGGCGACGTATTTATCGTATTAATTAGTTTGAGTGTACTGATTTCGAATGTTACGTTAGTTTTCTATTTCCAAACTAACTTTGCTGTGGGTCATCGAGATATCGAGACCATCGTGACACGAAGGGGGGAAGTGGCGAGCGAAGCGAGCCACTGACCCCCTGAGTGGAATGATGGTCAAGCGACTGAGTTTAACGAAGAGGCGACGTATTTATCGCTTTAATTAGTTTGAGTGTACTGATTACGAATGTTACGTTAGTTTTCCATCTTCATATTAACTTTGCTGCGGGTTATCGAGCTATCGAGACCATCGTGACACGAAGGGGGGAAGTGGCGAGCGAAGCGAGCCACTGACCCCCTGAGTGGAATGATGGTCGAGCGACTGAGTTTAACGAAGAGGCGACGTATTTATCGTATTAATTGTATCGTATTAGTTTTTGGCAACTCCTTAGCAGTATGACTAAATGGGTCGGTTGTGTGATAGAACATTTAGTGTTGCCTGGTTTAGTAAAATTTCCCAATTATTAGGGTAATTTCTAAAACATCCCGAAAACCATTTTCAATGCAACAACAACAGCAACAAAACGGTCACGCGAGCTGCTTGCAGCTCGCGCACAACCCACCCACTAGTCTATAATATATAAAGCTGGATTACGGTGACTGACTGACTGATTGACATGGTTGTTCTCCCAGAAGGAGCCGTTTTAGTGATGGGACATGTTCTAGAAATGTGTTTGGGTCGTCAATGTGACCAGGAATTAGGGATTGACATTTTGAAAAATCCAAGATGGCGGCGGTGACAAAAAACATTTTTCGAAAGTTTGACCGATCGGATCCGTTTAAACGGCGCATCCTATTGCTTTTACGGTGGGATTTACCAAAAAAGTAATTAAAAAAAAAAAAAACAAGATGGCGGATCCAAAATGGCGTCTTTAATTTTTGCACTTTTGACGACTCAACTTTGGCGAGTTTTGTCTTTTACCAAAGTCGCCACTCGAAAATTGTGTTTATGCAGAAATGTTGCCAGCATCCTGGTGTATATGGGAAAATCCCAACTTTTTTAAAATCCAAGATGGCGGATGGTGTGGCGGTCATTTTGTAAAATCGACAAATTTTGCCAATTTTTCAAATCGACAAAAGGTACTGTTGGCAACTCCTGAGCCGGATGACTTGTATGGGTCGGTCGTGTGATAGGACAATTGGTGTTGCCTGGTGTAATAAAATTTCCCCATGTATAGGGTAATTTGCAAAGTTTTCCCCAAAAATATGAAAAATTTAAATTATTACATTTTGAATCAAATTTTGATGAGGTATTGTAGAAATGCTCCATTCTAATGACATTTGGCCATTTTGGAGTTTTTAAGCTGGTAACCCCGGGAGGAATCGTTGCTTGTATTTTTGGATTTTGACTCCTTATTTTGACGAATAACTTTCTTCTACCAAAGTTGTCGGACGAAAATTTTGTCAGAATAGAAAAGATTGCCAGTGTCCTAAGGTGTTGCCTGAAGAAATAAATTTTCCCCATTTCATGGGAAATTTCCAAGATTTTTCCCCAAAATCTGAAAAATAGAAATAGAGACATTTTGGATCAAATTTTGATGAGGTATTGTAGGAATGCTCCATTTTAATGACATTTGACCATTTTGGAGTTTTTAAGCTGGCAACCCTGGGGGAAATCGGTGCTTGTATAATTGGATTTTGACTCTATATTTTGACGAAAAACTTTCTTCTACCAAAGTTGTCGGACGAAATTTTTGTGGGAATATAAAATATTGCCAGTATCCTAAGGTATTGCCTGGGGAAATAATTTTTCCCCATTTCATGGGAAATTTCCAAGATTTTTCCCCAAAAACCTGAAAAATAGAAATAGAGACATTTTGCATCAAATTTTGATGAGGTATTGTGGGAATGCTCCATTCTAATGACATTTGACCATTTTGGTTTCTGTTAGCTGGCAACCCTGACTGAGGGCGGAGTTTGAATTTTAGGGTTAGACTCTACTTTGTCGAACGACTTTCTTCCACCAAAGTTGACAGATGGAAAATCTGTTTTCACAGACTTGTTGCCAATATCCTACAGTATTGCATGTGAAATAAATTCTCCCCATTATGAGGGTAATTCTCCCAATTTTTCAACATTTTGTAATATTGGTGTCGTTTTCGAGTAATATGGAGGTGCTGAGTACGAATATTACGTCAGTTTTTCGGTTGTATGGTTCAAAGTTGTAAAGTCAAAGTCAAAGTCAAAGTCAAAGTCAAAGTCAAAGTCAAAGTCAAAGTCAAAGTCAAAGTCAAAGTCAAAGTCAAAGTCAAAGTCAAAGTCAAAGTCAAAGTCAAAGTCAAAGTCAAAGTCAAAGTCAAAGTCAAAGTCAAAGTCAAAGTCAAAGTCAAAGTCAAAGTCAAAGTCAAAGTCAAAGTCAAAGTCAGTGTCAAAGTCAGTGTCAGTGTCAGTGTCAGTGTCAGTGTCAGTGTCAGTGTCAGTGTCAGTGTCAGTGTCAGTGTCAGTGTCAGTGTCAGTGTCAGTGTCAGTGTCAGTGTCAGTGTCAGTGTCAGTGTCAGTGTCAGTGTCAGTGTCAGTGTCAGTGTCAGTGTCAGTGTCAGTGTCAGTGTCAGTGTCAGTGTCAGTGTCAGTGTCAGTGTCAGTGTCAGTGTCAGTGTCAGTGTCAGTGTCAGTGTCAGTGTCAGTGTCAGTGTCAGTGTCAGTGTCAGTGTCAGTGTCAGTGTCAGTGTCAGTGTCAGTGTCAGTGTCAGTGTCAGTGTCAGTGTCAGTGTCAGTGTCAGTGTCAGTGTCAGTGTCAGTGTCAGTGTCAGTGTCAGTGTCAGTGTCAGTGTCAGTGTTCAGTGTCAGTGTCTAGCTAAATTAGCTTTGTTGTAGCTTACCGAGCTAACGAGACTGACTATTCGATGTCGAGACGAGTAACTGAGATTAACGAAGGGGTGACGTTTTAATAGTATTAATTAGTTTGAGTGTACTGATTACGAATGTTACGTCAGTTTTCTATCTTCAAATTAACTTTGCTGCGGGTTATCGAGCTATCGAGACCATCGTGACACGAAGGGGGGAAGTGGCGAGCGAAGCGAGCCACTGACCCCCTGAGTGGAATGATGGTCGAGCGACTGAGTTTAACGAAGATGCGACGTATTTATCGCTTTAATTAGTTTGAGTGTACTGATTACGAATGTTACGTTAGTTTTCTATCTTCAAATTAACTTTGCTGCGGGTCATCGAGCTATCGAGACCATCGTGACACGAAGGGGGGAAGTGGCGAGCGAAGCGAGCCACTGACCCCCTGAGTGGAATGATGGTCGAGCGACTGAGTTTTACGAAGAGGCGACGTATTTATCGCATTAATTAGTTTGAGTGTACTGATTACGAATGTTACGTTAGTTTTCAATCTTCAAATTAACTTTGCTGCGGGTCATCGAGCTATCGAGACCATCGTGACACGAAGGGGGGAAATGGCGAGCGAAGCGAGCCACTGACCCCCTGAGTGGAATGATGGTCGAGCGACTGAGTTTAACGCAGAGGCGACGTATTTATCGCTTTAATTAGTTTGAGTGTACTGATTACGAATGTTACGTTAGTTTTCTATCTTCAAATTAACTTTGCTGCGGGTCATCGAGCTATCGAGACCATCGTTACACGAAGGGGGGAAGTGGCGAGCGAAGCGAGCCACTGACCCCCTGAGTGGAATGATGGTCGAGCGACTGAGTTTAACGAAGAGGCGACGTATTTATCGTATTAATTAGTTTGAGTGTACTGATTACGAATGTTACGTTAGTTTTCTATTTTCAAATTAACTTTGCTGCGGGTCATCGAGCTATCGAGACCATGGAATGATGGTCGAGCGACTGAGTTTAACGAAGAGGCGACGTATTTATCGCTTTAATTAGTTTGAGTGTACTGATTACGAATGTTACGTTAGTTTTCTATCTTCAAATTAACTTTGCTGCTGGTCATCAAGCTATCGAGACCATCGTGACACGAAGGGGGGAAGTGGCGAGCGAAGCGAGCCACTGACCCCCTGAGTGGAATGATGGTCGAGCGACTGAGTTTAACGAAGAGGCGACATATTTATCGTATTAATTAGTTTGAGTGTACTGATTACGAATGTTACGTTAGTTTTCTATCTTCAAATTAACTTTGCTGCGGGTCATCGAGCTATCGAGACCATCGTGACACGAAGGGGGGAAGTGGCGAGCGAAGCGAGCCACTGACCCCCTGAGTGGAATGATGGTCGAGCGACTGAGTTTAACGAAGAGGCGACGTATTTATCGTATTAATTAGTTTGAGTGTACTGATTACGAATGTTACGTTAGTTTTCTATTTTCAAATTAACTTTGCTGCGGGTCATCGAGCTATCGAGACCATCGTGACACGAAGGGGGGAAGTGGCGAGCGAAGCGAGCCACTGACCCCCTGAGTGGAATGATGGTCGAGCGACTGAGTTTAACGAAGAGGCGACGTATTTATCGCTTTAATTAGTTTGAGTGTACTGATTATAAATGTTACGTTAGTTTTCTATCTTCAAATTAACTTTGCTGCGGGTCATCGAGCTATCGAGACCATCGTGACACGAAGGGGGGAAGCGGCGAGCGAAGCGAGCCACTGACCCCCTGAGTGGAATGATGGTCGAGCGAATGAGTTTAACGAAGAGGCGACGTATTTATCGTATTAATTAGTTTGAGTGTACTGATTACGAATGTTACGTTAGTTTTCTATTTTCAAATTAACTTTGGTGCGGGTCATCGAGCTATCGAGACCATCGTGACACGAAGGGGGGAAGTGGCGAGCGAAGCGAGCCACTGACCCCCTGAGTGGAATGATGGTCGAGCGACTGAGTTTAACGAAGAGGCGACGTATTTATCGCTTTAATTAGTTTGAGTGTACTGATTACGAATGTTACGTTAGTTTTCTATTTTCAAATTAACTTTGCTGCGGGTCATCGAGCTATCGAGACCATCGTGACACGAAGGGGGGAAGTGGCGAGCGAAGCGAGCCACTGACCCCCTGAGTGGAATGATGGTCGAGCGAATGAGTTTAACGAAGAGGCGACGTATTTATCGTATTAATTAGTTTGAGTGTACTGATTACGAATGTTACGTTAGTTTTCTATTTTCAAATTAACTTTGCTGCGGGTCATCGAGCGACTGAGTTTAACGAAGAGGCGACGTATTTATCGCTTTAATTAGTTTGAGTGTACTGATTACGAATGTTACGTTAGTTTTCTATTTTCAAATTAACTTTGCTGCGGGTCATCGAGTTATCGAGACCATCGTGACACGAAGGGGGGAAGTGGCGAGCGAAGCGAGCCACTGACCCCCTGAGTGGAATGATGGTCGAGCGACTGAGTTTAACGAAGAGGCGACGTATTTATCGCTTTAATTAGTTGTACTGATTACGAATGTTACGTTAGTTTTCTATATTCAAATTAACTTTGCTGCGGGTCATCGGGATATCGAGACCATCGTGACACGAAGGGGGGAAGTGGCGAGCGAAGCGAGCCACTGACCCCCTGAGTGGAATGATGGTCGAGCGACTGAGTTTAACGAAGAGGCGACGTATTTATCGCTTTAATTAGTTTGAGTGTACTGATTACGAATGTTACGTTAGTTTTCTATTTTCAAATTAACTTTGCTGCGGGTCATCGAGCTATCGAGACCATCGTGACACGAAGGGGGGAAGTGGCGAGCGAAGCGAGCCACTGACCCCCTGAGTGGAATGATGGTCGAGCGACTGAGTTTAACGAAGAGGCGACGTATTTATCGTATTAATTAGTTTGAGTGTACTGATTACGAATGTTACGTTAGTTTTCTATCTTCAAATTAACTTTGCTGCGGGTCATCGAGCTATCGAGACCATCGTGACACGAAGGGGGGAAGTGGCGAGCGAAGCGAGTCACTGACCCCCTGAGTGGAATGATGGTCGAGCGACTGAGTTTAACGAAGAGGCGACGTATTTATCGTATTAATTAGTTTGAGTGTACTGATTACGAATGTTACGTTAGTTTTCTATTTTCAAATTAACTTTGCTGCGGGTCATCGAGCTATCGAGACCATCGTGACACGAAGGGGGGAAGTGGCGAGCGAAGCGAGCCACTGACCCCCTGAGTGGAATGATGGTCGAGCGACTGAGTTTAACGAAGAGACGACGTATTTATCGTATTAATTAGTTTGAGTGTACTGATTACGAATGTTACGTTAGTTTTCTAAATTCAAATTAACTTTGCTGCGGGTTATCGAGCTATCGAGACCATCGTGACACGAAGGGGGGAAGTGGCGAGCGAAGCGAGCCACTGACCCCCTGAGTGGAATGATGGTCGAGTGACTGAGATTAACGAAGAGGCGACATATTTATCGTATTAATTGTATCGTATTAGTTGTTGGCAACTCCTTAGCAGGATAACTAAATGGGTCGGTCGTGTGATAGAACAGTGTTGCCTGGTTTAATAAAATTTCCCCATTTTTAGGGTAATTTCTAAAACATCCCGAAAACCATTTTCAATGAAACAACTAGAGCAACAAAACGGTCACGCGAGCTGCTTGCAGCTCGCGCACCACCGACCCACTAGTCTATAATATATAAAGCTAGATTACGGTGACTGACTGACTCATTGACATGGTTGTTCTCCCAGAAGGAGCCGTTTTAGTGATGGGACATGTTCTAGAAATGTGTTTGGGTCGTCGATGTGACCAGGAATTAGGGATTGACATTTTGAAAAATCCAAGATGGCGGCGGTGACAAAAACCATTTTTCGAAAGTTTGTCCGATCGGATCCGTTTAAACGGCGCATCCTATTGCTTTTACGGTGGGATTTAAAAAAAAAGTAATTAAAAAAAAAAAAACAAGATGGCGGATCCAAAATGGCGTCTTTAATTTTTGCACTTTTGACGACTTAACTTTGGCGAGTTTTGTCTTTTACCAAAGTTGCCACTCGAAAATTGTGTTTATGCAGAAATGTTGCCAGCATCCTGGTGTATATGGGAAAATCCCAACTTTTTTAAAATCCAAGATGGCGGATGGTGTGGCGGCCATTTTGTAAAATCGACAAATTTTGCCAATTTTTCAAATCGATAAAAGGTACTGTTGGCAACTCCTGAGCCGGATGACTTGTACGGGTCGGTCGTGTGATAGGACAATTGGTGTTGCCTGGTGTAATAAAATTTCCCCATGTATAGGGTAATTTGCAAAGTTTTCCCCAAAAATATGAAAAATTTAAATTATTACATTTTGAATCAAATTTTGATGAGGTATTGTAGAAATGCTCCATTCTAATGACATTTGGCCATTTTGGAGTTTTTAAGCTGGCAACCCCGGGAGGAATCGTTGCTTGTATTTTTGGATTTTGACTCCTTATTTTGACGAATAACTTTCTTCTACCAAAGTTGTCGGACGAAAATTTTGTCAGAATAGAAAAGATTGCCAGTGTCCTAAGGTGTTGCCTGAAGAAATAAATTTTCCCCATTTCATGGGAAATTTCCAAGATTTTTCCCCAAAACCTGAAAAATAGAAATAGAGACATTTTGGATCAAATTTTGATGAGGTATTGTAGGAATGCTCCATTTTAATGACATTTGACCATTATGAAGTTTTTAAGCTGGCAACCCCGGGGGAAATCGGTGCTTGTATATTTGGATTTTGACTCTATATTTTGACGAAAAACTTTCTTCTACAAAAGTTGTCGGACGAAAATTTTGTCGGAATAGAAAAGATACCCAGTATCCTGAGGTGTTGCCTGAAGAAATAATTTTTCCCCATTTCATAGGAAATTTTCAAGATTTTTCCCCAAAAACCTGAAAAATAGAAATAGAGACATTTTGGATCAAATTTTGATGAGGTATTGTGGGAATGCTCCATTCTAATGACATTTGACCATTTTGGTTTCTGTTAGCTGGCAACCCTGGCTGAGGGCGGAGTTTGAATTTTAGGGTTAGACTCTACTTTGTCGAACGACTTTCTTCCACCAAAGTTGACAGATGGAAAATCTTTTTTCACAGACTTGTTGCCAATATCCTACAGTATTGCATGTGATATAAAATCTCCCCATTATTAGGGTAATTCTCCCACTTTTTTGATAGTTTGTAATATTGGTGTCGTTTTCGAGTAATATGGAGGTGCTGAGCACGAATATTACATCAGTTTTTTGGTTGTAAGGTCGGGTCGGATCGGTCACTCGGCTCAACCAAAGTCGAAGTCGAAGTCGAAGTCGAAATCGAAGACAAAGTCAAAGTCAAAGTCAAAGTCAAAGTCAAAGTCAAAGTCAAAGTCAAAGTCAAAGTCAAAGTCAAAGTCAAAGTCAAAGTCAAAGTCAAAGTCAAAGTCAAAGTCAAAGTCAAAATCAAAGTCAAAGTCAAAGTCAGTGTCAGTGTCAGTGTCAGTGTCAGTGTCAGTGTCAGTGTCAGTGTCAGTGTCAGTGTCAGTGTCAGTGTCAGTGTCAGTGTCAGTGTCAGTGTCAGTGTCAGTGTCAGTGTCAGTGTCAGTGTCAGTGTCAGTGTCAGTGTCAGTGTCAGTGTCAGTGTCAGTGTCAGTGTCAGTGTCAGTGTCAGTGTCAGTGTCAGTGTCAGTGTCAGTGTCAGTGTCAGTGTCAGTGTCAGTGTCAGTGTCAGTGTCAGTGTCAGTGTCAGTGTCAGTGTCAGTGTTCAGTGTGTTTTCTCTCTTAAAATTAGCTTTGTTGTAGCTTACCGAGCTAACGAGAGTGACTATTCAATGTCGAGACGAGTGCCTGAGATTAACGAAGGGCCGACGTTTTAATAGTATTAATTAGTTTGAGTGTACTGATTACGAATGTTACGTCAGTTTTCTATCTTCAAATTAACTTTGCTGCAGGTTATCGAGCTATCGAGACCATCGTGACACGAAGGGGGGAAGTGGCGAGCGAAGCGAGCCACTGACCCCCTGAGTGGAATGATGGTCGAGCGACTGAGTTTAACGAAGAGGCGACGTATTTATCGCTTTAATTAGTTTGAGTGTACTGATTACGAATGTTACGTTAGTTTTCTATCTTCAAATTAACTTTGCTGCGGGTCATCGAGCTATCGAGACCATCGTGACACGAAGGGGGGAAGTGGCGAGCGAAGCGAGCCACTGACCCCCTGACTGGAATGATGGTCGAGCGACTGAGTTTAACGAAGAGGCGACGTATTTATCGCTTTAATTAGTTTGAGTGTACTGATTACGAATGTTACGTTAGTTTTCTATCTTCAAATTAACTTTGCTGCGGGTCATCGAGCTATCGAGACCATCGTGACACGAAGGGGGGAAGTGGCGAGCGAAGCGAGCCACTGACCCCCTGAGTGGAATGATGGTTGAGCGACTGAGTTTAACGAAGAGGCGACGTATTTATCGTATTAATTAGTTTGAGTGTACTGATTACGAATGTTACGTTAGTTTTCTATTTTCAAATTAACTTTGCTGCGGGTCATCGAGCTATCGAGACCATCGTGACACGAAGGGGGGAAGTGGCGAGCGAAGCGAGCCACTGACCCCCTGAGTGGAATGATGGTCGAGCGACTGAGTTTAACGAAGAGGCGACGTATTTATCGCTTTAATTAGTTTGAGTGTACTGATTACGAATGTTACGTTAGTTTTCTATCTTCAAATTAACTTTGCTGCGGGTCATCGAGCTATCGAGACCATCGTGACACGAAGGGGGAAGTGGCGAGCGAAGCGAGCCACTGACCCCCTGAGTGGAATGATGGTCGAGCGAATGAGTTTAACGAAGAGGCGACGTATTTATCGTATTAATTAGTTTGAGTGTACTGATTACGAATGTTACGTTAGTTTTCTATTTTCAAATTAACTTTGCTGCGGGTCATCGAGCTATCGAGACCATCGTGACACGAAGGGGGGAAGTGGCGAGCGAAGCGAGCCACTGACCCCCTGAGTGGAATGATGGTCGAGCGACTGAGTTTAACGAAGAGGCGACGTATTTATCGCTTTAATTAGTTTGAGTGTACTGATTACGAATGTTACGTTAGTTTTCTATCTTCAAATTAACTTTGCTGCGGGTCATCGAGCTATCGAGACCATCGTGACACGAAGGGGGGAAGTGGCGAGCGAAGCGAGCCACTGACCCCCTGAGTGGAATGATGGTCGAGCGACTGAGTTTAACGAAGAGGCGACGTATTTATCGCTTTAATTAGTTTGAGTGTACTGATTACGAATGTTACGTTAGTTTTCTATTTTCAAATAAACTTTGATGCGGGTCATCGAGCTATCGAGACCATCGTGACACGAAGGGGGGAAGTGGCGAGCGAAGCGAGCCACTGACCCCCTGAGTGGAATGATGGTCGAGCGACTGAGTTTAACGAAGAGGCGACGTATTTATCGCTTTAATTAGTTTGAGTGTACTGATTACGAATGTTACGTTAGTTTTGTATCTTCAAATTAACTTTGCTGCGGGTCATCGAGCTATCGAGACCATCGTGACACGAAGGGGGGAAGTGGCGAGCGAAGCGAGCCACTGACCCCCTGAGTGGAATGATGGTCGAGCGAATGAGTTTAACAAAGAGGCGACGTATTTATCGTATTAATTAGTTTGAGTGTACTGATTACGAATGTTACGTTAGTTTTCTATTTTCAAATTAACTTTGCTGCGGGTCATCGAGCTATCGAGACCATCGTGACACGAAGGGGGGAAGTGGCGAGCGAAGCGAGCCACTGACCCCCTGAGTGGAATGATGGTCGAGCGACTGAGTTTAACGAAGAGGCGACGTATTTATCGCTTTAATTAGTTTGAGTGTACTGATTACGAATGTTACGTTAGTTTTCTATCTTCATATTAACTTTGCTGCGGGTCATCGAGCTATCGAGACCATCGTGACACGAAGGGGGGAAGTGGCGAGCGAAGCGAGCCACTGACCCCCTGAGTGGAATGATGGTCGAGCGACTGAGTTTAACGAAGAGGCGACGTATTTATCGTATTAATTAGTTTGAGTGTACTGATTACGAATGTTACGTTAGTTTTCTATTTTCAAATTAACTTTGCTGCGGGTCATCGAGCTATCGAGACCATCGTGACACGAAGGGGGGAAGTGGCGAGCGAAGCGAGCCACTGACCCCCTGACTGGAATGATGGTCGAGCGACTGAGTTTAACGAAGAGGCGACGTATTTATCGCTTTAATTAGTTTGAGTGTACTGATTACGAATGTTACGTTAGTTTTCTATCTTCAAATTAACTTTGCTGCGGGTCATCGAGCTATCGAGACCATCGTGACACGAAGGGGGGAAGTGGCGAGCGAAGCGAGCCACTGACCCCCTGAGTGGAATGATGGTTGAGCGACTGAGTTTAACGAAGAGGCGACGTATTTATCGTATTAATTAGTTTGAGTGTACTGATTACGAATGTTACGTTAGTTTTCTATTTTCAAATTAACTTTGCTGCGGGTCATCGAGCTATCGAGACCATCGTGACACGAAGGGGGGAAGTGGCGAGCGAAGCGAGCCACTGACCCCCTGAGTGGAATGATGGTCGAGCGACTGAGTTTAACGAAGAGGCGACGTATTTATCGCTTTAATTAGTTTGAGTGTACTGATTACGAATGTTACGTTAGTTTTCTATCTTCAAATTAACTTTGCTGCGGGTCATCGAGCTATCGAGACCATCGTGACACGAAGGGGGGAAGTGGCGAGCGAAGCGAGCCACTGACCCCCTGAGTGGAATGATGGTCGAGCGACTGAGTTTAACGAAGAGGCGACGTATTTATCGTATTAATTAGTTTGAGTGTACTGATTACGAATGATACGTTAGTTTTCTATCTTCAAATTAACTTTGCTGCGGGTCATCGAGCTATCGAGACCATCGTGACACGAAGGGGGGAAGTGGCGAGCGAAGCGAGCCACTGACCCCCTGAGTGGAATGATGGTCGAGCGACTGAGTTTAACGAAGAGGCGACGTATTTATCGCTTTAATTAGTTTGAGTGTACTGATTACGAATGTTACGTTAGTTTTCTATCTTCAAATTAACTTTGCTGCGGGTCATCGAGCTATCGAGACCATCGTGACACGAAGGGGGAAGTGGCGAGCGAAGCGAGCCACTGACCCCCTGAGTGGAATGATGGTCGAGCGAATGAGTTTAACGAAGAGGCGACGTATTTATCGTATTAATTAGTTTGAGTGTACTGATTACGAATGTTACGTTAGTTTTCTATTTTCAAATTAACTTTGCTGCGGGTCATCGAGCTATCGAGACCATCGTGACACGAAGGGGGGAAGTGGCGAGCGAAGCGAGCCACTGACCCCCTGAGTGGAATGATGGTCGAGCGACTGAGTTTAACGAAGAGGCGACGTATTTATCGCTTTAATTAGTTTGAGTGTACTGATTACGAATGTTACGTTAGTTTTCTATCTTCAAATTAACTTTGCTGCGGGTCATCGAGCTATCGAGACCATCGTGACACGAAGGGGGGAAGTGGCGAGCGAAGCGAGCCACTGACCCCCTGAGTGGAATGATGGTCGAGCGACTGAGTTTAACGAAGAGGCGACGTATTTATCGTATTAATTAGTTTGAGTGTACTGATTACGAATGATACGTTAGTTTTCTATCTTCAAATTAACTTTGCTGCGGGTCATCGAGCTATCGAGACCATCGTGACACGAAGGGGGGAAGTGGCGAGCGAAGCGAGCCACTGACCCCCTGAGTGGAATGATGGTCGAGCGACTGAGTTTAACGAAGAGGCGACGTATTTATCGCTTTAATTAGTTTGAGTGTACTGATTACGAATGTTACGTTAGTTTTCTATTTTCAAATAAACTTTGATGCGGGTCATCGAGCTATCGAGACCATCGTGACACGAAGGGGGGAAGTGGCGAGCGAAGCGAGCCACTGACCCCCTAAGTGGAATGATGGTCGAGCGACTGAGTTTAACGAAGAGGCGACGTATTTATCGCTTTAATTAGTTTGAGTGTACTGATTACGAATGTTACGTTAGTTTTCTATTTTCAAATAAACTTTGATGCGGGTCATCGAGCTATCGAGACCATCGTGACACGAAGGGGGGAAGTGGCGAGCGAAGCGAGCCACTGACCCCCTGAGTGGAATGATGGTCGAGCGACTGAGTTTAACGAAGAGGCGACGTATTTATCGCTTTAATTAGTTTGAGTGTACTGATTACGAATGTTACGTTAGTTTTGTATCTTCAAATTAACTTTGCTGCGGGTCATCGAGCTATCGAGACCATCGTGACACGAAGGGGGGAAGTGGCGAGCGAAGCGAGCCACTGACCCCCTGAGTGGAATGATGGTCGAGCGAATGAGTTTAACAAAGAGGCGACGTATTTATCGTATTAATTAGTTTGAGTGTACTGATTACGAATGTTACGTTAGTTTTCTATCTTCAAATTAACTTTGCTGCGGGTCATCGAGCTATCGAGACCATCGTGACACGAAGGGGGGAAGTGGCGAACGAAGCGAGCCACTGACCCCCTGAGTGGAATGATGGTCGAGCGACTGAGTTTAATGAAGAGGCGACGTATTTATCGTATTAATTAGTTTGAGTGTACTGATTACGCATGTAACGTTAGTTTTCTATCTTCATATTAACTTTGCTGCGGGTTATCGAGCTATCGAGACCATCGTGACAAGAAGGGGGGAAGTGGCGAGCGAAGCGAGCCACTGACCCCCTGAGTGGAATGATGGTCGAGCGACTGAGTTTAACGAAGAGGCGACGTATTTATCGTATTAATTAATTTGAGTGTACTGATTACGAATGTTACGTTAGTTTTCTATTTTCAAATTAACTTTGCTGCGGGTCATCGAGCTATCGAGACCATCGTGACACGAAGGGGGGAAGTGGCGAGCGAAGCGAGCCACTGACCCCCTGAGTGGAATGATGGTCGAGCGACTGAGTTTAACGAAGAGGCGACGTATTTATCGTATTAATTAGTTTGAGTGTACTGATTACGAATGTTACGTTAGTTTTCTATTTTCAAATTAACTTTGCTGCGGGTCATCGAGCTATCGAGACCATCGTGACACGAAGGGGGGAAGTGGCGAGCGAAGCGAGCCACTGACCCCCTGAGTGGAATGATGGTCGAGCGACTGAGTTTAACGAAGAGGCGACGTATTTATCGTATTAATTAGTTTGAGTGTACTGATTACGAATGTTACGTTAGTTTTCTATCTTCAAATTAACTTTGCTGCGGGTCATCGAGCTATCGAGACCATCGTGACACGAAGGGGGGAAGTGGCGAGCGAAGCGAGCCACTGACCCCCTGAGTGGAATGATGGTCGAGCGACTGAGTTTAATGAAGAGGCGACGTATTTATCGTATTAATTAGTTTGAGTGTACTGATTACGCATGTTACGTTAGTTTTCTATCTTCATATTAACTTTGCTGCGGGTTATCGAGCTATCGAGACCATCGTGACAAGAAGGGGGGAAGTGGCGAGCGAAGCGAGCCACTGAACCCCTGAGTGGAATGATGGTCGAGCGACTGAGTTTAACGAAGAGGCGACGTATTTATCGTATTAATTAATTTGAGTGTACTGATTACGAATGTTACGTTAGTTTTCTATTTTCAAATTAACTTTGCTGCGGGTCATCGAGCTATCGAGACCATCGTGACACGAAGGGGGGAAGTGGCGAGCGAAGCGAGCCACTGACCCCCTGAGTGGAATGATGGTCGAGCGACTGAGTTTAACGAAGAGGCGACGTATTTATCGTATTAATTAGTTTGAGTGTACTGATTACGAATGTTACGTTAGTTTTCTATTTTCAAATTAACTTTGCTGCGGGTCATCGAGCGACTGAGTTTAACGAAGAGACGACGTATTTATCGTATTAATTAGTTTGAGTATACTGATTACGAATGTTACGTTAGTTTTCTATTTTCAAATTAACTTTGCTGCGGGTCATCGAGCGACTGAGTTTAACGAAGAGGCGACGTATTTATCGTATTAATTAGTTTGAGTGTACTGATTACGAATGTTACGTTAGTTTTCTATTTTCAAATTAACTTTGCTGCGGGTCATCGAGCGACTGAGTTTAACGAAGAGGCGACGTATTTATCGTATTAATTAGTTTGAGTGTACTGATTACGAATGTTACGTTAGTTTTCTATCTTCAAATTAACTTTGCTGCGGGTCATCGAGCTATCGAGACCATCGTGACACGAAGGGGGGAAGTGGCGAGCGAAGCGAGCCACTGACCCCCTGAGTGGAATGATGGTCGAGCGACTGAGTTTAATGAAGAGGCGACGTATTTATCGTATTAATTAGTTTGAGTGTACTGATTACGCATGTTACGTTAGTTTTCTATCTTCATATTAACTTTGCTGCGGGTTATCGAGCTATCGAGACCATCGTGACAAGAAGGGGGGAAGTGGCGAGCGAAGCGAGCCACTGACCCCCTGAGTGGAATGATGGTCGAGCGACTGAGTTTAACGAAGAGGCGACGTATTTATCGTATTAATTAATTTGAGTGTACTGATTACGAATGTTACGTTAGTTTTCTATTTTCAAATTAACTTTGCTGCGGGTCATCGAGCTATCGAGACCATCGTGACACGAAGGGGGGAAGTGGCGAGCGAAGCGAGCCACTGACCCCCTGAGTGGAATGATGGTCGAGTGACTGAGTTTAACGAAGGGGCGACGTATTTATCGTATTATATGTATCGTATTAGTTGATGGCAACTCCTTAGCAGGATGACTAAATGGGTCGGTCGTGTGATAGAACATTTAGTGTTGCCTGGTTTAATAAAATTTCCCCGTTTTTAGGGTAATTTCTAAAACATCCCGAAAACCATTTTCAATGCAACAACAACAGCAACAAAACGGTCACGCGAGCTGCTTGCAGCTCGCGCACAACCGACCCACTAGTCTTTTTATAAGACCAATTCTTCCGGCGAAGTTTTATTATTACTTCCCTTGTAGATTTATCACAACTTTTATTTTTTCCCATTGTTTTTGCTAAAGAAGCAATCACCTTTAATCTTTTACAGCACGTAATGGCGCCAAAATTATACAAACAGTAACAAATCGACTGAGTGTTCTCTATTTAAATTTGAATTAAGGTATAAACTACTTAGTGTTCTTAATTACGTGACCAGCCAGTAATAAGGAATACTTTGTTTAAAAGTAGTGTAAAAAGTTTGCCTATTGATTTTTAGCCAATCATGTGTATCATCGAGCAAGGCAGGCCTCCGTACCGGAGGGGAGACGCCTTAGAGCTGTCAACCGATACATATTTATTCAGAAATTTTTGGGGGGGGGCTTCACGCACTCACTTACACTTTAATGCACACTTTTGTAACCAGTCGTTCTATTGCTATAAACGCACACATCTATAAACAGCATTACATCAAAAATCTTTATACACACATAGATGCTTTCTGTGTACAAACATCATGTTATGTCACAAAATTGACAGTAACACCCGTTCTAGGGACTTCCAGCACTCAAGTCGATAAATTAATAGTATCGATAACTTTTTGGTAGGAACTTACTTTGCCTACTGTATATATTCTGTGCTACCATCAAGGGTCATTGAAGGGATTTAAGGGCGGCTAGGTATGGGGGGAAGGGTTGAACGCTCTCTGTGAAGGAGGAGTTCCGGAGTTGTTATCGAGGATAACATACAGATCATTTTGTGGATCACTATGAAATTTTAGATTAGTAAAAGGTAGTAGTAGGCTGGAGAGAGAGGGGGTAAACGCGGAAACTTAGAGTATAGAGAAAAAATCAAGAAAATTTTGAGTACCCCAGGTGCAACCACTAGCTCATGAGATGATTAGTTCTTGGGAAAATTTAATTAGAATTTTGTTCAAAGCCTACAATAATTTCATAAAACTATGGGTCGGCAAGTCAAAAGAGACGAAAGGAAAGGAAAGGAAAAAACGCTTTACTTAGCTGCCGTCATCCTTCTAACCTACATAATCCATGTCGGTTCTGGCCACGAAATATACGATGTATTATATCTGTCAGTCACTGTTATTGTCAAAAACCAAAAATCATGATCCTAAGTGCCAAAAAGCTACAACAGTCATTAAAATGTAAAATAGTTTTTTTTTTATATTTCAGGCATAATTATCCCACGTCACATGGGATCCTAGTGTGGGATCACAACTATGTAGGTATGTGTTGGGTGTGTTAAGTTATGTTAATGTTAAACAATGGTAGGTAAAGTAATACTTAGCGCTTTATCTAGTGAACAGAATATCGCGTTGAAAAAATTATACCTGGCAATTTTTTTTTTAATTCTTTGATCAATCAAAGAATAGGATTTGTATAGGAACATCCCACGACACAGTACGGACACTCATGACACGACTTTTCTTGAAAATGAGTAAATGAGTTCAAACTGGGAAATGCTTTTGTTAATTTATCGTGATCACGTTTCCCACAACCTAGGTAGGCATGCAACTTTTTACGAAAAACTATCACACCTCTAGATTTGTAATATCACATAGTAATTTAAATTCATGTCAAGATGTCGTTCCCCTCTGGCTATGCACAATTTCATTTGGGCATACGCGTTAGTAAAACTGTTTTCGCCCGATCATTAGGGCGAGCGAAGCGAGTCCTCTACTATCCCATGCAATTTTGTGGTACACTTAACGAAAAAACTATCCGTTGTAATTTAGCATAGTAATTTAAATTCATGTCTTTGTTTAAATATAAATAATCACGGAAAAAAAGCTTGCTAGCCCTCACCAAGCATGTTTTGCTTTTGCTAGTAATAAAATTGTATCATGATGGGCCGATTGCTCTGTCAGACTGAACCGATCGTGTGACGCATAGAGTAAAACAGTGTGACAGTGCTACAAATACTGAAATGCCGAATCGTTACATTTTCAGCTGTAAATCAAGGTCTGGAACATCGAATTTACGAAAAGATGGTGTTTTCTTTCACATTGTACCTAAGTGAATTTCATTATATATATATATATATATTTATTTTTATTTTATTTTTTGATGATGGACACAGTTCACACAAGATTATCCAGCCCCAAGCCAAGCACAGCTTGTGATATGGACTAGATAACTGATATCCCTAGTACAGTACATTACATAGATATTTATTTTGCATTAACATAGAAATTACCCAGAACACCCTGAACAAATATCTGAAGATCGTACAAATATTTGTTCTGAGGCGGGAATCAAACCCGCAACCTCCTGCGTCACAGGCGAACCTTCGTCCATCGCGCCACAGAGGTCGTCAACTTATGGCATAAAATGAATAATTTCAAATTAAAATCATAACAGTTACCTACCTTGTTACATACCAATACCTTCATGGTGATTGGATTAACGGTTAGAAAGTTAGTTAAGGCTAGGTAGGCTATTGGCTCCCGAATAATATAAATCAAATTTCAATAGCTTGTAAAACATATTAAACGAGCATTTATTTTATCGATAAAAAATCTACTTCATTATTGAGGCACATCACTAATTTAGTAGTATAAAAGAAAACACGGGCAACTCACATACAGGAATTTTTGAGAAATAAAAAAAACTGTTAAATGAGCACAAAAATATTTCAGTGTGCATTGAGGCTGTTATTGTTAGCAGTTGCTTATTTAATAAACAAAAATATTAGGTTTACCAACAGTCTACACATGTATGTCGGAGAGAGAAGTCATATGATGAATCTGGAGAATAGATCTACTGAGATTGAAGGCTTATAAACACCACGTGTACGGCTGCGAACAATCGTATTCTGTCCTGTCGCGCCACCCAAACGAATGCGCCCGAGTCTTGTTTACGCAAAGACGCAAAGCGATCGACGCTCAGATATAAAAGGAGCGTACGAAAGCGCCAGATCTCATTATTACATCGGCGTTGGCAGAGTGCACACGATTTAATCAACAAAATACAAAATCAAGTTCAAAGTCAGTTTGAATAAAATCTTAGTGAAACCTCTTTTGAATTTTCCTCATTTGCACGAGACCCACTGGAAAGCCCCTAAGTTGCCTTTTGACGCTCGGAGGGATCTTGAGGATCCGACATGCATATATGAAGAGGTACAAACTATATACCTATCTTTAGCTACAGAAGAAACCAATGGGGGCTTTTCATTTTCGTTTTTTTTTTATTCAATTTGGCTCAATTGATGGCCCTGACTCAACTGTGGTTGTCAAAATCAACAAATGCATCGTACCTATGTTATTTTGTGTGATAGTAACAAAATACCACGAAAATATATCACTTCGTTGTTGACTTTTACATTTCACTTTATTTTTACAGTTAAGTACACAGCAGCGACACCTATTTTCAAGGGTTTATAGATGATTTGGTATGGCCGTGAAAACCCCTCATTATAGGCAAACACAACGTGCAAAGATTGTACAGTAACCTCACAATGGGCGATCAACGATTTTTTTAAAGCATCTTTATTTACATTTAACTGAAAAGAGTAAAGTTATTTAAGTATGATCAATATTGCCGATTTTGATAAAATTAACCACGTAGTTTTATTCTTATTATAAACTAGAAGCAACCTGCGATTTCACTCGCATAAGTTTTGATCCTATGGGAACATCTAAATAAAATTTAAAACTATTCCAGTGGTCCAGCTATCGCCGTTCTAAATTTCATCCAATCCTTAGAAAATTTAGCATTTATAATATTACAAACATACACACATACTCACGCCTGTTTCCCAGAGAAGTAGGCAGAGACCATGAATTTCCACTTGCTACGATCCTGGCATACCTGTTTCGCTTCATTCACTCACATCACATTCTTCATATATGCTCATTGGTTAAGGGCGCTCTTAGCCTGGCCATTCTCCAGATCGACCCTGATCTATTATGAATACCTTCACCAAGGTCTCCCCCTTCCAACTGTCCCATTCATGCTCATCTTATGAACTAGTTTCGTTAATCTACTATCATTCATCCTTTATATATACCCAAACCATCCAAGCATACCTTTCTCAATCCTTGTCACTATACAAGTGCTCTTTCATTTTACAATGCTCTCTTAACACACAGTTTCTTATTCTCTCTCAAAGTCCACCATACATACTTCTCAAACCTCATCTTCACTGCATTTATTCTACTTTCATGTTTATTCTGCTGTTGCAACTTTCGCTACCACCAGATACATTAGTGTTGGCACTAACACCCCTCTATGCACATCCAGTCGTCGTGCCTTTTTGGATACGTTCCGGCTGATAATAAGGCGTTAAGTTCACTTGATTTCCAGAATTTACACTCATTTAAATATCATCTTCATGCTTGCCATCTCTTGTAATCAAAGTTCTCAAATGTACAAACTTTTTGATGTTACACTTGTTTTAATAGTAGTGTGATTTAATTTTATTTCTTTAAATATAGTTTCACATGACACTTACGTTGACATATCATATAATACACCTCTACCTTTTACCACACTGGTTCTTTCACCATTGGTCACAGGCCACTTTCAGGGACACTATATCTCAAGTTGGTCACTGAACCAAGAAAGAGCCTGTGACACGAAGTAGTAGTAGTTAGTAGTTACCGGTTAGTAAGTGGTTACATAGCCGTCAAATACGATACTCGTTAATGTCACATGTCACATGATGTCGAACGTGTTTAATAAATGGTATTTAGTAATCAAGGATATTAAGTAATCATCCACCTCTTGGCTTACTGACATTACACGTGACATACATGTTTACGTCAGCAGAATACATCCTGACATGCACATTGATGTATTATACACATTTATATCTATTCTTTTGGTCACTTTTATGTCGCCCCTCTATCACATGCTTAAGTGGAGCTCGGTTTAAGAGTGGGCAGGGTAGTCGTAAGGGAATTGGCTTTCAGTACGAATAAATCAAGTAACTTGGCAGTGATTTTAGAGTAATGAATGACTAGTGTACTGAAGTGCAGTCGTAGTGAAGAGTGAATCAGTGTTATTGAATAAAATATTCACGGTTTTTTTTGTTAAACCGTTCAGTTTTATTATTTTACCCCGAACACTAACTCAAAAATTACAAAATCTAAGATGGCCACTTTTGTTTTTATACGGCTTAATTTGACTTGGTCAATTTTTATGCAATAAAATATAATAATTTAATTGAAATTCAGGTACATGTGAAAGGAAACACCATCTTCTTGTAAATTTGATGATCCAATCATTTTTTTACAGCATAAAACTGAACAACTCGGCATTTTTCTTGGAGCACTATCTCCCACGCGAGTCGATTCAGTCTGACAGAGCAATCGGCGACAGCTAGTTTTTTATAAGCTGTATGCCCTCGAGGGCATTAAATTTAGAGGGGAACTACAGCGGGGAATGCCTTTGATGGCGTCTCCATTCCGTGTTGCTCGATGATGTGTATCAATGAATACAGTGGTAATATGGAAATGTTTTACGATACCGAGAGAAATAAAAACAAATGCATACAATTAGTTTTGCATCTTAGTTGGAAAAAATCTTCCCTTTATATCAGCGTTCTTAATTATACGGCCACCACTGTATGTATATTTGTACTCACGTTCTCGAAAAAGGCCCTAACAAAGTTTTTCTTCAAAAAAAAAATATAATGTTGTCCTGTTCGCTATTCTGTATCAGTCACATAATATTGAATAGTTTGCTCGGAGCGAAAGAATTTGAATTTCAAAAATGAAAATGAGTAAGAGATTGTAAGGGTAGGTACACACTTACGAAACAGCTAGGGGTAGAAATTGACAAAACACGCATAGCGAAGCACCAGGTACTACTATTACAAATGAAAATATATACCATCACCATGCCGGTACCATCATCATCCTTACCTCATTAGTATACCTTCTATTCGTACTAAACGTTTCAGTTCTACCTTTATAATGCAAACTGCTAAGGAGTGGAATACCCTACCGTCGTCTGTCTTTCCTGAAAACTATAGGTATAGTCTAGGTCTCTTCAAGGCTAGAGAGAATAGGTGCCTTCTAGACCTTTGTGCTCCATCTTCGGCCACATCGTCACTTACCAACAGGTGAGATCGTGTTCAAACAAAGGTCTAAAAAAAAAACTTCTTGCTAGATCTCGTTCAAACCAATTTTGAGTGAAAGTTTACATGGTAATGTACATTATATTTTTTTTTAGTATTATTTTTCTCTTATTTTAGAAGTTATGGGGGGGGGGGGGGGACACACTTTTTACCACTTTGGAAGTGTCTCTCGCGCAAGCTTCAGTTTAGAAAAAAATTATATTAGAAACTTCAACATCAACATTTTTTAAGACCTATCCATAGATACCCCCACACGTATAGGTTTGATGAAAAAAATTTTTTGAGTTTCAGTTCTAAGTATGGGGAACCCCAAAAATAGTTGTTTTTTTTTTAATTTTTGTTTAAAAATCTTAATGCGGTTTACAGAATACATCTACCTACCAATTTTCAACAGAATAGCTCTTATAGTTTCGGAAAAAAAAGGCTGTGACATACACGGACAGACAGACAGACAGACAGACAGACAGACATGACGAATCCATAAGGGTTCCTTGTCTTTGACTACGGAACCCTAAAAACTGGTGTCTTCATAGCTACGTGACTTTGAAAGAGAAACTGTCCGCATAGCAACAGAATCTAAGTTAATAACTGGAATGACTGGTCAAGCAGATGGCCCACCCATAGGTCGTGTCCACCTAGGACGCACCCTATGTGGCATTGCACTGCCCCGGCCACCCTCAGACATAAAGATGAATAATCTCATAAACACATTTACCGTGCAGACTTGGAATAGTTAACGTCTTACTAACTAATCCCAGCTTCGCACTTTTATAACCGCACATCCCGCCATCGTCAGCGAGCTCACCCGCACGTTTTGGATGCGTGGAGGTCTCGCACAGTACGTTTCACGCGCTCGTTTCTCCCGCGCACCTGCAATGCGTGGAATGAGCTCCAGTTGGATGTCTTCCCACAGGGCTACAATATGGGTAAATTCAAGGGAAATATCAACAGGGCTCTTATTGGTAGGCAGCGCGTTTGCAATACCGTGGGTGTTGCAGATGTCCATAGGCGGCGGTGTCTGCTTTACATCAAGCGGGAAGTCTGCTTGAGTGACAACTTATAATAAAAAAAAAAAGTCAATCTCGATCGTATTTGTATCTGCTTCTAAATGTAAAATAAAACACACTGTGTAACTATTAAAATGATAATGCAAGTATTATATATCACAATTATAGGTACCTACATTGTGTTTACAGTTTAAAATATAGGTTCCTTCCGTTGATAGAGCTATCGCCATTCAACCGTCTCAATTCCCATTACTGTATTAGATACAAGTTTGCATACATAATCGAGTCGGTTTAAACACCATTAAAATCAAACCCTATTTCACAAAACTACCCTCTAGCCTCTTGTAAATAGAGTTGGTTATACGAACATGACGAGCTCTTTAACCCAGTTTCCGCTGCTTACCAAGTCGAAAGATTTCGGTCCAATTTATATGCGAAAGTTTTCGAGTTCGTAACTAGTTTAATCAGACTATTTCAGCATTTTGGATTGTCGGTAAAAAGAAGATTATAGGAGAGCTCGGTACATTATCAAGTAGTTTTACGAAGGCCACTTGTAAATCAGAACGACAACTTATTTTACAACTACATTGAAAGTTGGCCGAAACGAGACTACTGTGAATTGACTGAAAAGTGGTATTTTTCTGCTTCTTTATAATAACAATTTACTTTAGTATATTATTTTTCAAGTATAAACCACACATTATGGATAACATTAAATTTAAATGTAACCCAAAAATTCCGTTCCAGCGGGACTCGAACCCGCAACCTTGCCTGTGATCGGCAAGTAGACCGAGTGGTGGTGGTGAGTTCGGTAGTAGTAGAGCTTTTTTGTGAAAGAGCTCGTCCGGGGAAGTACTACCACCATACCTATTTCTGCCGCAAAGCAGTAGTGCTCGCATTGCTGTGTTCCGGTTTGAAGGGTGCCGGTGAAATTACAGGCACATGAGACTTTTCATCTTTATGTCTCAGGGTGGCGGGCGCAGTGCAATGCCACATAGGGTGCGTCCTAGGTGGACGTGACCTTTGAGGTAATGCACTGTTCATAGGCAGAGGTTACCGCTTAACATCAGGTGGGCCTCTTGCTTGTTCCGTCATCCTAGTAGGATATAAAAAAAAAAAATGCCTTTACCAGTTCGGCCATAGAACACTATGACGCTGAAGACGAAATTTGTGGGCACTATCACCGTAATGAAACACCTGTAGATGGCTCCTATCGGCGCTATAGCCGAGTTGATAGTGCCCACAAATTTCGTCTTCAGCGTCATAGTGTTCTATGGCCGAACTGGTAAAGGCATTGCCGATCACAGGCAAGGTTGCGGGTTCGAGACCCGCTGGAACGGAATTTTTGAGTTACATTTAAATTTAATTTACTTTAGTGTTCTTTCGATTCATGGCGACTATAGATTAAAGTATAGCGCTATATCTACATAATTAGAAATATTTAAAGAGAGACGCGTACAGACCATATATCAAGATAATAAAATAAATAAATACCTGCTGGACTGTTTACACAACATTATCTAGCCCCGAGCTAAGCAGAGCTTGTATTATGGGTACTAGATAACTGATTACAATACATTACATAGATAGAAGACATCTGTGGCGCGGCGGGCGAATGTTCGTTGCACTGCGTTCGACGCAGGAGGTTGCGGGTTCGATTCCCGCCTCGGAATAAATATTTGTGCGATGTGCAGATGTTTGTTCAGGGTGTTCTGGGTATTTTCTATGTATAATAAAAAATATCTATCTATGTGTAATATATTGTATTAAGTATATCAGTTATCTCGTACCCATAACACAAGCTCTGCTTTGCTTGGGGCTAGATAATATTGTGTGAACTGTTCAGCATTATTTATTTATTTATAGATATTTTTTATTATACATAGAAAATACCCAGAACACCCTGAACAATTATCTGCAGACCGTACAAATATTTGTTTCGAGGCGGGAATCGAACCCGCAACCTCGTGCGTTGCAGGTGAACCTGCGCCCGCCGCGCCACACAGGTCGTCAAGATATACTCCACAAACACGTAAATTTGTATGAAACCAAGCATGCTGTTTTATTTTGTGCCTAGCCTAGCCGTGCGAATGGAGATATTTCGTAGCATAGTGCTACGAAATATCTCCATTCGCACGGCTAGCTGATTTCGAAGAATTTTTACAGTTCACTATGGCACAATTAGGTATTTTTCTATTAAAATCCGTCGTGATATCGCAAAGATGGCCGAGAGCGAACTGATTTGAGGTTTGCTAATAGGTGCATTGCACCTACTTCGGACATGCAAAGTAACACGCAAAGTTGCGTTATCTAGTGTAATTATAGGTCTGTGGAGACGCGTCTATTATGCTAAGATTCTCAGAAAAAGCTTCATTTCGTGGTATTCTCAAGTCCGAGTTGTATGAGTACCATTTGTGATATTTATGTCATCGATAATATGTAGATCGGAGCATGGTAGGAACTATATATTACTAATTTTATTATTACGAGTATTGGGCTTTTGATGGCATTACTTGACTGATGAAGAACATATCGTCAGATTCAATCAGCAGGGGAAGCAAGGGGAACTGTAGGGTGTTAGAGAAGATACTTTTGTTTACGGAACCTGCCCTACACCACAGATAAAATAATACCCTACACGATAATGAGTGGATAGTTTTTTTTGTCCCATTGTTTAGGCTGTCTTTGGACAGGTCGTTCAAAAATATTGCGGATGTGTAAAATCCACTTTTCGACTCAGGGATCCATTTTCAAAATATTATGCTTTAAAATACTATTTTTTGTCAGAGTCAAGTGTCCCCCCTGCCAGCCAAACGGTTGTTTTTGAATATGTGAAAAAATCGTGGCAGTAGTTTATCACAGCTTAGTAGGCTTTACAAGTTAACGAGTAATAGAGTTTTCATCCCATCTATTCGAAAAGGACGACTGGGTTCGCCTTTAAGTGCACCCAACGGTGGTGTTTTCTATGAGAAACTTTTAGCGGGCAGTAATGAGTTTTGCGGCGCACTTATTAAGTTCCTAATTCAAAAAGTGCGCGGCAAAGATAATTGCGGCGCACTTATTGAATTTGGAACCAGCGCCAAATAATTCGAACGCAAATATTGTTTTGAATAAATACTGGCTGGTACGACGGCCCAAAACCCAAAACAAAAAAACCCAAAACACACAAAAAACACAAAACACAAAAAATAACACAAAAACACAAAAAAACACAAAACACAAAAACACAAAAAAAAAACAAAATACACACAAAAAACACAAAACACAAAACATAAAACACAAAAACATAAAAAAAACAAAAAATACAAAACACAAAAAACACAAAACACAAAAATAAAAAAAAAAATAAAAAAACATAAAACACAAAAAAACACAACACAAAAAACACAATACAAAAAAACACAAATAAAGCACAATACACACAAAAAACACAAAACACAAAAAAAAAACGCAAAAAACACAAAAAAAACACACAAAAACACAAAAAAACACAAAAACACAAAAAAAAAACAAAATACACACAAAAAACACAAAACACAAAACATAAAACACAAAAAAAACACAAAAACATTAAAAAAACACAAAAAATACAAAACACGCAAAAAACACAAAACACAAAAAAAAAACACAAAAAACATAAAACACAAAAAACATCATACAAAAAAAACACAAAAAAAGCACAATGAACACAAAAAACACAAAACACAAAAAAACACAAAAATAAAACACAAAAAAACACAAAACACACAAAAACACTTAAAAAAAAACATAAAAATGACAAAAAAAACACAAAAAAACAACCATTTGTTTTATTAAATAATAATATTACAATAACATATGAGGCGCCTTTTACTTTCTCATAGTAGGTGATGAAAAGCAGAGTGTATCACACGGGCGCAACATATATTTTTGGCTCGGGCGACGTACTTTGAATCCGTCGCTACGTTCAGGATTCTACTAAAGAATCCCTAGAATCCTTCACTTCGCTCTGGATTCAAAAAAGCGCCCTCGCCGTAAAAATATTATGTTGCTCCCTTATGATACAATCTACTATTCTTCATGTATAAAATGTACATGAAGAAGTAAAAAGGAAAATTCGATTGAAAATTACTTAGATGAAGTTGTTAGTTGTGTAAAACAGGAAAACCCCCTCTAACTCCGCAAATTGTGACGGGCAAATATAGAACCCTATAATACGCGTAGTGCGACACATTCTTTGCCGCTATTATTACTATTAGTATTATTATTATTATTATTATTATTATATCACTCATTTATTAAAAATCTCGTAAAAAAATATATTTTTCACTATAAAGCAATACTATCTACAAAAAAATAAATAGTAAAAAACATTATAGTAAAAAATATAAATCAAAACGGGGAACCACCGACCGCGGAGCGAGGCCCAAACGGTCGGGGGCTAGGGCTGCAGAGAGAGGAACCTCCTGACTATACGTGCCGAGTCCAGGAGTACCGCCTTCTGAATCTGACCCTTGATCCAACTATTTAGCGAGAGCTTCTTAAGGTACTGGTCGAAGCTCTTCGCAATCAGTCCATTCACTGAAACGACTATCGGGACGATAATCGTTGAATCCACATCCCACATGGCGGTAATCTCGTGAGCCAAGTCAAGGTACTTGCTTAACTTGTCTTTCTCGGCCTTCACGAGATTAGCATCATGCGGGATAGTGACATCAACAAGTATCGCCCGGCGTTCCGACCGGTCTACCAGCACGATATCAGGCTTATTGGCAACAATAGTCCTATCCGTGATGATAGACCGGTCCCAGTAGAGCGTGGCACGGCCATTTTCAAGAACCGGCTGAGGCACGTACTTATAGTACGGCACCTCAGGTCCCACAAGGTCGTATCGGAGGGCAAGTTGCTGGTGAATGATCCTGGCTACTTGGTTGTGTCTGTGCAGATACTCTGAGTTAGCAAGATGCGAACAACCCGAAAGCACATGCCTGAGGGATTCTCCGGGACGGTGACATGCTCTACAGATATCAACCGTCCCATCCTTCATGATGTACTTTCGATAGTTGTTCGTCTTGATAACCTCATCCATAATCGCACAGACAAAACCCTCGGTTTCCCCAAAGAGGTCACCGAAACGTAACCAGTTTACTGAAGCGAGCAGATCTACATCGGGCCCTGTGAGGGCCTTGTAAAACCGCCCGTGCAGTTCCTTGCTCTCCCATACGGTCTTGCGTTCCTGAGTGCTCAGGGCTGATGGTTTACGCCAGTTCTCTTTTGCTAAGGAGAGCGGGGTAAAGTTCTTATCAACTGCAACGACATCGTGATGCATCCCGTACTCGGCATGGAGGAAGTACTCCCTGAGATTGCACACCTCGCGGTTGTGGAGAGTCTTGGCATTTAAAAAGCCTCGACCTCCATCCTTCCGCGGGATGTACATTCTCATAACCGACGAACGAGGGTGTCGCATGCGATGGGTCGTTAATAGATGACGAACTCTACTCTACATTATTATTATTATTATTATTATTATTATTATTATTATTATATCACTCATTTATTAAAAATCTCGTAAAAAAATATATTTTTCACTATAAAGCAATACTATCTACAAAAAAATAAATAGTAAAAAACATTATAGTAAAAAATATAAATCAAAACGGGGAACCACCGACCGCGGAGCGAGGCCCAAACGGTCGGGGGCTAGGGCTGCAGAGAGAGGAACCTCCTGACTATACGTGCCGAGTCCAGGAGTACCGCCTTCTGAATCTGACCCTTGATCCAACTATTTAGCGAGAGCTTCTTAAGGTACTGGTCGAAGCTCTTCGCAATCAGTCCATTCACTGAAACGACTATCGGGACGATAATCGTTGAATCCACATCCCACATGGCGGTAATCTCGTGAGCCAAGTCAAGGTACTTGCTTAACTTGTCTTTCTCGGCCTTCACGAGATTAGCATCATGCGGGATAGTGACATCAACAAGTATCGCCCGGCGTTCCGACCGGTCTACCAGCACGATATCAGGCTTATTGGCAACAATAGTCCTATCCGTGATGATAGACCGGTCCCAGTAGAGCGTGGCACGGCCATTTTCAAGAACCGGCTGAGGCACGTACTTATAGTACGGCACCTCAGGTCCCACAAGGTCGTATCGGAGGGCAAGTTGCTGGTGAATGATCCTGGCTACTTGGTTGTGTCTGTGCAGATTATTATTATTATTATTATTATTATTATTATTATTATTATTATTATTATTATTATTATTATTATTATTATTATTATTATCACTCATTTATTAAAAATCTCGTAAAAAAATATATTTTTCACTATAAAGCAATACTATCTACAAAAAAATAAATAGTAAAAAAACATTATAGTAAAAAATATAAATCAAAACGGGGAACCACCGACCGCGGAGCGAGGCCCAAACGGTCGGGGGCTAGGGCTGCAGAGAGAGGAACCTCCTGACTATACGTGCCGAGTCCAGGAGTACCGCCTTCTGAATCTGACCCTTGATCCAACTATTTAGCGAGAGCTTCTTAAGGTACTGGTCGAAGCTCTTCGCAATCAGTCCATTCACTGAAACGACTATCGGGACGATAATCGTTGAATCCACATCCCACATGGCGGTAATCTCGTGAGCCAAGTCAAGGTACTTGCTTAACTTGTCTTTCTCGGCCTTCACGAGATTAGCATCATGCGGGATAGTGACATCAACAAGTATCGCCCGGCGTTCCGACCGGTCTACCAGCACGATATCAGGCTTATTGGCAACAATAGTCCTATCCGTGATGATAGACCGGTCCCAGTAGAGCGTGGCACGGCCATTTTCAAGAACCGGCTGAGGCACGTACTTATAGTACGGCACCTCAGGTCCCACAAGGTCGTATCGGAGGGCAAGTTGCTGGTGAATGATCCTGGCTACTTGGTTGTGTCTGTGCAGATACTCTAAGTTAGCAAGATGCGAACAACCCGAAAGCACATGCCTGAGGGATTCTCCGGGACGGTGACATGCTCTACAGATATCAACCGTCCCATCCTTCATGATGTACTTTCGATAGTTGTTCGTCTTGATAACCTCATCCATAATCGCACAGACAAAACCCTCGGTTTCCCCAAAGAGGTCACCGAAACGTAACCAGTTTACTGAAGCGAGCAGATCTACATCGGGCCCTGTGAGGGCCTTGTAAAACCGCCCGTGCAGTTCCTTGCTCTCCCATACGGTCTTGCGTTCCTGAGTGCTCAGGGCTGATGGTTTATGCCAGTTCTCTTTTGCTAAGGAGAGCGGGGTAAAGTTCTTATCAACTGCAACGACATCGTGATGCATCCCGTACTCGGCATGGAGGAAGTACTCCCTGAGATTGCACACCTCGCGGTTGTGGAGAGTCTTGGCATTTAAAAAGCCTCGACCTCCATCCTTCCGCGGGATGTACATTCTCATAACCGACGAACGAGGGTGTCGCATGCGATGGGTAGTTAATAGATGACGAACTCTACAATCCAGGGCATCTAACTCTGTCTGTGTCCACCTTAATATGCCGAAGGTGTATATGAGCAGAGGCATAACCCAGCCGTTAAACGCGCGAACCTTGTTGCCACCCGACAAAAGACTGTTAAGTACTTTTGTCAAGCGGCAAAAGAAACGCTCCTTCACCGACTGCTTTATGTCCCTATCTACCATGCCTAACGACTCCGACATACCAAGGTATTTGTAGGTTTCGACTTCGGAGAGAGATCTGAGTGACATTGTCTCAGAAAGCTGCAAGTTCGTGGAATTTACAACTTTCCCCCGCTGTACTTGCATGACCGCACACTTATCTACACCAAACTCCATACTGATAGCGTTGCTGAATACCTGTGTGATATTCAACAAAGCTACCAGCTCCGGTTTTTTTGGTGCAAAAAGCTTGAGGTCATCCATGTACAGAAGGTGAGAAATGATCTCACCCTCTCTTCGAAGTCGATAGCCTAGACCTGACTCCTTCAGTAGAGTGCTGAGAGGATTCAGTGCTAGGCAAAACCACAAAGGACTCAGACTATCGCCCTGAAATATACCCCGCTCAATCCTTATTAGGTCTTGCGGAGCAGAGGGATCCAATCGGCTACCTGGATGTTGAAGGACTGTTTTCCACTGCCTCATACATGATCCTAAGAAGAATCTTAGAGTTGCATCCACTTTATACAATTCCAAGACCCTCTCCAGCCATGTATGAGGCACCGAATCGTAGGCCTTCTTATAGTCAATCCAGGCAGCCGAGAGATTCCCCTTGCTCCTCCTGACCTGCTGGCTAATGGCCATGTCAATGAGGAGGAGCTCCTTAGTACCGCGGGACCCAACCCTACATCCATTCTGAGCAGGAGCCAAAATATTATTCGCAACAATATGCGAGTTAATTTTTACGGTCAGAATGGATGTAAGGAGCTTGTAGATGGTAGGTAAGCATGTGATGGGTCTATAGTTCTTAGCTTCCGCGGTACTACCGGACTTATGGAGCAGGAAGGTGACACCTGTAGTTAGGAAACTTGGAAGAGATCCCAGTTCGAGGGCTTCCTGGAATTGCTTGGCGAGCACCGAGTGTGAACACCGAAACCACTTTAGCCAAAAGTTGTGTAATCCATCCGGCCCAGGACTTTTCCAGTTCTGAGCTGAACGGATCGCACAACTTACGTCCAAGGGGCAGATGGTAACAGCCTCCATGGTTTCAATCGGTTCACACTCGGCCCTCACCACACTCATCCAGTCACCCTCCGTGTGTTCGACGGGCGCAGACCAGATGCCTCGCCAGAAGTTATTCGCGACTTCAGCGTCCGGCATACCCCCGTCGTGCACACTTTGGTCCGGTTTCTCCCAACTTCGGTACACCTTCCTTTGGTCACTTTGGAAGTTGCGGTTCTGCCAGTATCTATCCACACGCTCTCTATAGCGGCGGATACGGCTTGCCCACGCAGAGACTTTCTGCTTCAGAAAGTCGATGCGCTCAGTGACACAGGCCATGTAGTCCTGGGGCCGTGTTTCAGTCCCTGCATAAGCCTGAGTCACGAAACGCATCACTCGGGGGCGATGGTTACCCCCTTTGAAGCAAATTAGTTTTGCAATGAGGGTCCTGAACGTACTGATACGTCTCTCGATCCGTAATTGCCAGGGGGGTGTGCTAGCGGCAGGTCGCGGCACTCGGTCAGTGTCCGGGAACTTGACGCGAGCAACGCGGCACGCCGCAATGGCCCCACAGTACAGGATCGAATGGGTATCAGCTAGGTCTTTGCTAGTCAATAAATATGGGACTAGCAAAGGGTTCAGGGCCCCAATTAACACCAAATTCCGTCTATACGTGGGCAAGCGAGGTAGACGCGGCTTCTCCTCGAGAGGTGCGGACCGATACGACGAAATCGCATCCCCCAGAGCCCTCCTCAGTTGCTCATTCTCCTGGGTACTCACACTGGTAATCTCACAATCGACGTCATCAGCTACGGGGTCCGCCTGTGTAATCGCCGATGCTGACGGTGTTGCAACCGACGGCGAGACAGTCGGGCCTCGTTGCGAGTGGTCAACCACAAGAGCACTCAGCGTTTCGGAGCGTAACCGATCAAGCACAGTGTCATCCAACAGTTTCAACCGTTGGATGGCACGTACCTGATCCGACAGTCGCTGTGCAGTGACGGACACAGTTGGTTCAAGGTCCTGAAACAAAGGAAGCATCCGGACTCGATACGCGGTCAGGTAGGTTCCTGCCTGTGTAGCCCTATAAAATGCGCGCATGACGTTTTCATTGTGTTGTGTTGTCCATCTCATGCGACGCACTATGCCGTCGACTGCGGAGGCCGGGCACGGGGCAGGCTGCCCCGCAGGCCCCAAGCGAGCCGACAGCGGTGGCCGCCCTCGTCGCGCAGGTGGTCGCGGCGGCGGAGGCGGTTGCGGCTCGCTCTCGTCGCTCGACGCGCTGGTATCCGGGGGGGTGCCGTACTCCTCATCCCCGGACGACGACGCGGAGCTCGACGAGGCGAGCGGCGGTGGTGGTGGGCGTGCGCTAGTTGTTTCCGCTCTTTTAGATCTCGTTTGCATTTAATTATTCCTGTTTATGAATTGATGAAAATTTTCCTTTATGGTCCATGATTGACAGAAAGTATATGTCATTGATTTCATCGTGAAATTCACAGAGCACTTTTAGTATGTAAATATATGCCGGATAAAAGGTAAAAATAGGCGATTTTCGAAAAGTAGATGCAGGTAAATGAATCTGTTGTTAATTTTCTTATATTGCACTGGGATAAATTGAATAAAATAAATAATTTTAGAAAATCTCGGATAAAATCCGTGTGACATGAGCGGTGTCAATTTTTTTTTTTTTTTTTTTTTTTTTTTTTTTATTATTATTATTATTATTATTATTATTACTATTATTATTATTACTATTAGTACAGATACTAAATTGTAAAATACTATATTGTAGGTACTTACAGTTACTAGATGACCCCGTAATAGGAAATAAATTTAAACATTCACATTTACAACTTTAAAACTATTATGGTTATGTACATTATTTTCACTAGACTACATACTTACTACATACTTTTACTCTCCGTGATCATGGCGCATTCAACTGTGTCCAAATATCGGGAACAATCAAAACTCAAAAATCATGGTATATATCCCATTTCTAGTGAAAATTATTCACATTTATGTCTATAACTCCTTTCGGGCTCTTGGCACGCCCACATTTAGATAAATAAGTATTGATACTTGATATTTATTCACGGCACAAACAAATTGGCTCTGAGCCAGTGTAGTCGCATGTGGTGCATCCGACATTACAACCACTAGAATTACTTATCTACGAGTGTATTGCGGCCAGATGGCACTTTTAGTACCTAGTAGAGCTTTTTTGTGACATAGTTCGTCCGATTAAGTACTACCACCACACCACCATGCAAAGTAGTAATACTAGCATTGCTGTGTTCCGGTGTGCCGGTGACATTACAGGTACATGAGGCTTTTCATACAAAGGTGGAACCGACACGCTTAGTACGAATTACGGGTAAACTGATGAGGTAAGGATGGTACTGAGCCGTGCGCCTGCTTGTCGTATGATGAAAAGGAGATGGTGGGATCATATTATGTAGCGGGCACATTCCCCGAAATGTAACCTTCTAATAAGAAGATCGAAAGGCATGCTATTTTACGGCGGTGCTCGGGACTCTGGATCCTAGTCTCCGCCATATGTTGCTCTCCTATAAACCTGAAAGCTCTGCATTCGATCAAGTCTGACGCAGCGAGCTGGTGTTTGGCCAAGCCATCCCAAACACGGCAGCAGTACTCTATACCAGACCGGACTTGTGCAGAAACGCTTTATCATTCAGTATGCCCAACTTCATAGCAGCTGTTTTTGCTTTTGACTCAATATATGGTAATGAGCCGAAGTTGAGAGTCAGCGTAAGTGAAACACCTAAGAGCTCAAGATGATATCCTATATCAATAGGTATATCCTGGAAAATACCTACATAACATACTAATGTTGTAGTTCACCGTAGTTGGACTAATAGTTTCTATAACTTTTTACGTGCCACACAATATTTTACCGTATGTGTAAGCATAAAGTTTTTACATTAGTTGGCTGTCGAAAATACAATCTAATATAGCATACTTAAATGTATAGAAGTCCGAAACTGATTGAAAATCGATGCTGACGACAATGAATCATGTAAAAAATGCTCATGGACGATAATTTAAAATACGACACGTGGAAATGGCGATCTGTTAATAATAATTGTTTAATTCGACGAGAATAAACCAGTAAAATGTAACATCAGCTTAGCTGATTCAGTAAAACCACTTAATTCCCAGTTGGAAAATAGTTTTACCAAAACCGCTCCCACAAATTGTATTCAGGTTCCAATTACGATCAAAATCACAGTAGGTATATCAAACAGTACGGCCTATAAAGCTACTAGTCCAGGAACTTTAGACAAAAAATGGGCCAAACTTCGGAAAAACTCCAACCAAGCTGAAAATTTGTGTACACGTACCTTTTAGCTCCCCAAATAACCTCTGAAAAGTCCCACGAGTTCAGAGGTGTGCATAACTTTTGACAGCTAAAAAACGGTCTTTTTTTCCTTTTTTCGGTTTTTTGCCAATATCTTCGTTCCTTTCAATCTTACCGCGATGAAATACTTATAAAAAAGAAAGAATGGAAAATTCTCTACAAAAACGGTTGTATACGGATTATTGATAACTCTAATAGTTTTTTCGTATTCGGGCATTGAATCTCCGATAAAAAAACTCAATAAATAAATTAATTATTAATTTTAAAGCTTTTATTGGCTCCAATAAACCGTTTTTTAATACCCATCCCCAATTTTAAGGGTAAGCACAGCGGCTATTGGTGCCGCCACACCGAACGTTCCAGACAATGGCGTAAACCTACAAAACTCAGTCCGATGTTTCCCATCGTTTTCCGTGGAAATTACTAATTTTATCGATGAACTTTATATAGCATTTTTTGTAGAGAAAAGTATAAGTATACCTCATAGCGGTAAGATCTGCAGGAACGAAGATATTGGCAAAAAACCGAAAAAAGGAACCGTTTTTTAGCTGTCAAAAGTTATGCACGCCTCTGGACTCGTGGTACTTTTCAGAGGTTATTTGGGGAGCTAAAAGGTACGTGTATACAAATTTTCAGCTTGGTTGGAATTTTTCTGAAGTGAAATGCTAAAGTTACTGGACTATACGGCCAAACCGGCAAAGCAAGGCGGGAATGACCGCGTCGGAAAACCGGAAAGCGCTCCGTTTGTTTCCGCATCCTACAGGAAAATTTAATCATGGTTGACCCGTATGTACTTTTATTTATTTATTTGATCTACACCACCGTCCTTTATCGTTCTCGTCAATTCCAGTCCATCCCAAGGTTGTCTGGAAGAGATCGCTCTCAGCGATAAGACCGCCCATTGTACTTCCATAGGTACTTATTTTTCTGATTGTTTTTAATGTTATTTTTATTTTAGTGGTGTGCAATAAAGTGTTATCTATCTATCTATCTATCTATGTACTCACTGCATGTTGTGGCTACCACTAATCGAAAGAACCGTAGTTTTTCTAATATACTTTGGATGTATATTTTTTCACCTCACAAGCTCGGAAATGTTTTGTTTATCATTCGAAATCTGCGTGTAAAAGTGCTTTTTATCCGCTAGCGTGGAAAAGGTTTTTAAAATTCGAAGCTTTCTGTCCAAAGAAGGTTTTTATACCACCAGCCTCATTTTGAAATTGAACGCACTGGCCAGAAATAACTTATTTTAGCTGTTTTTCTTGCACTAGCATTTTCCTCGCTGTAGTGAGGTGAATAATTGAGTGTTTCGCTCGGCAGCAAAATTATTCTGCGTCTCGTACCTTTGATACCTTCGCTACGCTCTCCTTCGCTTGTACATACTCGCGCCAAAAAACAACTTTGAAGCCTTGCATAACAAATAACTATAATATTGTAAGATTGTGATTCATTCGTTGGTAATGCAAATAAATAAACCTCTATTAAAAACATGCACAGCATTCGATTTGATCGCGTCAGTTTGGCTGTGGTCTCCGGTCCAGACCTCCCTAGGCCTGCAATGCTCTAAGGCTGTAGTTATAACGAGAAATCGCGATTAAAGATTATCTATTCATCTTAAACGCACCCTCCTCTCGCCCGTATGTCATGCCCGATATGAACAGAGGTATAATTGAAAAGAGGAAAACGTATAAAATCTATACGTTTTCACTATTAGACCCAAGTTAACGTAAAGAACTTGGAACTTGCGGTACTAGAGCGCAGTAAAGCCTAAATTCATAATTGTATAGTGTCTCTACTGTTCGATTAATATTTTTGTGCTCTGTGTTTCTCGGGATAATTGCAAGCAATACAAGCTGGGTATCGATTCTTTGGAGAAGTGCCAGAAAACACCCCTACCATCGGTACTCAGACGAAAGATATACGTACATTATAATAAGCCAAATGGGCGACTGACGAGGGTGACCGTAAAGTATCAAAGTTATGTCACTATTAACGCAGAGAATCTGTCACCTGTGGGTAGAGGTCAGAATTTTTATTAATAATGATTCTTTTGTCAGTTGTAATAAAATAAGTAATAAAATTAATTTAGACGTCATAAAAGTGTTAGAAAACAGAAATAACTATCGCGAAGACATCTTTTATGTTTTTCCGCGTATTTTTAAATATAAATATGAAACAGTGAATGTAAATGAGCCATAACTGCGCCTCGTGACATTTTCAGATGATGAAAATATCTTCACAAAATTAGAACAAGGACAAGGAAATGTTACACGCAATGTATAAACATAAACCTTGATCTTCATTCCAAATATTTTTAATAATAACTATTGAATTAAACATTAACGGTCTCAAAGATTTCCTTCGATTTCTATTCATAGTAATTATTAGCTGGTGCGACGGAGATTCACTAAGCAAAACTTAAAAAATCGTGTTTACTAAGTGTTTCGCTTATCGTGTTTACTAACGTGGTATTTTACTACTATTTTTACTATCTCTAATGTCAGTCTTATTTTTTTTTAATACTTCCTAGGTAGTTATTTAGTTAGGTATTCATTTATTCACTTAAAAATATACAGACTGTTGGAAAGCAGTCATGAGCCTATAGACGCCTGCAATGCCAGAGGCATAACACGCGCGTTGCCGACCATTTAAAAATTCATCTGCCAGTATAGTCTACTCGCACCTAAACTTTCTAAATACGAATTCTTGCGCTCGGCCGCGAAATATTAATCTTGGTATTCCATATTCTCTGACTGACGCAAATTAGCGAAGAGCGATCTGAAATCGCGTTTTCCCAGAGATGGGCTTTTTCGATGCTAGGTCGCTTTTTCGCCCCAAAAACCCCCATATAGCAAATTTCATCGAAATCATTAGAGTCGTTTCCGAGATCACAATTTACTTTATATTTTATTTATGTACAATATACAAATATTGCTCGTTTAATAGTACAGGATGCACAAAACTTGCTGAAAATACTTCGGGTATCAGCTGACACAAGCTAAGTTGTGAAGTTTAAATTAGCATTCGATCGAGAACTTTCCGTAGGGGGTTGACGCAAAAATCACGTACGATGGTTCCAAGTGAAAATATGTAACGTACCAACGACTGGATTAGCGCCAGACGAAATACCTGACAGCTGCCCTACTAGTAGGTCTGTTTGTGGTCGTGTATTTGTGAACGCGGATGCTGTTGTAATGTGTGGTTATGCTTTATTTTAATGATTGCGATCTGAACACGTCTTTTTGTTATGGCATTCTTATTTAGGTACCTACTAATATAGAAACGGCACGCAATGCAAATACTGTAGAGTTATATATAGTTACTTCTTGGAATACCTCATAGGTTCCTAGGAATTCGTTGTTTGTTTTTGGGGTGTCAATTTTAATTAGGGTTCCGTACCCAAAGGGTAATACGGAAGCCTATTACCAAGACTCCGCTGTCCGTCCATCTGTTCGTCTGTCACCAGGCTGTATCTCATGTGATAGTTAGACGGTTGAAATTTTCACAGATGATGTATTTATGTTGCCGCTATTACAAAAATACTAAAAAATAGAATAAAATTAATATTTAAGGAGGCTCCGATACAACAAACGTGATTTTTTGCCGTTTTTATAGATATTGGTACGGAACCCTTCATTTACAAAAATACTAAAAAATAGAATAAAATTAATATTTAAGGGGGCTCCGATACAACAAACATGATTTTTTGCCGTTTTTATAGATATTGGTACGGAACCCTTCATGTGCGTGTCCAACTCGCACTTGTGCATTTTTTTTATTTTTATTATATCTAACAAGCGAAGAAGGCCTAGTACCTACAGCCTCTAAAGTTACCTAACAGTGTTATACTTAACAAAATCAAGTTGTCCATGTGTCTCACAGGTAAATAATCGATGAATACTGAATATAATAATGTAGTAGCCAAGTTGTTGGTAGGAAACTACGAGTGATCTATTCTCTAGATAGCTATTGAATATATTATATCTAGACAAACATAGTTCTGCATAAACATTTCCTGATTTTGGCACTGAAAGTACACTTTTACAAAGTATTTCTTAGATTTTCCAAATAGTTTTCAAGGATCGCATTGCAGATACTATAACATTACTCGCATCATTTATTACAACATGTTATTTCGTTGTTTTCGTTCGTTTTATTGGTTCTATCAAGACAGGATTGGCGATCGACGCCAGGGGATTAACTATACCAACTGGCCTGACGCAATCTTGTGTGTTGGTTTCCGATTCTACCAAGTATCAGACCGTTTTGATTCTTCCTTCTACACATACACAGTACGTAGTGGTTAGATACAGGCAAAAACATTTTCAAGCTCAACAAAATGTTCATGTGGAGAGTGTTATTTGAAGAATTTGGTGTGGCGGAAGAATTAGCTATGTCGTACATAGTAAGCACCAACTGACTCGTATTGCTAACATATTATGAGTTAGCCGTGATATCTCCAGCCTAAAAATACAGCCTCTTTCTCCTCCCGTTGATGTCGTAAATACCGACTAATGATTTACACCAGGGGATGGGCAGCAGCTATTATTTGAGTACTTAAAACCAATACTGCGATCACCAATCTGGATACCTACTGAGTGTGGTGGTTATGGCTAATCCCTATTGCATTCTATAGGAAGCCTTGTCAATTCAGAGGACTTCTAAAGCCTGCTGCTGCTAATAATGGTGATGATTATGAGCTAATGTCTACAAAACGTTTGTTTTGTTTTATGTTAGAGAAACAAGCGCACGGATTAATTGGTACTGATACCAGGTCTGTATTCTTAGCCTAATAAATTCTAAACTGTGTATTTCAGGTAACGGCTACATCCCTACATCGAGCCTGCGCGAAATCCTGGCAGCCTTGGATGATCAGCTCACTCCTGACCAGCTGAACGAAATGATCGCCGAAATAGACACTGACGCTTCAGGAACTGTTGATTTTGACGGTGAGTGAAAATAAATAGACGATGAATTAAACGTAACAGAGAAGAAAATAGAGACTTGCGAGTAAAAGAGAGGTAGCTGAATTAATAAAATTTGAAATATAAACTGATACTGTGGGAACTGTTGATTAAGAAACAATGCTAGTTAAACGAGATAAACGTAGCATAAAAAAAGGCTAGAGGATCGAATAAATTAAGGTATCAGATAAATTCGAGTAGCAGATAAATTAAATAGTTTCTTGAATTGACCTTGAGATATAACTGAATAAGCAAGTTGAAGTGGTAATTGGTTGGCCATATAGCACGCAAAACCAAACACCATTGGGGAATAAAGGTGGGTGACCACGAACCAGACGCAGAATAAAAAGGCCCCACTCTCGATTGATCAACGATATTTTAAAGTCCGCAGGATGTCAGTGGATGGAGGCGAAGACCAGTCAACATGGCATTCTATGAGGAAGGCCTACATCCAGCTCTGAACTTCTGCTGGCCATATAAGTGCTGCTACATAGTGTTTTTTCAGTGAATAAAATAATCTTTTTATAATGGGAATGGTATAAGGACATATTTATATACCTACATTATTACATAAAAGGTAAACCCACAACAAAATAAAGCCGATTTTAAAATAACAATTTATGTACAAAACAAAGCAAAATTTATCTGGGTACACTGTTGAGATTACACGCTTTGTATTCCAACCCGTATTATTTCACAAAATCCCAAATAAATTAAAAAATCTTGCTTTACATGTTTGTTTTTGGTGGTAACTCAATTACACCGTATCGGCTGAACTGATTTCAATGAAACTTGTTAGATAGATCAGAATCTTGGATGGGCAGCGTTCGGAAAACTTCGCTATAGCTTGACGTCACGGATACCGCAAACCTCAAGACGAAAGTCTATAATCAGACCGCTAACTATTGGCCGCATAGTAAAGCTCAAAGTTGCTCAGCGGGCTATGGAGAGATCTATGCTCGGAGTTTTACTACCTGATAGAATCCAAAATGAGAAGATCCGTAGAAGAACCAAGATCACCGGCATAGCTCAGAATTAGCAAGTTGACGTGGCAATGGGCAGACCATATTATGGCATATGACAGAACTGACAGGGGAAGATAGTTCTTGAGTGGCGATCACAAATCGGACGATGCAAGAAATGAATGCCCCCTTTCGATGGACCAAAGACATTATCCAGAAGCCTAAGTCCAGCAGTAGCTTCTGTAGACTGGTGATGATGATGATGATGATGATGATCAGAATCTCGCTAGTACCTGCACCTGGATGGACTGGGGCTATTTACAACCCAGGTACCACGCCTGCAAACCTCCGGACTGATCTAGTTCTAGATATATCCCAAGTTTTAATTTCACCTTTCAGAGTAAACAATTCGTTATTCCCACAGTACAAAGGTCAGAGGCTTCTCATTTTACACTTAATTACTTCGAAATGATTCCTCAGAATGTGATTGTTATTTTTGAAGGTCTCATTTCCCTAATTTCTCGTTTCAGAGTTCATGGAAATGATGACTGGCGATTAGAATGAAACCTGGAGACAGAGTCTTTTTCGTAATAAATAATCTTTTGTTGTAGAATTATTTTGTTGTTTCATTTTACTGGAGTCGGAAATATCTAATAAATAATAATAAATAGCTGAGTGAAGGTTGGTATTATTATTCTAGTTATTAAGAGTCTATTCGACGATGGTTCAGGCTTCCTATTCAACGCACGCGGTGACCGCAAACGCTAGCGAGTGTCGTGCACTGAAGAAAATAATGAATTTCAAAACAAATAAAACTACAATGCCTTCTTTATATCTAGTTCAATTATCATGCAAAGTATCAAGACCTTATTTAAAGTATTCATTGAATACTAATGGTTTAATTTGTTGGGAGGCAACTTTGTGATTTTTTCTATAGCGAGTTCTGGAATAGTGTTTTATCTACACCATCTACCTACACTATTATATATTTTTTACTATTATAAAGAGGAAAGATTTGTACCTATTTTATTTTTGTATGTTTGTATGTTTGTAATGAATAGGCTCAAAAAGTACTGGGCCGATTTAAAAAATTCTTTCACCAATAGAATGCTACATTCTTCCAATTTGACATAGGCTACATTTCATTTTGAAAAAAATTAGGGATCCTTGGTAAAATTTGTACTATATAAAAATAAGTCGGGTTTTCCTTCCTGACGCTATAACTCCAGAACGCACGAACCGATTTGGCTGAAAATTGGTGGAGAGGTAGCTTAGAACCAGGAGATTAGGGGGGGGGGGGGTTCACCGGGTGCTACCCGTGCGAAGCCGGGCGAGTCGCTAGTAAGAGAATAAAGGCATGGACGAATGCCATTATTTTATCAACTTTACCATTATATATATATATATATATTACAAAATGAATGCTGCTGCATTGTTAATGTGACAGAGGGTCATGCTAAGCAATGTGAGAAAGTACTGTGGTGCCGCACTGAAGGCAAAGGCTTCACTTATTTCTCTCCAGTCCTCTCTGTTTTGGGCAACTGGGGACCAATCCTTTAAACATGTTTCACTTTAACCAATTCTCTAAGCTCGTTTTAAATACATATTTTTCAACACCTATGTAATATTGGTTTATCAGAACATACTTTTTTCCTTATGTAGTAGTAGAACTTTTTTGTGACAGATTTCTTCCGGGGAAGTACTACCTCCATACCTATTTCTGTTGCAAAGCAGTAGTGCTCGCATTGCTGAGTTCCAGTTTGAAGGGTATGGGTGCCGGTGAAATTACAGGCACATGAGAGTTTTCATCTTCAGTAACTCCCATTTGTTCTATAGGACTGTTACGTCATATTATGTCCTAGGGTGGCGGACGCAGTGTAATGCCATATAGGGTGCATCATAGGTGGACGTGACCTGTGAGATAATGCATTGTTAAAGGCAGAGGTTTCCATAGGTGGACGTGACCTGTGAGATAATGCATTGTTAAAGGCAGAGGTCATAGGTGGACGTGACCTGTGAGATAATGCATTGTTAAAGGCAGAGGTTTCCATAGGTGGACGTGACCTGTGAGATAATGCATTGTTAAAGGCAGAGGTTTCCATAGGTGGACGTGACCTGTGAGATAATGCATTGTTAAAGGCAGAGGTTTCCATAGGTGGACGTGACCTGTGAGATAATGCATTGTTAAAGGCAGAGGTTTCCATAGGTGAACGTGACCTGTGAGATAATGCATTGTTAAAGGCAGAGGTTTCCATAGGTGGACGTGACCTGTGAGATAATGCATTGTTAAAGGCAGAGGTTTCCATAGGTGGACGTGACCTGTGAGATAATGCATTGTTAAAGGCAGAGGTTTCCATAGGTGGGTCATCAGCATGTTCCGTAACTCACACAGTAAAAAGAAAAAGAAAAAAGGCTAATGGTATAAGCATCATTCGTGCTTATGCCTTGTAGCTCTCTTATTTCGAGACACCAAAGGACTTTACAACCATGACAACAATTCTAAAATCAGTAAGTATTTCCTTTGTCTGCTCGATCGTACAAAGAAACGAAGTTTTACAGAGGCGATGTTTTATAATTAAAACATGCTTAGACAAGCAAATCTGAAGCAAGACTAAGAATGCTCTAATTAACACGTGAAAGGCTTTATGAACTTTGAATTCATTGGTTTGCAGAGCCTGTGGTCAGAGATTAGGGCTGCCAGACGTTTTAGAAAGAAAGTTAAACAGCAACAAAAAAAATCTAAATGAAGAAAACCAGGGAATAGATGAAGAAACCCCGAGAAACTTTTTAGCATCAATCTGCAGTAAAGTATACAGAGTTGCTGTCAGCAGGGACAAAGCTAAAATTAAACTATTAAAAAAAATGTAGAGAGAGCTTCGTAGATAGAGTTATAGAAATCCACTCTGTTGTCCCACCCTCTGGTTGTCCAATGGACCGGAGAACCGGTACGATTGGCAGAGATAAGGATGCAGCAAAAGGCCGTAAACCACTACATGTACCTTGGCAAACGCCCTTGAGGTGCTTGGCATTACCTTGCTGCATCGTCGTGATGGATCGGGGATCATCCGGTAGCTTCTCTACAGATGTTCGTAGATGTAACCCCCTTCTCTAGGTTTAGCCCACTGACGTGGTGTACCGGGATGTAGCCGCTGTAACTACAGCATCTTGGAGCCATTTGACGACCTCTGTGGCGCAGAGGGCGAAGGTTGGCGTGCAACGCAGGAGGTTGCGGGTTCGATTCCCGCCTCGGAACAAATATTTGTGCGATCGCAGATATTTGTTCAAAGTGTTCTGGGTACTTTCTATGTATAATAAAAAATATCTATCTATGTCATATATTGTATTAATTATATCAGTTATCTAGTACCCATAACACAAGCTCTGCTTAGCTTGGGGCTAGATAATGTTGAGTGAACTGTCCAGCATTATTAATTTATTTTATTTATTAGAGAAGAGATTGTGGAGCTTAGATAGTGACGCAACTCCACTACATCCCATATATACATAGGACTCGCATCTTGAGGCTTCCGTATCAAGTCCGATAATCCCTTAGTCGGCTTTTACGACATGCACGGTAGGAGACGGTGGGTCTATTTATAGGCTGGACAAAACGCGTCATAATCTTTTCGCTTGAATATCTTAACTGTGAGAAGCACAGCCCTAGAACGCACTCCGCACCTCATCGCATAGCAAAGCAGGGCTGCAGGCGCCGGCTTAGGCAAAGCTCAAATGAGGAGCTCTGGGCATTTCCATATAGCTTAGCGGTTGTTTTGCTCTTTGTTCGTAATACTTATGCTTTGAAAGCGTACTATTAAACATTTTGATAAGTGACGAAAAAAGCGATTTCCATCTACCTGTTTGAATATATCAGACTAAAATTGAATGATTAGATTTCACTGGGATCCCCTGGGGGATCAGGTTAGGGGATCCTGGTGGCCTCACTCTTAAAACCATAAACGTACTACTAATAAACGTGGGTTATTCTCGGAATAGTTACGCCATATTTACCGCCTTCGATCGATTTTGAATCTGATTGTCAATGCAAATTATAAAATAATGTAGGTATAACTATTTCAAGGATAATCAGAGTTTTATAGTAACATGGTTTAAGATCAGTATACAATAAATATATATAAAACCAGCCAAGCGCGAGTCAGACTCGCACATAAACGGTTCCGTACCATCGTATAAGATTTTTAACACTATGTACTTTTTAAGATCGAGCAAATGACACCGAAAGAATCACGTTTATTATATGGTTTAATTTTAATTTATTTTAATTATTTGTTTTTACATCGGCGACAGAAATACACACTGTGAAAGTTTCAACTGACAGGCAAGGACACACCATGAAATATCGACGATGCAAGTGAGTATCAACTCATACTACTCAACTGTTTCAAACTCGGTCGTAACAGCTGAGTACTCTTTTATCCCTTTTCCTAAACACACAGAAACAAATACGTTGTACCCGTATCCAAATCAGGCCCCGCTGAGTCAGAAGGCATCAGCAAAACTTAGATTACTGCGTATTTACATACACAGATACGGGTCTTTTAGTTAAGTTGTTTACCTGTGAAAGAGGTTTGTTGTGTTACGTATAAATTGAGATAAAAGATGGAATAATAAAATTGCAGGTCTGTTTTCACTCGTATTTTTACTTGAAATATTCTTATCTAACTACAAATATACCGGTCAAGCGTCTCGAACCACGCATAATGTAGGGTTGCAAGTTTACTCAAGTCAAAACTAGATGTCGCCACTAGTAAAATAGAACGCGCTATCACTGTCATGTCTAAAACCGTACGTTTTTGTTAGCGCGATCTATTAAAATACACATTTTAGCAGCGTTATCTAGTTATCGTTGCAAGCTTGTTGCAAGCACAAATTAAGTTTGTAGGCGTCACCACTTTGTATAACTGTGCAAAATATCAGCATAATAATACAACATAACAGCTAACAGTCACATTCATAGGCCTGATCCCCACTAGGATTCCCTGTGTCTTAAGTATCAGCAACTACGAGTACCTTGGTACCACAACACCTAGACCCGGAACAAATATTTGCAGATCATACAAACATTAACAGCGGGAATCGAACCCGCAACCTCTCGCATCTCAGCCGGCTACTCGCACTCCGCATCAGAAGTCGTCAGAGATAGTACTAATAGTCTACGAGTAAAACGGCTCAAACATGAGCTACACAAAAACACGTATTAAACTAATAAGAAACAGATATGAAGGTACGAGGTGTAACTCAAGTAAATAAATGTCTCTGCCTCAGCATGAGTTGGTTGACTAGCAAACTAGCAACCACCGCTGGTCTTCCGTCAGAACCACTTGTTGGAACCACAACGGACGGACAGACAGACGGACAGACGCACAAAGCGAAACTATAAGATTTCTTTGTCTGACTTCAAAACCATAAAAAGAAGTGCTTATTTTGGGCAACAAGTTCATTGAAAACTGATACCCTTGTAAATCCAATTCATCCATGCAACTCACAGCAATAAATTGTATCAATTCGTTGATAAATTATCATAATTATCCATAAATGGAGAGCGCGCGCAAGACTGCTCTCAAATGAATAAGATTGTGATAGTTGAGTTACGCTTTAACATTTCAAAATGATCCAACGAAATTAAACCAAAACCTGTCGTAATTTTCATCACGACCCAAATCACAAAGTCGATTAAAGACTCGACGACAGTTTCTCTGGAGATCGCAAGGCAATTTTCATAGTTTAACTTGACCTGCCCTTCGGATGGAATTTCACAATTTCGGGTAGAGTTGTCAGATGCCCAGTTTTAGCCATGTTTTTATAAGTGTAAAATTCATGACTTTATCGACTAGTCTTTTCCTGGGTATTAGTACTATATAGTATTTTTTTATCTGTGGTATTAGTAAACTATGCACCTGCATAAACTGCAGTTGAATAGTGAGAACTATTCAACTACCTCGATGTGTTTGTATTTATCATTATAATCATTTAATAATTTAATTTATTACTGTTACTATTAGCCCATACTGTCCCATTGTTGGGCAAAGGCCTCCCCCCATTTCCGCCAGTCACCACGGTCCTGTGCAACCGTTTCCCATTCCTTCTCATAGGCGTTCAGTTCGTCCCGCCACCTCATGCGTGGTCTGCCGCGACGCGGCCTGGCTGTGTCAGTGCTCTATGCCGTGGCAATTAATTTAGTGGTCAGTAACTATTTTGAATATAAATATATATTATATGTGCAATCTAACAGTATAACACATTTCCTAAACAGTACAAATCAATAGCATAACATTTTCAAATACCAAAAAAATTACAAAATTAATCCGGCATTTCCATAACACATATTTTCAGATTCGTCCGGGTGTATTTACTTCTCTCGTGTACGTAGGTACTTGTGGGAGTCGCAACCGTACGGAATTCACCGGAATTAGGTTTGTGGGTCGCAGGACGATTACGTAAGATTCTACGACGGATGCGGGATGTTTTCCACGATTTGTAAGTGTACAAAGTTTAAATGGGTCTCTGATTAATTGGTGAAGTTTAATATCAGTTAAGTACACAAAGTTCGAAAGCATGTGATATTTGCACTGAAGCCGTAAAAAGATAGCCCGTTTGCTTTAGCTCTGAATTCTCACACGCCTAAATTGCGATGAAATGCCAGGTTATGAACTAAACATGGTAATAAGCTTCAATGCGTCAACAATCTTATCTGAATATGCTTGCCTAAATACCTAAACACCTACAACTTACCCTTGTATTTAAATATAAGCCTGTGTGGGTACCTAACCTTAGTAGGTACCTAAGTAATTTATAGCGAGTTCTCGGTGGTTGTCCTACAGTTCCTTTTTTCAATCATAGTTACATAATTTGCACTCATAATTTTTTTTCGCTTGGGAATAGCAGATAGCTTCCGAGTATCATGGCTACTGTGACGACAGCAGCATTCTAAGGCGAGCCTGAAAAACGGCGTGGCTGTGCTCTCAACCTTTTCTCTAAGATTACCCTTTATCTTTAAATATTATACTTCTATTTATAGTGTAAGGAATAATTGCCCCTTTATTTCTTTAAATAACAAGACTGTTTACCAGCAGCGATAACACAAAAATTCAATGTCAATTTAACATTTACAGAACCTCCTAATTGTTAAAATTCATTGATTCATTGCTATTCACCTCTCTGACCCCATTATCCCGAAAAAGAAAGAAAACAATCATTTGACTAAACGTTTATCAGCGTTATCAGTAGATACAAGAACAGAGCCGTGCCCAGCCTGAATAAAGCCACAGTTTTAGAATACAGCAGACGTACCGTCATTTGACAGTAATATACCGGTGACCGCAATTTGAGCCTAGTTCAGCCAAAGAAACTTTGCCATGTTTCCGCTATACTTCAGCCGTCATTTGTCGGACGATACTATCGTGAGAAACTTATTGAACATTCGGAGGAACTTAGATTGTATTGGAAGGGTTGTTTTTAGCCTGTCAAGGTCGCACAACTTTGGAAATGTTTATCGGTGAGCGTCAGACGCAATCGGATCTGATGGAAGTTAATGAAGCAAGTTTATGAAGCCTGCCTACAAATCATTCGAAATGTAATTGACAACAACTTGATAAAACTTCAGCGATACAAAACAGTATTCTAAAGTGATAAGCCTGTGAAAAGAAATATTATCACTTAAGTTATCCATTGGTTTTTTTTACTGTAATTTCAATTTTGTTACCTTTCCTAGATTTTTTTTTGCAGAAATAATTTTTAATGTACAGTATTGAGTAAGATATCCATTTTATCCGCCTGCAAAGCAACGTAATCATCATCATCATCAACCATAGACATCCACTGCTAAACATGTCTTCCCGCAATGAGGAGATATACCATAATCGCCACGTTAGGTTGACGGATTGATGATCGAAGTATTGGTGTTGAGTACTCAGGTCAATGTCAATGTCTGCTGCTCATCTCCTGGTGTAGGTAATCCATGGTAGGAGACTGAAGAATCTATTCTTAGGCCGGACAATCCAACGAGCATTAGATCACAGCCAAGCGAGATGATTATGGCAAATTCCCTCTGTTCCCTGGGAAAGGCCTTTTCCAGCATTAAACATATACCGGCTGATAAAGAATACCTATAAGAAATAAGACAGTTTCATATTTGTTCCTGAACTAATCACCTTGAGTTAGAAAGTATTTTATGAGATAAGTTACAAGTGGGTATGTTGTAATGTTGTTCCATGATGCATGTCACTTACCGTCGCTCAAATATCTACACCTCATGATGATCATGTGTCTACTGCTACAGCTAAAACAAACTACAATTTATTACGCGAATGGGATATGACGGAACTTTGGCAATGGTTTTTATCAACACCTATCAATTTTGGAATGATTTCACACTAGGAGACAAATAGTATGTCGTCGACATAAATCAGAATTATTTGTATAGTTCGGTTACGGCGCACGATGCAAATGAAGTTGAAAACTAAGCTCATAACCATAGAATAGTTAATAGTACTGCACTAACATATATACAACAATGCATCAAAACTAAGCTCAACAATCGTTAGTTTTCGTCAGTGTATTAGTGTGGGTGGGCGCTCCTTTGTTATCAGTATGACACGCACACACGCATAAAAGGATGGCTTCAGTTTGCTGAAGGCTATGTTCCGTATTTTATTCACTAAGCTTCGTAAAACTTCAAGCCAAAATACAAGGTTTCATTAATTATGTGTAGCAAAGTTATCAAAGAAACACATAAACTTTCTGGTACATGGTGCCAAAATAATATTAAGTACGATTTCGAATACCCAGAATAAATGATAATTTACTGAATTTAATATGTAAACAAAAATCATTGCCGATTGTCATTAGTGATGAACAGGCGTGATAAGCATTACTTCTTTACCTGACTTACGCTCCTAAAGCTACTGGTGCTTGCGCTCCGGGCCTGCAAGAAGAAACATTCGTTCCTATACACGAGCACACACAGCCAGTACCAACCAAGAAGATCGACATGCTAGCTGCTAGAAGGTAAAACTACTATCGCACTTACGAAAAGTAAAGTGATTTAAAAGTAGATTTGTTTTGGAACAACTTTTACATCGATAATTTTTATTTGAAATTTTCTTTTTACCCAAAGTACCACATGATTTATTGCTTCTACGTTTAGAAATGTAAAATGACTAAGTAAATTCTTATAATGTATTTAGTTTCAATAACGCAGCTTTTGGGCCTTTAATATTTTTGGAAATGGATTAGTTCCAGCTCTGTCACTTTTGCATTATTTACTTGACAGGCATATTTACCAAAAATGTCTCCAGCACAATAAATAACTTAAATTTATCTATTTTAAGGGAAAATGGAGCCTGCAACGAACTTTTAGCTGCTTATTTTGCATAACTTTGGAGAACCTATTAAAACTCCGCGAAGACCAAAAATTACTTCGGGCTTATTTCCTTTGAATGGATCAAAATAATATTGCTGCGATATTACAAAGTTAAACATATATTACAAAGTTAAAACAGTTTTTCATATCTTTTTATTATTAAAAAAATGTAGTGGAATCTATATCGAGATCTCAGGTGTGTTTCCCCGCATAAAAACATTTCATCACCACAAGCTTGACAATTTCTAAAAACAACGAATAAGAAATAACTAATATCAAACCTACGAATAATAAAATACAAAGTAAGAAACTGGAAATGATAGTTTTACTATCTAGGCAGCTTTTGTGCATGTGCTACAGCAAGTTGGAAGAATAGACAGACAGATCGTGCATTTAATCTTGTTGGTCGGGTACACATATAAAACAGTCAATGTATATGCACATTTAGATTTGGAGCAAAACTTTAACCTCAAAGAACTTTTTAAGAGTTTAATTAAACACATTCAGAATGTATTGTGTTAATTTAGTTTGAGTGTAGTTAATAGTCTTAGTTAATTAAATAATCTTAGTAAGTATTCAAAATTCAAATTTAGCTCCAAAACACACAGAACATATAATCCAATAATGCAAGCATTGTTATTGTGTAAGTAAATAGAATCTGAGAAGTGTTAGTCCATTCATATCGCCAGAGAAAGCTAGATAGACATAGTTTGCAATCATAAATCGAAGCGGCTCTTTACAAAAAGTCAGTTCAGCAAAGTCATCAATTGGGTTAGTTTTTAAATAATATGAAAAACAATTTGGATGCTTATATATTTTTGTTGTAAAGAGCACTTAACATATAAAGCACTTGCAAAGACATTCAGCAACATTAATTTATTTACATTTAGACATATATCGTCACAATAATTTCTTGCACGTGTATTTGTATAGTGTGCAAATTAGATCATTATAACGTTGGTCAAAATTCTCGTTCCTGAAAAAAATAACACGAAGGAATATAGAATATATAATTGTATTAACATTCAAAACACGACAAAAAACACCTCACGTGAAGGGAGTAAATCCTGTGATATCCGTCGTAAACTGGTTTGAATCTCCAATCTTCGAAGGATTTCGGTAATATAGGATCTACGAATTCTTAGATTTTTCATTTATTCATAATTTATGAGGGTCACACACAGTCTTCTTACAAAACTATTTAGATTTTTTGACAACTGATATCACTTGAAAAATTTGCCGGTGAAATTACAGGCACATGAGACTTTTCATCTTTATGTCTCAGGGTGGCGGGCGCAGTGCAATGCCGCATAGGGCACGTCCTAGGTGGACGTGACCTATAAGGTAATGCACTGTTCATAGGCAGAGGTTACCGCTTAACATCAGGTGGGCCATCTGCTTGTTCCGTCATTCAAGTAGTATAAAAAAAAAAAAAAAAAAAAAACTTGCTTCTATAGTAGATTACTTTTATTATGTGACTGAGTAACTGAGTAAAATCTGAAATGCTTCGTTTTGTTAGTGGTAATGGCGGTAATTACAAATATCACAAAATAATTATTTACTACTAAGTTTAATTTACCAATAATTAAAAATCGTGTTTGAAATTAGGTTCAATTAAAAAATACACAAGAACATTAATATACATTTACAAAAACTAATAATGTCAGCTGAAATAAAATTGTATAATATAGGGTATATTTAAAATTATCACATTTCATGAATTCATCAACCGTGTAGAAACACCCTTTCAACAGAAGCTTTGTAAGACTCTGTTTAAATAAGTTAACACTATCAATAACTTTCAACTCTAATCCATACCCATATCAAAAACAAATAACATACGAGTAATGCAAGACTCAATTGTCAATTGTTAAAGAATGAAATTAATTTCCGTTGTATGAAACGCATGCAAATTCAATTATTATTATTATTAAAACGAATCTATGTAATTACCTATGGGGAAATAATACTTGAGAAAAAAATAAAAAAAATACCTACGTGAGTTATTACCAGTTTTTTTTCCATTATGAATATTACTCACCGATGTTTTAATAGTATTATTGAAATAATACTTATTTTATTTATTATTTATTTATTATAATACAATACCTACTACAATGTGTCGGTTCGTTTGGAAATTATTATATAACTACCATGCACCCGTGGCTTAGCTTAGTTAGCTTCCTAGTACCAGGAAAAAAGTAGCCCATATATTATTAAACTAGGTTATAATCTCTAATAAAATGTACTGAAATCTACTAGGGCTTCATTTTCAAATTTATACGGCTAAAGCTCGAAAGGGGAATGCAATATTCGAGATTTCATTTGCACGTAAGACTAAAACTTTTGAATGTATTGAGAAAGACACTATTTTAAAAGTAGTCCTTACTTTTTGCGAGGCATTCAATAATAAAGTAAACAAGAGTAGATATGATGATGATTAATGCTAAGTAAAGTAGTGAGACAAGAAATGTTCGTAAAGCATAGCTACAAAAAACAAAGCGCTTGGAGCAAGATGATACTTATTTCTATGACTTTAGGTTGAAAATTCCGTTCTTATTTAAAAATCCGCCTTAATTTTTTACTGAAGTAAAATAAAGCTCGAACAAAACTGCGGACAGAAATGGTAGAATATCTGTTATCGTGGCAATGCCCACGGGACAGCTGTGCCGTCCGTCAGCCTCCGGGCACGTCAGTCGATGCCGCAAAAACTGTGGGTAAATATTTTATCAGGAATGGTTTTGGGCACTTTGGGAGAATCGTTGAATCTCTTTCCTAGTCAGAGCAAAATTACAACTTACCTAATTGAAATGTGGGTGTAGTACAGTATCATAATTTTACATATATATATCTCAAAATACAAAAACGTTATCTTGATCAGAATCTGAGGATTAACCAAGCTAATTAGTTAGTTAGTTTATTAGTAGAATTAGTAGGGCACATAATGTGGTATTTAACTTCATCGCTATGTAGTAGTATATTTATTTACACTCAAATCGAAAAATTCGGATTACGAATTCAAATACGGTTCTATACAGACGCACTTTATAGATGCATATACATAAAATTAACAATAAAACTCATTATAGTACCGCGAACTGTATCATAAAACTCATTATAGTACCGCTATCTTTTTTTTATTAATTCACTAAACTAGTCTATGGTTATAGCCTGAATATGAAAAAAAAGGCGCACGCATGCGCAGTTCGAACTGTGAAAAAATGGCGCAAGCATGCGTAGTTTGAACTTAATTTCCCGCGATTCCCATATTACTATACCAAATAAATTACTTCCTTGTAACCTACCTACTTTGTTTAATTTAAATTTTTCCTATGAGTGAAGATAATGTAGTGTATGAAACTGCATATAACTTGGGTATTAAAACACTCGAGTCAACCTGTTATCGCATTCGGCTTCGCCTCATGCGATAAACAGACTCTCGTGTTTTAATACCCCTTCTTATATGACAGTTGCATAAACTACTATTACTATAGTATATTATGTATTCGAGTTATGTAAACGTTTTCTTATTCATCTATCATTATTATTGTTGTTATTATTTATTTATTTTACTCTGTGCACCGTCGTTCGTTATTACTTCGCTCATTACTATCCATCCAAAGGTTGCCTAGAAGAAATCGGTTTCAGCGATAAGGCCGCCCATTGTACTATAATTTTATTTAGTTAATCCTTTTCTTTTTGTGTTTAATTTTTTTGGTGTACAATAAAGTTTTAATATATCTATCTATCTATATAATTTTATTTTCTCTCAGGTCATTTGCTTTTTTTATTTTTGTTCACTATTCTTTGAATCATTTCTGAAATTTGGTGTTCCAAGTCAAGTGAGTAATAACAATATTAGTTCAAACAATCAAAAATAATAAGATATTGAACATGGGTGCATTTTAATAATTATGACGTCATCTACAAGAGTTGTTAATAGGAACATAGAAAAAAAAACACATTACATACATAAACATGAATGTGTCTAAAACAAAGGCAAGAGTGAATAGGTGCCTTCTAGCCTCTCTTCTATAGCTTCTAGATTATGGACCTTTGTGTTCCATCGTCCGTCCTATCATCACTTACCAACAGGTGAGAATGATCGCGGTCATAGGAAGGTATATCAATGTTAAAACAAAAGAACAGAAACAATACAAAAAAAATACATTCAAAAACAGGCAAAACAATGGGCGGCCTGAAAGCGATCTCTTCCAGGCAACCTTTGGATGGAACGAACTGAGCATAATGGAGCAAAAATTCAGTTCCAAAACACAGGAAATGTGATACGAGCGCTATGCATCATCGAGGACCATACGGGCGAAGATACCACACCACAACACATCAGTCACAGAAAACAAAAAATTATACCATTGCGGTCACCAATAAAATGTATGAAAATGCCATCGGATAACAATATCAGATCGGATAGTGTGGAAACGCTCTAACCGAATCGTTATTTCTAAAAACTCTATTTCTAGACAGATTCTTTCTCTCAAAGTGCTTCTCATTCGTCAAGCTGCCGGGGATGTCAGCTGTCAGCGACTTTATTGTCGAATCGAGTTTTCCGGCTTCTGACTGTCGAGAACATTATTTTCATAGTAATACTACTAGTATAGTATTATTTTATCTGTGGTAATACCAAAGTTAGTCATAAAACATGACTAACGCTTGCCCGTTCTTTGTAACTTTTCATTAGAATTCTTCTAATATTACCATTTTGTAAAAATTTAAAAATACCTAGCGTCATCTAGTTCAAAGTTAGTACTTATTTGACGTCTTCACTATTAGATATCAGTGATTAAGATAGGGACAGTTTTTTTTTAGGTAACGCAGATTGCGTTATGGCTTGACGGAGACTCATGACGACTTGACTAAAACTTACGACTTGACACTGGCGTAATTGTTTGGCCATTAAAATAAGATAAGAAGAATAAATAGGTACGTGGGAATTGGTTCCTGCTTCCCCCACAGGTTTCATTTTCATAACAAGGCTTAGTAACTCAAATCTCGTATCATCTAAACCAATCATAAACCAATTCACGAACTAAGCATTCCAATCGTAATTCTAGTATTAATTAGGTCAATGTATCATCGGGCAAAGCGTTTAAAGTAGGTCAGGTTCGAATGAGGGAAATCCTCGCAAATAAATATTATTTCCGAGAGCGGAGCATGACGTGGACATAGAAAATACGAACAATCGGAAGGTCATCTTTATAGCGGTTTGACCACAATCATTACTTTTCCCTTATCTAATGAGGGAGATGGCATGTCATACTATACTATTCCTATTGAGCCTGCGTGCTTAAAGCCCATTCACTTTCACTGGTCGTGAGTAGTCCAAGTAGACCTATGACAGTCCCGGGCTTTTTAAATTATAATACACTATGACAAACGCATTAGCCTATCCGCACACGTTTGGGCGTGAGGATAAATTATTGTTAGGCCGCGGGACCGCATCGATTGAGAGTGAAAGCGCTGAAAATTAAGGACACAAGTGACACAAGGTTATCTCTTTAACAGTTGTGAGAAGATTTTTCCAGAAAGACACGAGGTCCGGTAGCATCAGTTCAAAGCGCATTCTTTAAAAAAGCGTATGTGATGATCTTTTGCAAGATTTACACATATTTATCATATCAATACATCAAATTAGCTCAAAATCGACATCGTTCGGCCACAAGACCCTTTTTCTGGGCTAACATACCTCAAGCTTCTTGCCTATAGCAGAGTGCTCAAGAAAGAACTAGTGAGACGATGAAGAAGAAAAACGGGCAATAAAGTAGTTTTACTGAGTAGTACAGAATCGTCTGCACTGTGACCGGAAGTGCGGCCCCATACAGCGGATATTGGGCGGACATGTCACTGGACTGCTATTGAACGCTACATGTAGTCACACAGATTACGAAGATTACTATTATTTCGATTATCCTCAATATTATTAGTAGTGTATGGCAAATAATGTTCTAATCTCAGACAATGCCTGCAAAATTTGCCTCTACGGCGTAGAGGACGTAAAAATGTAGATATTTTAGTTAAGGCGTAGTACCTTTAAGGCCTCTACGACGTAGAGGTCAAAGATGTTCTACAGCGTAGAGGCCGTAGCGGCTCTAATAATCGTCTTATCGCATCACTTTTGTGCGGAAGTGCGGCACGTTACGGCGGATATTGGCCTGAAGTGCTGGTACTACCCTCAAACACGCCTGGATTTTCCTTATTCGCAACCATGTGCACCCTTCGACGGCCTCTGTGGCGTAACGGGCGAGCAACTGGCTGAGATACGAGAGGTTACGGGTTCGATTCCCGGTTTTTTTTTTTTTTTGTATGATCTGTAAATATTTGTATCGGGTCTGGTAGTTGTAGTTACATGGTACTCGAAGATCTTGGTGTTATGTTATGTTAACACTAACACTATGTTAGCTGCACTACAAGTAGATCCAGCGGCCCTGCGTCCAATCTCTGATTCGTCATCATAATTTTGACTGCGTGTTGATCCTTGATCTTTCCGATGAATACAAACATTTTAATACCAGATACGACATTAAGTAGCCTCTAGTGTAATCTGTTATTACAACGCTGAAGTGCGGAATTGCGCACACAGGTATGGCACGTCAGGACAGTGTCCGGCACGTGCCATAACTGTGTGCCATATCTTTAAACCACCACGATGTCATGTGAATTTTGCACTATGAACCAATATGAAGTGTGCTTGCATTATTCTACTAGTGCAGTAATAACCTGTATCATCACTGTCCGACTCTACATAGTGCTTTGGCGCCATGGTGCTACAGAAGCTGAAATATCAAGTTTGAGTGTTATGTTATGTGTACCTACTGACTAATTATTCAACTTATACCTAGTCGATAAAATAATCATATATTATATTATTAAGATTTAACTTTTTCATTTTATTAACATTTTAATTAATTTATGTATGTACTAACTATGTTCTTTCTTACTTATACTGTTTATTTTGACCTGTAACTAATTATAGTTCTTAATAAATGAACTATGAACCTATGAACAATGAGTTTGAAAAAACACATTATAGACACCAATGTGTTTCACACTGAATATAGCCAAAAGTTTTTTTTTTATAAAATAAACTTGTTTATCTATCTAATCAGCCGACAAAAGCCAGTCCACTGCTGAGTAAAGGCCTCAGCGACGCTTATCCTGGGAGTTTTGTGCCGTCCAGATTCACTACGCTCCTCACTGTAATAGGTTAGGTATCTCCCGGCCACCATTACGTGATTGCTTTGCATAATACGTTTAGTGCATTTAATTTAGCAAATAGCACCGTGTCTTGCCAAATTCTGCTGTATTATGTAGTAATTTTTTGCAACTATAGGATTATTTAATCTGTGCCAAAACCATTTCGATTTGAAATCCAGTTATCTGGGTGAACTATGCCCGTTATTACCTGACGATAGGTAATACGTACTCGGTTCGTATTACATCCTTTCACGGTCCGGCTGCTCGCTCCCTAGCGGGACCGGAATCATAGCTCAGGAAGATCAGCTGGCCATCTCAGAGAGCTAAATGGAAATACTTATTCGGTCCCAATTAAATCCTTTACAACACATGGTTCCTGTGGGACTGGAGGCATTGCTCACAGGCACAACAGCTGCATGGTTTAATGTAAGAGCGTGGTCCTGATAAATATGAAATTTGATTTACCCATTACCACGAGGGTCATAGGTGAATTCAACCTAAAAACATCCAATTCCTTAATTTCCTGCGTACATCCTCATTCGTAGGTCAAATTGGGATTTACTCCATGTAATATACGAAGTCTTGTTATAAATCAAACTAGTTATTCTGCACATCATTAGAACATACCTCTGCAGGTAGCTGTTCTTCTATGCGTGATATCAGAACACATTATCGCCAGTGCCATTATTCTGAGTGCTGACTGTTTTAGAGTAGTAAAACAAGTAGAGTAGTAGAGCTTTTTTGTGAAAGAGTTCGCCCGGGGAATTCCTACCACCATACCTATTTCTGCCGCAAAGCAGTAGTGCTCACATTGTTGTGTTCCGGTTTGAAGGGGCCCGGTGAAATTACAGGCACATGAAACTTTTCATCTTTATGTCTCAGGATGGCGGGTGCAGTGCAAAGCCACATAGGGTGCGTCCTAGGTGGACGTGACCTAGGAGGTAATGTACTGTTCGTAGGCAGAGGGTACCACTTAATATCAGATTCAGGTGGGCCATCTGCTTGATCCGTCATTCCAAATAGTATTTAAAAAAAGGAGTAAATTCAGCTATTCCATCACAAGCTGTGGTTGGTTGGTGTTTACCAACTACCCAGTTAGTAAGCACCTTTAACAGCATCTAAAACCAATAGAGAAAACTTTGTCCAAACGTAACTATATCGAATGTTTCAGCTAGTTTAGGTACAGGCTGTGGTAGGACAGCGTTTTCCACTTACCAGTGGATAACGTGGAACCAGAGCCAGTTACAAAAAGGCACATGCTCTTCAGCGATTGCTGGACTAACAAATTGGTTCTTTCAAAGCATGACTAAAGAAAATATGCACATAATTCAGCTATAAATTTTTGCCTATTATCCTTAATAAGATTTATCCTGGCTGTCGGTATCTTTAGGACTTTGTTATTACTGGAAGAGAGCGTTAGCTGAATTGGTCGTGGGAATGCAATTGTGGCGATGAGCTCACCACTGGTCACGTCTACTATTCCTGTGATTGTGCGATCCATAGTGAAAAAGGGCCCTTTGAGCAAGCCTCAACAGAGCACCTACCCTTTCGGGAGAAAAGGCGTGTGTCTATATGCAAATAGAGTTTATCTCGTGAAAAATTCTCGTTTATCTTATTTCTTTCTACCATTAATTGTCTAAGAATGTATGTATGCCGAGTAATACGCTGCATTGTTATGGCATAATTTTTCATTCATGGTACTTATAAATTTATCATAACAAAATAGAGCACCGAACAGTTGCATACACAGTCCTTGATCCCACACTAGGATGCTCTGTGTCGTGGGTATCAGGAACAACGACGAGTACCATGGTACCATAACACACAGGCCCGGAACAAATAATTGCAGATCATACAAATAATTGTACCGCTGAAGGAATCGGACCCGCAACCTCTCGCATCCCAGCCGACTACTCACCTGCTGCGCTTCAGAAGTAGTCGACTATATGAGACCAATGTGCCTGCAATTTCTGTGGTAAGCAGTGACTTTTAAACCGAAACACAATAAATTAATATCACCTTCGAAACTCACTTTAAAATGCTTATACGAGTAGAATATCTTTTTACTAAATTTCCAAACCACCAATCTAATTTACGATCCACCGGCATAATAATTTATCACATTTAAGTTTCATCACACCTGCCATTTAGAGGCTAAGGGTGTGATTAGGGGTGTTGCTTTCAGAAATATGTGTTTTATATTTTACCTTATGATGGCTCGCAAAAGCCATAATACTGTTTCGTTAATATATGTGACCAATAAGAATAAAACGGGCTATGAATATTTTTCAATATCGTAAGTATTTTTAGTGGTGTCTAACTAGTTGGCGTCATACAAAATCTCAATGTAGTGCAGCGGACCATGGAGAGAGCTATGCTCGGAGTTTCACTGATATTGTTTAAAATGAGGGGATCTGTAGAAGAATCAACATCATCCAAATAGATCTCAGAATTAGCAAACTGAAATGGCAATGAGCTAAACAAGTAGCTCACAGAACTGACAAAAATTGAGGTTCTCGATTGGCGACCACAAAACAGAAGACGCAATAAGAGAAGAAGGAAGATTGAGAACGAAAGGCCCTGTTCTCGATGGACTATTATGATGGGTGAATGTTTTTTTTTGTATCCTATACCATTAAACGAGCAATATTTGTGATAAGTGATCTCGGATATAGCTCTAAATTATTCGATAAGCTATAGGGGTGTTTTTGGGGGTGAACAATTTATCTAGCTAGGTACCAACACTGGGAAAAAGCGATTTTACAAAAAAAAACGACGAGTGAAGCTCGGTCGCACCATCTTGAAATGATGGAGCAAGCAGATAGCCCACGATGTTAATCGGGGAACAGTGCATTATCTCATAGGTCACGTCCACCTAGGACGCGGCCTATGCGGCATTGAACTGCGCCTGCCACCCTGAGACATAAAGATGAATGTCTCATTTGACATTATAGGGGAAACTGAAAGTCAGTCGATGGAGGTGGCTCAGGACTGCTCGTTGTGGCATTCTATATAAGGTGGGGGGGGGGAGGGGGGCTATGACCAGCAGTGGACGTCTATAGGATGATAATGATGTATTTTTCCAATGAAGGAAAATATGATAAATTTAAGTTAAACTTAGATTAAAAAACTGTTGGAAGAAAATGAAATTTACCAATTCCCAACGAAATGCCATTTAAAGCGAAACTCGTTAAAGTTTAGTGATTTCCCAGTCGGCTGCGATTGAGAACATGGGAGACTGTTTGGCAGCAAATACACCGAACTATAATATAAATGTAATCATCAGTTTAGTAAACTCACGTAAACTTTGAGCAATGGCTCTGCCTTGTCAAATTATCGATGTTTATCTAGATTCAATATTTATCCGTGCTACGATAGACTAACTAAACACAGTGCTACTAATAAACGCGGCCTTTGAATAGTTACACCGTGTTTTGTCTCTGTCTATCGAATTTGAAACTGCTTGTGAATGCAAAAGACAAAACACTGTGTAACTGTGCCATGGATAATTCTCATTTTATCGTAGCACTGAAGGACGGCGACCTCGGGGTCGGACCTTTGCCCAGCAGTGGGACAATATATTATTATTATTTATTATTTTCAGCCCATATTGTCCCACTGCAGGGTAAAGGCCTTCCCTTTTTTCCAGTTCTCTCTGTCCCTTGCTGCAGTGGGCCAGTCTGGTTGGTGCACATCCATCTCGTCACGCCATCTCCGTGATGGTCTGCCGCGCGGGCGTCTTGCGTTAGGAACCCAATCAGTAGTGCATTTTGCCCATAGATCTTCTGAGAATATAGGTAAAGGAAAAAAAAAAGTAGCAGTATGTTGATAATCTACTATTCCATTTTTTTTAGTAGTAGTAGTAGAGCTTTTTTGTGAAAGATTTCATCCGGGGAAGTACTACCACCATGCCTATTTCTGCCGCACAGCAGTAGTGCTTGCATTGCTGTGTTCCGGTTTGAAGGGTATGGGTGCCGGTGTATTTACAGGCGCATGAGACTTTTCATCTTTATGTTTCAGGGTGGCGGGCGCAGTGCAATACCACATAGGGCGCGTCCTAGGTGGACTTGACCTATGTGAGAATGCACTGTTCATAGGCAGAGGTTACCGCTTAACATCAGGTGGGCCATCTGCTTGTTCGGTCATTCAAGTAGTATAAAATAAAAAAAATAAAAAAATAAACATACGGCTCGCCCCTAAAGTCAACTATATATATAGGAAAGTGAATTGATAACTTTAATATTGCATTACACAATTATTATATTTATTGTTCAATTTACACAAATAAGGATTACTAGGAGAGTCATTCATCAAATTTGATGTACTTACTGTATAGTAAATACTTCAAGTGTTATATTTTTTATGATTCAAAACTCGTTATTATGACCCCGTCTATTTCCGTCTTAGGACCAAGAAATGTAGGTAATGGTGAATTGCATTTTATAGTCCTAAGAAGTGTTTTACTTTATACAACATTCTTGTAGTTAGACTGATTATCTACACTTTAAATATTTATTATTATATATATTTTCTCGCGATGATAATTTATTCAGTAAAATTCGATTTATCCGTGGAACACAGTGTTTTGTGTTTTGTATTGTATTGACAAGTAATTTCAAAGTCAATCGAATGAGACAAAATACGGTGTAGGTTTTTAAAGGTACTAGTATTATTAGTAGAGGATACTTCAACCAAAATAAAAAAGTATGGACGGGCCTTAGGGAACGATAGTTTTGAAGCTTATAAAGTGAGTGAGCACACTCACTTCACTTCAGTCGGTCTTTGGGACGGCAACGAGTGACGTAACGTACGTGTGATGTATAATTTTTTTTCCCGGACGTTTTGTTTGGGCCCGTCCATACTTTTTATTTTATTTTGGTCGAAGAGCGAATATACAATAAGTAACATTGAGTAGATATAATGAAAATCCAAAATGCGAATATCAGACGATGAAAAAGAGGAATCTATAGACTAAAGATATTATAAAACAGGAAAATAGTGAAGAGAGGCGGCCTAAGACCGCTCGTCGTGACAATCTATAGGGGAGCCCTATATCCACCAATGGCCTTCTGTAGGCTGATGATGATGATGAGAATGTAACAGTGTGATGTTTGTCCTACTTAGCAAGCGCTGAACGTTAGTAATGAGCAATTTCCGAACGAACCGAACTAACGAACTTCCTTCAAATGTAGCTATATTATGCGCATTGGAATCCATTTTACCTTTTAATGTATCGAATTTAAAGTGCAGGGGTTTATTCAAATCAAATGGGGAGTTAAAATTGCTCTTTCTCTAATGGTGCTTGTACACGGCGCGGGTAACATGTTCGTGTTGAGGCACTTGCGCAGGTTACATGTATCGTGTAAACAATCGTGAAAAGAAGTGCGCGAGTATACAGACCGTCCCAAGACTATGCGACATGAAGGAAAAGTACCTTAAATATTGTAGATAGGATATTTTGCGGAAATGAGACTTTATTTTATTTTTGAAAGTTAGTAATTCTGCATTCAAAGTTTTTCTAAAAATTACTTGCTTCGTCAGGGAATCAAAACTACTTAAATGTCAAAAAAAATATCCCGTATTTTTATTATGGCCATTAGAAGAATTAACAAAAAATAATAATTCAGCATATGTAACATAGTATCTTAAAACAAAAGATTAAGGTAATCATCATTTTAATAAAAAAATTCACATTTAAGTCGGTTCAATTCCCAGCGAAGCCAGTATTTTTTTTAATATCTTTGAATGTTACTAAGTTTTAAAACTAAAATAAAATCTCCTTTCAGCAAAATATCCTATCTACAATATTTAAGGTACTGTCATGTATGTTCATGTCGCATAGTCTTGGAACGCCCTGTATAGCTTACGCATGTAGCCTGCAACCACACGAGCAAGTAACCCGCGCATGATACCTACCCGTGCCGTGTACAAGCAGCATCATAATAGTTTCTGCCATGGACAAGAGAGATCTCACTCACATTTTCATTTGGTGTTGCACCGTTAATTTTAGCTAAAACCCTTTCACCACACTGTTTCTTTTACCATTGAGCAATATACCCTTTTTAGTGCGCCCAAACCTCAAGATGGTCGCTGTTGTCAAGCTGGAGCCCTGGGGCCCAATTCTACTAAACCATATCTATTTAAATTGTTAATCTCATACTTGTAACTTTTGACACTTTTCGTATTCTACTAACTTCAATGGTTTTTCAATTGCATTATAATTGTAACAATTTAGAAACAATCGTAAACTCTTCTTTCGTAAAAATTCGAAAAATCGAAAATTTAGCATAATACCTTTTTTTATGGCAATTATAATTGGATTTTAATTGCATAGTAATATAATCGTTTTTCTTTAAAAATATTATAATTGTTCTACTAAACCAATTGTATTTAAATTGTTAATGAATTGTCTCATACTTGTCACTATTCACACTTTTGGTATTCTACTAACTTCAATGGTTTATCAATTGCATTATAATTGTGACCATATAGAAACAATTGTAAAATCTTTCTTCAAAACTCGTAAAACCATAAATTTAGCAGACAACCATTTTTAATGACAATTGTAATTTAACAGTAAAATAATGGTTTATGTTAAAAAAAAATGTAGATTCGGGCCCCAGGTTGACCAGGATAAAACCAGAGACTCGAACAAGTAGTGCTACCACTCGACAAAAGATGCTTGTTATTTAGGTATACACGTGTATCCTCAATCAATATTTAAAGTTGCATTTACCTACAAATAAACTCAAGGTCGATACTCAATAATTAATTCGATGGTAGCGTTTGAAGTTATATACATATATCACGAAATTAGACCTTAATAAATCTTATTGATAAATTGTTAGTGCAATTCAGTCCTTATTATATTAGGCACAGCTCTCCTCATTACATAAATGTCAATAAATATTTTTACTTTTTTTATTTTTTATTTTTACAGTCCCGTTGCTAACCCTGTAACTCCAATAACCAGGAATACGAAATTATTTACCATTACTTAGGAAAATATGTTAAAATTTTGCAGTCGTTGGGTTATATGCTCTCTCAGTAACAGTAACGGTTACAAACTTGATGTTAATACAGTAATTACTTAAGAATGTAAAATATAAATCATAGACAAGAAATACGATTGGTGAAAGTTTTCTCAATAGCTTATTTTTTTTAAATTAGGCCCTCCTAAACCCTTTTTAGGGCCCTCCTTCGATTAGAGAAAATATTAAGCGTAAATTTGTATACTATTCAGTAGGTAATCACATTACTTAGATTAATTATAGATAATTATTTTTTATATTTGTTACTTTAGAAGCAAAACGAAGTTTTACCATTTGTCGCTTACGTCAGTTACTTCCTAGCGGCAAAAATCTATACCTCCTCTCTTCCCGGGTTCAAGTGAGTAAAAGCGCTGTCACTATGCAGCTATTGTTTCCTTGCTAGACTCCGCCCATTCGATATTTTAACATATCGCCTGAAAATATAAATTCGTTCTTAAAATTAAAGTAAATAATACCTTGCTTCTATTCCTTGGGTCTCTGAAGTCTTCCTTCGAAGCCTTCCTTCTCTTATCCTTGAGTATCATTCGAGCTGCCGCGAATGCCATCTTGATGCCCAATAGTTGCTTCTTCGCTCGGTGTGCCACTCTTGTCAATGTCAATGCCACTTTGACAGTTATCAGTCACTTTGAAAGCACGCGCACTTTCCCTTTAGGATTGATCAGTCAGTCTACGGGGTTAAAACACAATCACAGATATGTTTTGTTTTAATTTGACTAAAAATTGCTTTCCTTTTATCACTACTAAATTGACTTGACAACTACTTTGATTATCCTACTCTCACTTTGCACTTTAACACTTATTATATTAATTTGACAATATTGTCATGAAACTTAACAATGTATCGCCATTTTCGTTGAACGATTTAACAATTATTAAATAATTTAACTTTTAATAATTGAACGGAAATTATATCACTTCACTATCTGAAAAATATAAAGTTTTGGTTCCAGGTGTTGGCTTAGGCAAATTAAATAAAAAAACTATTATTATGTAAACCACATAGTAAGGTATATAATATAAATACATAGGAACACGATATTAATGCCAATGAAGGATATCCTAAGATACCCTCTGCGGGGTTATTAATCTTTGATGTCTTGTAAATCACGAAACCCAATATCCATGAATCTGATGAGTTTTAACACAAGCAATTATAAGAAAATACTTCGGGCAGGCTGAAAAGTGAATATCCATTTGTTCATATTTTAATACTCGTATGTAGGTCACATCGTTATATTCCCAAGCCTCTTCATAAAATACTATACTAACATACAATCGAATTCTGATTGCCGAATACCCACAAATCAAATACTGTATTCCTCCTGACTTGACTTCGCAGTACTTACTTATCCCTTACACCTAACCCTTTTGATTTTAATCGTACCAATCGAAAAACAACTGTATTTTTATAACCAAAAAGCATAATTTCGCATAACCCAACAGTAGGAATATTGCTAAAATCGGGCAAGACCTTCATCTACCAAAAGGATAATTTTATTTGTCACAAATCCCATTCTCGCTTGACTTCGGATTATTTGTGATTCTTAGAAATGCTACGGAATTCGTAGAAGACCTACGACGAGCTACGTAACTTGCTACAAAAGCTACTATGCGGGTTTTAGCTGCAGGAAAAAGATGTCGTGATTGTAATTATAATTCTGAGATGGTTCAGTATTTTACGTTTAAGTTTTCTCCAAGTTAATCAATTACCAAGGTTCCTTAACTCAAAAGTTACCAACGTAACTATTATAGGATTACTGTCGGACTGTCTGTCTGTTATAATCTAATTTGACTGAATCTACGGGACGGAAAAACATTATATTTTGTACATATACGTAATTAGGTTATGCAATCACGAACGTATAGCTAATATAAATGAACTAGATGACCCGCGCGCAACTTCGTCCGCGCATAGTTTTAAAACATCTTCAGCGCGGCGTGCAGATAACAACTTAAACATCAACAACCACCCCGTGATAAGACTTTTGAAACAACACCACACTCAAGTTTTTCAATTTAGGGGTCCCATTTAACCTTGAGGTCCTGAAATTATTTTGATTTCAACAATGACACCGTGAAACGACCTCTGAAACGACACCATACTCAAGTTTTTCAATTTAGGGGTCCCATTTGAACCTTGAGGTCCTGAAAATATTTTGATTTCAACAACGACCCCGTGAAACGACTTTTGAAACAACACCATACTCAAGTTTTTCAATTTAGGGGTCCCATTTGAACCTTGAGGTCCTGAAAATATTTTGATTTCAACAACGACCCCGTGAAACTAACTTTTAAATTGTCAAAATACGCTGAAATCTGGCTAAAACGTAAAGTGTATTTATTTACAAACAAAACGTTCCCGTGGCTTTTTTCAGCAAAATTTCAGATACTGCTGAAACATATTTTGACTATTTTTATAAATGGAATCTACCTGTAAATTTTCAAGTATCTACTACCAATGGTTTCCGAAATACGCAGCATTATAGTTTTACATTAAAAGCCGTTTTGGACCCCTTACAGGGTGAATTTTCCAAAATCATTCCTTAGTACACCCTTACACCCAAAAATTAATACATCCTCCAAATTTCATGTAGGTATCTAGGTCCAGCGGTTTAGGCTGTGCGCTGCAAAACGAAAAGTGTATACATTAAAAGCCCTTTATGGACCCATAAACAAGCGAATTTTCCAAATTCCTTTTTAAGTACACTTTTACACCCTAAAAGGACTACACTCTCCAAATTTCAAGTCTCTACGAGCAGCGGTTTAGGCTGTGCGTTGTAAAAACTAAACTTTTTTTACTTTTTTACAAAGAAAACGTTCCCCTGTCATTTTACAGGAAAATTTCAGGAATCGCTTAAATACGTGTTTGTTAATTTTATTTAGACAATGTTGTGTGAACTGTCCAGAATTGTTTATTTATTTATTTGAGGAATCTCCATGTTAAATTTCATGGTTCTACTGCTAACGGTTTCCGAAATACAGAGCATTTTTGTTTTACGTTAGAACCCCATTTTGAACCCCTTAGCATGCGAATTTCCAAAATTCCTTTCTTAGTACAACCCTACGCATCGAGACGAACACACCCTGTAAATTTCAAGTCTCTACGATTAGCGGTTTAGGCTGTGCGTTGGACCTCGGTCAGTCAGTCAGTCAGTCAGGACATTGCCTTTTATATATTAGATTTTGGAGATTAAATTTCTGTTGTCAAGTTCAACATGTGACGTTTCAAATGAAAGGGCTCGTTTTAAGAAATGCATTTGTTTTTATAATTTTCAAATGCATAGTGCATTTTAACATTTTAACATGCATAGTGCAATAAAGTAATTAAGAAAAAAAAGTGAAAAACAAGCATTAATTATGGCTAAAATCTGGAGCCTACACTTTTTTTAAATAAGTAATATTTGGTCTTTAAATTCCCACAGGCAACGGTAAATATTCGTAATAAGAAAATGCGTATCAAATGTTTTGCTTTATTTCACCAAGGACTAATAAAGTTCAATTGGTGAAGTGATTGATGTGGTACCCTACTTGTACGGGACCCTCTCCACGCGAGTTAGACTCGCATTTAACCAGTTTTCTTGGTAAATAACCTTCAATTACCTAAATCTGTTTTAATTTTCATCCCATAGCATTTCATCCTACATTGATATTTAATCCCAAGAATACCGTGGTGTGTCCGGCCCAAGAATAGACTCCTCCATCTCCTCCCGTGGATGTCGTAAAAGCCGACTCAGGGATTACCCGGACTTGTTTGTAAGATTCGTTGGTATAAGATTTGTCCTGGCTGCTAGCTTATTTATGGTTTGTGATAATACTGGAAGAAAGCGTTAGCTGAGTCACTCGTGGGAAGCAATGGCGGCGATGAGCTCACCACTCGTCACGTCTATATTCCACGATGGTGCAACCCGCTGTGAAAAGAGGCCCATTGAGGCTCTGCCTACCCCTTCGGGGAAAAAGGTGTGTGTCTATGTATGTATGTATATTTATTTTTGGAACCGTTTGTGAGTCTTGTGACCAGACTCTTTTCCGCAACTAAGCTGCCAGGGAGCCCTCTTGCGACTGTTTGTGAGTCTATATTAATCTTTAACAGAGAAGCCCATATAATGGGAGGTTTTTAGGCTTCAAGGAAAGTAAATATAAGTGGTATCGCGGATAATTATAGCTGATAGATATGTGGTACCAATTTTTTTCCCAAGAACATGAATAGATTGTGAACAATGTGACAAAAAAGAATACTTAAAAATCAATAATAACAATAAATAAAATAATAATAATAGTATCAATTAATACTTATTATAATCTGAATGAGAACAGTCGAATGAAAAACTCTCTTCACAACTCTCGACCGAACAGTCACCAACAACACTCATCAGCCACTCAAACTTACATTTACTCGAGCGTACAAGCGTTCACAAAACCTGAGTACACTTCACAATGAGAGTCTTGTCATGTCCAAATAATACAATTTCATGCGAAAATCAACCTTAAAACTATACGTACAAGTGTACCAAATTTTGACGCTTAGTTTGTTGAGTACTCAGTCATATCAAAGCAATTACACTGAAAGTGAATTTCGACCTTGAGGCTCATGAGATATGATTCAAAGTCCCGTTTGTTGTGAACAATGATATTACCGTGCACCTACACGTTTATAGGTACCTATATGAATTATTGCATAATATGCGGTTTAACTGGTTGTGGGTTGTTGACAGAATAAGTGCTGGTGTTTAACCGGAAGTCGAAATAAGTACTGCTGTAATGGTAAATACGACTTTAAGATAAGTAATATAGTAATTAATCTAGATTAAAAATTAATCATTATTAAGGAATATTCAATATTTTGTTCTTTTTCGTTTTCTTATGTGCCCATACCTGGTAGGTTGTATTTTCACCTCTCGATCGAATTGTCATGAGTACGTGAAACCCTTTTAGAATAGCCCTAAAAACGTGTTATTTTTTCTCCATCTCGTTTCATTTACGAGATATAGCGGTTTTTAAGTTTTAATAATAATCACGAATTATACTTGGAAAAGTTGCATCGTGTTTTGTGTCATGCGATCTATTTTGAAACTGCCTGTCAATGAAAAAGACAAAACACTTTGTAACGAATGCAAGGATGATACGCGTTTTATAGTAGCACGTTTGATGTTCAAGGGCAAAAAGACAAAACACTTTGTAACGAATGCAAGGATGATACGCGTTTTATAGTAGCACGTTTGATGTTCAAGGGCAAAAAGACAAAACACTTTGTAACGAATGCAAGGATGATACGCGTTTTATAGTAGCACGTTTGATGTTCAAGGGCAAAAAGACAAAACACTTTGTAACGAATGCAAGGATGATACGCGTTTTATAGTAGCACGTTTGATGTTCAAGGGCAAAAAGACAAAACACTTTGTAACGAATGCAAGGATGATACGCGTTTTATAGTAGCACGTTTGATGTTCAAGGGCAAAAAGACAAAACACTTTGTAACGAATGCAAGGATGATACGCGTTTTATAGTAGCACGTTTGATGTTCAAGGGCAAAAAGACAAAACACTTTGTAACGAATGCAAGGATGATACGCGTTTTATAGTAGCACGTTTGATGTTCAAGGGCAAAAAGACAAAACACTTTGTAACGAATGCAAGGATGATACGCGTTTTATAGTAGCACGTTTGATGTTCAAGGGCAAAAAGACAAAACACTTTGTAACGAATGCAAGGATGATACGCGTTTTATAGTAGCACGTTTGATGTTCAAGGGCAAAAAGACAAAACACTTTATAACGAATGCAAGGATGATACGCGTTTTATAGTAGCACGTTTGATGTTCAAGGGCAAAAAGGCAAAACACTTTGTAACGAATGCAAGGATGATACGCGTTTTATAGTAGCACGTTTGATGTTCAAGGGCAAAAAGACAAAACACTTTGTAACGAAAGCAAGGATGATACGCGTTTTATAGTAGCACGTTTGATGTTCAAGGGCAAAAAGACAAAACACTTTGTAACGAATGCAAGGATGATACGCGTTTTATAGTAGCACGTTTGATGTTCAAGGGCAAAAAGACAAAACACTTTGTAACGAATGCAAGGATGATACGCGTTTTATAGTAGCACGTTTGATGTTCAAGGGCAAAAAGACAAAACACTTTGTAACGAAAGCAAGGATGATACGCGTTTTATAGTAGCACGTTTGATGTTCAAGGGCAAAAAGACAAAACACTTTGTAACGAAAGCAAGGATGATACGCGTTTTATAGTAGCACGTTTGATGTTCAAGGGCAAAAAGACAAAACACTTTGTAACGAATGCAAGGATGATACGCGTTTTATAGTAGCACGTTTGATGTTCAAGGGCAAAAAGACAAAACACTTTGTAACGAATGCAAGGATGATACGCGTTTTATAGTAGCACGTTTGATGTTCAAGGGCAAAAAGACAAAACACTTTGTAACGAAAGCAAGGATGATACGCGTTTTATAGTAGCACGTTTGATGTTCAAGGGCAAAAAGACAAAACACTTTGTAACGAATGCAAGGATGATACGCGTTTTATAGTAGCACGTTTGATGTTCAAGGGCAAAAACCTACGAAAACTTTTCCCAACTTTCTGGAATGCAATAAAATTTGACGCCATAATGTCTCTCGTAGATAAAATGGCATGTTCGGTATCATTGGAAGTCTGCCAGGATTCATTTATTGCACTGAGATAAGTATAAAGCATGATTGATTGTTTTTACAACAATGCTCTTTATTTATATTCAAATAAGGTAAGAAACTAATATTCAAAGTCTACAGGGCTTAGTACGAGTTTTGATAGTTTTCGAAACTATATGAAGTTTCGTTTCCTTCAATACATTTACTGACAGCGTCCTTAGTTTTCTCCTCGTTTCCGCTAGGGGCGCTGCAAGTAAATGTATGGAAGGAAACAAAACTTTATATAGTTTCGAAAACTATCAAAACTCGTACTAAGCCCCCAATTTTGTACTAATATAAAATCTTACAGCTCATCCTAGCGAATGGTGCATAAATCTATATTGAAATAACCCCGTCGGGCTATAATCCAGAGCTGGGTCGGAACAATAAAACCCTGGCCTGGTTAGGAAAGATAATGAAATGCAATGAAAATCTATACCTATATAATACAACAAAGGTAAAATCAAAATCATGATAAAATATACTAACAAAAATCTAAGAAAAATTGTTCTTCTTTTATGATGAAGCGGTGGAAGATCCTTATATGGGGTTCATGTATGTACGTATGTGTGTATGTATGTATATTTGATTGTATTGGTATTTCCTCCAAAAAAGAGGGGAAGTTTGCTGCGGCGCCATTTATCGGCCGATTATGATAATTTTTGTCAGAAACATTTGGTAGCAAATTCGAATACAAGCAAAATCTGTCAAGAGGTTGTCTAGATATAAAGGGTGTTTTTTTTCCAGTGCCACTTAGGCGTAGTCTAAAACCGTGAGAGTTATCGAAAAGTGATGTTAGGCTTGATTTTGAAAACAGTGGGTAAGTTCTGCATTTATAAAGTAGAAATTATTTTTAGTTTTTCTGCAAAAGAACGTTTTTATAAAAATAAAAAAGCCTTTTTGGTTTCTTTGTGTAATCAACATGATGCATTGTTTAATACAAGTTTACTCGCGAGGTCTACTGGTCTACGCAAAACTACTAACTGATGAGAAGCATTTAAGTTTGGCGTAAAATGTAAACAAATCAAAGGACAAGTCTAGTATCAAACTAAATCGGGCATGTCTTTTTTTTTTAACTTTATGTACGAAACGGTGCTGCAATTCTGATGGATAATCCCCCAAACCGAAATAAAATGTACATAATTGGTGTGTTATTAGTGTCAGGTATTTCTGACTAAAAAGGAGATAATTATGGGTTAGGTTTACACAGGGCATGGAAATATAAGCTTAGCATGCTACCTGCCACTTCAAATAGAGGTAGAAGAGGCTCCTTAGGCTCCTTAGGCCGCTAATGCTTATCAATTAACCTAATATCTTTTAATTTACATACATTAATTTACAGTAAGAATAATACAACTAATACAAGTAGGTAAGTAACAAAATTTAAAAAATACTAATTAAATAGTTGTGCTACCTGAAGACAGCTACTAACGATATAGAGGTAGCTCAACTGATTCAAATCACTACCAGAAAGAAGCGTCCCTAAGATGCTGGCTGCAATGCCACGCTGAATGGCAATAATAATGCGTTGATCCAGATAAGAGACAGCTCTCGGGTCACCCGTTGCTTCTAAAAAATGCGCTAAAAGAATTTTAAAAACGCGAAGGGCCTCGATTATCCACAGATCCTGAGTCTCGACTCCGAAAGGCTCAAATAATTGGTCGAGACTTGTCTTGAGATAATTCATATATTTCAACCGATACATGCTCAATTTCTTGTACTTACAAGTTACTGTATATAATCATGCTATCTGGGTCAGTAAATGTACAAAAAGAGCTCAGTTTCAATCTCATATCGTATATTGAATCGCGGGAGGGACTGACACTTGCCAATGGCACAGATAAAATAATACTCAATGGCATGAAAAAATGTGAGAACATGGCTGGAAAATGTTGAAAATGAAGTCACTAGGTACTGAACATTCCCAAACGACATATAAAGAGTTTAAGTGCATTTGCACCGGTACGGAAAAAAACAGATCAATGAGAATTGTAGGAAACGTGAACCTCTTTCTTGTCATATCAATGACCTGGGGGCTAATTGTCTAAAGAACTGGTAATCGCTTTCGATTACGAATTGACAATACATTGAGTAGTATTATTTGAAGTTCTTGAAAAGGCGCTAAAATATGCTGTATTTCGTAAACTGTGTAAATCGTAAACGCCGACTAAGGGATTACCCACGGACTTGCCAGTAACATTTGTTGGTGTAAGATTTGTCCTGGCTGCTGGCTTATTAAGGAATGTGTTATTACTGGTAGACAGCGTTAGCAGAGTCATTCCTGGGAAACAATGGCGGTTATGAGGTCACCACTTTTCACGTGTACATTCCCACGATCAAAATATAGGTCCATTGTCCATCTGCCTACCCTTCCGGGGAAAAAGGCATGTTTCCACAGATCTATATCAAGATAGACACCGCAAGTGCACCTACTTTGCGTGTCACTTTGCCTGTACGAAAGCTTGCGCAATGTACCTATTAGAAAACCTCAAATCAGTTCGCTCCCAGCTGTCTTCACGATAGCACGTTGGATATTAATAGAAACATGCCTAATTGCGACACAGAGAACTTCTTCGAAGTCAGCTAGCCGTGCGAATGGAGATATTTCGTTGCAAAGTTGGCGCAAAATAAAACGGCACGCTTGGTTTCATACAAAGAACATGGGCAACTCCCCATACATTGTTTGACCCAGCTATTTTGACTAAAGTAACGTACATTTGAGATACTTTTCGTTATTGATAATATATGTTAAAATAATGAAAAAGCTAATTAAATTTATTTTGTAGAATTTGTGGGAATTTAATGAAGCTTGTTGCGTTTTGTTTCACGCAAATGCAACGAGTTGATTTATCTAATTATTTAGAAATACAAGTTTTGCTTCAAAGTTCTTTATAAAAATTGGACAAAAAACAACATTTTGAACCATATTAAATACTTCCATGAAGAGGCCTGGTTCATTTATTTTTGACCTGGGTCAGCGGTTGCCCACCTCCTTTACGTGTTTGCGGTCTCTATATTGATATATGTCTGTGCGTGTGTCTTTGTATGTATGTATGGTACAGACAGATCCCAATTAAGTAACTCACATAGTTAAGGTAAGGAACGATAGGTTTACTTCATTTCATATTTTAACAATGAACCCTTTCTATGAATATTCGTTACAAAAACGAATCTATTCAGATACGCGTAAAAGGGTATTTGCATTGAGGTCCACGGGGAACCGATGATACTTCTTGTCGCACGCCTTTTGTGCCGGAATACAAAGAAATAAAACATATCTACATAGTAAAATGATCGTTCAAATATCATAAAAAGGGAATAAAATAAAATACATGTAATATTATTTCGCTACATTTAACTCCCGAGGGAAGGGCCTCACTCAACTGTGCTCGAATTAAGGCTATCAGATGACGAACCATGGCGGAAAAATCAAGGAGAACCGGATATTTTTACCTGACAGCTTCTTCTTCTTCTTCGTGGCGTTTCTTCCCATAGATTAGGTAATTGTTTTAGGCCAAAATTTAGCTTTGTCGACAGCATTTTCAGTGGCTTCGCACAGGTCATTTAGGGTGCAGGTGTTGGTGCACAAAGGACAGGACAGCAAGTGAGGCATCGTCTGAGGAGTGAACCCAGAGTCACATCGTGCATCGCCGGAATACCCCCATCTTTTATAAATTTAACGGGTTTGTGTGAGTGTGTGTGTGTGTGTGTGTGTGTGTGTGTGTGTGTGTGTGTGTGTGTATTCGTGTACTTGTGTAGTATCTGTGTATCGGCTGTGACATCGTAGCTCCCAAACGAAGGAACCAATTTTGATTAAGTTTTTTGATTGAAAGATGACTTGATCGAGAGTGTTCTTAGCTATGTTTAGTGGAAATTGGTCCAGCCGTTATCAGGATCACCAGCGCGTACTATTTTTTTATGGGAACTCAGGCATTTGCTTGGTATGACAGCTGGTAGTGCGATCTAATTCATTCATAATTCATAATTTATAATCTTTATTGCAACAATGGTGGTACATAGTAGGTAGTAATTATACTAGAATAGGTGTCACACATTGAATCCATTTTGGACATGCAATAGTATTTAAGTATTCAAAAAGATGTCAACATTCAATAATATTAGGGTGAGGGGTTAATAATTAGGTAATTGGGTTTTATATTTAAAATATTCATTAATATTATAAAAAACTTTTTCAATTAGCCATTTCTTTAATGACAGCTTAAACATACTGTCTTTTTGTATCTCCTTTATATACTGTGGCAGGTGATTGTAAATTTAAATGCTTTTTATATATGTGCTTTTGCCGTAAATCATATTTTTAACCCTACGTCATCATACATTCTCATTAGAATATTCCTTGGCGCATGTCTGACCTTTTTTTAAATAAATCTAAATTATATTTTACAAATATACAAATCTCCAATATGTAAATACCTGCTAGAGTCAAATATTTATTTTCTTTAAACAACGACCTTAAGGTGATTATAGCCTCGAACGACCTTGGGCATCTGGGCGGAGCCTAGGAAATGTTGCATCCCGAGCCCACACCACACGCCATGCATAAACATTGGCACAATATTCAGAAACAATGAAGAATAGCAGCGCGCGGCGCGCGCGGCATCGGGCGCCGGCCGCGGCGTGGAGCGCGGTATGCTAGTCATAGACCGCGGCGCGCGGCAGGCGGCAGCCGCGGTTTGGCACTAGGTGCTCTAGTCATGCAGTCATATCTGTTGTCTAGTTTGTTGTGTTTGAGAACTCGTGCACTTTTGATTTTGAGCATCGGAAATTATGCGCTATTGTATAGTATATGCATGGCGGCATTGTTGATTTTCCTTAGCTTTGTTTGCTAGTCCTGTCTAGGCCTAGTATGGTAGATAATGAAATAGGTACACTGTCACTTGGATTAAGAAATAAAGACAACAGGTTATTGGGAGACAATTCAAAATATGTACAATAAAGTATGTTTTCTTTAGGTCAGGCAAAACCATTATGGACTAATGAACTAATAAATATACATACATACATAGACGACACACGCCTTTTTCCCGAAAGTGTAGACAGAGCCAATAAATATAAATAATAGTACCTATTTTTACATACCTAGTAGTTTTATTGGTTCATAACGGTTTATTCGTGAATACACCAATGGACCAAATATTTGTTCCGGGTCTGGGTGTTATGGTACCATGGTACTCGTAGTTTCTGATACCCACAACACAGGGATGCCTTGTGTGGGATCAGGAGTGTGACTGTTGGGTGTTACGTTATGTTATCTACTATAAGTATAAGTACGTATATGAAAAAACACGAATGAAAAATCTCAAACGAAAAATCTCGGATGAAAATTCTCGAATGAAAAATCTCGAAAGGAAAATCTTAAATGAAAAATCTCGAATGAAAAACACCGATTGAAAAATATCGAATGAAAAATCTCGAATGGGAAATTTTTATGAAAAATCTCAAACGAAAAATCTCGAATTAAATATATATAAATATAAATATAAAAGCCTTTATTTCTACTAAAATAATATACATTAGAAAAACTACATACAAAATTAAAATTAACTATTTTCTTGCTATATTTAATTTTTGTCTTTCTGTTATCGATTTTTTTTCCATGTTTTCTTTTTATTTTGTTTTATGTAACAGTTTTATTCTTCTACTTCTTCATGTAACAGTTTCCTATTTCGTTTCTTATGCCTAGGTAGGTAATGTATTGCTGACTGTTAGTAGTCGCCTCTTCGGCGTAGGCCTACGAATTAAATATATCGAGTTTTTTCATTCGAGATTTTTCATCCCAGATTTACCATTCGAGATTTTTCATTCTAGATTTTTCGTTCGTGATTTTTAATTCGAGATGTTTCTTTCGAGAATTTCATTCGAGATTTTTCATTCGAGATTTTTCATCCGAGATTTTTCTTCCGAGATTTTTCATTCGAGATTTTTCATTCGTGATTTTTCATATACGTACTTATTCTTATAGTAGATAACATAACATAACACCCAACAGTCACATACATAGTCCTGATCCCACACAAGGCATCCCTGTGTTGTGGGTATCAGAAACTACGAGTACCATGGTATTGTGGACCCGGAACAAATATTTGCAGATCATACAAACATTTGTCCCGCAGCGGGAATCGAACCCGCAACCATTCGCATCTCAGCCGGCTACTCGCCCGACGCGCTACAGATGTCGTCAAAGATAAGAAACCAACAAGCGTCCTCGCGCAAACAAGATATCTAAACGAAAACGATCAATATTTACAATGTTTTGTTCAAGAACACACAGCACAACTAAAAAACTACGATGAGTACACTAACTGCTATCGTGTCTTATTGTGCCCGAACCAGTCGGTGGCACTCATAGGAGCGGAGCAAAAAAGTGACGCGGGTACCCCGTGCGAACGCTTGGGCCGGACTGACTTCCGCGGCCGAACCGCCCGTGGCAGCTCGTTTTACAGTTTTTGTTTTATTGTTTAAAAATGATAATTATTTTTGAAAATGTAAACATATCATGTGTAAAGTCTGAAAATTGACTATAATATTGTGAAAGAATCATTAAAATAGCTGCAGGCGTTTGGAAGGAGTAGGAATTCTTGCGTAAATTATAGGGAACAATGTTTTATTTTTTCCAGTCAAAAGCAACAGCAATTAAAAAAATTTAAACATATAGTTCTATTCTTGACTATATTATACCCATTAAAAGATTTTTTTTAAATAATTTGGGCCATTTTTGTAGGAGGAGTAGGCTTTCAAAATAGGTCTATTTTGTGTTTCGGCAAAACTAATCGTCTTAATGGCTCATCGCGTTTCATGTTATGCATAATTCTTAGACGTCTTTTCTGCAATACAAACGTGCTTTCAATGTTAACTGTGTCACCCCAGAATATAATTCCGTATGTAAGAAGGGAATCAATGTTTCCATAATAGGCACTTCTAGCGACTTCAATTGATGAAACATCGGATAACACAGAGAGGGCATAACAGAAGCTAGATATTTTGTTATTGGTCTTCTAGATGTGGGATTTCCAGTGTAGTTCTACTTTTCTCGTTAATAGAGTGATTCGCTTCGGGCCCTACATTATGCGTATACCGATGTACTTCCTGATATTTTATATACATACATAAACATACGGCTCTTTTCCCGAAGGGGTACGCAGAGCCTTAATGGTCCTCCTTTCACAGTGGGTTGCACCATCGTGGAATATAGACGTGACAAGTGGTGAGCTCATCGCTTCCATTGTTTCCCACGACTGAATCAGCTAACGCTTTCTTCCAGTAATAACACATTTCATAATAAGCTAGCAACCAGAACAAATCTTATACCAACGAATCTTATCAACAAGTTCGAGTAATTCCATAATTGTTGCTTTTTCCAATTTTAATGGAACACCGAGTATCATAATTAATATAAAATTAACTAGTAGTTCTGGAATACGGGCCTTACAAACAAGTCACTTAAAAACACAAAATCACTATCATCTCTTACAAAACTTGTTCAAAGCTTGTAATTTATGTAAGTTTACCTATGTAAAGAGAAATAAATGAATTTTTTATTTATTTATTTATATGCGACTCCTCCATTTAATACCATTGTTTCTGGGAGGATTGCGCAGCGTCACGCCGAGTGGTCGAAAAGGTACAGACAGAATTTCATCCCATCCCTAGTCCCGAATGAGTTGTACGAGTGAGCCCCTGAGACTCTCACACGCTTTACGTAAGCATAAAACATTTTGTACATGAATTTATGGAAATGAATAAAATTATGTCGGGACGTACGGAAGGTAAACGATTTTGTGTTATTGGGTTGCATTTGATAGGTTAAGTTGTGAGCTGATGAAGATTGTGTCCTTAAGTTTTTATATATATATTTTTTGTTTTTTTTTTAATTCAAGGAAGACCATTAGCTTAATTTAGAAACAAAATATTCTAAATTAAGCTGTTGGTCTTTCTCGATGGTCTCTTTCTCTTGGTTTCTCGATTTGCTTATCAGTAGGAGTAAAGCTTAGATATATTTTGAATTTTTGCTTCACATTCTAAAGTTTTACAGTGTCAAGCTATCATCAAAACGTAAATTATTGAGACTACAGCATTTCTTTCTGTAGATTCAAATATTTTGGTCTACAATAAGAAAATCTTGCCTTCTTTTACAATCAAATCAAATTAGTTTCTCCCCAGCTAATTGAAACTTCTGTCCACAGAATTATCTGTATTTGTCTTTCTAATTGCAATGTACACAGTACACATGGCAAAACAATCACAAAGCCAGGCCAGATTGAGGACAGTGGTACAAAGCGGACAGCCAATTACGTGAGTGGATAGTTCAGGGGCATAAAGCCTGTGTTAGGAGAATATAGGGCCATTGGAATAAACAGCAGTGAAAAACAAGGGGATATTGGGGAAGATGATCTTTATGCATTTTGTAAATAGCTATACTAAGCAAATTGAAGGGTACATTTTGATGTTTATGGACTCATAATGGCTTTATAAAGAATATAGAGAGACTTTACTAGCCATGAGTGGCCACAAGGTGGGGAACAGGTATACTTACTAATAATCAGAGAGTTGATTAGTTGGTGCTGTTAGTGATAACGCCATGATAACTTTAGGCAACATTGTTGAGTCATGTTTCATACCTGTAATCATCGACCAACATTCCAAGGACATGTTTTCGCAACCTTCAAAAACATCATATCTGGCTAAAATACGCATTTTAGATGACCCGTGTGTATATAGATGATATCTAGTAAAGTAGTGTTGATAATTTGTGGTGCTAATTAGAGTTTAAAAGTAATTTTCAGCCTTTTTTTTGCAGACTGCGAAAACTAGCACTATATACCACTAAGATTATTTCATAACAATTAAGCTCTAAATATTTGGAGCTTAAGCTTGTTTGGAGTTTATTTGATCCATATTTCTAAATGGTTATTAGCTATCCATATTTCTTTGGTAGAACCTCCCTTATTATATAAAATAACATAGATATCATTTGCTCCAACACGGTACAAATAAATGTAAAATTAATAATACTAAATAGTGCAAACTAGGTACGTATAAGTTTATTTTATAAAAACAGGCGAGTCAAATAGATTTAAAAAATCCTATCCTCCTCCAGCGAGCTATGGAGCGTAGTATCCTAGGAATGAAACTCACGGACCGAATAAGGAACTCGAAAATACGCTCCCAAACACAGATAGCTGACGTCGCTCAAAAAGCTGCAAAGCTTAAGTGGGACTGGGCTGGACATGTGTGCCGTATGTCAGAAGAACTATGGGCAAAGAGCACCACAGATTGGATCCCAAACAGACGACGGCCACGTGGAAGGCCCAGACGGAGATGGCGGGATGAGAGACTCCTACTTGAAGGATTGGTGCTAAAAAGCCAACAATAGAGACAAATGGAAGGAGGGAAGGGGGGCCCTTGCCCTGCAGTGGGACACCACAGGCTCATAATAATATCACAGATAGAACCATTCATTTCAACAGGCCAGATATAACTTTACTAAATAAAAGAGAAAAAATAGTCTTCTTAATAGATATAGCCGTATGCAAAACACACACAATTTGGTCAAAACCCATTCAGAAAAAATTGCTAAATACACGGATCTTGCTGTTGAGATAAAGTCTCAATGGCAAGCCCAAACAGTCAAAACTATCCCAATAATTCTCTCAACAACTGGTGTCATCCCGAAAACACTGCACACCAGCCTAAAAACTCTCGACATTCATCCATCCACATACACATACACTCTTCTACAAAAGGCAGTCATACTCAACACATGCAGAATAGTAAGGAAATTCTTAAACATAAATTAACTTTTAATTAACTAGCACTTTGCTCAGGCCCGTCCAAAAATCACCTCTTCGGAGAGCTAAAAGAATATAAAAGACATAATAATAATAATAATATTGAATAAATGGAGAGAGGCCTGCAATGCTCTTAGGAATAAATACATAAAGATTTGATTTGCTCATTTTGATCAGCTCTCGGCTCGCAAAACTTTTAAGACATGTCAAAAGACAAAAAGATAATTTGATAAACCTTTGTAGGTTCAAAATTTAAAGTAAACGTAAAATTTCCTTGAACGTAAAACTTTTTGTTTATCCTTGTATCAATCCTTTAAAAATGAATTTCACAACCTCTAGCCGCCATGTTTATTGTCTCTAGACAAACTGTGACCTGTATAACCTAATTTAAATGCACCGTCCAACTCCATTAAGAAACTTGGCTTTACTTATCCTAACGCAATGACAAGACCAAGTATCCCGTAGTTACAGAGTTGATCAGAAACTTAGTTCATTGGTAATTCCTCAAAGTTAGTAGATGGCTGCACAGCTCTATTGGTGTCTGAAACTAAGATGATAGGACTGGTATTTTCAGTTAGTTGTTTTATTACAAGAACAATTCCATAAGTAGCCCAAATTATGGTTTCTGCTTTAACATCTATACGGCCAACTTTTCTGCCATTTTTGCTGCCTTTGAAAGTTCGGTGCGTAATCGTGGTATTAAACAAATTTTGAAAATTTTCAAGCCCATTTCGTATTTTCACACGCCGCTGCTCCAAGCGTAATGCCGGGTATAAGCTGAACTATAGAAAATGAACGCGTGCACTCCGCATATACGCGGAGTTGACTACCATGACTCCAACGAGTCACCATATATCCACATACATGCGGATTCTGCAGCGAAGATAATAAAATTTTGAGCTGGAATAATTCGACTGATGGGCACAGGCCTCCCACAAAGAACCACGTCAAAGTTTCTAGAGCCGCCTTCATCCACCGAATTCTTACTAATGCTACAAATTCAATTATCCATTGAACCGCCCTCTATAAGGTTTTGTGTTTTTTTCTCAACCTATTCTTTATGATTGTAAAAATACAGCGTTTCATTGAAGTTTGACGAAGATCCCGATCGGGACCATAGATTTCATCATCATGTGAACGTCGAGGCACTCCAGCATCTCGACAATACGAACATAGTGAGAAGACTTCAAAGAACGAAACCTTATGAGTTAGTATAAATATTGTTATAATAGTGTGTACTATATGTAGTGCAAACCAGTGTTAGCTAAGCTAGCAACTAGCAGATAAGAACAAAGGTGTCCTCTCCTATAGAGGCAGTAAGAAAAGTGTTAATGGACACATTTTTAATTATAGTTTATGTTTGAAATCCAGGTCAATGTTTAATTACTTATTAGGCTGTCTTGTGGCTAGATTGTGATGTTCTGACAACATAAACCCACCCCCTGCACCCTGACGGTGCATTACGATTATGTACTCTAAGAATAAATAAATAAAATATTTTACCAATGCTGTCCTGAATACAACTATCACAAGATCAAGGCATAATATCTTCATCAATTTTAATACCTTTCTAATCGTTTTAAAATGGTTCTTCGATAAAATAATGACAAAAATAAAACCGTAATGACTGAAAACATTTTGTGAACGACAGGGTTAATGTCAAACGACCTCATTTAACCCGCAGGCTGTCAGGCAGTAAAAATGCTATAAAATGGTGTAATTTGAACCGCAACTGGCCTGTGTCATACTAAATTGGTTTTCAATGTAAAATTTACGGTAAAGCTCTAACTTAAAGTTGATTAAGGCTCACATACTTTCGAAACTTGAGGCAGTTTTTTGTTTTTTATGTTAAACCTAATATTTAGTCGCCTAGTTTTAATGGATATAAAAATAAATTGGATGTGCTCTTCGACCAAAGTAAAATAAATGGACTGGCCTTACTCATACAAAACGTCCGTGAAAAATAAGACAATTCGGATTTAGGGTACGGTCAACAAATAAACTATCTATCTATCTATCTATCTATCCAGCCACTGCTGAGTAAAGGCCTCTTCTCTATAGCGCCACTCCTGGTGGTCTTGTAAATAAACTAGGTGAAATTAAATTATTGAACTTCTTAAAAACTGTATTTTTTTAATACTTAATACTTTAACAGATGCAATGTGTTTTCTAAAGTTATTTCAGTAGGTTTATAGTACAAAAAATCTCCGAAAAAAATGCAATTATTGAATGAAACTTTTACAAAAATACATGGTTCCCTTCTGTTTTATGTAGTTACGTATCTATTTTTCAGCTCTCAAACATACACAATATAAATCAATAGAAAAGCAAGTCCACCTAAGGTCTTCAGCTCAGTCAATTTGTGAAAAATATATTTTTCATCACTCAATAAACTAAGAAAATATCATAAAAATCGTACGGAAACATAAATGTATAAAAATTCCAGTATTTAAGAAACTGCAGAGTGCAGTTTTAAGAATTTTGCACAATGAGTTTTTTTATACTACTTGGAATGACAGATCAAGAAGATGGCCCACCTGATGTTAACTGGTACCCTCTGCCTATGAACAGTGCATTACCTCAGGTCACGTCCACCTAGGACGCGCCCTATGTGGCATTCCACTGCGCCCGCCACCCTGAAACATAAAGATGAAAAGTCCCATGTGGCCGTAATTTCATCGGCACCCTTACCCTTCAAACCGGAACACAGCAATGCGAGCACTACTGCTTTGCGGCAGAAACAGGTATGGTGGTAGTACTTCCCCGGACGAACTCTTTTACAAAAAAGCTCTACTACTACTAACCGTTTTTTGGCGTATAGAATTCATTGTGTAGAAAATGATCAGAGCAAATACGGGAAAATGTATTCCACTTCCAAAAGTCGTCTGTTCTTGCTCGTCTTATGACTTCTATCCATTTTTGTTTACCTTAGATTTTTTTTGGAAAGCTATAAGGTTAATTAACATGCCATTACATATTATATGCAATTACCTAAAGCGACGTGCTTAGCAATGTTTTGACGTAAATAATGCAAATTACAATTCTAAATCAATACGATTTACGGGAGCAGGATGTATGTGACTGTTGAGTGTTAGGTTGTTAGTTTGAAAGTATAACCTTAAAAGCCAGGATATTATTTATGACGTCACAAATCGTATTGCCTCACTACAGCTTAAAAACATTTTTCATTCCACTGGCCATAAATTGAAGCCAGTGGGAAATTAAATGATAATTTAATTAGCATTTTAAAGTTGGCTCTCGCGAGAATGGTGTGAAAGTTTGTATTTGCTGTAATTTTGTGACATCACTTCTGGGGGTAGGCGGTAAACTTTGGGCTCTAGAGACCTGTCTGTTATACCGGAGTTGTAACTTGTAATGTTATGGTTGTTATAATGTTTTGACACGTGTAATGGTGTTATTTAGTTAAACAAACTGGTTTAATACAGTGTTAAGCTACTTAATACGCTAGATGGATGATGACCGCTGAGGAGTAACTACTTAAGGCGCTATAAGTTCAACCAGTTTCAACGTACATTTTTGTATGAGGCGAAGAAGGCGAGCGCATGATACCGTGTTGTTTAGGTCACAAAAAAAATGTCCTTTAGAGTTTTGTTTAATTTTATTGATAACTTCACTAACTCAAATAATAATTAATAAGTTACCAATTGTTTCAAAAATTAAAACGTGTAAGAAGTCAACAAGTCTTAAATGGTATTTCAATTTTAAAATGTCTTTAATTGTCTTTTTTTTTTATAGAGTAAAGTAATTCAAATAGTGTATTCAATTCAATTCAATTCAATTTATTTATTTCAGACATTGTCCATATTTTGTTAGTTGCGCTTATGATAATGTTAGTAGAGGGACACATTTACAATTGTTTTTTTTTATTGAATTAATGATTTCACTAGATAAAGACTTAGGTAAGAATACCATATATTTTTTCTTCTTGGAAACTGAAGAACTCTTATCAAAAACTTAAAAATTCTAGAGCTCATTATAGACATGCTGTGAACCTATTGTGCCTTAAGACAATTTAAGGCCTCAATATTTGTTAAGGGCTGCAAATATTCCCTTCTCGATGGACTAAAGACACTATAAAGGTCGCAGGACGTCTGTGGATGGAGCCGGTGGTTTTCTATGGGGGAGGTTTATTTCCAGCACTGGACTTCTGTGGGCTGATGATGATGATGATATAATTTACTTCGCCTTGAAGACTCCTAGTTTGAATATTTGGGACTTGATTGTAAGATTCGTTGGTATAAGATTTGTCCTGGCTGCTATCTTATTTAAGGAATGTATATTCAGTCGAGATTCGTATAAAGTCAGTCGTGGGAACTAATGGCGGCGATGAGCTCACCACTTGTCACGTCTATATCCCACGATGGTGCAACCCAGGGTCTGCGTACCCTTACCGGAAAAAGGCGTGTGCCTATGTATGTATGTATGTACATACAGTGGAATGAGTTGGTTCCATTCATTAGCTGTCCTCCTAAAAGTAATTCCCCACTCAGTAACAGTTCCAATCCAGTAATTTCCGCGCTATTGTTTCCAGATTGGTTTCCAGTGTGGCAGAGTGAAGGCTAGGGCTTCATTACCGGTCCCATTGTGAACATGTCAGGCCGTTTTCTTTGCTGACTGTTCCTTCATAGTGCGTAGAGTTGTGAATTGGACTACGAAAAATAATAAGTTTATTCATATACTATTAAAGGAGCAATATTTATTCTTTAAGTATCAAAGCCATTCAAATAACTCTAAGATGGACTTACACAGTCAACGCCAGTGATAGTGATGATGAGTGAGTTGATGTCAGGATATTAAGTCAGGCAGGCAGGAATCAATTACGAAACATTGCCATAAACTTATCTGGCATGTTGGCCATAAGTGGAACAATCGACCGACGTCATATCCTTTACTATCCTTCTAGATAATATATTAATTATATTCCATTGGTAATAAATAGCTAACTGTAATGATCAACTTAATGTTTTTTTTTGTGGTTTTACATAATTGTATTAATAATTTTAATTGATATTCTTGTTTATACAGTTGTAATTCTTTTTAGGAAGGGCACTAATTGCCAAAATACAAGTTTTTATAAACTTAGTTTGGTGAATAGGGCAAAATAAAATGTAAGTACATAAGATAAATAAAAGATATGATTTGATTTGAGATGTCGTGTGAGGAGTTTTTTTATAACATTGATAAAACTCCTCTGTTGGTATTATAAACCCGTTCGCATTCCGATGTGTCCCGCAACGAGATGAGACCCGCACGCATTGTTATCTAATTTAGAACACTTGATTTGATTACAACAACGATGGCGCCATCATCGAGCCATTGCACATAAAAATCTACCTCTGTGGCTTGGCAGGCGAGTCTGGCTGAAACGCGAGTGGGGCAGGTTCGATTCACGCTGCCGGACAAGTTTACGTGTTCTGTTAATATTAGTTCCGTGTGTTGTGGACTTGTGGTAGGTAGCATGGCACTCATGATAACCACGACGCAGGTGAACCTAGTGCCATCGGGACTATGTTTCGTTCGTTGGATGGTTATGTTGATGATGATGATGATGTGATGATGTTACAGCATTTAAAGGCTTTAAAGTAGTTTTACAACAATTAGTAAACTTCTTAAATTGAAAGGTTGAATATTGAACTCATTACGAAAGCAAATTATCAATAATTTTCTGAAGAACTTCTCACAATATATCAGAAAGTTTAATGAAGCATGAAGTTCAAAGTTATAATTAATTGCTAAGCTACGGGACAACTAAGCGGTCTCCTAGAACCGATTTAGAGAATAAGAACTTTAAAGTTTATCCATCTTGACTATGGAGGCACTAGAGACCTAAACTTGTACTATGCTAGCAAAGTCAGTTAAAAAGAAGTTATTCTTCTTATTAGTTTATTTATGTTAATGTGTTTTTTGTTGTGTAATCGTTGTGAGTGGATAGCCGTAACGCAAACAAGTGGTTTTGTCAGAAGAAATCAACGCTGGGTTGCTAGCTTGCTGTCAACCAACACATATTGAGGCAGAGCCATTTTGTTACTTGAGTTACACTTCGTACCTTCTTATCTATTTCCTATTAGTCTAAGTTTATTATGTGTTTCTATGTAGCTCTTGTCTACAAATAAGTATATATTCTATTCTATTCTATTCTATTCTATAGTACCTAGCCATCATACTTTTGATTTGAAAATAAAAGTAGAACTAACTTCTAAAAGTCCAGTTGGTACACACATTAAATAACAGAATAACAAAACACCGTTTAAAAAGTTTAACAAACATTTAAAACACTGAAATACTTCACACGCTAAAGTTTTTGAAACAGCAATTACCTCAACTGATACAATTCAGCGCTTCAAGCAATCCATCCACACACGTGAAGCCAATTATTCGCTTGAAAACGTCAAAAGGTTATGTGCAAGTGGGATTTTGGTGGCTAGGTTCCAGAGATACAATACTTTGCAGTGTTAACATTTTGATGTAGAGCTTTCTCATAAGCCATTTTGCTATTGCCATGCTATTATTTGTTTGGCAATAATAACATTTTAAAGCTTCATCTCGCTTATAATAAAAATAACTCTTTGCTATAAGCAGGTTCTTTTAGACTTTCTTGCTCTAACATGTCAAAGTAAATACGTTGCCTGATGTTACAAAATTAATTAAATCCTGTCTAATAGAACCCAAATATACAGCTGTAATCCTGGTCTCTTCAAGGCTAGTGTGAATAGGTTCCTTCTAAACCTTTGTGATCCATCGTCGACCACATCGTCAATTACCAAAAGGTGCTACAAAATAGGTACCATATACTTAACTATGGTTATAATCGTTTTATCGAATTTTAACGTCAAAACTTAAACGTCCAATTTACTAAAACGTCAAATTTAAACGTCTAACGCTCATACCACAGGATTCCCTAAGATCTTTCAGCGCAGTACTCTAAAATCGGAGTGAACAAATCATGTTCAGTTGGACGTGAACCTTGGAGCCTGGGAGCGGTTGATAACTGGATTTGATGGCATTTTTCATTCGGGAAACAGTAGAATTTTTCAGTATTTTTCGGGTGTTGCTTTAAAGCTTATGCTGATGTGATGTCAACATGAGGAAAAAGTGTGTGGGAAAAAGTTTACGAGGTCTGCGTTTTATTTATATTTGATGTTCGAGCTGAATTAAAATTTCATAGATTGTTATGCTAATTCGAAAAAAACTGGCCTTACGTGTTAAGAACTATTTATGCTAGCCCAAGCCGGGTCTGAGCCGTGTCCGAGCCGGGTCCAAGCCAGGTCTGAGCCGTGTCCGAGCCGGGTCCAAGCCGGGTCTGAGCCGTGTCCGAGCCGGGTCCAAGCCGGGTCCGAGCCGTGGCACGTCCGAGGCACGGATGTAAATGACATGAACTACTTCATGTAAAATGTTCGTTCCATTTAACACCAGCTCGGTCCAAGTTTAGACCCGGATCGGGCTAGAATAAATCATCCTTTAACCAGAAGTTATCATGAAAATACATTATCAGCCATAGCCTAGTATCAAAATCGCTGGTACAACCGGTACGGAGGCCGCAATGCTCTAAGGGCATACAACCTTAGAGTATTGCAGGCCACCGTACCGGAGTGCTCTATGGGTATAACAGATACACATACACACGTCAAACTTATAACGCACCACTTTCTTGGTCGGGCTTTAAAGAATAAAGCATATGACATACGTTTTTTTTTTAACTTTTGAATATTAGAACATGCAGATGGCCCACGATGTTAAGCGGCAACCTCGTCACGTCCACCTAGGACGCGCCTTATTTGCGTTTGAGAGCACTTAGTTAGTACATAGGTTGGACACCATTTTCTTCGATACACTAAATTATACAATGACGCCAATAGATTTTTTGCAATACTGCCATCATGATTCGAATGATCTACTTGCTAGATTATTTTGAGTTGATAACTGACTTCTCAAAAGGAGGTTATACTATCAATTAGTTCGTCCGCCACTTTTACTAATAGTTATGTAGTATGTACGCCCCGTTGCTTAGTCCTAATCAAAGGTTACTTCAATGATGTGCAGGAAATTATCTCAAAGAGCTCCCGTGAAAATGCTATCTCAGTAAATGCTTTTAGAAATCGGTTGGAAAGGTAAAGAAAGTTGGTAACCTACATCGCGTGTATTCGCGAGGTATCAGTTCGGGGTGAACCACTATAGTTATAGCAGTTCATCGACATGAGAACTGGTCTAAACCAACCCTTCAATTCATAATCCACTCCACTCCAAATACATCCCATCAATGGAAACCTAATTCCATTAAAAACGTGTGAAAGCAATCAATCATTTGATCCGGTTTATTACTGGTCGTCGATCATCGTTAGGATACCGCGAGTCACCGGATCCGGAGTTATTAAAACTGTTCAACGCGTTGTTAGAAGAACGCTGATCGTTTTTGAGAGCCTACTTCTTCTTCTTCTCTTCTTATAATGGCTTCTGAGGAGTGCTCAAAACAATTTGCCAACGTCAAGTGATATGACTATATTTTTATAGTCAAGTCGTGAAGAGTCTCCGTCAAGTCATTACCCAGTTTAAATGGTGACAGAAAAACTAAGTTTTTACAGGGAAAATGGTACCATTTCGAAAAGACACGCAATTCCTTTTTAATTTAACTACATCGGACGTGTGCTATTTATCGAAGTTACACCGGTTAAAATGCCACCATAATTACAGGAAATAACTCAAAAACACAACAAATGTAATTAAATAAAAATGACGACGTTTCTTTCAAAAATGGCAGATTGAACCTTTTTAGAGAGGCTACCAACCACCGGATAGAATTAACCTCTTCCGGACATCTGCTAATGTACAGCGTGCCATGAAAACAGTGGCTAGTCAATTATTTGGATTCCGTACCTCAAAAATTATCAACGGAACCTTTATAGGACCACTCTCGTGTCTGTCTTTCTGTCATAGCCTATATTACCGAGAAAAAGCTAGCCTGATTCATGCAAGATGTCCGCGAGGTGTTGACCTCGTGCCTTATAGCTGCTGAGCTGAAGGCCCTTTCACCACCACGCAGAGACGCACCACCACACCTACATAAGATTGTTTGATGTTTGTGGTGTATTTTGGAAAAAGTTGACAGATGATGTACAGAGATACAATACACACACACACACACACACAATCACACATGACACACATGACACAATCACAGACGCACAGTGTAAATAAAAATCACTGATTTTGGGAGTTAATTCTGTGAGGTAAACTAGAAAATTCAAAAAGTATATTGCATTTCAAATATTAGTGTTTAGTTTTAAATATAAGTGTAAATATAAGCGAAAAATATTCCTAAAGAGCAAAATGCATATAAAATGCTCAATTCATTATTTATTATAATTGCTTAATTTCATTCAATTGGTCTAGTGGTCGCTATGGTAGCTTACTTGTACAGAACACTCTCCACGCGAGTCCAAAAATTTAAATCCTCTTATCTGGCTCAACGCATTGGTATTACCATTCAGCGTGGCAAGGATCTAACTACTCATGCAGCCAGCATCATAAAAATGCTTCAGTGTACCAGACGGTATTGATTTGCATCAGTGGAGATCTACGAGTACGACTACGGGTATCTTTAGATCGTTTGCAAAGATCCTTAGGTGCCTCATTTGTATTTTTAAAATGCTGTATGTACTTATATATACATATATGTTATCTACATAGGTCTCGGTCCCGTGGGAATATCGGGATAAAAATGTGCCTATGTGTTATTCCGGGAGTCTAGTTATCTCCATTCCAAATTTCATCCAAATCCGCGTCCAGCCGTTTTAGCGTGAAGAAGTAACAAACACACTAACACACTAACACACTCACACACTTACACACAAACTTTCGCATTTATAATATTATATAGTGTGAAGTGTGATGTGATTCGTTGTATTATTAAATTTTATAATCTGATAAGAATCTGATGCCCTATCTGGCGCGGCGAGCGAGTAGCCTGCTGAAATGCGAAAGGTTGCTGGTTTGATTCCCGTTGCTGACAAATGTTTGTAGGTACGATCTGCAAATATATTATTTGGTCTGGGTCTGTGTGTTGTGGTACCATAATACTCGTAGTTTCTGATACCCACGACACAATGGATCCTATTGTGGGATCAGAACTATTTTATTTTAATTTTTTTATACTACCAAGGTAGCAAACAAGCTTACGGCCCACCTGTTGGTAAGCGGCTACCGTAGCCATGAACGCCTGCAATACTAGAGGCATCACACGCACGTTGCCGACCCTTTAAAAATTTCCAAACACCCCTTTTGAAGAACCCCATACTGTAGTCGCTCGGGAAAACCTCAGCAAGGAGATCATTCCACAACCTGAGCGTTCGCGGAACGAAGTTTCTCTGAAACCGCACAGTCCGGGACCACCCTGGCTCTAAGGTATGTGAGTGTTGGGTGTTATGCTTTGTATTAACGAATTTAATTTTAGTATTATAATAATCACACCATATAAAGCCGATATAAACATTATATTATCAGTCCACCACGTAATTATCTGACGGGAATAAGCACATTCCAATCTCCCCACAGAATACAAATGCGGAAAAGGGAGTTCTTTAACATAAACATTAAAGTTAACTCCGCTCACTCTAACGATTCTCATAATACTCGATAAACCTGCTCCTGTAATTTTACAATTATATAACATTTTCCGAAGTACCAGATATTCCCATAACTGACATGTCTGACACGATGGAGGAGTTCGAAACACCCGGGGCAAATTGTCTGAGTGTACTTAGTTCAGTTAGTAAACTGCTTGAGTGTACCTACTTTTGTATGATTTTAGATAACTTTAACACCAATATTATGTGCAACGTTTAAAGAAGCTACCTCAATTTGGACAAATTGAAGAAAAAAAAGCACTAAAGAACATGGACAACTCCCCATACATTGTTTGACCCAACTTTTTGACTAACGTAGTGGAGAAACTTTTGGTAATTGATAATATATTTTAAGATAATGAAATAGTTTAATAATAATAATAATAATAGTTTAATTAATAATAATTGCAAGTTAGGTCATTCCTTGATCGATTTCATATCATCAAATAATCTATCCCAGGTGAACAGCGTGAGCAATTGTGAAAATGTACACTTAGACTTAGTAATTACTAATATAGCCAATGTAAAAGTCAGCAAATCTATCGATACTTTATGCAACGTGCAGGGAAGACATCCCAACCTACTAATAAACTTATCCTTACCTAACACTGCAGTAAATAGCTCGGAGCATTCTGGCCGCACAATACATAATTTTTACAAAGCAAACTATGAGAGCATACAAACAGAATTGAATAATATTGATTGGCATGCAAAATTGTATACTTGTGATAATGTCGATAATATGGTTACTGAGTTTTACAAAACCCTGGGATTAATAATAGATAAATTTGTACCAAAACGTACCCCAAAGAAACTTAAATACCCATCTTGGTTTACCAATAAACTTATTAATCTTCTAGTTGAAAAAGAATCTGTACGAACTAAGTACAGAAAATACAAAAATCCTCTTGATGGTTATGAATATGACTTACTAAGAAAACGCTGTCACAAACTTTATGATATATGTTTTAGAAATTATAAAAGTACGATTGAATCAGGCATTTACAAGAACCCGAAAGCTTTCTGGAGTTTTATTAAGGATAAAAGAGGTGGTCGTTCTTCAATACCAACAAATATGGAGTTAAACGATACAATTGCGAAATCTAATCTTGAAGTATCCAACCTATTTGCCAAACATTTTTCATCAGTTTATAACCCTAGTGTGTCACAAATTAATAATTCCAATCAATCAATAGTATCTTTAACCTCAAATTTCATAGGTAAGATACAATTTAGTGAACGTGACATACGCAAAGCAATAAAAAAGATCGATAGTCAAAAAGGCGCTGGCCCAGATAAAGTACCTCCAATTTTTGTGAAACGATGTGGTGCCTCTATTTCCTTGCCCCTCGCTATAATATTTAACCGTTCACTCGAAGACGGCACTTTTCCAGAGGAATGGAAAAAAGCACGAATAATTCCTATATACAAGAAAGGTGAAGAAAATAACGTTAAAAATTATCGTCCCATTTCCATACTAAGCTGTCTGTCAAAATTGTTTGAATCCCTAATTTGTCCTCTCATTTCCAAGCATGTCGAGAATTACATAACAGATGTCCAACACGGTTTTAGGAACGGTCGTTCAGTGCACACCAATCTTCTTTCTTTCGTTTCTGAGTTATCACAAAATCTTGATAATAACATTCAAACGGATGCTATCTACCTTGATTTTTCAAGCGCATTTGACAAGGTAGACCACTCTATTTTACTGCAAAAGTTAGATGCTTATGGTATCAGTGGCTCACTTCTAAAGTGGCTCCAATCTTACCTGCTCAAAAGACCTCAAATAGTCTCAGTAAATGGATCTGAATCTGACATTTATTTGACTCAATCTGGTGTTCCTCAAGGATCACACCTGGGACCTGTGCTATTTCTTATATTCATTAATGATTTACCAAAACATGTTAACTACTGTAAACTATCTTTATTTGCCGATGACGTTAAACTATATAGACAGGTTAGGAGTCCATCAGATTCAAATTTAATACAAAACGATCTCAATGCAGTAGAAAACTGGTGTGTTCTTAATCGTATGACTCTCAATGTAAACAAATGCTTTCACATTAAATTCACCCGGAAGAAAAAACCACTTGTGTCTTCGTACAAACTTGGCGGCGAACTACTTAAACAGGTTGATGAAGTTCGCGATCTAGGCATTCTAATTGACAGCCAACTAACATTTGTGCCTCAAACCAATCATGTTGTGGCAAAAGCAGCCAAAATGTTAGGATTCATAAAACGCAATAGTAAAGGGTTTAAAGCACACACCAAACTATTACTATATAATGCATTAGTCCGCAGCCAATTAGATTATGCTTCCACTGTTTGGAGTCCATTTTATAGCATACAATCACAACGCATTGAGAGCATACAACGAGCTCTAACTAGACATCTTGCTTTTCTTACCCCAGGGTTTTCTCATCGTAACCTGTATGACCAACGACTAGTTAAGTTTAAAATGATCTCCCTGCGAAATCGGCGTAAATTATCAGACCTGTGCTTGTTACATAGTATTATCAATGGAAAAATACACTGCAGTGAGCTATAAGAGCGGTTCCCGCTATACGTGCCATTCAACTATCCCCGTCAACCAATACAGAATATATTTAATACGCCTCGATCAAGAACTAATATGGGCTTACAAGTACCTACCACGCGAATGTGTAACCAATACAATGATTTGAACAACAAAAACCCAGACATAGACATATTTTGCGACCCCCTGCGAATCTTTAAAAATAAGATTTTGAGCCACTTAGGCTCAATCACAAGTTTTTAAAATGTAATTGTTTTTTTTATGTTTTAGTAATTTTTAGCTTTAGTTTTTAGTTCCTATTTTAATTTAGTGTTTCTTACTGTTATTTTATTTTATTTTCCCTTTGTGTACAATGTTTGTGGTAAATGTTATAGAACACCATTATTGTTGTACATATCAGAACTTATTTTGTCCTTGTAATTTTTTTGAATGTGTAATATGTATGATGTGTGTGTTTTTTTTAAATAAATAAAGTATAAAGTATAAATAGTAGATTGTATCATAAGGGAGCAACATAATATTTTTACGGCGAGGGATTCAAAGTACGTCGCCCGAGCCAAAAATATATGTTGCGCCCGTGTGATACACTCTGCTTTTCATCAACCACTATGAGAAAATAAAAGGCGCCACATAATATGTTATTGTAATATTATTATTTAATAAAACAAATGGTTGTTTTTTTGTGTTTTTTTTGTTATGTTTTTATGTTTTTTTTAAGTGTTTTTGTGTGTGTTTGTGTTTTTTTGTGTTTTGTGCTTTTTTGTGTTTTTTTGTGTTTTTTTTGTGTTTTTTTTTGTGTTTTGTTTTTTTGTGTATTGTGCTTTTTTTGTGTTTTTTTTGTATTGTGTTTTTTGTGTTGTGTTTTTTTGTGTTTTATGTTTTTTTTTTGTTTTTGTGTTTTTTTTTGTGTTTTGTGTTTTTTGTGTGTTTTGTATTTTTTGTGTTTTGTGTTTTTTGTGTGTTTTGTATTTTTTGTGTTTTTTTGTTTTTGTGTTTTTTTTTGTGTTTTATGTTTTGTGTTTTTTGTGTGTATTTTGTTTTTTTTGTGTTTTTGTGTTTTTTGTGTTTTTGTGTTTTTTTTTGTTTTTGTGTTTTGTGTTTTGTGTTTTGTGTTTTGTGTTTTTTGTGTGTATTGTGCTTTGTTTGTGTTTTTTTTGTATTGTGTTTTTTGTGTTGATTTTTTTTGTGTGTTTTATGTTTTTTTATTTTTTTTGTGTTTTTGTGTTTTTTTTGTGTTTTGTGTTTTTTGTGTGTTTTGTATTTTTTGTGTTTTTTTATGTTTTTGTGTTTTATGTTTTGTGTTTTTTGTGTGTATTTTGTTTTTTTTTGTGTTTTGTGTTTTTTTGTGTTTTAGTGTTTTTTTTTGTGTTTTGTGTTTTTTGTGTTTTGGGTTTTTTTGTTTTGGGTTTTGGGCCGTCGTACCAGCCAGTATTTATTCAAAACAATATTTGCGTTGGAATTATTTGGCGCTGGTTCCAAATTCAATAAGTGCGCCGCAATTATCTTTGCCGCGCACTTTTTGAATTAGGAACTTAATAAGTGCGCCGCAAAACTCATTACTGCCCGCTAAAAGTTTCTCATAGAAAACACCACCGTTGGGTGCACTTAAAGGCGAACCCAGTCGTCCTTTTCGAATAGATGGGATGAAAAAGCTAATTTAATTTCTTGCGTAGAAGTTGTGGGAAAGTAATGAAGCTTGTTGCGTTTTGTTTCACACAAATGCAATGAGTTGATTTATCAAATTATTAATAAAAACAACTTTTGCTTCCCAACTTCTAAAAATATATAAGTGCTTTAGAAAAAATCGTCAAAAAACAACATTTAGAACAGTACTAATTACTTCCATGAAGGGTTCATTTATTTTTGACCAGGGTCAGCGGTTGCCTTATATATCCTTTGGTAATATTTGATTGAACACACGGACCTTAAGTTGAACATGAAAAATTTATTTTCATGCAAGCTTTGATCAAATACAGAGTTATCGAAGTTGAAGTGGGTAAGGTTAACCACATCACGAAGGGTACGGCCCGGCCTTTAATCTTGGAGCCCTGTTTCTTCAGGATTTACATGAATGGACGGGAATTTTGGGAGAGCGGTCATGCTTAATAAGCATAAGCATTTTCTTTTCACAAAGATACTCCATACTCCACATTTTTTCATATAACACTAACTGAATTAATTGATTTGACTCGACTTATTAGTCGTAGTAGAGCTTTTTTGTAAAGGAGTTCCTCCGAGGAAGTACTAGCATACGTAATTCTGCCGCAAAGCAGTAGTGCACGCGTTGCTGTTTTCCGTTTTAAAGCATATGGAGCAGTAGAGCTTTTTTATGAAAGAGTTCGTCCGGGGAAGTACTACCACCATACCCATTTCTGCCGCAAAGCAGTAGTGCTTGCATTGCTGTGTTACGGTTTGAAGGGTAAGGGTGCCGGTGAAATTACAGGCACATGAGACGCGGGCGCAGTGCAATGCCACATAGAGTGCTTCCTAGTAGGACGTGACCTATGAGGTCCACTGTTCTTAGGCAGAGGTTACCGCTTAACATCAGGTGGGCCATTTGCTTGTACCGTCATTCAAGTAGCATACAAAAACATATAAAAATAAAATATGGGCGCCGGTAAAACTACAGGCACATGAGACTTTTCATCTTCATGTCTCAGGCGCAAGTGTAATGCTGCGTAGTGCACGACCTAGGTGGGCGTGAATTATGAGGTAATGCACTGTTCATAGGCATGAGGCATCTTAACATCAGCTTATTTAGTACTTACAAGATGTTTATAAAAAATACTTGAATAATCTTTGAAAATTATCTAGGTAACTAAATATTAAAATATTAAATTTAATAAAGGTAAATATTAAATTTAAATATTAAACCTGAAATTCTTATTTAAATACACAGTAGGTTCTATGTTTTTATATATAGACTAAACATGCGAAATTCTGACAACTCAGAACCGAGAATACATATTATTTGGTACTGATGATGTACTCTTGCCATCCTTGAAAATGTACATTTATTAAAAGTAGGTACCTACTATTTATTTACGGAAATAATAATAAAACCAATACAAGCAAGTTAATACAAATGAAACAGTTGAGCTATCTGAAGACCGTTGCGAACGATCTAAAGGTAGATCAACTGATCCAAATCACTACCAGACGGAAGCGTTCCTAAAAGATGCAGGCTGCATTGCCAGGCTGAATGGCAATACTAATGCGTTGAACCAGATAAGAGCCAGCTCTCGGGCCACGCGTCGGTTCGTCCAGACGACCTGAAATAAGTTTTAAAACGCGAAGAGACCTAACACGCGTACCCAGAGTTTCGATCCCGAAAGGGTCAAATAAGTAAACTCTGTCGCATTTTGAGGTCCTCAGGTCTTTGACATTAAAATAACCTAAAAAAATACGAGGCATTAAAATCTGAGAGGTGGATAGGTACTCCCAAAGAATGCCAAGTCATCGTTTCCAAGGATGCTTAGGGCGGCAAGCCGTGCAATCGATTCGGACGGTAATGTTCCTTTAACAAAATTTCCCGCATGCTCTCACAAATCTTTTCCGAATTAAGTTACTGACCGATATCTTACAGGGGCCTACCTAGGTATTAGGTACGTAATATAATAGTAGTATATAAAATAAGTTTGAATTATCTATATTTGAAAGTTACAAAACTTTTTGATAACGTATTTCAAATAATTAAAAAAAAAAACATTTTTTATATAAAATGTCCCTTGTTATTTGTTAGGCGATATTTTTTGGCATACTTTTCATTTAATATACTGGCTTATTTCGTTGTATGTATTACTGGAAAAAGTGTTAGCTGAGTTGAAAGTGGAAAAGCAATGGTAGTGATGAGCTCACCATTAGTCACGTCTATATTTCTGCGATTGTTCAACCCACTGAAAAAGTGGCCCGTTAAAGCTCTGCCTTCCACTTCGGGGAAAGGCATGTTTCGCAAAAAAGCTCACAAAACTTGACCTAGCTCGCCTCTTGAGATGCTGGTCGAGGCTACGTTATAATCTTCAAGAGCTATTAGATCAAGATCCTTCAGCTATTAATGAACTGACAGCCATATTCTCAAGTAGGTATTTGCTCAGCTATTTTGAGAATATCTTAGATACTTCATCAGTCCATGAAATCACTATAATTTTGAGGTGAATTGCGCCCAAAGTTTTGGAGCCGACATTAAAAGTTTATTTTGTGGGCTACTCCAACTCATGTACAGCTACGCTAAGTTTTATCCAATCATCTTCCTTTAATCCAAATTCGGGGACAGATTCGGGGAAAAACAGGAACTACTCAATCCGTTCGGTCTTTACAGAGAAGGCTACAAGTGGGCTACATGTGGTAAATTTGTATTAAAGCAAAAAAATGGATTGAGCTACCTTTAGATCGTTAGCAGCAGTCTTCAGGTAGCTCAACTTGTTCATTTTTTTTGTTTAATTTTGGTCATAGCAACTGTTACTATTATTTCTGTAAAAAAAGGTGTGTGTTAGCTTCGACGCGGCAGTCCAGTTCAGTATAAGGTGCGCGTATATGTTTCGCAGAGGAAAAACATAACGGACTTCACTTTTTGTTACGATCGATTTTTCGACTTATTCCCCATCTATTTGCCTCACATCGATTCTTATGAGTAAAGTCCAAAAATAGTTTTATGGATAAGTTACCTACTTGGTTAGATATATAATATTATATTTGTTATACAATAGTCTACGAGATAACCTTATCTGGCTCAATGCATTAGGTCCATTCCATTCAGCGTGGCAATGCAGCCACCGTCTTAGAGGTGGTGATATGGAATAGCCGAGCTATCTTTAGATAGTTTGCAACCGTCTTTAGACAGCACAACTGTTTATTTATGTTTAATTAATTTTGGCTGTCGTGTGTCCGGCCTAAGAATATACCCCTCCGTCTCCTCTTGTGGATGTCGTAAAAGCCAACCAAGGGATTACCCGGACTTGTTGATAAGATTCGTTGGTATATTATGATTTGGCCTGGCTGCTAGCGTATTATGGAATGTATTATTACTGGAAGAAAGCGTTAGACGAGACAGCCGTGGGAAGCAATGGCGGCGATGAGCTCACCATTTGTCACGCCTATTTTCCACGATGGTGCAACCCACTCTGAAAAGAGGCTCATTGAGGCTCTGCCTACCCTCTTGGGAGAAAAAGGCATGTGTCTATGTATGTATGTATATACACACATCAACACGGTCTAGGGATATTTTTAAAAAAGCGAATTACTATCAATGTGTTAATTATTTATACGACATGTATATATTTAAAAGATACGTTATATTAATATTCTACCATTTTTTAATAATGGTTAATCTTCGATTAAAATTTCAGGATTTTATGGAAAAAAAATGAAGCATAGACGGAAACCGTATATGAATTAACTTTTAATTTATGAGTAAAAACTGAAAAAACTAGAAAAATCATTTAATTTAATCATCAAAAGACGCAAATATGCAAGTCTCGACAGAGCCTACTTATTTGAGCCTTTCGGGGTCGAGACTCTGGGTCCGTGGCGATCCGGGGCCCATCGCGTTTTCAAAATTCTTTCAGGGCATCTGGTCGAAGCAACGCGTGACCCGAGAGCTGGCTCTTATCTGGCTCAACGCATTAGTATTGCCATTCAGCGTGGCAATGCAGCCAGCATCTTAGGGACGCTTCCGTCTGGTAGTGATTTGGATCAGTTGAGCTACCTTTAGATCGCTTGTAGCGGTCTTCAGGTAGCACAACTGTTTCATATGTATTTTGTACATACCTTGTATTATTATTTCTGTAAATAAATGTATTTGTTTTTAATTTGTGTTTATAAACTTGAAGTTAGTAGTCCGAGAAAGCGCCCATGATGTTCATAACACATCGGCAACGATTCGGCATGCTCAGAACAAGGTTGTCAATGTCTTGCTGCGGAATATTGTCCCATGTCCTTCTGAGGTACGCAAAAAGTTGATCTTCTGTAGCCAGATTTTCAGGAACTTCCTTCAGAGCTCTTCTTTGCAGCATATCCCACGCATGCTCAATGGGGTTTAGATCTGGCGATTGAGCAGGCCAGTCTAAGGCCCTAACATTGTGTGTATTTAACCAAGCTGCTACCGTTCTCGCCGTGTGTGCCCGGGCATTGTCGTGCATGAGCAGGAAATCTTGCCCCATTTGTGTTCTGTGGGGCAAGATTACGGGCCCCAGCACCTGTTGGACGTATCGTTCTGCCGTCATATTGCCCCGCACCCAAACGAGATCCGTCCGTCCTCCAAGACGAATTCCTGCCCAAACCATAATTGTTCCTCCTTGGTATGGGTGAACTTCCTGAGGGTTCTGAAGACGGCTCCATCGTCCAGGAACTCGCCAAACACGCGTCCTTCGTGAATCTGGATGGAAGCCGAACCTGGATTCATCCGTGAACAGCACATTGGACCATTGCTCACGGCCCCAGTCCACGTGGTTCCGAACCCATTCTAATCGTCGTCCACGATTGCCTCTCCGTAAAGGTGGGACCCAGAGTGGTCTACGAGAGCGTAGATTGCTTTCATGCAGTCGCCTTCTTACAGTTTGGCCACTTACAAGCACTTGGTGTTCCACTCGCAGCCTTTGGACCAATTGAGTCGCCGTTGCATTTGGTTGAGCTAGCGCAGTAATTTGCAAAAATCGGTCTTGTCTGGGGGTAGTGATGCGACTTGGCCCCCGGTGCCTCTCCGCTACTTCACCTGTGGCCCGATAGCGTGTCCACAATCTTAAAATTACATTTTGGTGGGTCCCTATGGCCTCAGCAACATTACGCTGAACAGACCCAGCTTCCAGCATTCCCACAGCTCGTAACATCTCCGCCCTCGTCACATGTTGGCATTGCATGACTACAATACCTCAATTTTAACTTTAACTTTCGTTTAAAAATGAAAAAAAACTGTAACTAAACGTAATTCGTATTGTTTTCTAAATTTCTCACAAATTAAAATTCCCTCTCCTACACATCAAGACATTTTTATGCAACCGAAACAAAAGAATTTTCAAAAATTTTAATTTGTAATTAGTCTGAGATAAATTACAAACAAATCGGTGCATTAAAGATTCCAATGCGGCCAGTACTTTTCGAGTTATTTAATTGAGTATGAAATATCCCTAGACCGTGTTGATGAGTGTATATATTTATTTTGTGTATACCTACATATTTTGTTTTGTTTATTCGTTGTATAATTAATTATTTAAATAAAGTGCGTCTACATAATATGTTATTAATCCCTATATAAAATTGTCACAGTAAAATACTTTCAGTTTAATATTTTTTTACATAGTTTGATTAATAGCTATACTTACCCTTGAAAATTTATTAATTTCCAGCTCAAGGGACTTTACGAGTATCTTTGTAATGATAAAGAACCTTTTTTTTAATTCAATCACGTTTACAATATATATTTTTCTGTCTTATTATTCCAACTACAACAAACTGCTATACTTATAGTTATACAAGCAGCGCCCCGCGGTTTCACTCGCGTAAGTCTCGATGCCGTGGGAATATTGGAATAAAAATATGCCTATGTAATATTCCGGGAGTCCAGTTATCTCCATTCCAAATTTCATCCAAATCCATCCAGTAGTTTTTACGTGAAAGAGTAACAAACATCCATCCATCCGTCCATACTTACAGTATCAATACGGGAGTAGGATAAATCCCTATAATCCTTGTAAAAGTAAAACGTTGTCTGTTTGTGTGTAGAATTATCGTGAAATTCAGTTCCTTCGAGAGAACGAAATCGCGGGCATGAACAAAAGTTTAGTGACCCAGAAATTCCTTACAAAGCCTTATTTCTTCTTACTAAGGAAAAGTAAGATACAATAAAACAAGAGGCAATTGTTACCGGTCTGGGTCTAGACGAAACAAAATAGGCCTCTGCCCTTATATTTAAAAGTAAGATACAATAAAACAAGAGGCAATTGTTACCGGTCTGGGTCTAGACGAAACAAAATAGGCCTCTGCCCTTATATTTAAAAGTAAGATACAATAAAACAAGAGGCAATTGTTACCGGTCTGGGTCTAGACGAAACAAAATAGGCCTCTGCCCTTATATTTAAAAGTAAGATACAATAAAACAAGAGGCAATTGTTACCGGTCTGGGTCTAGACGAAACAAAATAGGCCTCTGCCCTTATATTTAAAAGTTCGTTATACAAAAGCAACAGAAGACTTTTGTATGGAACAAAAACATAAACCTAGCTACTTCTAGCTTATCCGGATGGTCTACGTGCTGTCACTGCAGACTTTTGAACTTTATTAATCAGTTTTTTTTTTTAGTAAAATCTCAGAACAAATAATAGTGGTGAAATGCCGATAGTTTGTATCTTCTAGGTTAGTGAATAGGTAAATGGTAAATGGTAGTAATATAATAGTAGTAATAAGACTAGTACTAGATGGTAAGTGGGCTTCTTTTTAACCCCCGACGCAAAAACTACGGGTTTTTATAAGTTTGACGTGTCTGTGTGTTTGTGTGTGTGTGTGTGTGTGTGTGTGTGGCATCGTAGCTCCTGAACGGATGAACAGATTTCGTTTTTTTTTTTTAAGGTGTATTTGTTGTATGTGTTCTTAGCTATGTTAGATCCTTTTCATCATAGGACGAGCAGGCGTACGGCTCAGTACCATCCTTACCTCATTGGTATACCTTCTATTCGCACAAAACGTTTCAGTTCTACCTTTATAATGCGAACTGCTAAGGAGTGGAATACACTACCGTCGTCTGTCTTTCCTGAAAACTATAATCTGGGTATCTTCAAGTCAAGAGTGAATAGGTGCCTTCTAGACCTTTGTGCTTCATCTTCGGCCACATCGTCACTTACCAACAGGTGAGATCGTGGTCAAACAAAGGTCTATCAATGTTAAAAAAAAAAAAAAAAAAAAAAAAAAAAAAAAAAAAAAAATGTTTCAGCCGTTTCATTGCGTTGAGGGTTTTATTAATTTTTACAAAATTAATTACTTGTTAATAAAATACTAGCAGTTCCGAATAAAGTACCTAGACATCGCGAGCACAAATTTGTATAAAACATACATATGTACATACATTTTTTTTTTTTTTTTTTTTTTTTTTTTCATTTTGTATTTGTACATCATGTCGATCCATGATTTAGAACAGAGAAATAAAACCCTTTTCTTATTATTTATAAATTGTGGCTTAGCTTCGGGAGGTATGGGTTTTAAGGGGGCACCCATACAACAAACGTGATTTCTTCAAATGTAGGTTAAGCGATGCCCTGCGGGGTCAGTTTTTGGATGGGTGACCACTTTTTGCTTCCAATTTTTTTATTTTTTTTACTAACCTAGTTTTTTTTCCGTTTATGTAGTTAATGGTACGGAACCCTTCGTGCGCGAGTCCGACTCGCACATGGCTGGTTTTTTTTTTTATGAAATAACAGGCATATTGATAATCAAATGAGGCTCTGTATTTTACAATGAGTAGATATCGAAGCATAAGTAAGCATAGTTGATAAGAACCTACGACGTTACTTTTACAAAAATACCTATTCAAATGATTAAAGGCCGCTTCTGGCCGTTGTTTATCTGTGACAAGCTTAATAATGGGTCTTCTCATAATGGCTGTAAAATGTGGGATCAAAATTAAAATCTGGGCCATTTTATAGTCAGAATAAAAAAGAACATTACCGGGGCTAAGAGTAGGAATTAAAACTTTTATGCCACTTTTTTAGATGTTACCAGAATGTACAGTCAAGGTACAAATTGTACGTATGAACAGTTTTAAATTCTAAACCGAGGTTATTTTTACCTACCGTCGCAAAAAGAGGGGTGTTATCTGAATGTGGCATCGTAGCTCCGGAACGGCTGCTCTGATTTGAATGCGTTTTTTTTTTGTGTGAAATTTTGTATTTTGTTTTTTGCATGTTGTTGTTGGCCCAAAATTTGCCGAATAGGTGCGTCATTACTGGTGACAGCTCGCCGAAAAACTGCCGCGCATGTGGACGGTGAAGATTTTAGCCACGTTTGGTGCAAATTAGTGCAGCCTTTTCCAGGATCATCATAACATAACATAACACCCAACAGTCACATACATAGTCCTGATCCCACACTAGGGTTCCCTGTGTCGTGGGTATCAGAAACTACGAGTACTATGGTACTATTACACCCAGACCCGAAACAAATATTTTCAGATCATAAAAACATTTGTCCCGCAGCGGGAATCAAACCCGCAACCTTTCGCGTCTCAGCCGGCTACTAGCCCGAGTACAGAGGTCGTCCATCAGCATCGCATCAGCTCGCAACAATTTGTTTGATGCAGCTAGAACGTTCAGTTTGAACTCAACATTTTCATATTCGATGACTTCAGACTCCAGGGTCTGATGATGACCAGCACACGATGAATAGGATCTAGGGTGCAACGGCTGATCCGATTTCAATCCAGTTTTATTTGTATGAAAATGTATGAATCATTTTTTTTTTATGAAACTAATAGGCAAACTAGCTTACGGCCCACCTAAAGTGTTCACTGTCGCTTATAGACACCGGCAACTCTCATTCCATAGTTTGTAGGTAAGGGGAAGAAATGATCTCGTGAAACGAGTCGTACGAGAAACCCAGGGATGTGTGGATGAGCTATGTCACTGTATTTTTATTGAGTTTTCAATGACGAGCACGTGTAAAATCAGCTACTTACAAAACACTAAGATCAATACACAGGTATGAGCTCTAAATTAAATTACCTCAAAGCCCATATTTGCACGACGGCTTATCATGTACTTACCTTGAGCGTGTCGAGTGTAGACAATAAGCGCTGTTGAACTAATCTCATAATGTCGTGTTATATACCAGACACGTTCTCGTTAGTGGTTAAGCTAGTATTTCGTTTAAGCGTGTTGTTGACTTGTCGTAATATAAAGTTAAATACCCTTTAAATTTTAACTAGATTTTATTTTCATTATTTGTCGTCATAGAAGCTATTTAAAAAAAATGTAATCTTCCTATTACGGTTCAAGAAATACAGTGATTGTTAAGGTCGAGCAAACTAGCTGACTTTGCAGACGGCGTATCAGACTTTGTTTTCCATTATTTATTTATTATCTTTTCTTAATTTTCTAATTTGTTTTCAGAATAGCATATAGTGCTTATAACTAACTATAAGATAAATGTGAATCCTAGATTAATAAAATAAAATAAGTTAATAAAAAATACAAGATTGAAATTATGAAATCTTCTGCGTGGCCTTGTACATCTTGGGGGACTCGAGTTTGTCACATACGGAATAGCTCCCAATTAGGTTCCAAATATTTTTTTTAATTAGGTTCATGCAACACTTGAAACCTGTTCGCAAATATACAGACTTCAGAACAAAACAATTAGAAATGCTGAAAATCCCAGCAGATTAAAAGAATGACATTTATCTAAATTCCACACCTACCTACATTGAATAGGATGAACAGAGAGAACGGGAAAAACAACCAGTTATTGCGATTGTGCTCCCAATCCCCATTGTTTGCAGTTTCATTTGAGGATTTTCATTTTGTTGCAAAATGGGATTGAAATTGTGTCATGCATGATTCTTGGCGAATTAAATGTTTTTTGTGCAGCGGTTGTTTGATATAAAAATAAAGTGTTAAGAATCTGCTGAATGAGCAATTCCACTACTCAGCAATTATATAAAAATCTTTTAAAATAAAACCAAATGCGGCACAATTCAGAAGATATATCTTTGTAGAGTAAAAGACATACAAAACTAGCTCCAGTATTTACCTACAGCAGACAAATACCATACACAAAGCATTACAGTTGAACTTAAATCATTTTAACACCAGCGGCCATCTAAAATTTCCAACCGTAGTGTCTTTCGAGGAAGCGAAACGAACACGATAAAAGACGATTATCTCTACCTGGGGGCTGTTAGAAGAGTCGCAGCTTATTGGAGGATAGATAAGAAACTAGAGTCTGTTCAAAAAGAGAAGCGTCGTGGGATTGGAGGGCGCAGCTGTGCTTATTTACATTTTTTGTTTAGCGGGCAATACAATAGCGCGTCTGTTCCATTTTGATCATTTTACAACTTTAATTTTTTTAGCATAAAATTTAAAATGCCGACAGTTTGAATCCTAGCCTAAAGAAATAGTTAAATAAACTAAATAAAACGTTAGTTCACCACGATGCTTCTCTTTTTAAACAGACTACAAAATTATGCCTGCTTATTGCACCTCTGTGGCTCGTACGTAGCTCTTATAGTCTGTATTTTTAACACTCTTTTATTAGCTTGGGTTGTATCTATGTATGTATGAATGTAACTGAATCTTTGAGCATAATTTTCACCAATTTCCAATAGTCTGATTAATTTGAAACTTTGCATTGAGAGAGAGAGAGAGAGAGAGAGAGAGAGTTAGAGTTAGAGTTAGAGTTATTTTTAAAAAGCGTGGTTTGCCTTTTGCTACTTTTCATAACTCTCCTCTCATAGATAGTTGCCAACAGAATGATTGTTATAATTACTTTACCAAGAAACCAACGCTTTTAAAAAAAAAAAAAAAACTGATCTTCTACTACTGTAATATAAACTCTTTGAAATTGAAAATTATTTTCTATTTTATAGTTCGGTTAGCTATAAAAGCGTGTTTTTTTAATTTTTTTAAAATATTATTTATTATGTCTACACGTCTTTGCCTTCCTATCTTTCACCTAAGTTTATCAGGAATACTTTCACGTATAAAATTAAATATCTAGAATATCTGGTGATATAAAATGCACGCAATACTTCGTCTTCTAGATAATCGTCATAATAGATTGTTTTTTTTTTGTCATACTGTTGTAATGCAATATGCGTTGCAATGACGATGCGGCCGACGTTGGAGCACGAGGGTTCGAAGGCACCTATTCTCTCTTGCCTTAAAGATACCCATATTATAGTTTTCAGGAAAGACGATGGCAACGAGTTCCATTTCTTAGCAGTTCGCAAAAATAAGCAACGATAAATGTTCACTACTCTAACATAACCACGCGTCGAAAGTGAACAACATACAAACATTCACTTTCGATGGGTTTTTTTACAAAGGCGAAAACCAGTAAAAACAGGGTTATTAGTAAATGTCACTAATAAAAAGTGAAAAAAAAAGGAAAAGGCTATGGAGTTTACTATATTGCACAGAGGGAAAACATAACAACTACACTTTTTGCGATTTTTACTCCCCATATATTTGAGTAACGCGGGCCGTATTATGAAAGATAGATAGATAGATAGAAAACACTTTATTGTACAACACAGAAAATAAGCTATTTACAAAAATTGTATATCAACTAATCACGGAAGTATGGGCGGTCTTATGAAAATCGAGTCATAAGGAGTAAACTCCAAAAAACACTCATAATTAAAAGAACGATGGGCGGGTCCTATCGCTTAGATGAGAAGCTAGATTACTAATGAAGCCTTCTCTTGGCTGGTTTAATTTAGCTACTTCCAAACCAATACGATGCAAAATGATCCTTGCAATTGAAATGAGTAAAATGTTTATTTTTCCGGTAATTAACCAGCTGCATTATGTTTAGACTGCTGTAAAATACTGTAGAAAAGCCGCCTGACAGAAATTCTGAAACAAATTACTGTTAAATTGTTCTGATACTTAAAATAATGGTTCCCGGTGTTTAACTTCATGTTTACAGAGTTTCAATGGAATATCGAATAGCAAGATAATGGATACACAAGGCTGAAGGAAGATAATACTTTACAAGCGTTTTAACGGAAAGCAATTTCACATTCATGCATTTTTTCGTATCAAAACGGCCGAGAATGCGTTGGCACACTGATTGATCGCTGGATTTATTACAAGCTTTTTTTAGGGTTCCGTAACCAAATTACGGAACCCTTATAGATTCGTCATGTATGTCTGTCTGTCTGTCTGTCCGTATATGTCACAGCCACTTTTTTCCGAAACTATAAGAGCTATGCAGTTGAAACTTGTTGAGTAGATGTATTATGTGAACCGCATTAAAATTTTCCCACAAAAATAGAAAAAAACAATAAATTTTTGGGGTTCCCCATACTTAGAACTGAAACTAAAACTACTTCTAAAATAAAAGAATGAATAAACTATAAACAATATATGATGTACAATTACCATATAAACTTCCAACGAAAATTGGTTTGAACGAGATATAGTAGTTTTTTTTAATACGTCATAAATCGTAATCCATCCAAGAACTTTTATATTATGTTACTTGCTGCTACGGAACCCTTCATGGGCGAGTCCGATTCGCACTTGGTTGCTTTTTTTAATTTACCTGTTTTTCAAATTAGTTTATAGTCAAATCTTGCAATTGAATTTTTAACTAGTTCCATCCAATCGATTGAGCTGAAATTTTGCATACCTCTCAAGTTTAATTATTATGGTAACAGCGAGCTGATCTGATGATGGACACGGAAGGTGGACAACGTACTCGATGATTGATAGACCATAATCAACTGTCTGTCTATTGCTGACCTACCTACCAATCATTATTAATGCTGCACTTCCCTATAAATATCTTTGTATATATTTAACTAGCGACTCGTCCCGGATTCGCACGGGTAGTTTCAGGATGAAACCCCCCCCCCCCCCTCCCTCCTATCCCCCGCCCCCCCCCCCTGGTAGCCTATGTCACTCAGGGTGAATGTAGCTTTACAATGGTGAAATAATTTTTGAAATCAGCACTGTAGTTTTTGAGGTTATTCATTACAAACATACACACACACAAAAATACAAATCTTTCCTCATTATAATATTATTAATTAATTAATAGTGTAGATGAATGTTTTACCTTCCAATCTATTTTCACCTATCCCCCTGTGGTTTATTGATGTTAGTGGCATCTTAGAAGGCCCTGTCTGAATCTAGGCCTGCTGCATCTTATGCTGAGACAGGCACCTATTTGACCGTAGGGACCGTGACTTTTACTCACATAAAAGTATGTATAATACCTAAATAAAGAGGTCGTAACAGACCCTCGTAATATAAGAAAAAACATTTGTGTCTTACGCCAAATTCAATTGTAAATACGATCTCTAACTTAACTAGACCAAACCACTTGAGTACTTATACTTATATAACTAGGTAGGTAAACACACTGATGTTTTTTCAACCGTTAAACCTACTACAGAGAGTAAGGACATTTATAAGAAGTCCTTGTCACACTAAGGGCGGTTCTACGCGTCAACGCACTCGTAAAACTAGGAGGAGTGAGTTTAACTCACTTTAACAGCTTGAATGTGCGTGAGAATAAGGTTGAGCTTGTCCTAGTTGGATAAATGTTTATACGGAATGTTTTGAAGTTTTAAACGTCAGTATTAATTTTGAGTTTGCAGCCAGGTCTAATTCCATTGATGCAACTGGTGGTGTGATACGTCCTGGCAGGACCAAAGTATTTTTTTAAAAACTGATAAAAACTACGAGCTGTATTTTTACTTCTTTGTACTAGAAGCTCATAACTTGTACCTCAAAGGTGGCAGAGTTCTAGCGAAAACAAAATTTGGTCCTGCCAGAAACTATCACGCAACTCATGCAAATAAATTATGTATTAGGTAATAAATAAATAAATAATGCTCGACAGTTCACACAAAATTATCTAGCCCCAAGCTAAGCAGAGCTTGTGTTATGGGTACTAGATAACTGATATACTTAATACATTATATTACATAGATAGATATTTTTTATTATACATAGAAAATTCCCAGAACACCCTGAAAAAATATCTGCGATCGCACAAATATTTGTTCCGAGGCGGGAATCGAACCCGCAACCTCCTGCGTCGCAGGCCAACCTTCGCCCGCTGCGCCACACAGGTTATCGAAATGACGAGGTAATGACGGAAATCTTCGGCTCAGATACACTGATTCCATATATTTTATTACAGAATTTCAAAAATGTGGAGGTGTCATTTCATATCTTTAATTTATAATCCTTATAGTATTTGTTAACTCAGTCTCAATTTATCATCCCGATATAATTTGTTAATTCATTCTTAAACTATCATCCCGATAATTTTGCATTTATTAATTAATTAACCCATAAAAAATATTTACTTTTGAATGGATTGATGTTAAATTATCATCATCATCATCAGCATCAGCAGCAGCAACTTTAAGACTTCCATTGCTGGCTAAGGCCATAGAATGCAATGGGAGATTTGCCATAGTCACCACGGTTTTAGGGCGGATTGGAGATTGCGCAGAATTGGTGTTAAATACTCGGGTGGAGGATGCTGCTGCCCATCCTCTGGTGTAATCCTTTAGTTTTTTTTTATGTCATGCACAGGACCCGACTCACATACAGGGTGTATGTGTCTTACACATACACCCGTTTTCACTAACGACCATCATGGAGTCGCCTAACTAAGTAAAGCCTAGTCTAGGCAATTCCCTAACAAAAAAAAGAATCCTTTCACCAATCGAGTTTCACTAGTTGAATCCTACAAAAGGAGTTGCCTTAATTTTTGACAATCTTAATGGTTTTGTTTGTGTTTAGCGATTTAGGCGTCGCCTAGGTTTAGTAAAAACGGGTGACAATCTGTCAGTTTAGGTAAGTTGCCTAACATAACGCCACGCATAATAGATGTCATAACTTTAGGCAGCGCCTAACGTCGTAGTCTTCATCTAAAGGTTGGTGAATCGTTTTTTTGCTGTAGGCAACTCTTTAATATTTAGGCATCCAATTTAAGCGTCGCTAAGGTTTAGTGAAAACGGGTGAGAGTTGTTTAATTTTAGGCCAGAACACAACAGCGGTTAAATTTTTGATAAAAACTACATCAAAGCGACAACAAAGCCTGATACATATCATAGCTCCGGAAAATGACGAATGAACCTCCAACTCTTGAAGGGTTATTGAAAAAATCCAGTTATGAATGCTTTCAAGCACAAGTTTCAAGAGATCCTTATAATATTCCGACCGTTCAAATAAACGTATCTTGATGAAGGCAGATGGCAACATCTTCCGGCGAGGCGCCAACTGAGACTGAGCTCATTTAGATAGGACTTAGATGAAGCGGAGGACTTTAAGTAGGTACTAGTGGAATGTACTGAGGAAATAGGAAAAGTGGACTATATACTCGAATACGTGTGTACACTTCGTTGTATATAATGGCTTATGTCCAACACTTTGCCTAAGAGAAAGCCTATGCATGACAAAGTGTTTTCACAGTATTTTTACCGAAAAATTCAAAATCACTGTATTTGTTTTCCAAAAAGGCTTTTCCTATTTTACATGAAAAAGTTTATATGCAATGGCACATTGATTTAAAAAAACACGTCAAAAGTTATAATAACTACCTGACTACGGTGAACCACAACATTTTAAGCGATGAAGAGTATATAGAGTAGCATTATTTACACCTAAGGAGGTTTGTATACACTTTGAACAAACACAAGGGCTTTTTGAGTGTATAAAACAATTTTTGCGTTACGTTTTAAGATTAGTAAAAAATAAAATTAAATGGTAGGTACTATTTATAAACAATATTTTTATAAGTTTAAAAAAGTGTATAAGCTATTTCAAGAAAAAACTTAAGCTACTATATACAACTTAATAAATCAGGAATACTACAAAATTTTATAAAATAATGTAACAAAATTTAAAAAAATAAATTTAATAATGATGTTTTAATTTGAATTAATATAATGCTTAATTTAATAATTGTAACTTTGTATGCTAACTAACACTAATTCTAAGATTTAATTTATTAACAAAATGGATGACATGTGAATTTTTTAATGTGTGAAATCTGAAAATAATCAATTATCTTATCCTAAGTTTTTATCGAAGTAGGTATAAAAAATAGTTTACCCTACATTTTAAACTCTTTCGAAGCAACATTGTACTCGTTGTCACAGAAAATCGTAGTGACAACATTTTGTTTCGTCCACGATACAAAACTAACCAGCAAAGAAAGGCCTCTGTGAATTCTTATCACAATCTTATGTCCTCAAGATAAGGTTGAAATGTTGAACTCTGATGGGCAGATAGTGTGGTCTACATAATTTGGGTGTGCTCCAAATGCATCAGAATTTAAGCTTGAGTAAGCAGCGTCCTTCCTAAGTTTTCTTATTTTGGACATTAATAAAGAGAACGTTATTTTTAACCAACAGCAGAAGTTACGAAATGCAATAATATCTATTTTCAGAGATATTGAGACATTTGTTATAGTGTTAAGTACTAGTGACGACCACTGTAGCGCGTTCGGCGAGTAGCCGGCTGAGATGCGAAAGGTTGCGGGTTCAATTCCCGCTGCGGGACAAATGTTTGTATGATCTGCGAATATTTGTTCCTAGTCTGGGTGTTATGGTGCCATGGTACTCGTAGTTTCTGATACCCACAGGGAATCATAGTGTGGAATCAGGTCTATGTATATGACTGTTGGGTGTTATGTTATGATCTAACTAGACAGAACTCAGCATAGGCTATCTTAGATCACACTAATATTATAAATACGAAAGTTTGTTAGTGTGTTTGTTACTTCGTCACGCTGAAACGGCTGAACGGATTTTGATGAAATTTGGAAAAGAGCTGAATAAAAAATCTGAAATCTGGAATAAAAAAAACATTATGGGCTTTCTTCTAGAAACAAATTAGAAAATTAAGCAAACGGCACCACCCCCCTAATAATGAAATGGCGTGACATCACCTCGTTGTTTAGCCGAGCCCTCAGGCTGTGCCCTCAGGTTCCTGATTTATGAATACAGGTGACAGAACCACAGACGGAAATACAAGTTGAATGATCCATTGATCGTTTATTTTTTTGATTGAATGAATAATTGGTAGACAATTTCACAAAACATTATCTAGTCCTAAGCTATGCCAGAGCTTGTGTTATGGGCACTAGATAACTGATATACTTAATACTATCATTAGATAGATATTTTTATTATATATAGAAAATACTTAGAACTCCCTGAACAAATATCTGCAGATCGCACAAATATTTGTTCCGAGGCGGGAATCGAACCCGCAATCTTCTGCATCGCAGGCGAACATTCGCCCGCCGCGCCACAGAGGTCGTCATTGATCGTAAAAATAAATATAATATTTATCCCAAAACAATCAATAGACAAATTTGGGAGATAACAAGCAGGAAGCTATGTTATGTTTCCTTCGTCATTATGGAGTTGTTTTTGTTATACACAAATAGACACACGCCTGTTTCCCCGAAAAGGTAGGCAGAGCCTCAAATGGGCCTCTTTTCACCGTGGGTTGCACCATCATGGGATGACAACGACATCATGGACGTGACAAGTGGTGAACTCATCGCCGTCATTGTTTCCCACGACTGACTGCTAACGCTTTCACTACGAGTACGAGTGTATCTCAAAACGTAATGGAGGAGCTAGCTAAAAATCTTTGGAGTGGATAAAACACGTCGAGCCCCAGACATAAATCTTCATATTAAAAAAAAGCCACGCGCCGATCTTGAAATCTCGTAAAATATACATAATTTTACTTTTGAACCAGGAGCTAGCTAAAAATCTTTGGAGTGGATAAAACACGTCGAGCCCCAGACATAAATCTTCATATTAAAAAAAAGCCACGCGCCGATCTTGAAATCTCGTAAAATATACATAATTTTACAAAAAATAAAAAGTTTGATAACGACTGAAAATGAAGGCTTAGCATTTTGTTTTATATTTATGTATTTTTATTGGTTGTTACCCACTTTGTGACATAATAAATACTTCTTAAAATTAGCTTATATAAGTACGCCATGTCTCTCTCACTATTAAATTCTCAAAAAACACGCACCTGCCCACACCTCCCCCAATTAGAAGGTAAAAACAATGTTATTGTTATTTCAAAACGATCGCGTGTTAACGCACAATTAATGTTTTGTGCAGTGCGGCAAACCTGTGTTACAATCATACTAAATAGGCAGAGAAGTGAGAAGGAGTGTTTGTTTGTCACACTTCAACACCTTCGCGGTTACCAAATACATCATCAATCTATCATCAATCCATCATCAATCCCCTGTCCTCCTCTGTCCCGTATTTAGAAAGCCTTTATTATATACATACATACGTTAGACACACAGTCCTTTTTCCCCGAAAGGGTAGGCCGAGCCTCAAATGGGCCTCTTTTCTCTGTGGGTTGCACCATCGTGGGAAATAGACGTGACAAGTGGTGAACTCATCGCCGCCATTGCATCCCACGACTGACTCTGCTAACGCTTTCTTCCAGTAATAACACATTCCTTAAATAAGCTAGCAGCCAGGACAAATCTTATACCAACGAAACTTACAAACGAGTCCGTCTTTATTACCTATTAATAAATTACATATTCATCGAGATCATTCTGTAGATTGCTTCAAGAGCTTTTATCGAATCTGAACATATGTGCCACAACTCGGCGCCTTAGAGCAACATGGCCACCGGGCGTTCCGTGTTACTCTATGCTCCAAGGAGGCGGAGAGAGGGAGGCTTATGTCCAGCAGTGGACTTCTGTGGGCTGATGATGATGGTGATGATGACATACAAAACCTACTCAATACTAACCATATAAAGGCCATTAAACCAAAGAGTCTATAATCAGTGCGTGTTGTCAGCGATGACGTACGGCACTAAGACGTGTGTGACCGCTGACCGCATAGAAAAGCTCAAAGTTACACAGCGGGCTATGGAGAGAGCTATGTCACTACGTCATAGAATATAAAATGAGAAGATCCGTAGAAGAACCAAGATCACCGACATCACCCTCAGAATTAACAAGTTGAAGTGGCAATGGGCAGGCCATATCACAGAACTGATAGCTGTTAGCGACCACAAAATGGAGAAAGCAGAAGCGTAAGGATATGTTATGTTATATAGAGAATAGTGGCCGTACTACACAGCGTTTTTGGGTTCGTGGTTATCACTCATGAAACTTTAATTACTAGCGGTTATCGGTTCTGCGAGCTTTATGGGAGTTGCAACTTCAACTTGCTAATTCTCAACACATTATCCAGCAAAGCTAGTGAAACAAAACCCTGGGAATTAAATTATGATTTTTGTGTTCGGGCGTGCGAGTTTACTTAATTTATTAATCACGGAAACGCTGCCAAATGTAAGTGTTTCATGAAACACGCGATAAAAAGTTTGTTTTTCAAGATTTTTGTTCGTTGTTGTGTTTTTTAATTTGCCTATTGTGTGAACGTACCTTTTATTTCATTTGACTTATTTATTGCCAACTTGTACATAATTTATGCTCAGGTCTAGCTTATGCAAGCGCATGTACTCTGAAGGGCGCTGCCATTTTAACATTGTTATTGAGTGAAAGTCAAATGGTTAAATAAATTTAAGTCATCAAAATATTTCAAAATACAATAAATACATAAACGGAACAATATAAATAATAGTTTAAAAAAACTAAAAAAAACACGCTTTTATAGCTAACCGAACTAAAAAATAGAAAATAATTTTCAATTTCAAAGAGTTTATATTACAGTAGTAGAAGATCGAACAAATCAGTTTTTTTTTTAAAGAGCGTGGGGTGCATTTTACTACTTTTCATAACTCTCCTCTCATAGATAGTTGCCAACAGAATGATTGTTACATTTACTTTATAAAGCACCCACGCTTTAAAAAAAAAAACTGATTGATAGTTCGATCTTCTACTACTGTAATATAAACTCTTTGAAATTGAAAATTATTTTCTATTTTTTAGTTCGGTTAGCTATAAAAGCGTGTTTTTTTAGTTTTTTTAAACTATTATTTATTTTTCATTTTTTAGTTCGATTTATTAATTAGTTATTTGTTGACATGTGGTATTGAAATTTCTCACAAATCATTTCGCAATCTCATCATTTACTACAGAGGATCTATCAAAGAATTTATTAATCCTGGCGGTCCTAATAAGGATAACGGGAAACTGTTATCAAATTATTGCATTGTCATCGGTCCTTGATACGTATGCAAAGTTTCAAATTAATCATACTTGTGGAAATTGGTGAAAATTATCCTCAAAGATTCCGTTACATACATACATACATAGATACAACCCAAGCTAATAAAAGGGTGTTAAAAAAGTGGATCATTGGATTAATTGATTACCTCCTTTTGTGAAGTCAGTTACTATCTCCAAACAATCTCGCAAGTAAATATTGCAAGAAAACCATAATTATAAAGTTTAGTGTTTCGAAGATATTTGTTGCCAGGTTAAAAAGTAGCCCAATACAGGTCTATCTAAATTTGTTCTCTAAACTTTATCATATTTTTTTGTCTGTGTACCAAATTTCATTGAAATCGGTTTAGCCGCTTCGGTGTGGTTGTGTAACAAACATCGTAACTTTGACATTTATAATATTAGTAGGATTTATGATTTTGAACAAACTAATAGTAATTAATAATAATCAAAAAAATTGCGGACACCGTACTTTTGGGTTTGTTTGTTTGATGCTTCTAGGTTTAATAGTCGCGTTATAACAGGAATTACTTCACCTAGCCTTTTAAAGCCTAATAAAACACTTGACTTTGACTTAACTTTAATTTGGGAATGAGTTCAATCGTAAAATAAATAATAAGACACAAGTTTTTTTTTGAATAAAAACTCAATGTCTACAATTTACAAGCTAAATAAAATCCTCAATCACAACTGTAAATTAATTTTATCTCGAAAATTCCAAGAGAATAGACGTATCCTATCTGAAAAATCTTTGTTTTCCACACGCCGAACGAGGCCAATTTATAACACTCTCGGGGCGAGCCAAATTTATGGGAAGGCGATTAGTTGAATGCTTTTTAAACGGACGATGTCGGTAAAGTAATGGTTTCGACGAGAGCCGGCTTTACAACACAATGCGATTGGAGGCTGTAGTAGCTAGATTAACGTATTTTGATTGAATTCGAAGCCCTTACATGATTTCTTTATACGTTTTTATATCTACCGGTGGTCTAGCATCAAAAAGGCTAAATAAGACCGTTACTTTTGAAAAATCTAATTTTCTATGTACAAACTTCAAATGCGTTTTTCTAAAAAAACTCTCAATACACAACATCTCATCTATGTAAGTTTTAGAGTTCTGTAGTCAATAAGACAAGGAACCCATAAAGTTTCACCATGTCCGCCCGTATGTCTGTCCGAGACTCTTAGTACTAGAAAGCTGTAATTTAGCATGTTTATACATTTTAATCACGCTGACAAAGTGGTAAAATATTTTTTACACTTAAAGTGGGGATGACTTTGTTTGTCGTCTATTCCATAGTGTGGGGTTTCGTTGTATAATAAGTAGGTCGTTTAAACATTTTGCGGGCGTGTGAGAACCATTTTCAGATTAAGGGATACGTTTGCGAATTATTAAGCTTAAAATTGCAAATTTTTTGGTACAAGTTACAGACCCTGGCATCTGAATGGTTGTTTTTGGATATCGGAGAAGTGAAGAGGAAAATTTCATTTAAATTTGATTGAAAATAACTAAGTTGTTAGTTGTTTGTTTATCGCTAGCAGCGGTCTTCAGGTAGCACAACTGTTTCATATGTATTTTGTTTTTACCTTGTATTAGTTGTATGATTCTATCTGTAAATAAATGTACTTTTATTAAGCTAAAAACAAAAAAAAGTTATTTGTGTAAAACAGGAAAGCCCCCTTTAAGTCCGCATATTGTGTCGGGAAACTACGGAAGCCTACAATGCACGTGGCCTGACACGCACTTCAATTCAATTCATTTCATCTTTATTCATCAAATAGGCACAAAAGTACACTTTTGAACGTCAAAACATTACACACATTATAAAAATTATACACATTAATTGTAAAGAAAACTAATGGAGACTATAATAAAATAAATAATAAACATATCTAACTATTATACACTTCATAATACAAGTACCTATCCAAAATAACCAATTATATAATACTTAATTAGGTATTATCTATATAATACTTTTTAATTATTTTCATCGAAGTCAGTTTTAACATAAAATTAGTAGATACACAATGTGAGTCTAGCTCGTCAAAGGGTTAACAATGTGCCCGCCAGTAATATGAAATCATTAGGTTTGTAGTAAGCCCTTTTAATAATCAGCTGTTTCATCTTGTTCTTAAACGCTTTGTCATTTAATGATTATAAAATACCGAATACTGTTAACGCTGAATGATTTACTGGTTTTCGTTAGACGTGCTTTGGGTAATATAAAATTATTTCTGTTTCTGGTTGCGTGACTGTCGTTTTGTGCACTTGGCCGCTTTTTAAAGATAAAGCTTAAAATAAGAACAAATCGAGGTATTTACTTTTCAGTCAACAATTAAAACCTATGTTAAATTAAAGTTATGACAATAGTCTGATTGCAAATTTGCTAGCTATGGGACTATCAAATCGGAGTCTAATACAGTAACAATGGATACTATGGCCACAGATAAAAGAATACTATACCTATGGCACAGGTATACACAAGCCTAATTCGAAGCACGTAACGGAACGTCACGAACGAGAAATTGGGTTGCTTTATCTTGAAAAAAATAAAAAACTAAAGTCTCGGCTGTGTGTAACGTTTATAAATTGCTGCTTGCTAACTTTTTAATGAAAATGTTGGTAAACAACCACATCGCGTTAGACTGCGTCGAACTGTTGCCAACTAACCTGCAATTACTTACAAATGTTTACGTACACTCCACAACATAATGAGCGAAATATAAAAATATAAAACAAAATATATAATAAAATAAACCCAAAAAAACAAACTTTCGATTCTCTAATGTCTCAAAAACAACGTAGTCTAAAAAATAAATAAAAATAGCTTTAAAATGTCCAAGCAAAGCGCTTTCACATGACACCCCCCCCCCCCCCCCCCCTGTCAGTCACATGACTGACTGACTTTTATTTTTTTACCCCCTCCCGATATCTCAACAACCTCTGACCGATATAGCTCATAACTGTTACAAAGACCATTTATAAGAAATTGCAGACTTTATTAATGAAATAATAAAGCTACATTTTTATAAACTTCATATAAATATAATCCGTGTCGTTTATAAAGCCTAAACCACGTTTATAAATGACTTGGCTTATCTGTTTATTCTGGTTTAAGTTTTATCTAACTTTTTTCTTTTTCTTCCTCAAATGACAGATGGGAAAGAAAGCTATACTCAAAAAAACCGGCCAAATGCGAGTCGTACTCACGCACGAAGGGTTCCGTTACTGTGTCATCTATCTATAAAAACGGAAAATAAATCACGTTTGTAAAAATATAAAAATAAAAAATGCACGCAAAAAGTGGTCACCCATCCAAAAATAGACCTCGCAGATCATTGCCACCTACATTCGGAAAATCAAGTTTTTTTTGTGGGAGCCCCTTAAATATTTATTTTATTCTGTTTTTTAGTATTTGTTGTTTTAGCGGCAACAGAAATACATCATCTGTGTAAATTTCAACTGTCTAACTATCACAATTCATGAGTTACAGCCTGGTGACAGATGGACAGACAGACAGACAGACGGACAGCCGAGCCTTAGTAAGAGGGTCCCGTTTTACCCTTTGGGTACGGAACCCTAAAAACTGTACTATGGCTTAACTACGTTTATAAATTAATTTGGGGCACTTTAAGTTCGAGTCAAGACACAGCTATAATGTTACATCTCTCGAGGCCAGGTCTTAGTTAATCGTAACATAGTTACATGTCGTTACATCTCTCGAGGCCAGGTCTTAGTTAATCGTAACATAGTTACATGTCGTTACATCTCTCGAGGCTAGGTCTTAGTTAATCGTAACATAGTTACATGTCGTTACATCTCTCGAGGCTAGGTCTTAGTTAATCGTAACATAGTTACATGTCGATACATCTCTCGAGGCTAGGTCTTAGTTAATCGTAACATAGTTACATGTCGTTACGGGTAAAAGGTAAAGGCACTTTTCATCTTTGTACCTGTTCATTTTTATATAAATAAATAATATTTTAAAAAAATTAAAAAACACGCATTTTACTACTTATAGCTCTCCTCTCATAGATTGTTGCCAACAGAATGATTGTTATATTTAATTTATCAAGCACCACACGCTGTTAAAAAAAAAAACTGATTGATTGTTCGATCTTCTACTACTGTAATATAAACTCTTTGAAATTGAAAATTATTTTCTATTTTTTAGTTCGGTTAGCTATAAAAGCGTGTTTTTTTATTTTTTTTTAAATATTATTTATTTTTAATTTTTTAGTTCGATTTATCTCTGTCTCGCTCTCTCTCTCTAACTCTAACTCTAACTCTAACTCTCTCTCTCTCTCTCTCTCTCTCTATCTATCTCTCTCTCTATCTCTCTCTCTCTCTCTCTCTATCTCTCTCTCTCTCTCTATGCAAAGTTTCAAATTAATCAGACTTCTAGAAATTGGTGAAAATTATGCTCAAAGATTCAGTTACATACATACATACATAGATACAACTCAAGCTAATAAAAGCGTGTTAAAAAGGATCTTCATTTGGCTCTAAATTAAGCGCAGTATATTTATAAATTATTTATTCCTGCTCCTATTAATGACACAAAATCCTGGGACCACGAAAAAACAGCCAAAGAAAGCTGTGTGTGTATGTGTGTGTGTGTGTGTGTGTGTGTGTGCGTGTGTGTGTGATATTCGGACATATTATGGTGGAGACTAAGTTCCAGAGTCTCGAACACCAGCGTAAAATTCAATGTCTTTCGATCTTCTTTCTATTGTATTCATACATAAATATCGGGAAATGTATCCAGGAACTACATGATCTGGCTTAGTACCATCGTTACCTCATTAGTATACCCTCTATTTGTAGTTAGCCTTTCAGTTCCACCTTTTTAATGTAAACTACGTAGACATCGAAGTGGAACTCGCTGCCATCGTCTGTCTTTAATGAAAACTATAATATGGGTGTCTTTAGGTCTCTGAATAGGTGCCTTCTAGACATTCGTGCTCCATCATATTTTTTATCAATGATTAAAAGAAGTTTTTATCTACAAACAAGGAGCTTGCTACGTCGTAGCAGGTCTACGAAACTCGCGTGCGTTCAACTCGTTCTTATACATTGTCTTCCACCTGTTCGGATCCAATGGGGGGACAAAGGGAAAATAGTGCCATTGTCTCTGAAGATTTTTCTTTGGCTCTTTGTCCCCCAGTGGGGAGAAACGCCACAAATCTCAAAAGAAAATTTGTCTCTTAAACATAAAGTCAGCTAAAACTTATTAAATTATGAAAAATATTAACTTAGTACTTCGGTAATTAACTAAGTTGTAACCAAGATAAAGTTCTAAATTAAAACAGCTTTAAAAGTGAGGTCATTTCAGTTTATAATAAGCTCCCATTAAGTTTTTATGCGATACTAAATAAAACGGTCTAGAGTGACACCTACGCGGGGTTCGGTAAAAGCTTCGTAAAAACACAAAGTACCTGAGCATAAAAAGGTTGCAAGACCTAACTATATAATTCATCTACCTAATTTACCTATCAAAACCAATATAGAGAAAATCTACATATGTTTAATGCAATTTTTTGAACTATACTTATTTTATTGCTTTTATTTCTATAGATATATGCACACTGCACAATTCAGAATAAATAAACTAACCAAAATCAAGGAATAATATCCCACTAACATCATAATAGATGTTTGCATGTTTGAATTATTATTACTCAATCACAGCGAAACAGCTGAACCGATTTCGACGACATTTAGTACACACATACATTGTGATCTGGATTGAGCTAGACTACTTGTATCCCTGTATAACGCGAGTGAAGCCGCGAGCGGACACTAGGTTAATGTATACCCAAAAGATTCCGGTTCTAAATCCTAGCTCATCAAATAGGAAATAAAAGCCAGAAGTAGCTAAGCATCACAAGTGACCAAGCAGATTTATGTTCAAAATATTAATACTTAGTCACCCATTTATCATAACTGCTTATGATCATCATCAGCTTGTAAATATCAACTCCTGGACCTACGTCTCCGCATACAATTTTACGAAGAACAGTCTTGAGCCTCTTCCATCCACCGACTTACTGCGATCTTAATAATGTCGTTAGTCTATCGAAATACGATCATCTGATCTGGACGTTATAATTATACATAACATAAGTCAACCTAACCCATAGACACACGTTTTTTCCCCGATAGTCTAGGCAGAGCCTCATTTGGCCTCTTTTCACCGTGAATTGGACCATCGTAGGAATATAGACGTGCCAAATGGTGAGCTCATCGCCATCATTGCTTCCCCGACTGACGCGTCTGACGCTTTCTTCCAGTAATAACACATTCCCTAATAAGCCAGAAGCCAGATCAAATTTTATACCAACGAATCTTACTAAAAAGTCCGAGTAATTCCTAAATAGGCTATTACGACATCGACTGGGGGAGACGGAGAAGTATATTCTGAGGGCGGAAACCGTTATAATTATGACGCTGTGAAAGACTTTCAATTAAATTTAGGTACTTAAGTCATATTGTTTCTAGGTAGGAAGAATACGGACTCTAAAAATTACATGGGCAGGTTACGGAATAATTATTATTGCTTTTCGCTTGTAGGGTGAATTCATGGGATGAATATGGACGCACTCTTCAAGACGCGCTAAAGTGTGCTACTTTAGATGAGGTCTTAATGTACAGTGTGAGTGTAAAGCTACATTTGGTCCTGTAGCAACTCCCAACTGGGTCACACTTACACATTCAAAGAGTAACCCGCAAACGGAAACGAGTAGAAAACTTACTCGGTTTTGAACTTTCTCGCTTTGGATTTATAAAACTAGTTTTTGGTTCAGCTAAGAGTTAAGAGGTTTTAAGAAAGATTTCTACCCGATAAAATATTCTTCTAATGCGTATGTTTGGATGTTAAGGTGTTTGTTTATTTGTTTTGGTTGGTTTGTCATATATTTGTTATACACTGTAAAATCTGAACCCATTTCGATTAAATTTGGTACTGAGATAGATTCTATCCTAAAAGAGTACCTACATTTTAATTTCAGTACCATACGAGAGAAGCTGCGGGCAGATGCTAGTTACAAATAAATTACGCTTAATAATTAATAAATATTTTTAATTTTACGACATCCACTGGAGGAGACGGAGGGGTATATTCTTAGACCAGATACGTCATATTAGAAGCGGGATACGCATGAGTATCCACCTGATTACTCAGCACCAATAGTGCGATTACCAGTTCACCTTTCAACCATCCGCCGCTTGTATTTAAAAGGGGGAGGCCTCGTCCAGCAGTGGACGTCTAAAGGCTGATGATGCAAATGATGATAACTAATTTTAAATTTAATAAAATTTAACGGATACGAGTATTTACGTATTTTTTTTTTTTACCTGACGTTTTCAATGCTTTACATGCTTAGTAACTTCCGCGGTAAATCCAATCTTTTACGCGTAGTTGTTTACGAAACTGTTACATAAAAGGGGTTATTAAAACACGAGTGTGTGTTTAAAAACTGAGCCTTAGCGAGGTTTTTAATGGTTTCACCATTTACGTTATTATTTTTCTTTTTTTTTATGTAAAGGCTCGACTAAATGGCTTACGGCCCGCCTGATGGTAAGCGGTTACCGTCGCCTATTGACATCTGCAACACTAGAGGCCTAGCACTTGGCACTAGCCAATGCGTTGCCTGCCCTGAAGGACTCTTTTTTTTTCTCAAGTGGCTCAAAGTAATTTAAGAAACTGCACTTAACTAGTAATGTAATTTTTCTGTGTAATTTATATCATAACTAGTTTGTATGGTGTGCCATAACGTATTTTCATTCATTCATTTATTAATTATTTAATTCATTCATCCATTCATAACTAGGTTCTAAAAGATTTTTTTGAAACTATTAAACTCATACGCGTGTTTTAATAACCCCTGATACGTAACAGTTTCATAAACTACTATTAATTTTCAATTTTTAGCAATCGTGAAAACTTAACAACATTCATAGTTCATAGTTCATAGTAATTTATTTGTCAGAATGTAGGTACAGTGGTGGAATGAAAATGTTCGTCACCTTAGGGCCTATTTTTGGTTGTTTGAGTGTTTCATTGGTACTGTTTTACCGACACAGGAACTTATTCTCGCGCTACTTATCGGAACTGTCAAATGTGTCAATATTGCAATATTACGAAAATAACCTTCAGTTACCATGACAACGGATATTAGCAGCGATTGAATGACAGATAGTCTACGAATAAAATGACAAAACTTCTGGCTAACTCAATAAAAAACTGGCCAAGTGCGCAGCGGACCTCGCGCATTCAGGTTTCCGTCGTAGAAACTATTATATAATTTGTGGTTCCGTAACAAATGTAGAAGTTATAAGTTGCCTAAGTTTAGTTAATACACACGCAAAATTAAATCTATTTGGAATAGAAATATGAGAAAATTCTCCAAAAAATTATATTTTCTAAAATATTATATTTTTTTGGTAAAATATTCATAATAAGTATGTTGAATATTTAAAAAAAACTAGTTCCTGTGTTAAATGGAAATTAAATTGAACTTAGTAACAAAAATACAGTTTTATTCTACTTAATATGCTCTAAAATTATACTCCACATGCTAGGGCACGACAGATTTATTTTTCCCTCTCCAGTTTAACTTGTACGGGAGCCATACTTCAAAATAATTTTTGGTTATTATTTTTGGGTTTGGGTCAGTAAGTTACATAAATAGTACAAATATTAATACTACTATGGTTTAGCCGCTATAGACCCGTGTGATATAAAGACGGACAGACAGATGAGCGAGGGCAATAGGGCTTCGTTTGGCCTCTTTGAAATGTCCATCTCCCCACATCTTGTATTGTATTGTTTTTATTTGATTTATATAATTGTAAATGTGTTTGTTTTTTTTAAGTTTTGTAATTTTTTATTCAATTATTAATTATTATTGACATTATGATTTTATGCATGATAATAATAACTACCTACTTTCCTACTTTATATGTGAACTTCCCAACACAATGTTTTTTTGTATTTCTGGAAATAAATGAATTGAAATTGAATTGAATTGAATTGAATTTGAAATGGAATTGGGTACGGGACCCTAAAAAAGTCGTTCCAAAATTAAACAAGCGACTTATCAAAGGTGTGCGATTTTGATCTTTATAATAAACATTTAAATTATGGTGTTCTTTACAGCAGTCTGCTACGTAGAATAGTTGGAAAAGGTAATATGTGTTCGCGACAAGCTAAGGGGATTCCTTTGAAAACTGACGAACGTTTTCATTCCGCCACTGTACATGATGTAGATGTCAAACAATAATAACAGATCCGTTACATTCTTACCATTATTAGGCATGCAAATATATGTCGTTACAGGTAAATATTTAAAAGTATACTAAAAACTAAACATTGCTCAAGTCGTCAGTTAAAAACTCCGTCACTGTGTAATAACATTTCTCAAGCAGAAGTGCCTTTAGCTTATTTTTAAAACGTATAGTGTCATTCTCTTTTATGCTCTCTGGTACCTTATTAAAGATTTTTGTAGCCATACAAAAAATACTCTTTTGTATAAGTGTAGTTTTATATTTTACATTACATAATCTATCCTTATTACGCATATTAAAATTAGTGATGTCACTGAATTTCTTAAATTTACAGATGTCATTTTTTACAAATAGTGCTACTTCATAAATATATAGGCTAGGTAATGTCAGAATGTTATAAGATTTGAAATATGGTACACAGCTGTCAGTACTTTTTAGCTTGAAAATAGCTCTCAGACACCTTTTTTGTGCAATAAATACATCTTGCTTATTTGTACTATTGCCCCAAAATATTACACCGTATCTTAAGTTAGAAGCTACAGATCCATAGTATGCAGTCTGTGTATGCATAGTATTCATAACAATATGTTTTTTGAAAACGAGTCTGAATTTAAAGCCTCGATGATTTTGCTTTCTGTGATCTGTTTAAAATTCAAGGTACCTATCTGTTGGCAGCTCATCGCCATTCGACGTTCAGAGTCTATATAAAGATTTATTCTTAGCAATAAAACGAAGGCTTGAAATAACGAGCTCACATTTTATTGAAATTATTCGTAAAAAAACCTGTGTCATGCGACTTTTACAAAGTTTTAACAAATGCTACTAATAATTTATATATGTAATTCATGAATGAAAGAACAAGGCCAAAGCAAAGACAAGGCTTTTTTGAAGTGAAGTATAACCGTAAATATTTAATTTTGATTATAAATAATTTAAAAACCACGTTTTTATGCTCCTTCAAAGGAGTAAAACAACCCTCCGGGGGTCTGGATGACCCAAGATGACATGCACACAAAAAACACCACATACATGCTTACAGATAAACTCGAAAAACGTTGGGCACATCTTTCAATAGTTTCCGTTTTCATTGATAATACAGTCATGCTGACACTTTCTTGTATACACATCCCCGGCTAACGTTAAAATCATCCCAAAAATGCAAATTTCGTCCATAAGGGCCTCATTATGGCACTAATATCTGAAATTAATTCTTAAAACACGAAGCTTAATAAAGTTATTTGGCGTGGTGCCAACTCGACTAGGGAGGGTTTAAGCGCACTACGGGTATAATTGGGCGCGGAAAGTAAGTTCGCAGAATGAAAACGTAAAACCTAGGTGAGAAAAACTAAGAGCTTATGCACACGGCGTATTTCATCAGTGCGCTTCAGGGACGCGTGTCACCCATAAGAGCTTATGCACACGGCGTATTTCATCAGTGCGCTTCAGGGACGCGTGTCACCCATAAGCTTGTGGTTTTTGTAACGTGCGTCGATTTCGCCTATTAAAAGCCTATTTTTTAACAAACACAATTAACATTATGTATCTCAATTTACAAAAAAACTTGTTTTCAACGTAAAAAAGAAACAAAAAAAACTAGATTTTTTGTTTAAAATAACGCCTTGTATTGTGAGTGAGACGGTGCACGGGCTACGACGTGCGTTGAAGAGGGAGCATAAATAGTTTTTTTTTGTTTTTATTTGTCTTGGTAAGCAAACAACCATACCGGGGGCTTAGTAAGAGAATTTGGTAGTTTCGAAACTATACGTAATTGAAGTTTCGTTTCTTTCCATACATTTACTTGCAGCGCTCCTAGTGGCAACGAGGAGAAAACTAAGGACTCGGTCAGAAAATGTATTGAAGGAAACGAAACTTCATATAGTTTCGAATACCATCAAATTCTCGTACTAAGCCCTCCTTGATGGAAAGTAGTACCGAAGCTTAAGGACGCCTGTAACACCGGAGGAAGCACACGCGTGTTACAGACTATATTGAAGAGGAATCCCATACTGTTGTCTCCTCGTCCTACAGACTCTTAATATAACTATAATTATTCGTACGACTGAAACACCTTCAACAGTAAATTTTAAACCGAAATTTCAACCATATCGTCGGTACGTTCTACGAATTCAATAGGTTCCACATCAATTACACATTAATAGTGCCCATATGTATTACTAGACCCGACAGCTTTCAAAGCTAGCCGAGCTAGATGCACTGGGTATGGTCAGAAAATTAATTCATTTTATAGAACGGGACACACCACAGTGAATAGAGGCCCATTGAGGCTCTGCCTACCCTTTCGGGGGAAAAGGTGTCTATGTATGTATAAAACGGGAATTTCCCATTTAACGTTATATCGGTGTAGGTACCGACAAGTTTCGACTCATTTCGAGTCTTTATCAAGGTAACACAGACTTAAAATCCCGTTTTTATTATAACCTGCTGTGCTCTGTCCGGCTTAAGAATAGACCCCTCCGTCTGCTCTTGTGGATGTCGTAAAAGCCGACTAAGGGATTACCCGGACTTGTTGATAAGATTCGTTGGTATAGGATTTGTCCTGGCTGCTAGATTATAATGGAATGTGTTATAACTGGATGTTATTATTGGTGTTAAGTACTTAAGTGGATGCTGCTGCCCATCGCCTGTTGTCAACTCAATTCATTTATTTATTTCAGTCAACAGTGAAAAATGTACATTGTAACTAGACAAAGGCCTTTAATATATACCTTACAACTAACATACATTTAAAGATAAAGATATACTTAAAACTATCACTTAACGTCAATGGAGGGATTTGGTTTCGATAACAATTCCCTATAGCGTCGGTAAACAATGCCAGCTAGCCAGATTTCCGTATAAAGGAGCACATCCGTGTACTTCGCCTGGACCTGGAGTGCATATGACTTGAAGTCAGTGGCCCTGTTGGTCTGCAGGCGCTGTAGAGACAGTCGAGTCGCCGCCCCCTGAATCCGGTCCTGTCCTGGCTGTTGTCCTTATTCAGCTTTTACGACATACACGGAAGGGTCTATTCTTAAGCCAGATACGCCACGGCCTTCGTAAATTAGTTAGTTGAATAAAAATACACTTTGAAAAGCTTTTTATTGTATTGAGTAAGAAACTTTTTAACAGAATTAATGGGGCTGTAGATACATTCACAACGGTGACAACGCACAATACCCTCAGCGAGACGTCTATTCGAGTCTTAACACCCCTTTATACGAGTAAGAATAGGAAGGTGTAGATATTTGGTATTGATTTCAACTCTACCTCTCCTTTCTTGAGAAAAGAGTCTTGACGATCATACATCACAGACAACAAATTTATCCTGTAATGATTCCGTTGTTACTTTTTGAGCTACGAAATTCTAAAACCCCTATAAAGTCGTGGGTTTTAAATAATTATATTTTGTTAACCCCCGACGCAAAAACGACGGTTTGTTATAAGTTTGACGTGTCTGTGTGTCTGTGTGTGTGTCTGTCTGTGGCATCGTAGCTCCCGAACAGATGAACCGATTTAGTTTTTTTTTTATCTGATAGGTTAATTTGTCGGGATTGTTCTTAGTATGTTTGATCAAAATCGGTTCAGCCGTTTCATTGCAATGAGGGTTTTTTTTAATTTTTACAAAATTAATTACTTGTTATTACTAATAACTTTTTCAATAATAATAACCATGGTGTGTCCGGCCCAAGAATAGACCCCTCCATGCACTCCGGTGGATGTGGTAAAAGCCAACTAAGGGATTACCCGGACTTGTATGTAAAATTCGTTGGTATAAGATTTGTCCTGGCTGCTAGCTTATTTAAGGAATATTATTATTACTAGAAGAAAGCTTTAGCAGAGTCAGTCGTGGGAAGCAATGGCAGTGTTGAGCTCACCACTTGTCACGTCTATATCCCACGATGGTGCACCCACGGTGAAAAGAGGCTCATTTGAGGTTCTGCCTACCCTTTCGGAGAAATAGGCGTGTGTCTATGTATGTATGTATGTAATAATTATTTGAGCTTATTTCTGTTAAAACCATTAATATGGCAATCATTTTAAATCAAGCATAGCGTGTCACATTTATTTAGTTTTCAAACAGTTCATGGAAAAAACGATAACTTACTAAGATAAAAATTAAATAGCAGTCGAATCACGCAACATTGAATCGTAAAAAAAAAATATTTATGAATGACGGTGTTTTTGCGTGCAGTACTTTAAATGTACAGTCGCAAGCAGAAGTTGCTTTACAACTAGCTGACCACATTCAGCGTAATATTCAAAGCATCTGTACGATCAAAGCGGTAACTTTTTTTGAGTAACCCATCGCGTCAACTTTACACTAAAAACGCCATAACTTCTTTGCTTAATTTTAGGTCTCCTAGTCCTACTATCTATCAGCGTTACGCATAGAACGCTTTGAGAGTTTGATTAGTAAGTGTTATCAATATTTTAGAGTGTAAAGCTACAAATGGTCACATGAGTTGTACCTAATGATATAAAAGCTTGTATCGAAAAATATGTTTGATAAAAATGTGTGGCGTTTATTGTCAGAAGACCGATTTCGTAACATCGTCATTGCGTAAGATCGTGATTCGTGAATCGATTTAAATATTTAAATAATTATTTTTAGCCCCCGACGCAAAAACAACGGGGTGTTATAAGTTTGACGTGTCTGTGTGTGTGTCCGATTTTTATTTTTATTTTTTGTTTGAAAGGTGAATTATTTGCGAGTGTTCTTAGTTATGTTTGATAAAAATCGGTTCAGCTGTTCCATTGCGATGTGGGTTTTTTAATTTTTATTTAATTAAGATTACTTGTTTATTGCATTATTATTATTATTATTAATTTTAAGAAATTATTCCAAAATTCTAGCAAAATAAGGGAATAAATCCCTAGCTTTGAAGTTGTTTTTATTTCACAAAGAATCTAGTTTCTGTTTTACTAGCAGCGCCCCGCGGTTTGACCCGCATAAGTCTAGACCCCGTGGGAATATCGGGGTAAAAATATGCCTATGTGTTATTCCAGGAGTCCAGTTATCTCCATTCCAAATTTCATTCAAATCCGTCGAACTGTTTCAGCCTGAAGAAGTAACAAACACACACTCACAAACTTTCACATTTAAAATATTTGTGCGATTTTGTTTTCCTTGATTTTAAAACCAGAATCACGCCTGTCGATGCTTACAAACTTCACACAAGACGTCTCATCTTCGGTACTTCGGTTACTCGACGTCTAGTAGTTTAGTACCTAGGGACTTGCACGTTATCCGTCTGAGACGGTACACATCAGTGTGAAATAAACGACTATCTCAACCACAGGCATCGTCTTATAATTACACGACGTGAGATAGGGACAGGAAAATGGATCTCCAGAAGACCCATGCATTTATCACCAAGTTGGTTCATTAAAGGTTTTGGTAGTGTAAGGGACTTGTAAAGCATTATCGGATCGATTTTGTCTCGACGAGAATCTATTTTTAACTGACAGAAAAGGAGGATGTTCTGTGTATGTATTTTTTTTAGTGTGTTTTCTCCCTAGTTCGTCCCGTAATCACCAAGTCAAGATCTGATGATGGACTCTCAGAGAAATCGATGTAAATTCTTAATTACTATTATATTATTATTTTGAATTCCAAAATACACAGATTTCTCAACCATCAGTATTATATTGGTGATCGTGGTAGAAAGTATTGATCATACAAACGATCCTTCAGTTTAATAACTAGTGTTTTCTCTAAAAATAACAGCAGAATTTTTCAATAAGGAACTCTCCCGGAAGAATTTTCAATAAATCTCCTCTGGGATCGTCGGCATATTAAAATAAGTTTTCGTATTTCTCATTCAATTATTTCGGTTTTCATTTGGCGAGGGTTTTATAAGATTTCATCTCGCGCGGACTTGCTGGCGTAATTTGATCGGAGTGGTATAGTAGGTACTTCTTATAATTAGAGTGCTTGTAATTGGTAAATTGAAATATACCTACAATAAGATTTTTTATTAGTTAGTATATTTTAATATGTTTGAATCTTTAGAGCAGCATTTAAATACAAGTTTTTCAGATCTTAAAATAATTTTAACTAACTTGTATTATTTACCTTGTTTTGTAAATCTTAGAATAGGTACCTATTAAAGCATTTACTTCTTCAACACACTTGCTCGTAAAATGGCCTTTATTGCAGCGTTTTAGGATCATAATGTAGCATATATAAAACACGTACGTTATTTTAGTAAGTAGTTTTAAGTATTATTTTTTTGTTATAACTGCATAAATTTTCAGTTTATTATGTTATTAACTTACGCTACGTTATTAACTTACTTATTATTTATTTATTTTTTAAATGTTATCTTAAACTGTTGCGTTTCACTTTAATAATTGTAATTTCAGTAATTGCTTCAATTATTAAACTTCTGACTAACAAAATAAAACAGTGAAATGTTATTTATTTTTCCTTGGTAGTTTTTTGAAAGTCGTCGTATGAAACACGTGAGCATTGGTCATTACACTCTCGGCTCCAGTACGCCCCGCCAAGGTTCGGGCTGTAATAACACCTCGACTATAATCACCAACTTAACGCACTAGTATCATAATGTACTATTACGCAACTTAGTTTATTATATTTGAAATTTAAATCAGCAAACGTGCTTGTAAGTACTATTTAAAGATTGTCGGACACTGACGTGCAAACGTTGTTAATAACTTCCTTTTAAAAAGAACCCCATTGACAAAACACGACAGAAAAGTGCATAGAGTCCGTCAACAGTAAACCCACGCCACCCATATATGCCAATAAACCCTGTTCATGTGTGTGTAATGGTTTAATCACGCTGTAGGTAATTATGTGGTATCGGGCCCGTGGGAACAATGCCGCGGAGGCATTATTAAGGATGCTACTATTTGTGGCACTGTAATCAGGGTTGCCAGCTTGGCGTTTCTAGTGCTGTAGATTTTCTAGTTTCATTAAATAGTTCACAAAAGTGGAGCTGGTAGAAATCATCAAACATGAAATCGTTGAGTGACTAACTGAATTACTCACTGACTGACTATCAACGTACAGCCTAAGCCGTAAGTCCTAGAGACCTAGAATTTTGAGGCTACATTCCTTTTGTGGTCTAAGGGTGCAATAAGAAAGGAATTTGCAAAATTCTCGCAACAGTAATTTGCAATTGCGAGCAGCGGGGTGTTTGAAGTTTCTACGGAAAAAACACCACGAGGACGAAGTTTCCGACATTCTGCTAGTAATCTAATAAAATAGCACTAGAGTCTGACTAGAATAGACTGGTCTGCGAATGCTTGAAAAGTGATGTTTTAAAAAGCAAAGAACTTCTGATATTAAGATTAATTTTCAATCATATTTTGATTAATAGACAGGTTGAATAAACAAAACTGGGGTTTTTCAAAATTTCATTATAGTTTTTGTGTAAATTTAAATGCTACCTAGCCTTTTTAAGTATTTATTAACTATAGAATTGAAACTATCGTGGTTGGGAATCATATTAAAAGATAAATACCGAATTATTTTATAGCACTAGAGTCTGACTAGAATAGACTGGTCTGCGAATGCTTGAAAAGTGATGTTTTAAAAAGCAAAGAACTTCTGATATTAAGATTAATTTTCAATGATATTTTGATTAATAGACAGGTTGAATAAACAAAACTGGGGTTTTTCAAAATTTCATTATAGTTTTTGTGTAAATTTAAATGCTACCTAGCCTTTTTAAGTATTTATTAACTATAGAATTGAAACTATCGTGGTTGGGAATCATATTAAAAGATAAATACCGAATTATTTTAATTAATTATTTAAGTGACGAATAATAGTGGTAATTAGCCGTTTATCTTTTAATATTTATTAACTACCAACTTGTACTCCAAATCACTCCAAATCACTTGACACTCAAAATCATTGTCACTCCAAATCTTACAAGCTGGATTTAACTCACTAACACATGTCTGATTGAGCTAACTTTTTCAATACCTACCTGTCAAATTCCGATAGTAGGTACTAACATAGTTATGGTGCGAGCTGCTCTGATGATGGAGCCGATAGGTGAACAATGAAATTTAGCGTTGGATAATAGACCCTTAAGACTAACTTGTTTCTAAAAACGTCAGATGGCACCCCTAAATACCAATAAGGGCCATTGTAAATAAGCTGTATGTAATGTTTTATTACGATATAGATAATTATGTAGCATCGGGCCTACTCAAACAATACCACGTCGACAATTTGAAGGATGTTATTATTTGCGACACTGTTATTAGGGTTACTTCTTTGGCGTTTCCAATGTCCTAAACGATTTCTAGTTTTAAAGCTTTTCTTAAGTTTGAGCCATTTTATATAAGTAGATACTAAATTGGTAGGTACATTGAATCTTTGAAATACAATTGGCAGAGCTTTGATTCTAAGAGACAACCCTAGAATGTAAAGGACCCTATTAAGGTGGTTGCTTTTTCATACAAACGTATTTGCACAAATATGAAACCAAAACAGTTTTTTTTTAATATATTTAGTTTTTGTGTCAGAAGAAAACCAACGTTAAGAAAATAAAAATTATTTTCTTATCAGAAAACAAATATTGCTTTTCAAATGTCATCATTACGTTTAAGGTGGTTGCTTTTTCATACAAACGTATTTGCACAAATATGGGCGAACAGAGTATAATTTTATACTGAAATGACTGTTGTTGGCTTTTATATTGGTCATTATTTGCGGCAAATCATATTTGGTTGAAGAAAACAGTGGACTAATAGCGAAAATAACATAGAAATTACTTGTATGGACTAGAATTTCGATGTTATTTTCGCTATTAATCCACTGTTTTCTTCAACCAAATATGATTTGCCGCAAATAATGACCAATATAATAGCCAACAACAGTAATTTCAGTGTAAAATTATACTCTGTTCGCCCATATATGTGCAAATACGTTTGTATGAAAAAGCAACCACCTTAAACGTAATGATGACATTTGAAAAGCAATATTTGTTTTCTGATAAGAAAATAATTTTTATTTTCTTAACGTTGGTTTTCTTCTGGCACAAAAACTAAATATATTAAAAAAAAACTGTTTTGGTTTTCTTCGAAAGAATGTTTTATATTCTGACTTAGCAATAATTTAATGGTGATCCTAGGTTATTAATGTAATCTCGGTCTAAAGTACTCATCAGATTGGATTTCGTGGCTTACAATATTGACAAACGTCAAGGTACCCCAATAACGTAAACCCATTGCAACGTCCCTCGGGACCTCGCCTCCTTAGACAGTTGGCTCTCCCGCGAATCTTACGTAAGAGTCTTATCTACCGCTTTATCTACATACTCACTCAACGCCACAAAACCTGCTAAACCAACAAGGAACCACCTAAAACACAATTTATTCTAAACACAAATTATTGCTTTTCGATTTTGGTAATCACTTTGACAGATGATTGACGTTGACAGTTCGAAAGGCGCGAAAGCGGAAAGGACAGTTCTTGTTTTTAAACAGCGAGAGGTCGAAGCATTCAGCCAGGGCGGTCGTGTTTTGTTGGGGTGCAATGTTTACGTGGGAAGAAGAAAGCGCGCGGCCCGGCTGAGGACTGCCGGCGGAGTAAAGCCTCCATGCTTGGGTTGTGCGCGCGCACCTTCTTGATGGTGCGAACTGAACCTGCGTCGATTTTATTACGTAGGTGTAAGGTTGAGTGGCGGTTAAGGATCGGTGCTGGGTGCGTTGACTTTAATTAATCGGTTAGCATGGTTCATGGATGGACTTGAATGAGGCAAGCGTTTCCTGATATTGAGCTGTTTCGATCAGTTGTCTGTTTTGATGGTATCAACATCGTTCGAGAGTACTTATTTGAATTTGAATTTCACATTTTCTCACATGTTTTGACTGTCAAAGACATCGTAAAATTTTCGTCACGAGCTTTGTTAAGTTGACGACTGATTTGTTTACTGTCCAAATAATAATTGACATGAGGGATCATACATACATAGACACACGCCTCTATCCCCGAAGGGGGTAGGCAGAGCCTCAATGGGGCAATGAGGGTTCAATCTGCCATTTTTGAAAGAAACGTCGTCATTTTTATTAAATTATATTTTACAAATAATAACATATTTACCAGGTTTAGCAAAGTTATAGTAAAGTGAAAGAAATTTTACTAAAGCTGTTAGGGGACATTTTGGAATCAATCATTGATATTAGGTTCAACATGCGAAGTACCTAGCTACCTTCATTATCGCCTCTGTTTGAGAGTGTACTGTGATATTAACTTTGTTTTGTAATAAAGATCAACGTAATGGTACCTACGTGGTAGTTTTATGGCGCCGTTAAATAATAAATGCGGTCTTTGACTGGAACTTATTGGCTAGTTTTAGTTAAGTTTATTTTTTATAAAGATTAAGGTATTTCAATGTATCATTTTCAAAGTTTTATCGTGATTTATGTTACTTATCACACAGCGAGTAAAAATAATTTACCTTGTAAAGCGTGTGGAAAAATTAAAATAATAAAATAATAAATAAAAATAATAAATTAAAATACTAGTGTCCATCTGCGGCTTCGCTCGCGTTACAGGATACAAAATAGCCTATAGCCTTTTACTATTATTTATTCTGTGCTATAGCTCAATTCACGTCATAATCTGTCTATAATACATTCATAAATAGACACACGCCTTTTTCCCTGAAAGTGTAGGCAGAGCCTCAATGGGCCTCATTTCACCGTGGGTGAAATGAGGTGAATGGTGAATTGGTCCCGGCTGTTATTGATTAATAGCAGTCGATAAGCCATGTCAGAGGCCCTCGGGCGGCTTGACAAACTCCGACACCAGAAGCCAGCACTACCTCATACGAAACGAAACGAAACCGTGGGTGAAATGAATTTGGGTGGGTGAATTTCACTATATATATTTGTGGCATGCAGGTGTTATATTTGTATTATTCTTAATGTAGGCACCTGCCCTAGTGGATTTCTTATCAAAAAAATATTTGAAATTGATTTTTAGAAATATTTAAAACCAAAAAAAATATTCAATTACATAAATGCTAGTCGATCAGTCTCATACAGGTTCATAAGCTTGAAATTATTTGTAAGGATTCCCGAGCTCTGATTGATCTTTGTGAAGATAAATAAATTTATTTATTATTTATATTATCTGTATTAGTTTCATCGAAATCGGTTAAGCCGTTTCGGTGTGATTGAGTAACAAACATACATACATCCAAATATCAAAACATAACTTTGATATTTATGATATTAGTGGGATGTTTTTTTTAATGTATTTAGCTCCGCCTCCTTAGATAACAGTTACTTTTTCTTGCAATGGAAACCGCTGAATTGTTTGGTACTGACGTATGTACCAAACAATCTAAGCTTGAGGTTTACCATTTTATTTCATCGATTTGGCTTCAATTATTAATGTTAAAATGTTCTAAGTACAAAGATGGCAAAATTTGTGATAAAATTCTACATATACTTACCTAACTAACTTTCTAATATTTTTACAGCTATTTTGACTTCGTGTACGAGTATGGTGAGGTACCTAATAGAAGCTAGTATTCAGATTTATGTGTGAATGAAGTCTATAATCTCAAGGTCTATGCGAGCGAAGCGCGAAGCTTCCACTGCTCTATGGTTTTAGGGGCCAAGCAGTCTTAACTTCGATTTTAATTTTTTTGACGACCTCTTTGGCGCGGCAGGCGAACGTTCGCCTGCGACGCCGGAGGTTGCGGGTTCGATTCCCGACTCCGAGGCGCATATTTGTGCGATCTGCAGATATTTGTTCAGGGTATTCTAGGTGTTTTCTATGTTTTACTACTTGAATGACGGAACAAGTAGATGGCCCACCTGATGTTAAGCGGTAACCTCTGCCTATAAACAGTGCATTACCTCACAGGTCACGTCCACCTAGGACGCGCCCTGTGTGGCATTGCACTGCGCCCGCCACCCTGAGACATAAAGATGAAAAGTCTCATGTGCCTGCAATTTTACCGGCACCCATACCCTTGAAACCGGAACGCAGCAATGCGAGCACTACTGCTTTGCGGCAGAAATAGGTATGGTGGTAGTACTTCCCCGGACGAACTCTTTCACAAAAAAACTCTACTACTACTAAAAAAAATATAAAAAATCATAAAAAAAAATAAAAAACAACTAATAAAAAATATCTATCTGTGTAATGTATTGTATTAAGTATATCAGTTATCTAGTACCCATAACACAAGCTCTGCTTAGCTTGTGGTTAGATAATGTTGTGTAAACTGTCCAGCATTATTTATTTATTTATTATTTATTATTATTATAGTTAGAGATAAAGTCTGACCAGATAGAAAATAAAATATTAATAATTGAAATGCATGAACAGATTTTGTCAGTTATTTGTAATACTTACGTGATTACGGTGAAATTACAGGCACATGAGACTTTTCATCTATGTCTCAGGGTGGCGGGCGCAGTGCAATGCCACATAGGGTGCGTCCTAGGTGGACGTGACCCATGAGGTAATGCACTGTTCATAGGCAGAGGTTACCGCTTAACATCAGGTGGGCCTCTTGCTTGTTCCGTCATCAAAGTAGAATTAAAAAAAAATAAAAAAAACTGGAACTTACATGGCTTTTGTACGAGTTCATTATTTTGCGTTACTCATACTTATAGAGCCATAAACTATAGAGTACTAGCAGCGCCCCGCGGTTTCACCCGCGTAAGTCTCTATCCCGTAAGAATATCGGTATAAAAATGTGCCGGGAGTCCAGTTATCTCCATTCCAAATTTCATGCAAATCCGTCCTGCCGTTTCAGCGTGAAGAAGTAACAAACACACACACTCACATAAACTTTCGCATTTATAATATTAGTAGGAGTAGGATAGGAAGTAGGATAGGATAGGATTTTTCACAAGCATTTAGTACCTTGTTGTACATAAAAATATGTTCACAGTCACAGATAAAAAAATAGTCACGGTACATGTACATTATAATATGCAAAATGGAATCATACAAAATCAAAGTTTGAATAGCCACGCCAATTACCAATTTACTACTATATTGAAGCATCTTTTTTATTTTAGATACCCTATAAAGCCGAAAAGAGCTTATAAACTAAATATTTTGTCATTATCAAAACAAATTCAATTTAACAACCAGTTAACTACGTTATTTGTCTATACCAATACTAGTGGAATACCCGTGACTTCGTCCGCGTGTTTATTTTATATACAAACACCCCGTTGCACAAGATGGTTGCTTTTTCATACAAACGTATTTGCACAAATATGGGCGAACAGAGTATAATTTTACACTGAAATGACTGTTGTTGGCTTTTATATTGGTCATTATTTGTGGCAAATCATATTTGGTTGAAGAAAACAGTGGATTAATAGCGAAAATGACACCGAAACTTTAGTCCATACATGTCATTTCGATGTTATTTTCGCTATTAGTCCACTGTTTTCTTAAACCAAATATGATTTGCCGCAAATAATATCCAATATAAAAGCCAACAACAGTAATTTCAGTGTAAAATTATACTCCGTTCGCCCATATTTGTGGAAATACGTTTGTATGAAAAAGCAACCACCTTAAATTTCGGGAATTCCTTTCTTAATGCACCCCTAGACCATAGAAGGAACATACCTGATTTCAAATTATATGCAAAAGTTTAAGTGAAAACTGCTATTAATTCACTATTATTCACGATGCCTAAACATATTATGATCGTTTTTTTTCTCCGTCTGTCTGAAAGTTTGTCTTGAATAGGCTCCGAAACGGCTCAACGGATTTCAATGAAAATTTTAGGGACGAAAACAGGAATTTTAAATTGAAATTTCGTGTATGTAATTGTGCTTAGAAATTTATGTATGTCCCATTTCGATATCTTGCAGGGTTCAGAAGATATGAGTGCACCACGCTAACGAAGTCGCGGGCTCAGCTAGTAACAAATCTTAATTGACTATGAAGGAGCGTTAAATTACTAGGATAAGTTTTTATTTTCATACCCAATTAAGTATCACAGCAGACTCTTCTAGTGATGCTTACCTGAAAAAAGAGGCATAAAAATAAAACAAATACTTACAAAAATGTTATAAGAGCAGCCTCTTACGAATTTCAATATAAGTAAAAGATTCGTTTGTGTGTAGGCAGCGCCATCTTTTCGACGTTGGTGTAACTCAGTTGCCTGGGAGCTTGGCACGTTTTCAGGTTTTCAGAAAGCTGAAGCGGCGGGAAACGGCTACAAGCTGTTTCAACGGCGTGCCTCTAGATGGCGCTGTAACGATTTCCTTGTCGGAAAATAAATAAAAAGAGTCAATTGGCATTGAGGATTTTTGTACCGACAACATAAAAAAAAGCAAAAAAACTTTTATTTTATTTCATACAATTTTGTACTTCACCGGGTGTAGATTGGTTAAAAAAACGCAATGAAAGGAAACAAATGAAAAACAAAATAGGCAGTGTACAGACCGTTCACCGTAACGGTGACCGCGCTGTAGCTAACAAAATGACATACCCACTACTTTCCTGGGGCCATTTTCACCAACTAATTATTATTTTACGGGACACTTAACGCACGTCAAGAAGTCAACTGGTTTAACAAAAAAACTGTCACATTTGACATTCATAAAGTGGCTCGTAAGAGTAAGGCTGCCCATTAATGCTGGGTGAAAGTGAAAATAAATGAGATTTGTAGGGTTCCGTACCTCAAAAGTTAATAATAGAACCATTATAGGATCTACAAAAGTTGAAATGTACATTAAACTGAGTTGGGCTTACGCTGCACGAACGAAAAACGAGAACGAATTTGTATTAAAAAAAAATGACGTAAGTGTGATGTGTAAAGTGACGTACATCATGTTACGTATTAACACGTATTGAACGGAACCCTCTCCACGCGATTCGGACTCGCACTAGACAGTTTCAGTTCAAAGTTCGCATCTTTGAAAATCATAAAAGAAAAAAAAAGTTATTAGTACAGCTTTTTATGTGAAATAGTTCGTCCGGGGAAGCACTACCACCATACCTATTCCTGCCGCAAAACAGTAGTGCTCGCATTACTGTGTTCCGGTTTAATGGGTAAAGGGTGCCGGTAAGATTACTGGCACATGTGACTTTCTATCTTTATGTCTCAGGGTTACGGGCGCAGTGCAATGTCACATAGGGCGCGTCCTAGGTGGCCGTGACCTATGAGATAATGCACTGTTCATAGGCAGAGGGTACCGCTTAACCACTTACCGGTGGGCCATCTGCTCGTTCCGTCATCTAAAGTATTATAAAAATCATGTAAAAGTATTGTACCTACAAGACTAGGTAGACCGCTGAGCGGTAAACTATTTGTAAAAGTATTGTACCTACAAGACTAGGTAGACCGCTGAGCGGTAAACTATTTGTAAAAGTATTGTACCTACAAGACTAGGTAGACCGCTGAGCGGTAAACTATTTGTAAAAGTATTGTACCTACAAGACTAGGTAGACCGCTGAGCGGTAAACTATTTGTAAAAGTATTGTACCTACAAGACTAGGTAGACCGCTGAGCGGTAAACTATTTGTAAAAGTATTGTACCTACAAGACTAGGTAGACCGCTGAGCGGTAAACTATTTGTAAAAGTATTGTACCTACAAGACTAGGTAGACCGCTGAGCGGTAAACTATTTGTAAAAGTATTGTACCTACAAGACTAGGTAGACCGCTGAGCGGTAAACTATTTGCCTATAGTTCCTACCTATTGGCCTCAATCCGATCATGTAAATGAACGCCGATCTGCGACAATAAGCCCACACCCCCCTATTTCCCCCACGTATTGCTCATAATCGGTACGTATACAATCTAGGTGACATTGCTCCTAGATAGCAGACAATTATTTTATTTTATATTTAGTATTGACAATGCCCCTTTACAGCAGCCCCTGACACCCATAGCTTTAAATTATAAAATTTAAAACTGATAATTGTAGTTTAACTATAGCTTCCCTATGCTTGTCTGTTTATTTATGGCTCTCTTGAATTTGTGTGTAACTAACTATAAAATTGGACATAACCAAGTATTCTCTTAAGTTCCTACGGTGAATAAATGAGTATGAGTATGAGTATGGGTGTATTTACGTAGTTAGATTAGTACATAATTATGTATACCTACGGATAAGTTTTCATGTCTGTTCAGGGATAGGACATAATTATGTAGTCTCTTTCAAACAATAAAATTCTTGGACTAGGATAATCTTACGTTCCAATCTAAGCGCCATGTTTTACAGTGTCTAGTACCAAGTATGGCAAGTATGGTACTTGTATATAATACTTATATTTCCCGCACTTCGTAAATTACTTACTAAAATAATACAAAGTGTGCGGCTCTTGTCAAAAAACCTTAAAATAATGATGTAGGTACACCAAAGAAGAAAATATTCAAACGAGACCTGTCACTGCGGTATAAGTCTTGGATCAGCAACCCTAAGCTGATGAAGACGATAAAATAAAATAAAACGGCCAAGTGCGAGTCGGACTCGCGCACCGAGGGTTCCATACAAACCTGTAGGTATATAAGTAAAAGTTATGGTATTTTTGTTGCTAAATGAAATCATCATGAGGAATGGGGTAGTAAGTTTAAAATTATAAAAAATATTTTTATTATATGTACTCTGTAACTATATATTTATGATTTTCGCAATTTTTTCTATATCCTATAGACGTTGCTTCGTACCAAATTTCAAGATTCTGAGTTCACGGGAAGTACCCTGTAGGTTTTGATTCCCTTGCGAGTGTCTCATATATGCAGCATAAACGGCTGTATCTTTTGATTGCGTTGTCTTAGAAGTTTAATTTTTTCACAGCTCTAAGGGACAGTAAATTTGAGTATTTGATATGAATTGCAGCTTAATACCTCTACGCGTTCCTTAGAAAAAGGGTCTTGACAGACAGACAGACGGACAAAAAAGTGATCCTATAATGGTTCCGTTTTTCCTTTTGAGGTAACGAACCCTAAAAACTATTAAAAATATGTGTTGCTTCAAAGTCAAAGTCAAAGTCAAAAGTATTTTATTCATTGAAATCTCAAGGATCATTTTGAATCGTCTTAAAAAATAAATTTACATTTACTCCTGTTCCAACGCAACCAGACCTAGAAGAATCAGGCAACAAACACGGTCTGTTTTTCTTTTGATGATCCTTCTTACTACTTCTTAGGTGGGGAGCGCCTGTGTGGTGCCTCGAGAACAAGTGGAAGCTGATTCAAGGAAAAAAGGAAAACCAAATTAAAAGCCTTACTTAGGTAGGCAGTCAAAAGTAAGATGATAGAGAGAATCAGCAAAAGTTCATAAGGCAGCACACACTACGCTTGATATACTCATAAATAACACATCAGTAATAAATTATATGCAGGTACAGACATTGCAAATTGACTAATTAGGCGTCGAGGGGCAGAGCGACATCAGGCCACGCGGCTTTATCATTAACATAGTCATGTAGTGTGTAATACGCTTTTTAATTAAATTATTCTTTATGTAAGATTTAAATCTTCGGATCGAAAGTTTAGAAGCACTTTCTGGAAGTTTATTATAGAACCGAACAGAATTCCCCATAAAAGACCCACTTACTTTTTTAAATCTAAATTTGGGAATACTCAGTTTATTTTTATTTCTCTTGTTAAAACAATGCACGTCACTTTTTTTAATAAATCTATCTAAGTGTTTATGTGTATATAATAAGGTTTCGTAGATGTATTGCGTTATTACCGTGAGAATGTTAATTTCCTTAAAACGCTCCCTCAAGGAGTCACGTGGCTGCATTTTATAAATGGCACGTATTGCCCGTTTTTGTAAAACAAATATTGCTTGGATGTCTGCTGCTTTTCCCCACAGTATGATGCCATATGACATAACACTATGGAAGTAGCCAAAATAAACTAGCCTAGCTGTAGCTTCATCAGTAAGCTGCCTTATCGTACGAACTGCATATGCAGCGGAACTAAGTCTACCCGCAAGTGCCTCAATTTGTGGTCCCCACTGCAAACTTGCATCAATATTAAGTCCTAAGAAAACAGTAGAGTTTACAAGATTGAGTGTCTCTCCATTTACTTTAATATTAGTTGGGTTATGTTTTACATTTGGCAAAGTGAATTTAATGCATTTAGTTTTTTTAGCATTAAGCAACAGATTATTTACAGTGAACCAATCAAGAACTCGCGATAGTGATTTATTTACATTATCGTAATTAGCTTTTGACCTATCAACTTTGAAAATTAAAGACGTATCGTCAGCAAATAAAACTATATCAAATATGTCTTTTACATAAAAAGGGAGATCGTTAATGTATACTAAAAATAGAAATGGGCCTAGTATTGAACCCTGGGGCACTCCCATAACAATAGACGATCCTGAAGACCTTTCACCACCAACGTCAACTTTTTGTACTCTATTGGATAAGTAAGAATTTACAAGGTTAATTGCATGATTTTGGATGCCATAATGTTTTAACTTCAAAATTAGAGTAGCATGACTCACGCAGTCGAATGCTTTGGATAGGTCGCAGAATACTCCGATCGCGTTTTGCGAGTTTTCCCATGCTTGAAATATGTGTTCCAACAGCATGGTACCAGCATCAGCTGTTGATCGACCCTTGGTAAATCCAAATTGATGACTTCAAACAATTACGTCACTCATCGCAAACATCAAAACGTTACACGTATATAAACAACATAATTATTATCACGACATAAATCCCGGTATGGCACCAATTAAGGCACCTCGACTAATTGATTTCTCGATGGCAGCAATCACCGATTGATCGCTTCGTCCAGGCCTTAATACAAGCGCGACCTATTTGATTTATAACCAATCATAACAACTGTTTGGTACATTATTATCAATAGAGGGCATGGCCGTGGCGTGCCGTGGTGTCCAGCGTGGAATAGACCCCTCTCTGGAGAGAGATGTCAAATAACCCATCCCATGGTGTAAACCCTTAGTTTATGACATCCTCGGGACATGGGATGGGCAGCAGCATCCACCTGATTACTGAAGGTAGAGCTCTCGCTGAAGGCGCAAAATTATTATTTTTTGTTTTTTTTTTACCAAAAAATTTTTTTTTTTTTTTTTTACAGCTCATGAACACTTCTTCAGATAGCGAAAGTTGATTTCGCGAGAACTAAAATAGACCTAAAATACCGACTTTACATTCCGGTAATAAGACGTATAGTGCCAGAAGGGCTTAAATGATGATATTTATGAGATAACTATCAATTAAAACATGTGTGTAAGTGGAATGTGACTTTCGGGCAATAGAACGTTCGGAGAAACACTGAGTTGACATTCCGGTAATAGGACGTATAGTGCCAGAAGGATTTAAGCTACGATACCCCTAAACAAAAAAGACACTGTAAAAATGTGTTAGGGGTATCGTAGCTAAACTGATGATATTTATGAGATACTATCAATTAAACCATATTTTCTCCTGTTGATGGGCTGTAATGGGCAAAAATCATAAAAAAAAAAAAAAACGCGCCTCAAGTGAGAGCATAGCGATCACCAATCCGCCTGCCAAGCATGGTGTTCATATATGGAGGATCATACTTCACACCAGAATATTAATTGAAATATGAACACATTCAAGGCTTCAGTCACACCAATAAAGGTAGCAACCGTGCTATTTTCTCTATACCTCTTTTTTTTCTCTTTTTTTGACGACCTCTGTGGCGCGGCTGGCGAACGTTCGCCTGCGATTCAGGAGGTTGCGGGTTCGATTCCCGCCTCGGAACAAATATTTGTGTGTTCTGCAGATATTTGTTCAGGGTGTGCTGGGTGTTTTCTATGTATAATAAAAAATATCTATCTATGTAATGTATTATATTAAGTATATCAGTTATCTAGTACCCATAACACAAGCTCTGGCTTAGCTTGGGGCTAGATAATGTTGTGTGAACTTGTCCAGAATTATTTATTTATTTATTTATTTATATCTTGGTTATTTCGGAAATGTGTCCCATAGTCTGTGGAAATTTTTGTCCGGGTACCATACCTACAAGAGATGCACCCGAGATCAGTAAATACAAAGGGTGGGCGTGTTTGACTGCCTACCTTGAGAATTTCTTCTTCTTCTTCCCTTCTTTTAATGACTTCTTATTTTAACATTAATAGACCTTTGTTTGACCACGATCTCACCTGCCAGTCTATTGTGTAACTCCAAACCTACTGTCAGAGTACCTGGCTCATAGTGGGATGTCAAAAATTTAGTTGTTAGAGGAGACCAGTCAAATACGGGTACCCCGCCCAAATCGGGTAATCTCTTTAAATTTCGCGCCGCTGTCACTAGACTGAATATGTATATGGAGAAGGTGGGCCCTGGCGTGGAGCAATCACAGACTGTCTCTCACCGCATCAATAGATCACGTGGTTGCAAGGTTAATTGACAACAAAGAATTTTGATGGTTTTGATAAAAAAAAAGTATTTTATGACTGCTGATTAGTCGATTTTGGTTCATGATATGTTCTTACTAGTTTAGTGATATTATCTTGCTATGGTGGGCCATTCTTATTGGTGGAGTGATTTGTCGCCTATTGTGCCGGTTTCAAGTTTATGAGTGTGCAAAACCTAAGTATGCCTCTGGGCAAGACGGGTAGAGGTAAATCAGGTACTACCCGCTTTACCCAAAATCCCTACCCGCTTAAGGCACCCCCTCAGGGCAAAACGGGTTTATCGAAGGGTTTTTTTTATTTTTATTTTTATAATGAACATTTATTTTAACTTTGTGATTGGTTTATCCATGTTCGATAAGTAACGAACTAGTATAGTGATATTAATCAATATATATAAATTCGTTGCGTGACTGACTGACTGACTGACTGACTGACTGACTGACTGACTGACTGACTGACTAACTAACTGCCTGACTTACTGACTGACTGACTAAATGACTGACTGACTGACTGACAGACAGACTGACTGACTGACTGACTGACTGACTGACTGACTGACTGACTGACTGTCTGACTGACTGACTGACTGACTGACTGACTGACTGACTGACTGACTGACTGACTGACTGACTGACTTCCAATACTCGCTCTCTAAGGGGTGCAAAATGGGCTTTTAATATACAACAAAAAAGCTCTGTATTTCATCGGACCATCGGAAATTGGTTAAGAAATTATTCTTGTGACGGTTGCGGGCAATGTGTAAACGTTCGGGGGAGGCGCGTTAACTTACAATTAGCATCTAGATCGGTAGGATACCACAAGTGGAAATCCAAACGTTCTACTACTACAACAACTAGAACATACTTTTACCACAGTGTAAAAACATAATATAGTCTGTGGACGCATATGCACGCATGGAAATTATAATAAATGGATAAAATAATATTACGCGTACGAAGTCGCGGGTTACAGCTAGTAGTTTGATAAATATCAAGAACCTGTTTTTTTTTTTGCTTCCATCCTTAACTTACCCGTTTTAGCCTGGCGTCCCCTCACAATACGAAACTGACAGAAAAATGTCCAGACTAGGCTATAAATGTCAAGTTTGAAGTTTTACCGATGTTCAGTCAATGGTTTTGCGCAATTGCCCGGCTGTTTGTAATTGTCAATGTGGCCGAAGAAGTAGCACAAAGGTCTAGACGGCACCTATTCACACTAGCCTTGAAGAGACCTAGATTATAGTTTTCAGGGAAGACTGATGGCGCTAGTGTATTCCACTTCTTAGCAGTTCACATTATAAATGTAGGACTGAAAGGTTTAGTGCGGATAGAAGGTATACATGATGAAAGGAGATGGTGGGATCAGATGGTGAAGTTCCTGGGAGCATTCGCCGACATGTAACCTATAGAAGAATACTCTACAAGAATCAAGAATATTCTCTCTAGAAGAATATGCCTCTGAAATACTCCAAACAATTTCGCCAGTGTCAAGTGATATACTGTAATGAAATTAGTCAAGTCGTCAAGAGTCTCCGTCCAGTCTTAACCCAGTATAAATGGTGGCAGAAAAATCACGTTTTTGGAGGACAAAATCCACCAATCCGAAAAGACACACACATATATTTAACTACACCGCACATTGTGTTCTTTATCTAAGGTACATCGGTTATAATGCCATCAACATTACACGAAATAACTCGAAATACCGAAAACATTTATAATGTAATTATTTAAAACTGTGGTGGTTATTGCTGTGGTGCGTCTGGTCTAAGAATAGACCCGTCCGTCTCCTCCTGTGGATGTCATAAAACGGACTATCCGGACTTGTTGATAAGATTCTTTGGTATGTATAAGATTTGTTCTGGCTGCTAGATTATTATGGAATGTGTTATTACTGGAAGAAAGCGTTAGCCAAGTCAGTCGTGGGAAGCAATGGCAGCGATGAGCTCACCAGTTGTCACGTCTATATTCCACGATGGTGCAATCCACTGTGAAAAGAGGCCCATTGAGGCTATGCCTACCCCGTCGGGGGCAAAGGCTTGTGTCTATGTAATATGTATGTATGTATGTATGTATTTTTAAATGACGACGTTGTACAACGAACGTACTGGCTAGGTAGCAGGTTCGGCAATAGAACCCGAGGCGAGGACGAGTAGCTTAGCTACTCAAATCAAAAACTACAATATACTCAAATAGCTAATTAAAAAAGAAACACCGTATGTACTATAATATTCGATTTATTGTACTACGTATGTATGCTCAACAGTTCCCAGTGGTTAAAAATGCATTCTGACCCACCAAACAGTCGTTGGTTTTCGTCAGCGCGTTCTAGGAAAGTGCAAATTTAGTCACGACATCTAGTTTTGTAATCGGAACTACTTTTCGTTTCATTAAAAAATGGCAGATTGAGTCCCACGAGCATGTCGATCGCAGCGCTCGTACCTGGCTGGCAGAGACTATTAGGATGCTAGCTGTGGTGTACTTGTACTTGTACTGCAGACTCTTTTCCGCAACTAGGCCACCAATGGGCCCTTTTTGCGTTATGGGTGGAGGCTGCTAGTCCAGCCACCCGATGTCCTCCAGGAAGGCTAGCAGCTCGCTAATGCCAGCGCAGGCCTGCCTGGGCATCCTCGGTGACCCCGGGGTATGCTTTCCTCTGGGACGCCACGCTACCGCACTCCAGGAGTACATGCGCTAGCGTCTCATCTGCTACTAGACAGCCTCTACATAGGGGGCTATCTGTAATACCCAGAGTACCGGCTGTGGTGTAAACGTACGGGACAGGTGACCGATCGCCTCATTCGTCAATGTCGGCTTCCGATGAAGCAGTTTCCAGTTTCTGAAATCTAGATTAATTTTCGTTCACGTTGGTATTAACACCTACACATTTATTTGCCAACTTGTCTGTTAGATTCTGAGCCCTTTAGGGCCATTTAATTTCAAAACTTCCAATTGCTTTAATGGCGTGAATGCTCTTAAGTCCAAAAGTTACCTTCTTCTTCATATAATGGCTTTTGAGGAGTGCCCCAAACAATTTAATTGATGGAACGAAAGAGTGTTAGCATGTGCGACGAGTCATAAAGATTAATTAGTTGAATAAATGGATGTCAAAATGGGTCATTGCTCACAGAAGACTAATACATTAATGTCATTGCAAAAGCAAACGAGTGTCAAAATGATACAATACCTCTATTACCAGCATTGAGCACTCCGGTACGGAGGCCTGCAATGCTCTAAGATTACCAAAGTAATGTATTACTTGACATTGGTGATATTGTTTCGAGTATTCCTCAGAGACCATTAAAAGGAAAAGAAGAAAGAGAGAGGCCTTGTTCCATCGATCAAATGAACCTTTAAAGAACCTTTTTAACCCCCGACGAAAAACGAAGCGGTGTTATAAGTTTGACGTGTCTGCGTGTGTGTGTGTGTGTGTGTGTGTGTGTGTGTGTGTGTGTGTGTCAGTCCCATAGATTTAGTATGTACGAAAAAATTCTACGTCTATGGTCAGTCCCATCGTAGCTCCCGAACGGATGAACAGAATTCGTTTTTTTATTTTTTGTTTGTAAGGTGTATTTGTCGGGAGTTGTCTTAGATTTGTTTGATCAAAATCGGTTCATTGCGTTGGGTTTTTTTTTATTTTTACAAAATTAATTACTTGTCACCTTAATCACATCAAATGCCTACCGTGTACATTCATGTTATTTGAAGTTATAGTAAGTAATATAACATTCTACAGACCACAGTTATTATTAACTCGTGATGATACACAACGTGAACTCCATAATCCCACACTCGGCTAAGCGGAAAACTCCGTAACAGGTAATTTTCCACGACTTCTGGCAGTTTCCTCAATGGCACCTACAGAGACTTTTATAGGCAAGTTGATTAACTGAAATATAAAGTCATCATCATCATCATCATTTTCTATGTATAATAAAAAATATCTATCTATGTAATATATGGTATTAAGTATATCAGTTATCTAGTATCCATAACACAAGCTTTGCTTAGCTTGGGGCTAGATAATGTTGTGTGACATGTCCAGCATTATTTATCATCAGCCTGTAAACGTCTGCTGGACGATGCCTCTCCTATTGTATGCAATGGGGAGATTTTCCATAATCACCACGCTTAGCAGGCGGGTTGGTGATCGCAATATTGGTGTTAAATACTCAGGTGGATGTTGCTGCCCATCACGGGGTGTTTTATTAACATTGATAGACCTCCTTTTGAACGCAATCTCAAATGATGGTTGACGATGTGGCTGATGATGGAGCACTTAGGTCTAGAAACACCTATTCACTCAGATCATATTTTTCGATACAAAAAATTATGGTAACAGTTAATCTGATGATGACGTCGGAACTCCTCGATGGTGGTAGCCTGGCAGTGTTTGCGCTTATTTTGATCTGCTCTAGTTAAGATTACTAATTTCATGAAAGCTTGTTTCGAAAAATATGTTTTTCAACAAAAATACTTACTTCTGTCGAGTAAATTAATTTATTAAAAATAAAATATCAGCAAATCTTGCCATATCTGCAAATAAAATTTCTACTTATAGTAAAATCCGAGCCAGATCAGCAATTGATTCAAACAAACAAGCAAGCCTTTGTTTTATAACATTGTTCACCTCTAGGACTTACATTATTTGGAAAGACGCCAGATATTAGGTTACAATACAAATCTACCATGATTCTAGATCTAACGTAACAAGAAGACAATTCTGACTAAAACTACCGACTTGATAATGAAATTATCTACACGATAAAGAAGCAACGAAGGAAGATCCCCATAATATGGCTACATACCTACCTTATTTTAAGGGCAACTGAATATCCCCATAATATGGCTACATACCTACCTTATTTCAAGGGCAACTGAAGATCCCCATAATATGGCTACATACCTACCTTATTTCAAGGGCAACTGAAGATCCCCATAATATGGCTACATACCTACCTTATTTTAAGGGCAACTGAAGATCCCCATAATATGGCTACATACCTACCTTATTTTAAGGGCAACTGAAGATCCCCATAATATGGCTACATACCTACCTTATTTCAAGGGCAACTGAAGATCCCCATAATATGGCTACATACCTACCTTATTTTAAGGGCAACTGAAGATCCCCATAATATGGCTACATACCTACCTTATTTTAAGGGCAACTGAAGATCCCCATAATATGGCTACATACCTACCTTATTTTAAGGGCAACTGAAGATCCCCATAATATGGCTACATACCTACCTTATTTCAAGGGCAACTGAAGATCCCCATAATATGGCTACATACCTACCTTATTTCAAGGGCAACTGAAGATCCCCATAATATGGCTACATACCTACCTTATTTCAAGGGCAACTGAAGATCCCCATAATATGGCTACATACCTACCTTATTTCAAGGGCAACTGAAGATCCCCATAATATGGCTACATACCTACCTTATTTCAAGGGCAACTGAAGATCCCCATAATATGGCTACATACCTACCTTATTTCAAGGGCAACTGAAGATCAAAATGTAAGTACAATTTTCTGGCCTGGCTGATCATTTAGGTCATTTTGATCTTGCTTTCTTTTATAAACTATTATTTTTCCTCGATTGTCTATATTCTAGGCCATGGTGTGTCCAACCTAGAATAGACCCCTCCATCTCCTCCCAAGGATGTATTAAAAGCCATAAGGGATAGCCAGCAGCATCCACCTGAGCAGTCACTTAGCACCAAACTGTTGTCACCAATCCGCCTGCCAAGCGTAGTGATGGCAAATCCCCCCATAGAATGCAATGGCGTCCACTACTGAATGCCTCGTCCAGTATTGGACGTACAACGGCTGGTGATGATGATAATAATGATGATGATGTCTATGCCTAGCAATATTTTCTGTCCAATCATATTTCAAATTCACATGCAAATCCTACCCTTCACAACACACAAAACGTTAGCAAAATTATTCCGGCTGCCTCGTTCAATAAAGTGAGATAAAATGCAATCGGAGCCATTCATCAATAACCCTGAGATCAAATTGTCGAAATAGAGCTCATCAAATCTCTATTTCAACTTTTCAATATGTTTTATTGACGATTGGGTTTGATTCACGAATAACTGAATGGAATCTCGGTTTGACAATATGATCCCGGGCTGATTGATTTTAGCTAGTGCTCGTTCACAGTAAGATGGCAGTGCCAACCAAGGCAGGTGCCATCTTACGGTGGTGGTGAAGTATTTATAGATTAGAATTTGAATATTTGAATTAGATTATTTTTATTTTACTGAATAATAAAAGCAATTCAAGTTCGTAAACTTACGTATGAATAATATATAAATACAAATAAAACAGTTGATCTTTTTAAAGACCGTTGCAAGTGATTTAATGATACTGGTCCGTATATACTGGGTACATTGTGGCTTTTCTGCACCTTGTAGCTCTCTAAACCTTAAAACTTGAATAGCTCCTTCCCGTAAACTTTATAAAATAACCAAGAATACAAATATAGCCTTAGAAGGGAAATAAATCACACAAGCGGGCTGCAGTTTATTACTTGCCGAGTGTTCCAGAAGTTTACATTTTCATACATAATTTATCGGCGAAGAAAGGGAAACAATACATAATAATAAAGTATTATACAAATTAAGATTACAAAACACTGAAAAAGATAAGAACATTATACGTGCTCCTGTTTTCCGTAGATATTCAGACCACGATTCAGAAATTAACTTTATCTGAAACTCGTGGAACGCCCGCGACTTCGTCCGCTTCGACTATTAATATAAACTTCAAAACCCCGCTATACCTCTTATGAGGTAAATTTTGGAAATTCCTTTCGTAGAGCACCCCTAGACTAAAAAAGGAATGTACCCTCCAAATTCCAGCTCTCTAGGAATTACGGTTTAGGCTGTGCGTTGATAGTCAGTCAGTCTGTCACGCAACGATTTTACACATATTGATGATGAAACAATCATCATCAATATGTGTGAAATCGTATAATGCGGAAATGTTTCGCAACAATTTTACATATATTGATATGTGTAAAAAGCTAAAGATTGAAAATGCATTCAACTGATGAAGAAGTTGTATATTTTTGCTTAAATCTTTCTTTTTCTCGTAGTCATGGTATAAAGTACAGTATGCAACTCTTGAATAAAACGGATTTATATCGAGGGACATGAATGACTTGAATGCATTTTCAATCGATTTATTATTAACCGCTTGGCGTGCACATGTGTCGGCCGACACACTATTTTCCGCATACCTTGGAATCCTGCATGTGTCGGCCGACACAGTCCATAGAGACTTTATTATATTGTCTATCAATCATTATTTAGGAACCGGATGCTAGATATTGCAACACTATTCCATAGAGGCATGATGGTAGACTGACAAAGAGGCAATAAATACTTTTTACGATTAAAGATAAGTTAGTAAACAAATAATATTCGATCGACATCGGCTACCATTTTGTTGACGCGGTCAACAGTTTTTCTGAAATAAAGAAAATTGTGTGTTTTCTGGTTAATTGAGTGTAAATGACTGCAATAATAATGTTTTGTAGGATATAGACCATGTGTTATTGCCAATAAACTACTAGAAAGTGCTTTGTGAAGATGTTTATTGTGATCTCAAAGCTAGTGGTCAGTGGCGCTGACAATTTAGCCACAGTGAGGAAATGTTTATTTTAATTTTATTTCAACAAAACGGTAAGTTTTTATAAAGTTGTTGCTTATAAAGAAACCAATAAGAAATTTCAAGAGGATTCTTGTAGTGGTATTATTTTTATTATCCGTCCATTCATTAGGCCACAATTAACGATTTAGTGATGAGTCCGCCCATCCATCATTTTTGCCGTGATCTGCCCGCGACTCAAGGGATAGTATACAAGCAAAATCGCGCGACTCGACCGGTTAAGTAACATTATAATTTTGTGTTCGTACAACTCAGGTGCAGTATTAAAAATAGCGCCAATTTACTAATCACAGCAAAGAACTCAAAACAGTTTTTATTCTAATGCCTTGTCGAAAATATCGACCAATCAAATCTCGAGAAGTTATTTGCACAAGAAGTTTTTATGTCGAGTTTACTTTGCACTGTATGGATTTTGTATCGATTTTTTTTGCGCAAGAAGTTTGTATAGGATTTGTTATTGGAGGCTCGATTATATTGGGGTGTTCTAAATTCAAACACCTGAATCGTGATTAAAAGTGCTTTTTATTCACTGGTTTCAGTGAATAAAATGAGCCTTTTAGAGGGGGAACGCTATAAAACTTATAGTTCTGTACCTCTGACAACTAACAACACAATCTGGCCACGTAAAACATTGAATTAGCTAAACAATTTAATTTACATTTGAACAAGGGTTGTTTTCATTTCGTGCATGTAGGTACAACGTGCGCAGACATGATATGACCCGACAGCTACAAGCAAACAAGGCTTCTCAACTGACATTACACTGTTTTGCTTCGTGGTTACATAAACTTTAACTTGAAGGACTTCTAAGCGTACATTTTGGGAGCTGGGGATATTTATAAAATATTGTAATAGTGTACCGGTTGGGCGCTTAGGACGTCCTTTTGACCGCGAACGAAGTTTACTTCTATTTTGGCTTCATACATACATACATACATACATACCATACATACACAGACACACGCCTATTCCCAGAAATAGTAGGCAGAACCTCAAATGGGCCTCTTTTCACCGTGGGTTGCACCATCGTGGAATATAGACGTGACAAGTGGTGAGCTCATCGCCGCCATTGCTTGCTACGACTGACTCTGCTAACGCTTTCTTCCAGTAATACACATTCCTAAATAAGCTAGCAGCCTGGATAAATCTTATACCAACTAATCTTACAAACAAGTCCGGGTAATCCCTTAGTCGGCTTCTGCGACATCCACGGGAGGAGTCGGAGCGGTCTATTCCTGGGCCGGACACACCACAGCCATTTATCTCATTAAACTCCATTAACCTTTGTACATATAATCAGTACACTAATATTGCGTCACTTTCTGTCAACTTTTTTAAATGTTTTTTTATGATTTCGTAGCCATATTTTTTTTAAAGAAACTAACTAATATCTAATAGCAAATTTGACCACCTCTGTGGTGCGGCAAGCGAGTAGCCGGCTGTGATACGACAGGTTGCGGGTTCGATTCCCGTCGCGGGTTCGATTCCCGTCGCGGGATAAATGTTTGTATGATCTGCAAGTATTTGTTCCGAGTCCGGGTGTGTGGTATAATGCGCGTCATGTAAAAAGAACGCTGGCGGTCAAGCTTCTTCAGGCGTTCCAGCGTTATTTTACATTTCTACTTATTTAAGAGATGTATACCTATGCATTGAATGAGTGCCTACCTAGTTTACTACAAATAATGTACAATTATAGTAAGTACAATTATAAAAAGAACGCTGGAACGCCTGTAGAAGCTGTACCGCCAGCGTTCTTTTTACATGACGCGCACTTTACCATGGTACTCGAAGTTCCTGATACCCACGATATAGCGGATCCTAATGTGGGATCAGGACTATGTATGTGACTGCTGTGTGTTATGTTATGCTATTTTAAGTTAAGCATTTGCATTCAGAAAGTATAATTTGGTGAAGTGGAACTGATGAAGAAGACCACAGATGGCCACCGGGACTCTATAATGATAAGTATTTCACGGGTTTCATTTCTTATTTACTTTCTCATTTATTGTTTAAAGTTTCATTACCTGCACGTTTGCAAAGCAAACTTCATGATAGGTGCAAAATTGAGGGAGATATCGAATACCCGCCAAATGCCTACGGAACCCTAAAAAAGTAGAGCCTTTGTTTCACCCTAATTCTACGGCGTACCGGGTAAATTACATTACAGTGACGGGTGCTGAGTGTGACGCTAACCTAATCCGACCTGTGAGCATTTGATGTATCGCTGACCCGAAACATTACCTACCTACAAATAATATTACATAAAGATTTATATGTTGTGTTTGTAGTACTTATTACATTAAGAATAATACAACTAATACAAGGTATGTACAAAATACATGTGAAACTGTTGTGCTACCTGAAGACCGCTGCTAACGATCTAAAGGTAGCTCAACCGATCCAAATCACTAGCAGACGGAAGCATCCCTAAGCATACTAATGCGTTGAGCCAGCTCTCGGGTCAAGCGTCGCATAGACCAGACGCTCTGTTTTTTTTTTAATTTTGCACCTCATTACATTTATACTAGTACTAGCGACTCGCCCCGGCTTCGCACGGGTAGCCCCGTTGAACCAAGCTTTTCTAGACGTTTTTGAACTTTTGAAAATTTCTTGAACTTTTCCAAACTTTTCTAGAGGTTTTTAAACTTTCAGAAATTTCCGGAAGGTTCTAGGACTTTTGGAAAATTCTTAAAGTTCTCGAACTTTTTCTAACCTTTCTGGAGATTCTCGAACCTTCTAGAATTGCCTTGAACTTTCCAGAACCTCCCCGAAGTTTTCGAACTTCCTCGAACCTTCTAGAAGTTTTGGTTGAGTTTCAGGTCAAGTTGACCTCATTCTAAACCGTTTTTCTGTAAACCTTTACCGCGCAGCCCAAAACCCGAACCTTCTTCATGGTTGGAGGGTTGGGGCTACCCTACGGTTTAACCTTTTTTGGGCTGCATTGTGTTCATTTTTGAGTTTTATCGGCACGCACATTTTATCAACTTAATTTTATTATATGTAATGATTTCTGCGAACAGTAGACCTTGCAAGCACTAACTTTTTTACAACAGTTGTGTTCAGCTTACATCCAAACATCATCTTAAATTTGTATTAGCTTTTAACGCAATTTAAAAAGTTATCTATTTTCAAAACCAACTTCAAAAAACCTCATGAGATATTTACAAATGTACAAATCATGAGTTCTTGAGTGGAGACCGCGTCTTGGCAAGCGTAGTGTGGGGCACCCTCTGGCTAGGTGGAGCGACGACATACGCGGGGTGGCTGGCAGAATCTGGATGAGGAGAGCCGAAGACCGGGCTCAGTGGCGTGCCATGGGAGAGACCTATGCCCAGCAGTGGACTGCAGTAGGTTGATGATGATGATGATGATGTACAAATCATATTTCCAAAGACATGATAGAGCCCAAAAAAGATTTCGATAAATCGTGAATCTACAATGCGCTTATAACTTAAATATCTATATTACCTATCAACGTACGTTGATAAAATTAAGAGTAAGAAATAAATATTATTTTAGAGGGCATAGTACATTTATATTTTCGATTACACAGCACATATTTTTTTCAATATTGTTTTTCGTGGTTTTAATTCACATTTTGTTGCGCGGGCGCTATTCTGTCAGTTCCTAACTTACCTGAACTTTACTGAGTTAGATACTGACGTTATTTGGATGTCGTCTGCCTCTTTATTCATACATAGATTACAGTTTCCATGCCTGACCAGCAAACGATATCGTTCTAACACCCTCTAATATGCCTAACGTTAATGCTTAGTTATTGTTTATTCTGTGTCTAGACAATCTCAAGCCACAGTCAAACATAAATATTTATTGTCATATGTGCTTACTAAGGCAATATGTTGTCTTCGATGAAAGACAATTCAAGACTACGCACATACTTAACACGTAAGTATAGCAACTATGTTCACTTTTACGTAAGCGAGTATTCTTTGGTACAATATGTTAAGACTGCGCCAACACCAGGCAGAAATCTTTAAACAAAAAAAACGCCAAGCCTCGCTCTCTTTTTTATTGAATATCACGTGAAATATAGATAATTTTCAAAAATCCCGTCGGTGTTCCCTCCGTTTTATTGTATTGATCTTATTTATCAAATTTTTTACCCAATAATCTGTACTTACTATATAGACAAACAATCGAATCTAGCCAAAAGTTAGAGGTAACTGTGTTTTTTTTTTATCGAGAAAATTTTGTCCTATCTTGTTTCTGTCTGAGTGATCCCTCGTTCTTATAAAGTAGTATTCATGCATATTTTTTATTTGAATATTGTACTTGATTTAATCAGTTAAAAACTAATCTTGGATTGTTAATTTTGCGTTATACCCCACCTTAATGACGACCTCTATGGCGCGGTGGGCGAAGGTTCGCCTGCGACGCAGGAGGTTGCGGGTTCGATTCCCGTCTCCAAACAAATATTTGTAAGATCAGCAGTGTTCTGGGTGTTTTCTATGCATAATAAAAAATATCTATCTATGTAATGTATTGTATTAAGTATATCAGTTATCTAATACCCATAACAAAAGCTCTACTTAGCTTGGGACTAGATAATGTTGTGTGAACTGTGTCTAGCATTATTTATTTTTATTTTATTTAATATCATTATCAATATAGTTGCAATATCTGTTCCTACATATATTATCAGGTTGTTATTTATAAGTATATCAAGCGTAGCATGTGCTGTTTTATGAACTTTTCCTGGTTCTCTTTACATCTTACTTTTACTTCTTACTACTACCTTTTAAGTTTTTAAGTTGTTTCCCCTTTTTTTAAACAGCTTCACCTAGTTTTATCAAGGCTCCACACAGGCGCTTCCCACCTAGTCGTAAGAAGGATCATCAAATAAAGCCAAGTCGTGTTTGTCGCCTGATTCTTCTAGGTTTGGTCGCGATGGAACAGGAGTCAATTTAGTTTATAAGACGATTCAATATGATCCTTGTGATTTCAATGAATAAAATATTTTTGAATTTGACTTTGATTTTTATGCCTGAACTTTATTTCATCGGTCAGTAACCTTCGGCTTTATTATTTGAGGCGAGGCGCATAGATAGGTACTATAAGACTTTATTTTATTTTTATTTTTACAATTTTGGGAAAACTTACAGCTAAACACAAATATAATGAAACAATGGGTAAGTACTTAAAGGCTAATTACAAGTTTCCACGTATAGCAGTTAAAATTATACAAAACAGTCCCTAAATGTAGACGGATTCCACAAAACAAATAAGTAGGTACATTAATAAGTACCCATTAAAACTATTGCTTTAAAAAATATAAGTCACTCGCCAAGCGTTTCATACGCTTAGCAGTAGTATTATAAAAGTCTAGTTCATCACATTTATCTACCATTATATTAAAACATCTGCTTGCTCTGTTGACAAACGCATTTTTTCTATAATTGGTCCTAGCCACAGGCACGTATAGGAGTTGCGGCCTACGTAAGGAAGCAGTATTTGTACGCATACCAATCTGTTCCAACAGCTCCGGACAGTCCACAGAGCCATTAGCTATGTTCAATAAAAAGCATAAATCAGCAGTCTCCCTACGTAAATTTAGAGGAAGAAAATGGAACTTACGGCATCTATCAGTATAATTGGATAAGAAAATCTTAGCCCTAAATTGAATATGCCGCAGGAAACGTTTTTGAATACGCTCGATCCTCGATACGTATACGACGTAACAAGGGTTCCACACCTGTGATGCATATTCCAGGTGGCTTCGAACATATGCACAATAAAGAATTTTGAAGGTCTTAATGCTGGAGAACTCGGACGACATTCTGAGGACAAAGCCCAGTGCTCGAGATGCCTTTTTAACAATGTTATCAATGTGCTGGTCAAAAAGAAGTTTATCATCAAACGTTACACCTAAATCCCGAATAAAATCAACCCTGGTTATGTACATGTCACGAATAACATAGCTAAATTTCAGTGGAAATGGTTTGCGGGTATAGGAACAGACGTAGCACTTTGATACATTTAAGTCTAGCTTGTTTCTCAGACAATATGATTGGAACCTGTACAAGTCACTCTGTAAACAGACCGCATCTTCGGAACTACGTATTGGGCTGAAAATTTTCATATCGTCTGCGTATAATAAAATTTTGGAGTGTTGGAAACATAAATGGACATCATTAACAAATATAGCGAAGAGTAGAGGTCCCAGTAAAGAACCCTGAGGTACACCAGATGGGACACTCATGAAAGAGGAGGAATAGCCACTCAGTACTACCGTCTGACATCTATTGCGTACATAAGAGGAAAACCAACGATATAAATTGCCCCTAATCCCTATGAGTTGAAGTTTTTTTAGTAGCATTATGTGGTCAATTCTATCAAAACATTTAGTGTAGTCAGTGTAGATTACGTCTACCTGAGACGGTTCAGACATATGCTCGGTTAGGAAGTCACTACAAAGCAAAAGATTAGAAGTAGTGGATTTACCTCTCATGAAGCCGTGCTGACTTAAGTTGAGATCTTGTTTAATAGCCGGGTAAAGTTGTCTATGTACGATTTTTTCTAAAACTTTGGCAAACAAGCACAGTTTAGAAATAGGTCTATAATTTTCTATTTTATTTTTGGGTCCTTTTTTATGGACCGGAGTTACAAAAGCACTTTTCCAAATATCCGGTACTATTCCCTCCGTAAGAGAACGATTATAAAGAAGAGACAGCGGTAAAGTTAGGCTTCTGGCACAATTCACAATGAAGATGGCGGGTATATTATCCGGTCCTGCCGACTTATTCAGATCCAGTGTTTTAAACAATTTAAAAACATCCTCCTCCAGAACTTCGATCATACCTATGTCAGAGGATGATGTACAAACTTCAGGATTTGTAATTATAGGTTGTGTACATGAAGTGGGTGAGTTATTCAGAAATGTTGAATGAAAATATTCACCAAACATGTTAGCAATCTCACCTCCCTTGTCTGAGGAGCGTGTACCATACTGAAACACTGATGGGTACGCGTTGGATTGTTTCTTACTCTTAACGTAAGACCAGAAAGCTCTAGGATGTTTCCTTATGTTACTTTCAATGTTCTCCATGTACTGATTATAAAACTCACTTTCCATCACCCTAGCTCGTTCCCTCAGGATTAAAAAGGATTCGTAATCATGCCTATTGCCATATGTTTTAAATTTGCGGTGGAATTTATATTTCTCTTTGAGTACTTTAATCAGTGGCTTCCTATACCACAGCGGATATTTACTAGACGATGTAACATTTTTAGACGGTATGTAAGTGGTGCGCAAATCGTTAATAGTGCGATACAAGAGTACAACTGCGTCATCTAGTGACCCAGTACTTAAGAGCTTGCACCAATCTATGCCACCAAGTTCACTGCAGATCGATTCATAGTCACCATATTGGTAAATGAACTTGGTGTATGAAAGTGGCTTAATAATACTATACTGTACAAAGTCCGCCTCACAAACAATAGACTTATGATGCGGGTCCTCCTTTACCAACGGAACTTCACAGCGTTTGATAGATACGTCATGATTGGAAAAAACTAGATCCAGAATACGATCACTGCTGTTCGCAAATGAATTATACTGCAGCAAGTTACAAGTAATAAGTTCATCGAAAACTTCTATTTGGTGGGAGCCCAAAATATTTCCCGGATTTAGCGACATACCATCATCACTAGGCGTCCACAAAATCTTAGGTAAGTTGAAGTCGCCAAGAATTATAAATTTATCGAGCGGATTAGCTAAGACGATTCCAGATAGATTTTTTGTAAAGTTAACTAATTGAACAGACATAGAGTTACCTAAGTTTTCGTCACAAATGTAGACTACACAGATATGGATCTTGTAACTAGTTTTGTGATTCTTGTCACGAATCGATAAGGAAACCCATATATCCTCCGCTGAAGAGGACCACTCCCTGATACACTCAGCGGCGAGTTCACGGCGTACAGCTATTAGTACTCCGCCACCCTTATCTTGTTGCAACTCGAGATAATTCCTATCGGATCTCCAAACTAAGTAGCGATCATCAAATAACTCACTGTCCACAACAGAACTATTCAGCCATGTCTCAGTAATACATACAATATCGTAAGCACTAATACAAATATTTCTATAGAAGACAGGAGTCTTAGTACGTAAGCCACGGGTATTCTGATAATAAATACTAACCGGGAGCATTAATAACAGTAAGGTTTTTTAGCGCAAGAATAGGCATAAAGAGCAATGTAAAATATGAATAATTGGCATGGTAGATCAATAACAAACTTTGGTCTGTTAAAAAATGCGGTTCATAGATAAAATTGTACTGAGTGACAGAAGTGCAGCAAAAATTAAAACAATGTAATAAATGACACAAAAAATACGGTAGCAAACGGTCAGCTGACTGGCCGGAGCAGGTAACAGCGATAAGCGAACAATAGAACTGGGCGGAGCCACCTCCTCTCAACGCACACAGGCGTAAAGGCAAGGCAGGAGTCGACAACATTCGGAAGCAGATGTGTAGAAAAGCTAAGATTTTAAATAAAATATTTACTATGACTATATATGGAAATAATAAACGCAAATTTAAAGTTTCTTTAGATCTGACTCTGACCTGATCACGATCACAGGCGAGGTTGGATTTTTCCGCACACATATCTTGCAGCCCTTCACCCATGTGAAGGCAAACCCCCGATCCTTTGCAAGTGACTTGGTCTTGTTGAGGAGAATCTTGTTTTCCAAAGTCAAGTGATCGTTGACGTAGATCTTAATATCGCCTCTTAGCCCCAGGTCCACAGGGGTGGTGATGCATTTCCTAGCTGCCGCAACAAAGTCATCTTTTACGTATCTGCTATGTACAGCCACCACTATGTTCTTGTTCTTACTGTCATTTCTCATAGGCACTCTCGCAATATAATTTATCTGTTCCCTTGGTATGGAACACTTTATGTGCGACCCAATCTTAGAAATGATGTCGAAGAGATTTTCCGAATTTGAAACAGGAACTCCTTTCACTTCGATGTTATTCAGTCGAGATCTCTGTTCATTATCCCGAAGTTGAGATTCGAGGTTTTGTACACGAACTTGGAGATATTCCACATCATTTTTGGTCTTCTGGAGAGACTGAATGTCCTTCTCCATCCCCAATATTTTATCAGAGAGTGCCACAATCTTACGATCCACGAAATCTATTGACGTCTTGATCTCCGTCAATTCTGGTTTGATAGATTTAAGATCAGCAAGCTGAGACTTAATGCTGTCTATACTTTCACTGAGGCCCGGCAGAACGGCAACTTGTAGAGAGAGACGCTTGAGCTCACTGAGGATGGACTCCATATCAGTCGGGGTGGGAGACTTGGCCACCGTCGCCTGCGACGGAGGGCACAGCGGACTCGCCGACCTGGAGTTCTTACACGCAGAGCACTTCCAAGAACTCTTCCTGTCACCCAATTTACGGTATCCAGCCTCGGTAATACCAGAACAAGGGAAGTCAAAACGACACTGACATGACGAACACTTAACTCCATCTCTGCACTCCTCGTCACAACTCTTGCATTTGAACATCGTGATAATCGCAATAAAAATACTAGGCACCGAATAAATAGGTATAAGTTTTAAATGTTTACGACCGCTGAAGAATATCGCAACGCAAAAAAGATCGAGTGTAGCGTGCGCGCGGTCCGTCGTCTACGGGCTGACTGACTTACTAATGTTCGCCCGCGGCTTTTCTTGCATTTTACCAGGTTAAAAAATAGCCTATAGTTAAATCCAGGTCATACGTAGTATGATTGTTTTAGTAGTAGTAGAGATTTTTTCATGAAAGAGTTCGTCTGGGGAAATACGACCACCATACATACCCATTTCTGCCGCAAAGCAGTAGTGCTTGCATTGCTGTGTTCCTGTTTGGAGGGAATGGGTGCCAGTGAAATTACAGGCACATGAGACTTTTCATCTTTATGTCTCAGGGTGGCGGGCGCAGTGCAATGCCACATAGGTTGCGCCCTAGGTGGACGTGATCAATGAGGTAATGCAGGTTACCGCTTAACATCAGGTGGGCCAAATGTTTGCTCGGTCATTCACAAAGTTAAAAAAATAAAAATAAAATAGTAACAAAAAAATCGTCTCCTTCAATTTGTCAAAACCCGACAAATAAAGTTTTCTCCAAACTTCCGTACATTTCAGATCCTCATACATCCTACAATCCCTTTATATAACTTCGGGTCAAACTTCCGACTATATTACAAGTTTGTAATTCAGAGCGAACGGTCCAAGTTGTGGACATGCAAATCCTATCCTATCAGTCCTACGAGTCCCACTAATATCATAAATATCACTGTTACGATGGTTGGATGTTTGTATGTTTGTTATCCAGTCAAGCCCAAATGGCTGAAACGATTTCTATGAAATTAGATACAAAGATAGATTATGACCTGCATTAAGGTGGGGTATAAAGCAAAATTACCAATCTTAGATTAGATTTTTAACTGACTAAATCAAGTACAATATTCAAATTAAAAATATGCATGGATACCACATTATAATACCGAGGGATCACCCACACAGAAATAAGATAGGACAAAAGTTTGTCGATAAAAAAAAAAACACAAAGTTACCTCTAACTTTTGGCTAGATTCGATTGTTTGTCAATATGGTACAGATTACATACATACATAGACACACGCCTTTTTCCCCGAAGGGGTAGGCAGAGCTTCAATGGGCCTCCCAGATTATTGGGTCAAAAATTGGATAATTAAGATCAATATAATAAAACGGAGGGTTCACGGTCCACGGGGTTTTTTAAAATTATCTATATTTCACGAGATATTCAATAAAAACTGCTTTTTCGAGCGGGGCGTGGTTTTTTTTGTATGAATATTTCTGCCTGGCGGTGGCTCAGTCTTAAGTTATAGGCTATTTTTGTCCTGGTGAAATGTAAAATGAGGGGTGTTTGGTAATTAAAGGGTCGGCATCGCGCGTGTGATGCCTGGATAAATAGATGCCTCTGGTATTGCAGGCGTCCATAGGCTACGGTATCCGCTTACCAACAGATGGGCCGTATGCTTGTTTGCTAACTTGGTAGTATACAAAAACTAAAAAAAAATGCGAGCGAAGCCGTGGGTGGACACTAGTATAATATAAAATAAAGTTGAGATTGTTGTTTACTAATCAACGCTTCGCCATTCTACACAAAGTCCTTTACAAAATCGAAAATTCAACAAACAAATTTCAGCATCAAGGCTTTTGCTAAATGCCACTGTGCACTGAAGCGTTTCCCGTAGTCTTACGTTTTCAGTGTTTTTTTTTAAACGCCATTTCCTATGACATTTGGTTGCATCCATTCCATCATTTTTGGCCGGGCCTTAGACAAATAGAAAAAAATTAAGAAAGCCCTAGCACAGCATAACCCTAGCATTGCCCTATAACTTACTGTCACCAGATTTCTAGGTGTGGTGCGTGTTACACAGATAATACACAACCACACCCTAAACTAACACACCGACACAGATTTAGGAGTGATGAGGGTAGTTTGGAAGCATTGTTGATTGTCAAGTGCGTGTATGTGTGTAGTTTTTGGATTCAATTGTTTCGTATCCCGTGTTCTGTCTTAACTTTCTGTATTTGTCTGAGGGCCTGGCTACCAACCCAAATTTAGAGACGCTTAAAGGCACATATGTCAACTGAGAAAGGGATGGTAACCGTATCGCCTTTCGCCTCGCCGTCAACCAGGCGTCAACCTAACGTAAGCAGTAAGCACGCGGATCAGCAGCTCCGCTAGCTTATTACGTATCTTGCAATAGCAATGCGATAGCAAGAATTGCGCGATTATCGCATCCAAATTCCAAATTCGTATAACGTATCAGCGATACGTAATACAATAATAATACAATACAATGCGTAATACAGTAATACGAATTAGCTATTTGGATGCGATAATCGGGCAATTCTTGCTATCTGATACGTAATACGAATTTACAATTTGGATGCGATAATCGCGCAATTCTTGCTATCGCATTGCTATTGCAAGATACGTAATAAGCTAGCCGGTACGTCGACTCGGCTACGGCTAGGCGGCCGCTCGCTTATCCCGAGGCGAGGCGATTTGCGATCAGTCTGCGTTGCAGTAGGGAGTTTCATACAAATAATAATAAACAGCTCGTGTTGATACGGTTACAATCCCTTTCTGGTTTGATATGAGTCCTTCGACCAAAATAAAAAAGTATGGACGGGCCTTACCCATACAAAACGTCCGTGAAAAATAAGTCACAATTACAACACACGTACGTTACGTCACTCGTCGCCGTCATAAAGAACGACTGAAGCTTACTCTCACTTTATAAGCTTCAAAACTATCGTTCCCTGATGCCCGTCCATACTTTTTTATTTTGGTCGAGATGTACGCGTCTCATCACGCAGTGATGCTCATAGACTTTTGTATTAGTGTTGCAACGGACCTCTGCTTCCGCTTCCGCTTCTGCAGAAGTTCCGCAAATTTTTTCACATCCGTTTCTGCTTCTGGTTCCGCAAACTTTATAACAGAACTCTAAACGGAAGTCTACCGCGGGGAAAGGGGTGTCGTGCGGGGGGCGGGCGATGCGCGGTGGTGTTATTGGCGCAACGGCCCAGCGCGTGCCAATGAAATGATTTACGCGTGTATTTCGAGAGTGAGAGGTAAACAAACGAAAAACATGTCATAACGAGTTTGTTTATGTTAGTACATATTGTTTTTGCTTCATTACGCCGCCATTTTAGTATTACGACTTCTGCTTCTGCTTCCGATTCCGATACCGCTTCCGCTAAAATTTAATTTAACTTCTGTTTCCGTTTCCGCTTCCGTAAAGACACTTCCGTTGCAACACTATTTTGTATACTAAGTCCATGGTAATGCTACAGTGGACAATGTACTTGATACAGAACATCCAGCTGTAGATAAAACACGTCAAAATATGGTCAAATTCCGATCAATGTAGCCCCAGGATGATACGGATTACCATAATTTTGCCTTTCAGAATAATTCTCGCCTGTTTGCGACCCTTTAGGGACGAACCCGTAAGCCTTAAATACCGTAATATAGACAGACACTGTCACAGATCTTGTTTACTTTGTACGTGAGTATTTGAACAATGCTAGAAAACTTACTTGTGAAATGTTTTAGAGTAGACTCTTAAGTAACTGCCGCCAGCATCTTCAAAATCGAATGTAACATAATAGAAAATTAAGCGAGAGAACATCAGGCCGGATTCAGGGGGCGGCGATTCGACTGTCTCTTCAGCGCCTGCAGACCAAGAGGGCCACTGACTTCAAGTCATATACTTTCTAGGTCCAAGCGAAGTACAAGGATGTACCGTGCTCCTTGATCTGGAGTTCATTGGCATTGTTTACTGACGCTTTATGAAAGCGTTATCGAAACCCTCTATTGACGTTAAGTGATAGTTTTAAGTATATATTTATCTTTATATTTATGTTAGTTGTAAGGTATATAATATTACTATGGGCCTTTTTTTCTAGGTACAAAATAAGTAATTGAATTGAATTGAATTACTTTATAAACCGTTTTTTTATATTTAGCATCTTTCCTCTAGCTTTCCTGCAAGCTGTAGGAGTGATTTCGTGAAAAGGGACGGGAAGTGTGTAACAGAAAGCGCGCATTTTTCCGAGAGATCCGTACTTAAACTTGGACCTGGACACATGACACCTGGCAAGACGAGGTGGCGACAGGTAGAGTAAGGTGCTAACTGAACTAAACTTGGCGCCCAAGAACTGGGTACAGAAACGTTGGTCGTCCAGCAGCGAGATGGGCAGACGATATCGCATGCGTCGCGGGCCGGACCATAAGGAATAGCACTGGCAAAGATAGGCCTATATACTCACCAGTGGTGAAGTCAGGCTGTATATAATGATGATGATGGTACTATCATTTTTTAATTAGTTCTTAATACACACCTCATCTCTCTAATATGGTGAACATATTAGACTGTTACTATTTCCTTGAAATTATAATAATTTAAGCATTTTCGGGTATACAACATTAAAAACACAATATTCTTTCTACTTTAGGTATAAAAGAGTTTTTTCCCGGCGGCGTCTGCAACATAAGTGGGTTCAACGAAGCTCGTACACATCCTATCTCTTTACGGAAATACCAATTTGAGTACGCCTTCTTCGTGTTGGTACCAAGATTATGGGATAATGGTACTTACTACCCGAAATATAAAGAGCCTTTTTGCATTCTAGCGGCTAAAAAAAGTAAAAAAAGTACTGTATGTACTTAATCCAGGGTTATTTGAACGAGTGAAGCGACTTGGCAGTGGTACTTGCTGTTTTTTTGCCAACCTCTGTTGCTCGGCGATCTGTAGCAAGAGATTGGAGGTTCGATTCTCGCTGCGGGAGAAATGTTTGTATGATCTGCAAATATTTGTTCCGAGTTTGTGTGTTGTGGTACTATGGTACTCGTAGTTCTTGATACCCACAGGAAATTCTAGTGTGGGATCAAGACTGTGTATCCGACTGTGGGGTGTTATGTTATGTCTTGTCGGCTTTCGATGCACGTGAGAATGTAGCTATGTTTGTTGCGAGTTTATTCGATGATAATTTTCGAACCATTGATCCAATCACCATGAAATTTCGTAAGAAGGTTGGTGATGCTAATGCAATTGACAAGTTAGTATATGAGCTTAATCGGTAAAGGATTCGTTGAGATGGGCGAGGTCTTAATTCGGGGCGAACTACAAGTACAAAATATTTGAAGTTCCTCGGAACTAGTTTTGGCAATGTAAAGCTTTGGAGTAATAGCTTTTTATAGTGTAAGTATTATTATGCTTTAATGACTACGCTTTTAGTGATGTGGGGCTTTGCCGTGTTAATGGTATCCCACACAGGTGCGATAAACCGGCAATTACCGACCACCATACCGCCGATGGTGACGGCTGGTTCATGCTGCTGGCAGTTTCGTGAAAGCTTAAAACTAGCAGGTAACAGCCGACTGAAAGATACATAGCACCTGTAGCAATGTACCTATTTTTATGTAGATACCCTTTAATTAGTGTAATTGATAACTGTTTGTCGTTCTAATTAAAGTAAATATAAATATAAATAGATATACCTTACTACTAATAATCGCGAAACATACTTTGAATAGTTACACCGTGTTTTGTTTCATTCGATCGAATTTGAAACTACTTGTTTTATTAGTACTCGTATAATTCGCATTTTATAGATAGTACAAAAGAGTAAACAAAAGAAGTGTAGAACTTAGTTAGTTAGTAGTAGAGCTTTTTTTTTGAAAGAGTGCGTCCGGGGAATTACTACCACCATACCTATTTCTGCCGCAAAGCAGTAGGTAGTGTTCTCATTACTGTGTTCCGGTTTGAAGGGTGTATGGGTGCCGGTGAAATTACAGGCACATGAGACTGCCACCACTGACTTTTCTGTAACTTTTATGTCTCAGGGTGACGGGCGCAGTGCAATGCCACATAGGGTGCGTCCTAGGTAGATTTGACCTATGAGGTAATGCACTGTTCATAGGCAGAGGGTACAGCTTTACATCAGGTGGGCCATCTGCTTGTTCCGTCATCTAAAGTTGTATAAAAAAATAGTGCACCATAGGCGGTCGCCGGTCAGCGCTTATAGGGATTTCTCCAGACAACTTTAGGATTGACAGGATTATACAGAAGAATGGAATGATGATGAATTCAATATAACTTAAATGGCACACACACATTGATGTCTGTATTACTATGCCCACACAAGTTAAGCCCCGTAACGTAGTTTGAACTACGGGGCGCAACTGCTAACTTAGTTGTGAATATGTTCGTCCACGCAGTTGGGAAGTTCCTTTAAGTTTTTCAAACTGTAGGCCAGGAAAATACAAGCTTTTTGGTAAAAAAAGCTCGTTAAAGCTTTACAGATTGGCACCCTTTGTGTTAAACTGTAGTTTATAATTGTGTTTTTAAAGTTATATCGTGTAATTTTGGTGGCATTTTAACTGGTGTAACATACATAAATAACAAATGTGTGGTGTAGATATATAGAAGTATATTGCTTGTCTTTTCAGAATGGTGGATTTGACCACCAAAACCTTAGTTTGACTACCACCATTTTTAACTTGTATAATTATGTATTTATTATTACTTGAGATTGAAAGAAAGAAAGAAAAATTCTTTATTTGGAACGGCACAAATGGATAGAAGGAATGACACTCGATAAATAAAATATAAAACATAATAGGTAATACCTACAAAAGGTAAAAACTAAGTACTTATATCTAACTTTACTGCAATTAATTAACATAACATTACATTACATTGGCTAAATTGTTGGGAATATACAAAGAAGCCACTATTTGAAAAAAAAAGTTAGTGCGAAAATTAGTAATATTACAAACACACTACACACACACACAAACTTTCGCCTTTATAATATTAGTGTGATGTATAAGTTTGGATGTTGCTGAACCGATATCGATGTTAGTTACATTAACGTCCACCCACGACGACTACGCTCGCATTATTTGTAGTTCCGGCTGAGCGGATTTTGATGATAATTAGTGTGTGAATGTATGCTGAAGGGAGAGGGGTACTGTTTTTTATCCCAACACAATGCGTGCGAAACCGTGGGCAAAAGGCTAGTAGATCATGCCTCCATAAAATACATTGTTCTAAGCTTTCAAAACATCACCAACATCTCAAGCTGACATCTTAACAAATCAACAATAAGGCTAAAACGTTTAACATTCCTGTTAGTCTCGAGTTTCAAGATACTAGTCGTAAGAATTAAATTCGCAAATATTTGAACGCCCACGACGACGGACGTCTCAACGAACAATGTAAGTCTTAGAATAGTAAAACTATACCGTCATAGCTTGTATGAACCGTTGAACGGGTAAGAACATTCGTTGATAAAACTTACGCAAGGATTGAGAAGTCTCTCCCGCGCAGACTCACTCGCAGTGTGGTTACTAGTTTTATAGGTTAGTGACATTATCACAGATTAAATCTGTTAAATGTCAAGTTGCTTTGGTATTTTAGGGATCACCACGCGACTCACTATCATTATGATCAGCGTCATTATCATCATCATCATCAACGGATAAACGGAAATATTTATGCGGATGGATTTGCCATAATCACCACACGATGGTAGCCTAACGGTTCAATAGTGCAACTCAGAATCCAACGATACCGGGTTCGATCCTAGGCTCCGCACCAATGACTTTTCTAAGTTATGTGTGGATTGCCATCGCTCTGTGCTTCGGAGGGCACGTTAAGCTGTCGGTCCCGGCTGTTATTGATTAATAGCAGTCGATAAGCCATGTCAGAGGCCCTCGGGCGGCTTGACAAACTCTGACACCAGAGGCCAGCACTTACCTCATACGAAAAGAAGAAGAAGACCACACTTGGCAGGCAGATTGGTGATCGCAGTACCTAGTGCTCGCATTGCTGTGTTCCGGTTTGAAGAGTATGGTTGCTGGTGAAATTACAGGCACATGAGTCTTTTCATCTTTATGTCTCAGGATGGCGGGCGCAGTGCAATGCAACATAGGTTGCATCCTAGGTGGACGTGGCCTATGAGGTAATGCATTGTTAAAGGCAGAGGTTACTGCTAAGCATAAGGTGGGTCATCTGCTTGTTACGTCATAAACAAGTTGCGTAAGCAGTCCACGTGGGAGTTCGGACCCCGAATACCAGTGCAACTCACTGACCCAGTGAATTTCGATACTTCATGCAAATGGTTTTTTCTTGGTCACTCTGCATTAGGTCAATATACAGCTTGAGGTATGGTGGCCTTTAAAAAGGCATAGTGACCAAATGGTGAAAGAATCAGCGTGATGGAATGCTTTAAAATGAGAAGAAAATGAACCTACGCTAAATGCCAAACCACGATAATAAAGAGAGTGTACAGTTTTGAGATGCTTTAGGTACCCAGACCGTCGTACATGCTCTATTACTAGATATAACTCTGCGAAACTACTACATCTTCAAGGCCACAATTCTAAGAAATTGTTTCAGCATTCAAATACTTTGCCCAAAGCAAAGACATTCAAATTAAAATGTATAAATCTTTATCTTGGAAATGTATCACAAATCAAAATTCCGTTTTGCAAATTTAATAAAAAGCAGCCAAGTGCGTGTCGGGCCACGCACATTGTAGGGTTCCGTAGTTGCTCGTCACAACGTACAATAATGTAGTTGACGACCTCTGAGTTCATTATCAATCTTTTCTTTATAATTTCTACATTACTGTCCATGGCATCCATTTTGGGTTCTACCAACTCTATGATGCGCTTTACACTGTTTTTTCTATTATTTATAATTATTTTTATTGGTTATTCTTAGAATTTCTTGATTCAGCAACTGTTTTATTTCAGCTAATTTATAGATCTTATTATTTTTTGCAATGACGTCTTCACCTGAGCCCAAATTAATTAATCATTGCCTAGCGTCCGCACCGTGCAAGCGACATATGTAGGCTGGCATCATAGAGATTTTTTTTCTGGCATTTCGCCGTCTTGTAACCGATTCCTTATCTCATTATCGCCAACCATCGAGCAACAGAGGCCTGCAATGCTCTAAGTCGCCAACCAATGGCGCAACTGTGACTTTTTGGTATTAACTCTAATCCGTGGATATCTGCGATCAGCTGTATCTTTTACCGAAGGTGAATATACGAGTAGTAGTAGTATAGGTCCTAAAATTTCGCTTGTCATACACGCGCATCCTGATCAGGAAGTCTAATTTCCAAAATGCCTAGGAAGTAAAATGCCTAAAATGTAAATGATTATTTTGCAGAAAACCTAAACAGAAAAATGACTAAAGTTCCATTGTGCCTAAAATATAAAAGGTCTAAAATGTGTGATGCCATAACTGCCAAAGGCCTAATAGTACAGGCAAATTAGCAAAAAGTGTTGCCCTAAGTCGAGTAGTCGTGGATTCTTATGGAATCGATAGATGACACGAAAAGAAGCTTATCCCAGGTTTGCACCGTTTCTGGCGCATACGGAAGGCTTTTAAATATTAGGTACAAACTTTGAAAAATTGTAACTTTTGAAAAAACAAAAAAGTGTTAAGTGCAAGTTCAATTACTTATAGAGACAGTCTTAGCGCGTTATGGATTTTAATTAAAACTACGTGCATAGTGGGAAACACAATAATGGGGGTGATTCGTGTATCTCTGGGGGTAACCTTTCTTTGGACTTCGGCTTGACACTACTTTTTGGGACACACTGTATATATTATTACTTTGTTGATTATTTTATACCAACAATTTTATGAAATAAATAGATGTTCCATAATAACATATTTTTTTGCTGACGTTACTTTCACTCATTTTAGGTGTAGTTATTTCTAGGTGGGATAAATACGGACTCTAAAAATGAAATGAATATTAATTGTATGAATCCGGAATAATTATTATTACTTTCAGCTCGTGGGATGATTTTCTGGGATCAATACGGATGCACCCCGCGGTCGGGGGACAGTGTTAGCAGTGTAGCGCCACAGTATATATATTAGTTTCTTAGCACCGCACTGAACTTACATATATAATACTTAAAAAATGCATGTTCCGTATATAAATTCCAGTATTAAATGGCTGGCGAATGTAGTACTAATCAAATGAATAAGTTTAAGTGAAATTCCAGAATTGCCTGAAATTTCCCCGAAGTAGAGCGACAATAAAATATGGAAAAAGTGACTTCCGTGTGAGGTACCCAGGTGCAAACCTGGTAATTTATTTGGCCCATTTTTCTGGTAATTCTGTCAATTTGCACCGACTACTTCGATTTCCCCCGAGCCGCAATACAGAAAAAAAGATTTTTTTAGAAATGTTTTTTTTTTCGTATGTTCCGTAAGTCAGATTAATAAAATACTTGGTGCAAATGTAGATCATAACGGTCTTAAGTGTATGCCAAATTGCACCGACTACATCTATTTTCCCCATTAAGTTACGGGTATTATAAGGTTTTCACCCTATTTCACCCTGTTCCGGGGGGGTGAATTTGCTGAAAGTTATATTAGAGGTGATTTTCAAGCCAAACAAAACCATTAGAAAAGGTTTTGTGACTACATCTAATTACTTCCACACTTTTGCTAAAAATCACCTATTTTGCCTGTACTATAAGAAGGAGTATACCTAAAAATATTTTTGCCAAACTTACTATACCTAGAAAGCAAATTGCCTAAACTGTCAAAGCATACGAGCGTAAGCGTAAGCTATTACGAGTATGTTTAAGAAGTAGGTATATTAACGCCTACATTTTTTTTACGCATGGTTTATTAATTTTTCTTTGTATTGCATTTTACATTTTAGACTATTTGCTTCTTAGGAAGTTACACATTTTATACAATTATCATTTTAGGCATACTACCGCTTTATGGTATCCTGAATCTTAGGCATTTTGCTTCTTAGACATGACATTTAGGCATTTTACTTCTTAGGCAACTTAAAAGTTAGACTTTCTGATCAGGAAGCATACACGCGAGCTAAAAGGTCTGACAATCAATGACAGTACGTTAGTGGGTGGCCATTTGTAGGCTTCATCCAAGATTAGACGAGGTTACGGCTGTATTTTTTTAGGTCGGTGAAAAAACAGTGAAAATCCTTAAATTCTCAGATTTGTACAAACTGCCGCCTTTGGGTTGGGTCTGGGGACTTCCAGTAGGTATAATTAACCTCTTTTACTAACACATTTACAAAAAGTAAATGAGTGTGTACGTACATGAAAGGCGACATAATTGCAAATTAACCTTACCACAGTCTTACCAATGCAGCTGGCTCAATACACTTAAAATGTAAAATCCATCAAGCAGGCCTAGCTAACCAAAAGACTAAGTATAATATAATCTCACTGACCACCGGGTACTTAAATTACACTTTCAATAAAGTTATTAGAAAACACTTCATTCACTCTTCACTAAGACTACTAGTACTTCACTACCCTTTTCACAATTTATCACACTCGAGTCACTTGATTTATTCGCATTAAGCCAATTAACGACTGACTCCTCTTCGAGCGAAATTTGGTTATATACGTAAGCCTTGGATTCTCGAACGTTCCAGTACTAACGAACATTCAGTAAAAAATCCCTCGAACCATCACGCAGTGGTTCTTCTCGTCAAAAGATGGCCATTTAGCAATTATACGTCCACTCGTCAGAAGACGGCGTTAGTAATTCTCGAATAGCTTATAATTTAAGTATTGATAAGTTTATAACATTAGCAAGGGCTACGAGAACCGTGATTCTGTGAACATGATTAAAAATGTCGTTAGGTGTACCAGCTGTATGTACCCTTAGGCCTTTGGCAGTGTTTCGTCGAGGTGACCTTCAGAGACGCTGACTATATTATTATATCGTAAAATCGAATCAAATGGCTAAACCTGAGATAGGAGTTTATATTATTTTGCAATAATAATCCTTTTATTTTGGCATAAAATGCCTTTCCATGCTAGATTAAACATTATGATAATTTTGTTTCATAAACTGTGAATAACAAGATGAAAATTGATTTCGACTGAAAGGCCACGACAAAATGAGTGAGGCATTGGTCAAAACTCTGCCAGAAATGTAGCATTAAGGTGGGGTATAACGCAAAATTACCAATCTTAGATTAGATTTTTAACTGACTAAATCAATAAAAATATTCAAATTAAAAATATGCATGGATACTAAATTATAATACCGATTATAATACCAGAAACATTTTACCAGATTTTTTTTTACAAACTTACGTCTATTTTTTGCCTTTATTCGATTTTTTATTAAAATTGTGAATATTATTGGGTAAAAATTAGAGAAATAAAGTCAATACACCAAAGCCGAGGGTTCATTATAGGGGTTTTGTAAAATTATCTATATTTTACGAGATATTCAATAAAAACCGCTTTTTCGTGCTGCGCCAGACGTTTTTTTAGTATAAAGACTTCTGCCTAGTGTTGGCGCAGTCTGAACCTAATTCCAAAGGGTTCATTCAACATTCAAATTCAAATTCAAAATCTTTATTCAAAATCTTTATTTCATCAATTTTTTTTTTTTTTTCCATTGACCACTTGAGCATTTTCAAGGCGACCATAACTTAAGCTGGTCTCTGACCATCAGGGTGACCAAAACAGAACCAGTGACACGAAGTAGTAGTAGTAGGAAAAGGTTATTTTCATTAAAGGCCAACAAAAACAGGATCATGGGCCATCTTCTAGTCCTTTGAGCCTCTTGAGAGCTAAAAATGCATAGTAATTACTACGCATTTTTCAATACGAGCTGTTATAAAATTAGTGATATTAACCGTGTGCTGATCAAAATGGCCTAAACACAGCCAGTCTACCATTATCCATCGAAGAGTTCCGTTGTCCACCTTCCGTCTCTATCATCAGATCAGCTCGTTGTCACCATCATATTGTATTGTCTTTGGAACTCCAAATTTCAGCTCAATCGGTTGAGGATAACTGCTTTAAAATTCAGTTGCTAGATTCCACCCGGACAAACATATTCCACACGGACATGCATTGCAAGTTAATATAAAGCTTGTAAAAAGTGTGTTGGTTTGTGCTTACCTCTGACTAGCTAGACATCCTCATAGTTCTGGATATTATTGTGATTTATTGGTAAAAATAACGAATTTTCAAAATTATATTAGCAGTAATATTGCTCTCATTGTTGGGGTCTTTACTTTGGTCGAAGGTTGGGGGTAACCAGCCTGTTTTGGTTAAACTAATTACTGTATCGTAGTCAGCTTGTTTAGTGTGCCAATCGACTAGTTTTAATTTGATAAATATAATAGTATATGCAGAATAGCATAAATTCCAAAATCATATACGTAGAAACATATATAAATTTGAAAACATAAGTAAGTAATCTTAACTATTTTTTAATACCGTTAGAAGACCAATTATAATTCCGTCGTAGCAACCTCGTAGACCCTCTACGAACAAGCAATTGTTTCTTTCAGCACATTTTATTTACAGCAAAACTTCTGTAATTGGATAACATAAAATTTTTAAATAATTTTTTTTTTTTTTTTTTTCCTGTAATTGGGTTTTGCAAAGATTTAATCAACAATGAATGTTGTGGAAACTGCTTTCTTAATTAACCATTTGTTAGTTTCTTATTGCGTATTCAAAATACGTTATTCTGTTTTTAATTGACGCTGTTTGCTAGTACCCCGACTAAAAAGAGGGGTTATAACACCCATTTGAGGCCATTGTGTGTTTGTCTGTCTATTTGCATGTGGCCTCATAGCTCTGGAACTGTTGCTCTGATTTTAATGGTGTTTGCGAGATGGTTTTTAGGTATGTTTGGTGAAAATTGGTGCAGCCATTTCCATTCCAAAATCATCAGCTCGCAAAAATGCCTTTCAAACACATTTGCAAGGAATACCAGCTGAAAACGCGTTAATTTTTTTCCTGCGGCGACATCTAGTCGTGAATATAGTAACTAGCTTGAGAGCTCTACATTATGCGTGCTAAGAATATAGTAACTAGCTCGAGAGCTCTACATTATGCGTGCTAAGAATATAGTAACTAGCTCGAGAGCTCTACATTATGCGTGCTAAGAATATAGTAACTAGCTCGAGAGCTCTACATTATGCGTGCTAAGAATATAGTAACTAGCTCGAGAGCTCTACATTATGCGTGCTAAGAATATAGTAACTAGCTCGAGAGCTCTACATTATGCGTGCTAAGAATATAGTAACTAGCTTGAGAGCTCTACATTATGCGTGCTAAGAATATAGTAACTAGCTCGAGAGCTCTACATTATGCGTGCTAAGAATATAGTAACTAGCTCGAGAGCTCTACATTATGCGTGCTAAGAATATAGTAACTAGCTTGAGAGCTCTACATTATGCGTGCTAAGAATATAGTAACTAGCTCGAGAGCTCTACATTATGCGTGCTAAGAATATAGTAACTAGCTCGAGAGCTCTACATTATGCGTGCTAAGAATATAGTAACTAGCTCGAGAGCTCTACATTATGCGTGCTAAGAATATAGTAACTAGCTCGAGAGCTCTACATTATGCGTGCTAAGAATATAGTAACTAGCTCGAGAGCTCTACATTATGCGTGCTAAGAAGAGTGAAGACTTATCATTAGCCTTATGATTCTAAATTTATATATATTTATGATGTTTTTTGTGCTGTTAGTCTTCCTAAAATAAAATAAATAAATAAATAAATAGACACCGATGTGCTTTCATAAATGTGTTTTTTTCCAATAACACAGCAACAAGTCAACAAGTCGTCTCAAGCCTCAAGCCACAAGCCTTTCAAAGTCAACCGGATTTCTTACAAGCCCCTGAGATAGCATCCCACCGTAGGCACCATAAAACAAAACAACAGACAGAAGAACAGACTCCAGCGCATCAAGTACGCCAGACCCGGACGGAACCAGGACATCACAGCATAGCTACAGTCCACTCCACTATACCCTGGTTCTGGACGAGTCGGTCTCGAACATCGTGAGCACTGAAAATAGCCAAGGTATTTTTTTATAAAATTAACTCGTTTAAATATACGGTTAGAACATAAGTAATGTGGCTCTTTATACTATAATACAAGTAATTAATTTTGTAAAAACTATAAGAACACTCCTGACAAATTCACCATACAAACAATGTCGAAATCGGTTCATCCGTTCGGGAGCTACGAGGCAACATACACACACACACACACACACAAACACACACACACACACACACAGACACGTCAAATTTATAACACCCCGTCCAATACGGAAATTTCATTATAATCGCCACGCTTGGCAGGCGGGTTGGTGATCACAGTTTTGGTTTTGAGTACTGAAGTGGATGCTCCTACCGATCTCCTGGTGTAATCCCTTAATAAGCTTTAACGATATCCACGGGGGACGGAGGGATCTATCTATTCTTGGGCCGAATACACCACAGCATATACTCGTATTTGGTAGATTTTATCTGTGGTCTATTTTCGTATGTTGAATAATTGTACTCATAAGTGCACAACTCACTGTTAGTCTGCAAATGTAACAAGCAACTTACCCGGCCGTGTGGTGTATACTCGTATACATGGATTTTTGTATGGGATTAGTAGTAGTAGAGCATTTTTGTGAAAGAGTTCGTCCGGGGAAGTTCTTCATCCATACTTATTTCTGCCGCAAAGCAGTAGTGCTCGCATTGCTATGTTCCGGTATGAAGAGTATGGGTGCCGGTGAAATTACAGGCAAATTAGACTTTTGATCTTTACGTCTCAGGGTGGTGGGCGCAGGGCAATGCCACATAGGCTGTGTCCTACGTGGACGTGACCTATGTGGTAATGTGTTGTTAAAGGCAGAGGTTACCGCTTAACATCAGGTGGGCAATCAAACAGTTCCGTCAAACAAGAAGTTAAAAAAAATGAGGTTCTCAAGGTGCCCGCTAGGGGCACTCTTCGGTATTTCCACACTAAAATCCAAGTAGTGTACGCCACACGGCTGTGTAGTTACTTGTCAAAGCACACTCGGGGCTCTGAAGTGTGGTGTACACGTGTCACATTCATCTTCTATGCTATATAACTAACGTTCAAAGCATTTCTCTGAAATCTCATTTCTATCGTAAATTGGACCAGATCTACGTTTGTAACAATATGCTACGTTTGAGAGGCTGGTTTGCGTTTAAAACGCGTTGTACCTTCAGAGATGCTTTGTTAGATGACACTCCGTGCCACCTCTCAGCTCCCTTTGAACAATAAACTTGCCTCTTGGTTCTACTTTTCCGAGAATAACAACAAACACAATAACATATAACATCCAGTAGTCAAATACATAGTCCTGTTCCCACACTAGGATGCCCTGTGTCGTGGGTATCAGAAACTACGAGTTGAGTTGTTACGTTTGGAACACCCAAACCTGTCCCGCAGCTAGAATCGAACCCGCAACCTCCCTTATATAAGCCGGCAACTCGCCCGCCACACTATAGAGGTTGTCTGAAAATTAAATTAATTAAATATTTTTGGGTCTTACAATTTTACTATAAAAACTTTCGTGAATCATATCAATTATATTATAAAAACGGGATTTCATTATTCATTGTCGGTGCTTACATCGATTTAACGGTACGTGGAAATTTCCCGTTTTAATAATATAATTGGTCTTACAATTTTAGCAACACACAAGTTTTTTTTCTTCGTCATCAAATTAAATAACCAATAACCTACAAGCGATAATACACCGTAACGGCCGACATGCTCAAAACATATTGGCCCATTACAAAACCTATTCAAATCTATTACCTCAGTTAGAATCCATAAGGTCGATTATCGATTGGCAATGTGTTTTTCTTTGTATTCAATAGCTACACTTTCACGGTAAATAAAGTCTTGTAATTCGATGGATCTAAGTAGGACGTTTGTATTCAGGGTTCCTTTGTCTCGGAGTGTATTCCGGGTAATTTGATACGTTGAGAACATTTCGACGTCTGCCATTACACGAAGAGGCGCGACTTTTGCACCACTAACATCATTCGTGACGCATTCGTAGACAGTACAATTCGCGCCATTTACGTACATTTTAAAAACAAGTTTTAGTTCGTACGTGATACAGAGATCGAAATTCTTAAGTTTATGATATTATCTAATGCTTGTAGGTGCCTCAAAACACGATTCGTATCATTTCGCTCGATCTAAAAGGTCATTTTGTGGGTCAATGCAGATTTTATTTGAATAATACCTACTAATGCTATATAAAAATATACCTAAAATAATGAAATTACAACTACCTACTAGTGAATCAAGATTTGAAGCGATAAGCGCTACCTCAATGATAAGTATTTAACGGGTGGCGATAAGGGTGACTTTCCGATATCCGCGATTGAGCTGAAAATTGGCTTACCTGTCAAGTTCCGATGACAATACAATAATATGGTGACAGCGAGCTGACTTGAAGATAAAGACGGGAGGAAGGCAACGGAAGTCATTGATGGATAATAGTAGACTGATGGTGGCCGTGCCATTCTTACGCTTTCACACCCACCATAAAAAGTAGACAAGACAATTATATACCCAATCTGTTCTACTACAGAAGAAATGCAGTCTATAAACACTACATATGTACAGGTTATTTGAGAGCTTAAACTTTATAAACAATGAGATATGGACCTGGATAGATGGCCGGGCTAAATTATCTTGATTCCCTGGTACAAAAAACTGCAAAAGCTATTAGTGAACAACCACAAAATAAATAATGGACTTACGCGCCAAAATTAAGTTTGAAGCTACGAAATTGCTATGACTTGGGTCACCGTTCACCAACACATTTTAACAGAGACGTATAAATCACTCCTATATAATGGGTGCTTAAGCTGCTGTTTAACTTAACCCAAAAACCTCAAAGTTAATGAACCTCAGGTCAGTACTAAAAAACAGAGACAAAACGAATAAAGAGGGACTATTCTGACAAGTTTTATCCATCCATTACTGCTTGATTATTGGCCCATTTGACGGACTAGAGTGTGAACCGGCAGTGTATTGAACTCATTTAGCATCGTTTGAATTTTCAAAGGTGCCATATTCTAGCGAATGTAACGCTAAATCCATCATAGTTATTAGAATGTTTTAACCAATTCTCTTAGACAGATGTTGTCATACAAAATCTGTCACCTTGACCCAAGACTCTGTATCCGCCTGTTTATTGTTCGTGAACTTGGGCATTGGAGGGTTACGCTGATCCCCTGCCTGACAATATTTGCTTATAATATTTAGGAAAATTATCTTGAGGCCCCAGCTTCAACAGATTTTTAGCTTTATTGACACGTTCTAAGGTTCAGTTTGCTTAGTACAGTCGGGTCTTTTTTGTGGAACGGAACCAACGGCCCATCCTTCTAAGTCGAAAGCTGATTGTTTTTTTTTTATCACTTTGGCTCTGGTATAAGTGCCTAGAATTTATTTCTTTTGATGATTCTGGGGTCTTTAATTGTCTGCTGTCTACTCTCGCTGCGATAAAATATAATTATTCAGGACCTACACTCCAATGTCATGTAATTATTACTTTATATCTTTCAGGGCGCCTAGTCGAAGCGATGCTTGACCTAAGAGCTGGCTCTTATCTGGCTCAACGCATTAGTATTGCCATTCAGCATGGCAATGCAGCCGGCATCTTAGGAACCCCCCGGCCCCCCAACCCTCCCCCTGGTAGTGATTTGGATCAGTTCAGCTATCTGTAGATCGATTGCAACGGTTGTAATGATGTATAAGTATACCAACTTGTATTAGTTATTCTTTCTGTAAATAAAGATTATATTTAACAAATTTAACTGTAAAAATGTACGGATCACTATCATATTGCGTTTTCTCAATAACGAGAGACCCCGTTGCCTATAAGTTGTATGCTTCGGCCTTAAACATCCTGACAATCCAAATACAAGCATACCTATACATTATTTTATCTGTGCCTATACGTAAAATATAGTTTTGAACTCATATTCAGCTGACCCGCTGGCGAAGATTGTAATCTTGGCATGATGCTGAGCTCGCAATCCTTCGACCATTGCCGCCTCAAGGACTTTCACATATCATTTTGTCCTCGTGTAGCTTCACCGAGATCCTTGAATATTTCTGAATTTCTTGCCTCGTAAGCGTAAATGCCGCGAAGCCTTAATGGGTATAAATTGAGAAGTTGGGAGCGATTTCAATTCTGCGTGGGTTGGTTAATTTCAATTTGGTGTAGGTTTCAATTTGCAGATGTAATGAAACATGTTGAAGTTTAAGGGTGAGTGCACATGTTACAGCATTTATATTATGTAACATTAAATAAAGCTCAAGGTGCAGCGTTTCGCTTATGGCGTGAAATTCAAATTTGATTGTGTTTATTGCTCATCATAGCTCTTCAAAACATATTGGGATATCGAAACCTGATTTTGCGATAATTAGGAGAACTAACATACCACAAGTTTTGATTGATAGTGTCTCATAAATATTATTAGTTTAGTTACGAATGTCATTCAATGATTTTTACAGTGTTTTTTTTTGTTTATTAACATTCGTAGCTAAACTAATGATATTTATGAGACACTTTCAATCAAAATATGCGTATTAGTTCTCCTAATTTCCGCAAAATTAGGTTTCAGTATCTCAAAATGTGTTGGTGAGCTGTGATTAGCAAAAAACACAATAATAGTTGAATTTCGCGCCTTAAGCGAAACGTTCCTGCTTAATCGAACATTATCACAACTCTCGATATTTTGTTACTAACTACGAGCAAAATGTAATAGTGTGGTGAACCAAACTAGTAATCAATCATCAATCAATATATATATATAAAATCGTTGCGTGACTGACTCACTAACTGACTGACCGACTATCAACGCACAGCTTAAACCGTAAGTCTTATAGAGACCTGGAATTTGGAGGGTACGTTCCTTTTGTGGTCTAGGGGTGCACTAAGAAAGGAATTTTCGATATTCACTCTCTAAGGAGTCCAAAATGGGCTTTTAATATACAACAAAAAAGCTCTGTATTTCGAAACCGTTAGCAGTAGAACCTTGAAATTTTACAAGGAGATTCCTTAAATAAAATTAAAAAACACGTGTTTCAGCGATTCCTGAAATTTGGAGGATACTTTCCTTTTGTGGTCTAGGGGGCACTAAGAAAGGAATTCCAGAAATTCAACCCCTAAGGGGGCGCAGCGGGGTATTGAAGTTTGTATGTAAAAGTACACGCGGACGAAGTCGCGGGCATTCCACTAGTTACCTATATACTAATATTATAAAGTAGAACACCATTTTTGGAAGATTGTTTGTTTGGTTGTTTGAATTTGATAATTTTCAAGGCTTATTAGGTTTATTGGGGGATCCCCCGGGTAGAGACGGCCCTGATCGTAAGCTGATTAAAATGAGAACAAACACTGCCAGGATACTATAAATCATCGAGGAGTTCCATTTTCCACCTTCCGTCTACACCATCAGATCAGCTCGTTGTCACCATAATATTGTATTGTCATCGTAATTTTACTGATATGCTTAATTTCAGTTAGGGTGTGGGGGTTTGGGTCACTATTTTAAAATTCAAATCAGTTCCCCTAAAAAAAGTCAAAATATTTGATCAGTGCTCACTCCCGCGATCTATGACGTCATCGCAGATAATGCAGGGAGGGTGAAACATATATTTTTGTGTTTTTTTTTGAGACTCGCTGATGATGGTAGGGTCCTCCAGCCCCAGTCCTACTCGGGCTCCGATTAATAATAATAAATAACACTAAACAGCCACATACCTACATAGTCCAGTAAGTTTACATCACAGTATGCGTCAAATCCGGTAGTTCAGATGTTTTGCAGACTTGTTTATGATGTTGGCCTTATAAATAATCCAAGTTTTTGACCTCGAGCGCCTAACGCAACCTTGTCAAAAATCGAAAAATCGTTTTTTTTTTTCAAGTTTTGGCGATTATAACCCTATAGGACTAGTTTTTGAGAAAACTTTCTATGGACGTTTTTAAAGAAGATTAAATTTGCTACAATATGATACTAGAACTGTATCTGTAGACCGAATTGTTTCTGAGATTAAGCCTTTCAAAGTTTATAATTTTTTTCGAACTACGCAATTTTTTGGAATTCAGATGGCATATCCCCATAAGGGGATGGTGGTGAATCGTCGAAGTCTTTTGCCCACAAGTCATCCTCTATTTCGACATGGGACAGATCGTCGCCTTCTGGGATATCTACTACTGCAACATCAGGTATATTATATCACAAGAGGTCCCGCTGCAGTGCCTGCAGACTGATGAGCATTTTAATCCTGCCTTCCTGCAGCTGCACGCGTTCCCACAACCCTTCGTGCACCCGCAAGAAATCATCCGCAAGAAGTGTTGTGGGGCTGCATCTCTGGTCATCATTGATCATTGATCATTTGACGACCTCTGTGACGCGGCTGGCGATGGTTCGCCTGCGACGCAGGAGGTTGCGGGTTCGATTCCCGCCTCGGAACAAATATTTGTGCGTTCTGCAGATGTTTGTTCAGGGTGTTCTGGGTGTTTTCTATGTATAATAAAAAATATCTATCTATGTAATGTATTACATTAAGTATATCAGTTATCTAGTACCCATAACACAAGCTCTGGCTTAGCTTGGGGCTAAATAATGTTGTGTGAACTTGTCCAGCATTATTTATTTATTTATTTATTTATTTTGGGGTTCACTTCATCCCGCTAGAATTATTCGAGTAACGTCTAAAATATTGCAAAAAACTACGAAGTTCGAAAAAAATTATAAACTTTGAAAGGCTTAATCTCAGAAACTAATGGGTCTACAGATACAATTCTATCGTATTGTAGCAAATTTAGTCTACTTTAAAAACGTCCTGAGAAAGTTTTCTCAAAAACTATTCCTTTAGGGTTATAATCGCCAAAACTTGAAAAAAAAAAGATTTTTTAGATTTTTGACAAGGTTGCGTTCGGCGCTCGAGAACAAAAACTTGGATTATTCATTAGGCCAACACCATAAACATGTCTGCAAAAAATCAGAACTACCGGATTTGACGCATACTACCCCATACTTTCAGACGACAAAATTACTGGAGTAACATACTATACTTAGTCCCTGATCTCACACTATGATCCCTGTGTGGAACTACGAGTACCATGGCACCACAACACACAAACCTGGAACAAATATGTATGTGGATATAACGTCCAAAAGTTAGATTCCTACGTAGTTCCATCTACATTTCTTCTGAAACTACTCTGTTACTATGCTGCTGGTTTGTCGCTACGGTCAAAGCATTTTATACTTACATATAGTGTATGGGAACTGCAAAGTGCCTTTCTGCAGGAGCTCAATCCTATAAAAAGCTTATAGCAACGATCAAAGAGACTTATCTGAAGGAATCATAATAAAACATCGAACACCCATAAAGCTCCAAATAAGGCGAAGAAAGAATTCGACCTCGAGCCCCAGAATAAGTAATACCTAGTAGGAAGTATAACCATTACCAACGTATGTACACGCGTTCCGCGCAAATGAGCATAAGATGACGTACGGTAAAATAGGACACACATCCAAACCCTATGCTACTCTTAGCATTAATAACCTTCAACACTCATACCATCATCATCATGCACCTGTAGATGTCAAAAGATGGACGAGGCCTCTCCCATAGAATGCAATGGCGGGATTTGCCATAATCACTACGCTTGGCAGGCGGGTCTGTTATCGCAGTAATGGTGTTGAGTACTCAGGTGGATGCTTCTGCCCATCCCACATACGATTACAATACTCAGCCCGTAGCTCTGCAGCTTTGCACATGAGGTGTTTTGTTAGATAGAGATAATACGTATTTAAAGTAAGAAAGAAAGAAAACGTTTATTTGTGACAACAAAAAAGACACACCAACAAAAAAAAGCAAACAAGATATGAACTAAATAAAAACAAAAACAAAAACAATTACACAGAAACTAAGGAAAGTTTGCCTGACGTAAGCCACAAGAGGGTGCACAAAAGGGTGGGGGGGTATTTAAAATTAGCTGTGCCCGCGATTTCGTTCGCGCGGTACATTAGATCTTCTGACCCGGAGCAGGGTGAAGCTGGTGGCCCCGAGACGGAAAAAAGAGGGCATGACATCGTCTGCCGTCCACTGTTCATAGGCAGAGGTTACCGCTTAACATCAGGTGGGTCATAAGCTTATTCCGTCGTTCCAGCAGTATTAAAAAAAAAAAAAAAAAATGGGTCTACGACATATTGAAAACAGCAGGTCAGACATAGTTCCAACTGGCATTGGATGGAGGCAAGTCAGTTAGTTGCAGTTTACACGATGACTGTAGCCACATAGATAGTTAGATCAATGATCCAAGAAATGGTCTGCTACTCCGAAACTAACACCAGATGGCGTCACTATCCAGTTGCCACTTTATTGCAACGGTTGTTTGATCAAATGAAACAATCAAGTTAGAGATAGACGTAATTTTCTAATAAAAACTTCGTGGCTTTATTGGATTAGACAGGTACCTAATATAAGGGGGTCGGGGAGTTAGATTACACTCTACTGGTAGCATAGATGCGGAGTGTCTCCATTCTGATTAGTAATAACGTAGGCTCGTGTTTCCCATGTGACCATCGTTACATACCATGATCAGATCGAGCTGAGAATGGTGCAAGTGTAAATCAGCCTTTACAGCCAGCAAGTTGTTTGCCCTGTGTAAATTGTCTTATTGAAAACATGCCCACACGTTAGATAAAAACCTGCCAAGTGCTAGTCAGACTCGCGCACGAAGGGTTCCGTACCATTATCTATAAAAACTGCAAAAAACACGTTTGTTGTATGGGAGCCCCCTTAAATATTAAATTTATTATATTTTTTAGTATTTGTTGCTAAAGCGGCAACAGAAATACATAATCTGTGAAAATTTCAACTGTCGCAACTGTCACGGTTCATGAGATACAGCCTGGTGACAGGCGGACAGACAGACAGACAGACGATAGACGGACAACCGAGCCTTAGTACTAGGGTCCCTTTTTACCCTTTGGGTACGGAACCCTAAAAACCATGACTGGGAAAAATATTTTGTGTTAACTGAAGGAACTTCATTCTACTTTTATTTTATTGAAGCTAAAACATTTTACCAACTTTACAAAAACTATTCAACTTTATTTCTACTATCATGAAATAATCTAATCGCACAGTCTTAACGTTTATTTTAAGCTCTAAATCTCCTAAATATTTAATTCACTCTCACTAAGAGTCGTGGGATCTTTCACACAAGTTGTCTGATGCCGTTTTTAAAGTGGTTTAGTAGCTTGATGCAAGTTTGTTGAATGTGACTCGTGCAAGTGACAGCATTCGTAAAATGGATGTCGATTACGTCTTTAGATGCCACCAAAATGGTTTAGATTTGTATACGTTACACGTGGTACACGTGTGTATATCGTACTGCTCGCTTTACGAGATCTTTTCTCCCCCATACGTGCAAATTGTGGAATGGGCTCCCTCCTGAGGTGTTTCCACTAAACACTGCGTGGTGCTGTGAGACACAATTTGTGACAATGATGCGTGGTGCTGTGAGACGTAATTTGTGACAATGATGCATGGTGCTGTGAGACACAATTTGTGACAATGATGCGTGGTGCTGTGAGACACAATTTATGACTATGATGCGTGGTGCCGTGAGTCACAATTTGTGACAATGATGCGTGGTGCTGTGAGACACAATTTGTGACAATAATGCGTGGTGCTGTGAGACACAATTTGTGACAGTGATGCGTGGTGCCGTGAGTCACAATTTGTGACAATGATGCGTGGTGCTGTGAGACACAATTTGTGACAGTGATGCGTGGTGCTGTGAGACACAACTTATAACAATGATGCGCGGTGCCGTGAGTCACAATTTGTGACAATGATGCGTGGTGCTGTGAGACACAATTTGTGACAATAATGCGTGGTGCTGTGAGACACAATTTGTGACAATGATGCGTGGTGCCGTGAGTCACAATTTGTGACAATGATGCGTAGTGCTGTGAGACACAATTTGTGACAATGATGCGTGGTGCTGTGAGACACAATTTATCACAATGATGCGTGGTGCCGTGAGTCACAATTTGTGACAATGATGCGTGGTGCTGTGAGACACAATTTGTGACAATGATGCGTGGTGCTGTGAGACACAATTTGTGACAATGATGCGTGGTGCTGTGAGACACAATTTATGACAATGATGCGTGGTGCCGTGAGTCACAATTTGTGACAATGATGCGTGGTGCTGTGAGACACAATTTGTGACAATGATGCGTGGTGCTGTGAGACACAATTTATGACAATGATGCGTGGTGCCGTGAGTCACAATTTGTGACAATGATGCGTGGTGCTGTGAGACACAATTTATGACAATGATGCGTGGTGCCGTGAGTCACAATTTGTGACAATGATGCGTGGTACTGTGAGACACAATTTTTGACAATGATGTGTGGTGCTGTGAGACACAATTTGTGACAATGATGCGTGGTGCTGTGAGACACAATTTATGACAATGATGCGTGGTACCGTGAGTCACAATTTGTGACAATGTTGCGTGGTGCTGTGAGACACAATTTGTGACAATGATGCGTGGTGCTGTGAGACACAATTTATGACAATGATGCGTGGTGCCGTGAGTCACAATTTGTCACAATGATGCGTGGTGCTCTGACACACAATTTGTGACAATGATGCGTGGTGCTGTGAGACACAATTTATGACAATGATGCGTGGTGCCGTGACTCACAATTTGTGACAATGATGCGTGGTGCTGTGAGACACAATTTAAGAAGAAGAGTTTAGTATCTATAGCTAAATTTACACAGGTCCAAAAATTATGACAAAATTAAATAAAAAAATATGTTCATGTTCAACATATTTCCAAGGGCCATTATAGAACACAAAACAAGATTTCGAGAATTTTTCTCGATAAAATAATCATGAACTAACCTCTAAAATGCGCTTATAATGTAAATATATCTATTACCTATCAACGTATGGATTGATAAAATTAATAAGTAACAACATACATATATACATACATAGACACACGCCTTTTTCCCTGAAGGGGTAGGCAGAGCCTCAATGGGCCGCTTTTTACAGTGGGTTGCACCATAAATAACAAATAATATTATTTTAGAGATCTTTGTGTGTTTGTGTCCTATATTATAATACTTTTTTTTTTTCTTTCTTTATTCTTTCTGTTGCACACTAATTGACTCGCCACTCTACTAAACTCGTGCAAACCTTCCTTAGCACTATATCAAGCGCCATCTCTCTCTTTACCCAGCCTGGCGATCTCACCGACGACGATTTGTCTTCCAAATCTTGAGAAATTACGTCTCTAATGTGACGGATACTCTCCATCATTGGCCTTGACACAATGAGGAAAGCTTTGAAGGATGCCTTTCACAACTAGAAAACCTAGAAGTACATAATAATTTAAAATACATCCACGACAAAAGCCTTTATATTACAAAATATTTAGTTATACAAGATTTAGTTAATACAAGCCTGATTCTTATGAGTTTGGGCATTACAAATATATTATTTGGTTCCCACGCAGTGTTGTTCGTAAGATAAACTTTTTATTTGGATGTTTATATTCGTTACTTAATCAGGCCGAAACGGCTTAAACGATTTCGAAAAAATAAATAAATAAAATAAATAAATAATGCTAGACAGTTCACACAACATTATCTAGCCCCAAGCTAAGCAGAGCTTGTATTATGGGTACTAGATAACTCATAATACTTAGTACAATATATTACATAGATAGATATTTTTTATTATACATATAAAATACCCAGAACACCATGAACAAATATCTGCAAATTGCACAAATATTTGTTCCGAGGCGGGAATCGAACCCGCAAACTCCTGCGTCGCAGGCAAACGTTCGCCAGCCGCGCCATAGAGGTCGTCAAAATTTGCTACATATGTAACTTATGACCTGGATTGACCTACAAGCTACTGCTGAAACGCGAACAAACCTGCGGGCGGACAGTAGTATAATATAAAATATTGTGTGACTGACTGACTGACCTGATTTCATGCAACCTGAAATTTGGAGGTTACATTCGTTTACTAGTGTAGGGGTGCACTAAAAATAATTTCTGAAGTTCTTTCCCTGAGGGGGTGCTGTATTGAACTTTATATGGAAAAAAACTCCAAGCAGACGATGTCGCGGGCGTTCCACTAGTGTATAACAAATTGCAAACTGTAAAATATTAGTGTAAGTTTATAGTATTTATACATTTATATCTGTCTAAGACGCTCTAAGATACCTCTCGAACTCCGAAGCGAATTGGATTTCTTTCTGAATCCTTGGAAAGTCTCTTCTACTCTAACTTGAGTTATTAAAGTGTAAAAGCAATCTCAGATGTTACCGTTCGACATTTACAATAGCGCTGGGAGATGAAACTAGGGACTGGCTATAGGAAATACTGGATTTATACGGAGATGACAAGGCTCGGTATCCACTAAAGCATAAACGAATAGTTTCTTTACCAATAAATAAGTTTTAGTTTTAAAAATATATTTTTCAATATAACCTATTCTGAAGTTAGTGATCAGAAACGTGAGCTGATCAAAATGAGCACAAACACTGTTAGGCTACTGTTTATCATCTAGCTAGGAGTTTCGCTGCCCACCTTCGTCTCCATAATCAGATCAGCTCGTTGTCACCATAATCACAGAATAAATAATAGTCCATAATATTGTATTGTCATTGGAACTTGGCAGGTATGCAAAATTTCATTTGATTATATATCCAGCCCCAGACAAAAAAATTGAATTCCCTAATAAAATTTCAGCTCAATCGGATATCGAAAAGTGGTCGAAAATTCGTTCTAATTTGTCCACGCACGCACACACAAACGCAAGAATAAAATCTCATCAACTACATACATACATAAACTCACGCCTATTTCCCAGAGGGGTAACCAGGAACCACAGATTTCCACTTACTACGATCCTGACATACCTCTTTTGCTTCATTCACTTTGCACATCACATTCATCATACATGCTCGTCTGTTATGAGAAGTATTGACCTGGCCGTCTCTTGACGTCATAAACAGGCTGTTCAAATGTATAATTTGGCTCTGCCATGCTTTGGTTGATACTGGGCCTTATAAACAGCCCTTAGTAGTCAGTATAACTCTTAAAAAAGTTTTCTATGATAATAATATACAAAGTTTTGGACATTCTGTTATATCTGAATAAAGCTTTATTCCCATCTAGCAAGTTATAGCAGCTGATGATGAGAAATTCCTCGCTCGAAAGGCTTTCAAACTAGCAGATAAAACAATAATAAGTATCACAATATCCCAAATAAAACTAAGCAAGGCTATATTATATTACATTATTGTTCATCTGTGCTGCTAGAAGTGTAACTCCAGAAACTAGTACTTTGACGCATTTACTGAAGTAACAACGTTAGAACTTGTAATATTTCAGAAATAAAATAATCAATCTTCTTTTGAAACAAGTATAGCTAAATGGCAAGGCACTACTAGCTGACGTATGATGTAATAACTTTGAAAAAAAACATATTGTATTGGATTATTTTATTTTCTCGCAATCGTAGTGAAAAGTAGAGTGTAACACACGGCGCTAAAAACCCATTAAAACTCGGTTTCTATTTACTCCCTCGCTAAAGCTCGATAGTAAAACTACCTCGTTTGTAATGGGTCATTTTAGCTCCTTGTATAACAATCTACTATTGTTGATCAAAGCTTGAAAGTGTAAAACACACTAAAAATTATTATGGAACTACGCATTCTTACAAAAACTATATTTATATCAATACACCTATAGATGCTCACCATACATCTTTTTTCTTGTGTCCCTGTACGGAGGCCGCATTGCTCTAAGGCCAGTAAGCAATGCGGCCTCCGTACCGGAGTCACCAGCTCACCTAATTATTGACATCTTAATTTTGGGGTTAATACCCAGGTTACAAATTTTTATACAAAGGATGTAATACAACGGAAATGTCATTTAAAGTGCAACGTTTCGGGTTTGGCCATGGAAGTAGCAGACTATATTTTCTGGCACGGAGAATACATGAAGGAGTTTCAATTCTATCTGTTAGTACTATTTATAGATAGATAGATAGATAGAAAGATAGAAAATACTTTATTGCACACCATAATCTACCCATATATACCCTTGATAAAGCCATTAAAACTTGTGTAATTAAGATTCCGGGATGTTGAGAATTCCTTATCACTTAATGATAATCATTAGATTACAGCGTTATTTTCTAAACTAATTCAGTAAGATCGTAAATTGTCTTAATTGTAAATGTCTTCGTAAATTGCCAATAGAAACGTTTATTGATTTAAAAACTTAACCTCAGCCTGTAGTAAGCAGTATCCGAGTAATTAAATTGATTTTCCGCATAAATTTCTTTGGTATTATTCCAGTGTACGACCCGGGTTTCGAGCAATTTAGATGACCTTATTTGTGACCTCCGCGCCGCGAAGCGAGAACACTCATACATGACCGGGCATCTCAAATGCTCGAAACTTCGGGTCGTATATTAGATATACCACCTTTAGTACATACATAAATACACACACCATATAGACACACGCCTTTTTCCCCGAAAGGGTAGGCAGAGCCTCAAATGGGCATCTTTTCACTGTGGGTTGCACCATCGGTTACCACCTTTAGTTTAAAAAGAAAATCAAAATAATTATGGATAAGTACCACTCACAAAAGTTTTTTACCACTGAACTAAGTATCCACCCTAGGCTTTGCTCTTGTGTTTCCGGGATAAAAAGCCTTTGCTACAACCCATGTCATAAATTAACTTTGTACCAAATCTCATCATAATCGTTTCAGCTGGTTGAGAGACAACATAATATCCAAACTTTTCCAATAGTAATACTAATATTATAAATATCTAGGATATCAGGCCAATGTTCTCTCAGGGCAATCAGATGATTGATTGTATGGGCGTCGGAATAGCCAGAACTAATGACACACGCACGGACCACGGACAGGGAACTTTAAATGGAGTGGTATGTTTTTTATTAGTACATAATCGAACTAAAATACGAGAGAGAAAATACGAATAAGTAAATACTTACAAGATCATTTTATAAATAAAAAACAACCGGTGGGGGCGTCTATTTGACGACCTCTGTGGCGCGGCGGGCGCAGGTTCGCCTGCGACGCAGAAGGATGCGGGTTCAATTATCGCCACGGAAACAATATTTGTACGATCTGCAGATCTTGGTTTGCTGGATATTTTCTATGTATAATAAAAATATATATCTATGTATTGTATTTTATTAAGTAGGTATATCAGTTATCTATTACCCATAAAACAAATTCTGCTTAGCTTGGGGCTAGATAATGTTGTGTAAACTGTCCAACATTATTTATTTATTTTATTTTTATTTTCAGTGTTCCTCCAATAACAGCTTTCATACAAACAAAACCGCATTGAAATTGGAGCACCCGTTGCACCCTAGATCCTATCCATCGTGTGCTGGTGATCATCAGACCCTGGAGTCTGTGGGAGCAAAACATGTCATGTCATCTTAATTTGTAGTTCTAGCTCAAACCTGAAGATACAGCCTCAGTAGTACCCTCAGTAGCTCATCATCAGACCATGGATCCTGATGTCGTTGAAAACTATTTTTTTTCGCTCAAATTGAAGGTTCTACGAGTAGCTGCAGATATGCGTAAGTTCCCTTCAAACGAATTGTTGCAAATCAATGATCCTAGAAACGGCTGCACTAATTTCCACCCAAAATAGCTAACAACATCTCTCATACAAAAAAAAAAACATTGAAATCAGAGCACCCGTTCCTGAGGCACAAGGCAACAAAGAAACAGGCCATACAGAAAGAAAAACACACACTATGGCATCAAACTTCATATTACTCGGGAGTTATAAAATACTTTATTTCAGACATACTCGTAAAGCTTTTATACGAACATACGGCTTTTCAGAAACTACTAGCGCTGTAACTGTTAGCAATTATTTGGGGTAATTTATTTATTCAAAGAGCACTTAGCACACAATATACACTCAGGGGTCAGTAGCTGACTGACTGCATCCCCTTCCGTTTGAGGGTCCAACAAAAACAAGTAATTAATTTTGAAAAATTAAAAAAAACCCTCCATGCAATGAAACGGCTGAACCGATTTTGATCAAACATAGCTAATCCGTTCGCAAGCTACGATGCGACAGACAGACACACACACACACACACAGACACGTCAAACTTATAACACCCCGTCGTTTTTGCTTCGGGGGTTAAAATGACGGTCAATTAATTTGAGATGTCGCCAAAATGATGCCTTTAAATATATGTTTGGCTTTAGCTATCAACGACACGGGTAAACACGAAAATCCTTGAATCCTCACAGGCCGTAAATACATTTTTATTTCTGCAAATGTCATATTATTGCCATGTGTCCTTGCGTTACTTTTTTAGAGGTTTTTTGTCACTCATTTTATTGGGAGTAAAGTACTAATGTAAAAAGTATGGTACTAAGGTACTAATGTAGGCTGGTTTTAAAGAAACGAAAACTATAAATAAATGAAAGGAAATAATACAAATATAAGAATATAAATATTGCTTGTGAAGTTGTGAGGCTTTGATGAGGTGAGTAACTGTCAGGGTGTATGGGCCAGATAGTGTGAGTGGGTGAGTTATTTTTTATAAAACTTTGATTGACGTGTCAAGAAAATGGCCCACCTGATGTTAAGCGGTACCTTCTGCCTATGAACAGTGTATTATCACATAGGTCACGTCCACCTAGGACGCACGCTATGTGGCATTGCATCTCGCCCGCCACCCTGAGACAAACATGAAAAGTCTCATGTGCCTATATACTCGTATTTCCCCGGCAACCATACCCTACAAACTGGAACACAGCAATGCGAGCACTACCGCTTTGTGGCAGAAATTCGTATGGTGGCAGTACTTCCCCGGACGAATTCATGTGCGGTGTGCGCGCTCTCCTATCTCTTAAGAGTCTGGGTATCACAGGAATTACCCTCGCACGTTTGGTGTGTGCGTGTGTTTGGGTGTGTGAGTTGGTGGGTGGGTAGGTGTGTGTGGGTCTGGAGTGTGTGTGTAATATTTCAAAACATTGATATTGCGTGCAGGTAATTTTAAGTGCAAATAAATAAATCTAATTCAGAATATAATTTGTTATAAGGCAATAACGTTTTATGTATCTACATTATAAAACTTCCTACGAGCTTACGGCCGCACCCAGAGTTCATGATTCACTTAATGGTTCATGCTATAATACCATACGCAAAAATACACAAAATATAAACTTCATCAACCATTATCATCCATTACCTTCCCCCTTAAATGCAATGGGGGATTTGCCATAATCACTACGCTTGGCAGACGGATTGGCGATCGCTGTATCGATGCTAGGTATTCAGGTGGATGCTGCGGCCCATCCCCTCGTATAATCCCGTAGTCTGTTCTTACGACATCTACGGGAGGAGACGGAGGGGTCTATTCTTAGACAGGACACACAATGGAAATCGAAACTTACACATCATCAATGTTTTTTTGTGCAATAAAGAACTAAATAAATAACAAATATCAGCAGCCTATAGAAGTCGACTGCTGGACATTGACCCCATAGAGACCCATTGACATCCCTCCAGAGAGTGCTACGACGAAGTCACAATTCACTGATTTTTTGCGACCTTTACTAGTCACTAAGCCTATGTGACTTCTCTGAGTATGGATGCTGGAGTCGAAGCTTTATGCGCTAGTTCTGTAACTTTAACTTAAAACTTGAACAGACGAGACATGAATTCATAAGTACCGGAATCACAATGTCGTGTTTGCATAAAGTACGATGCTTGAGATCAACTTAATACTACTCCTACTAATATTACAAATGCAAAAGTTTGTGTGTGTGTGTGTTTGTTTTTCTTCACGCTGAAACGGCTTAACGGATTTGCATGAAATTTGGCATGGAGATAACTGGACTTCCAAAATAACACAGACACATTTTTATCCCGATATTACTATCGACTACTATTTTATTATCGAGACTTACGTGGGTGAAACCGCGGGGCGCTGCTACTTTTATATAAAACTAGCGACTTGCCCCGGCTTCGCACGGGTAGCGCCCAGTGACCCCCCCCCCCCCCCCCCCCCCCCCCACCCCCCACCCCTTCCCCCTATGTCAATCTCCTAGTTCTAAGCTACCTCCCCACCAATTTTCAGCCAAATCGGTTTACCCGTTCTTGAGTTATAAGTGGTGTAACTAACACGACTTTATTTTATATATATATAAAATCCTGTGATACCCAGACTCTTAAGAGACTGGTGGTAGCAGGAGAGCCCGTACTTACATTTACCCACACTGCCTCACACACCACACACCACACCCACATACACTTCCTCATACTTGGTTACAATTATTAGGTTACAATAATTATCAAACTTTTTCACTGCGCTGTCTCTGTCTCTGTTTTGTTGCTAAAAATGTTTAATGTTATGTTTATGTACAAATACTACTTAAAAAAAAAAAAAAAAAACGATGGATATAGAAGAGCGGTATCTCCTAACACAAGCATATTTTTTGCTTAAAAGGAGTGTCCAAACCCTGCTAAATTGTAGACTTTAAGTTAATGAAATAAACATTTGATTTGATTTTTTTTGATTTGATTTGATTTTTTTGATATATATATAGATTCTAAAACCTGCTCTCGTGTTCTTACACGAGTTTTCATACAAATAAAACCGAAGTTGGTTTTTACGACATCCATGGGAGGAGACGGGGGGGTATGACTTTAATTTTAAAAAGACATGAATTTCATCATTTTTATCCCCCGACGAAAAAAGAAGGGGTGTTATAAGTTTGACGTGTCTGTGTGTGTGTCTGTCTGTCCCATCGAAACTCCCTAATCCCCGAACCGATTTAGTTATTTTTTTATTTTTAAAGGTTTTTTATCGGGAGTGTTCTTAGCTTTGTTTGATCAAAATCGGTTCAGCCGTTCAGAGTTGGGGGTTTTTTTAATTTTTACAAAATTAATTTCTTCTGAAGTAAGTAATAAGCTGCATAATGCTCTAGCCAGGCAAACCTCTCATGTCCTAGGCATCCCAAAACCTCTCATGTCCTAGGCATCCCAAAACCTCTCATGTCCTAGGCATCCCAAAACCTCTCATGTCCTAGGCATCCCAAAACCTCTCATGTCCTAGGCATCCCAAAACCTCTCATGTCCTAGGCATCCCAAAACCTCTCATGTCCTAGGCATCCCAAAACCTCTCATGTCCTAGGCATCCCAAAAGGTCAAAGAGGAAATAGAGTACATTGAGCGTGCGTAGATTCTACGCCGTAGCACCTCTACGGCTTTATGTCCAATGGATGAGCGTTACGAGCAGAATATGTCGATTTAATCCATAGAATTAGTGTTCGTACCCAATATTTTTATAATTTCTAGGTCACCCAGAATACAGTTTTAAAACGTTTGGTTTCCTATCCGATACTCCGTTTCAACTAAATGCAGTTCCACTTTAATTACTCCATTTGTCCAGCACACAGTGCAATTAAACAGTGGGCTAGTAGATACCTCTTAATTTTCTACTGATTAAGTTCGTGCGATTAGATGACCATTCCACTGGGACACCCCAACGCTCCTGGTCACGTATCCACTAGCACTAAAACGAACTTTATTTCGATCCAGTATGGTTGGAACTAAACAAGGTTTTTAGGATGTTTGGAGTGGAATTTTTCTATTGGTCTTCGAACAGGAAGTGTAATAATTTTACCATATTAATTACTTTAGGGAACGTTACAAGGTAATGTTGTTGGAATGTGTGACACACGTGTCGCTTAGAGCTGTACAACACAGTAAGATCATCATCATCATCATCAGCTTTTAGTAGTCCACTGCTGGACTTAGGCCTCCCACATAGAATGTCACGATGAAAGGTCTTGAGCCGCCTCCATCCACCGACTTCCTGCGACCTTTATAATATCTTTGGTCCATCGAGAGAAGGAGGCCTTCCCTGTTGGCACCCATTGGGTACGCAACCCTAGAAATACCGAATTGCTTACGACATAACAACCACATGACGAATGACGTACTGTACTTTCGTATAAGGCTTACATGTAATATATTATCGTATATACATATACGTACATTCTCGTATATATTTGAGAACCATAACAACGTAGCAATTCTGGGTTTATGAGCCATTCTTATTATGACAAGTTTATATGACACGAACTTTATGCGCCATCAAAAGTTCGATTTAGATACTGAGGAGTTATTTTGCCAATAGTTTTTGAATAAATAAAAAACATTTAATTAACAAAATCATTTTGTAAGTATACATACATACATAGGCAACCACCTTAAGCAATTTTTTGTCAAAAAGTCAAAAGTTTAGAGCACGCCAACCACTGTTCTTATCCTGTTGGATGACTGGCAGAAAATGCTGCACAGCATTAAGTCCTCCTAAAAATTGAAAAATCTACTTTAGTTTTTATTTAATTTAACGAACTTATCTCTATAATCACTTTTCTCTAGACTCAAATGTTTGCTGGAAGAAAACTGTTCTTAGAATAGTTTTTTTTTTTTATGTTCTTAATAGTCTGAATAAGGGTTTGAGGAAAATATATTTTTAAAAGATGCCCGGAAAATTGGAAAATTCTTTTTTTTTTTACTTTTATCTATTGGTCAGGAGAGAATCCATCTAAAGACTTTCCCTCCGGTAGAAGGAGGCAGGAGGGAAACTGCTTTTTATTCCGACCCCACGCATGCACAAAATATATATTTACTTTTACTTACTTTTATGCGAAAAGGATAGTAAGGAATAAATGATTATGTTTGAATTCGATCATAGTAAAGGAAAGAAAGGTAATTCTTTCCACTCCAGGAAAGAAGGTCGAAAGCATACATATGTACTATAGTTCAAATAGCGCACTCTGTTACTAATTCCTCGCATCTCTCCTTGATACAATTATACGTCCCCACAAGATCCATGAGGAAACCTTTTCTCTCGCATTACGTTCCGCTTAGTGCCACAAATTAGCGAATATATATAAAAAACTGGTTGATTGTCCTGAATTAGACCTTTTTGGTTCTGATCCATCTGTGTTCAGGCGCGTTCTTCCTGACCATTGGTTTTAATTGGTTCAATAACTTATCTGATTCAATAAGAAGTTATATTGAAGCTTATTTGGAGTTGTCGAGAACAGGCGGGCATACACAGGTGCAGCGTCTCTTCCAGTACTGGTACAGCAATCAGATTAACCATGTGAGACGGGCTGGCAGTCTATCTGGTGCGTACAGGCTGGAATGCGGTGTGCGGCAGGGGGGGTTGAGCTCACCGAAACTTTTCAACCTTTATATTAATGACCTGGTCGCTGGGCTCAGCAGTGAGCGTTTCGGTTGCTCAGTTGATAATGTATTTATAAACAATATCAGCTATGCAGATGACATGGTGCTGCTGTGCCCATCGATCGGTGCTCTCAGAAGACTGCTGGGAATCTGTGAGGAGTACGTACATAAATATGGCCTGCTCTATAATAGTAGAAAATGCGAGTACCTGGTCTCCGGTAAGGTTTCCGAATCTGTGCCTGTTTTAGAGCTTGACGGAGCCAAACTAAAACGGGTTTACAAGTTTAAGTATTTGGGACATTTTGTTACTGATGACCTTGACGACCAGGAGGACATAGAGAGGAAAGGTAGAGCATTGGCAGTCAGATGTAATATGCTGGCACGCAGGTTTGCTCGTTGCAGTAGGCAGCAAGTGAAAATAACTCTCTTCAAAGCCTACTGCCAATCTTTCTACACGAGCAGCCTGTGGGTCAGCTATACGCAGAAGTCACTTAGTGCCCTGCGCGTCCAATATAATAATGGTTTTAGGATGCTGATGGGACTTCCTCGCTTCTGCAGTGCATCAGCGATATTTGCGGGGGCTCGGGTTGATGGTTTTCACGCCATCATCCATAAGAAAACTGCCTCATTGCTCAGCAGAGTGCGGAGCAGTTCCAACGGCTCATTCCCCATCGCTATGACATGCCAGTAATAAAGGCTTTTATCCGGGTCCTGATCAGGTAGGTAGTCTCGCTGGAGTCTGTTTGGTCGGGATTCGGATGAGAGTTTTCACCTCAACTAACTAGCTATAACTAATGTATTTCTAACATAGTTTTTAAGAATAATATTAACAAATAATGGACCTAATAATGTCTGAATTAATAAATGAATTATATTTATATTAACTTTTAGTATTTATTATTATTAACTATCTCTAGACCAACTTTTCAACCAGAGGCACGAGGTACGAGTTTTGATAGTTTTCGATACTATATAAAGGTGCGTTTGCTTCCATACTTTTACTTACAGCGCCCCTTAGTTCCTCGACGTATTCGCTAGGGGCGCTGCTATAAAATGTATGAAAGAAGACTAATCTAAAGTACATATAGTTTCGAAAACTACCAAAACTAGAACTAAGGCCTAGGGAGTTAAGCCCTAACTTCAACCAGTTATTCCACATATTTTTAAAGTATTCTGGAAATATACCACAGCAACTGCGGTATACAATTGAAAATAAAAATTTAAATATTTTACGACAGTGGATGAATTGATTTAAAATGTGGTGGAGTTATTGAATGCGGTTGGAGCTGCGTTCATACTAAATCGTGCCAGTTGTAATGTGTTGCACGCTAGTGCTAGGGCTTTTTTGAACTAGAAAAAGTAGTCACTTTAAGCTCTAGGCAAACATCAAATGTAGTCAAATTGTGTTCTAGACAGTCCAAGACCAACCCAAAACTAATACTTAGTGAGTAGTACGGCCCAGCGACCGGGGTCACTATAGTTTCGTGGAATTTCTCATGGTATCAGTTGACCGACTTACACCGTTGATCCAAATAAGTATTGTTTTTTATACAACTTGGTATGACGGATCAAGCAGATGGCCTACTTGATGTTGAGCGGAACCCTCTGCCTATGAACAGATAAAAGATAAATATAAATATATTTTTATAAAGACATTCATACTTTACATAAAATTCAAAACCTCCAACTTCGGTGTCTAGCACGCATTATGAAAGGCCCTGAAACAAATTACACTATTCTCGCTAGATTTCGACACAGGAAATAATAGAACGCACTAACAGCTTTAAATCCATAGTATAAGTTCCCTTCGAAATATATCTTGAGATCTGATTATCCTGGAAACGGCTGCATGGCACACCCGTCCAGCCATGCAAAACTAAGTTGGCTGTCAGCACGTGTTTTATTTAGTAGGGGAGCCCAAGAGGGGATTTTGGGACTCACTTGAGCGGGTCAGATAAACATATAGGGGATACCTTGCACATAGTATTATTTTATCTGTGCTTGCACCCTGTTGAGTACCTCCACTATATATAAGCCTCCATATAAGTACCTCCACTAAGCCTATAATATCGGAAACCGCGCCAAGGGCAGCCGATCAGAAAAGTAAAAAAAACTATCATTATTAATACTCGAGCGCGCCAGATTGAGGTAAGGTGGCTTAATTACATGCTGAATAATTGTGAACCTTTGAGTGTGAGTACTTTTACTGGCATGTCAGTAAATTCCACAATTATCGGCAGCGGTGTTGACACGGTGTGAACAGATTATTATAATCCGTATAATCCTGTTTCACAGCTCTTCATGATTTCACTGCAAAACAGTTTTTATATCGTTTATTTTGTTCTGGAAAAATACTATATTCTTTTAGAATTTGTCAAATAATTTTTCTTGTGACTAGTGTCTGCCTGCGACTTCTTTCACGTTTAACTTTAATACAAAATAGCCTATAGCTTAATCCAGGTAATATACATGGATAATAATAATAATCTATATATCATAATACTCAACAAATAGCTATGTAATAACAAAACCGAGTGTTCCTGAAAGTAAATAAATGGTGAATGTGAATATAATCTATGTTTGAATCAGATTTCATCGAAATTGGTTTAGCCGTTTTGGCGTGTTGAGTCACAAAAATCCCGCAGACCTATATTACACTAGATAACGCAAGTGCACCTATCTTTTGTGTCACTTTGCCTGTAATGCACGTACGAGTATTAGCAAACCTCAAATCAGTTCGGCCGTCTTCGCGATAGCATGTCGGATGTTAATAGAAAAATATCTAACTGCAGTATTGTCAACTGTAAAAATTCTTTGAAATCAGCTAGCAGCGCAAATGTAGAAATTTCATAGCAAACTAGGTACAAAATAAAACGGCACCCTTGGTTGCATACTAATTTACGTGTTTGCGGAGTCTATCTTGATATAGTCTATGAAAATACCAAACATCCAATAATCGTAATTTAGTCATTTATGGGATTTACTTAATTCAGCCTGTGCTAGTTTAATAGATAGTTACTATACTACTTATTATCTGTATCGAAAATCACGAGTGTCAGAGGTTTTTTATGTAACTTTTTGGTATGATGTTTAATATGCTCCTAGTCCTAAGGTCGGGCGCTGGAAATTGCGACACAGTTCATACTATAGCAATTTTCAGCGTTCCGTTTTGTATACTGCTCTTGTGTAAAAACTTTTCCAAAATAAATAAATTTCAATTTAAATTTTTAATTTTTCCATTGATATCTATAATATAATAGTATGTTATGCAATTAGTTTATAAAGGACGGATTTAAAGCGAGGGACGAATCACGAGCAAGTGAAGGATTGTAACGACTGAATCACGACCGTAGGGAGTTCACTGTTTTCAGTGAATAAAATAAGCTTTTTAGAGGGGGAATGGTATAAAGTAAGTTTTTCTATCTAGTATTAGATAGATAACTATTTTATGGTAGAGCTACGATAAAAGATCAATTTTTGCCAAACTATTTTATAGCTCTCCGTTCGAGAAGAGGCTACAAAATACAAAACACAGAAAGGTCACGTTTTACGTTCAGATTTCATGAGACATAATATTTACACAAAACAAAGACGTCTCGGGAAGCTTAGAAAATAATCTTACTACAAAATTTTAAATAACTTGACAAACATTACTAGGATTTAAGAGAGTTGTACTTACTTACTTACTTACTTCTTACTTTAGTTTCGTTGGGAGTTAACTAAGTTTGTGTCACCAGTTTCTTCTTGGGCACTCTGCGCTCGGAGTTAAGATCCTTACATAAATTCTGATGGACATAAATGTTTACTGGGAAAGAAAAAAAAATGTTAGCAGTTTTCCACTCGTAAGTGATTTTCCTCGGCTGCTGTTTATCTTACTTTTTGCTCTTTTTACAAAGTGCCATTTAAGATAAAAAGATATAGCCGTCACTTAGGTTAAAACGGGCATTAGTTTCAATGATGTGCACAAGATCTAAAGCTAAGATATAGCCGTCACTTAGGTTAAAACGGGCATTAGTTTCAATGATGTGCACAAGATCTAAAGCTAAGGTGGAATACAAACGCCTGTCACCGCATTTCGCTGTCGAGCAGCAGAAAAAAACATACCAACCAACCACCACAACTGTGTTTAGAAACTACGTTTGCGTTTAGAACATGTTATGACGTCACACGTTATTAGCAAGGAATCTCTTAGATCATAGTGAATAACCACCCAGGTTACACAATTCCGATCGGGTATTGGCTAAGTGTCATTTCGTACTGTTGATCATGTCAATCTAGCGCCAAAACTATTCAATATTGTGTGGATATTTAAAGAACTAATTGGGATTGGCATTGAAATTGTCCAATAGCAAAGAGCAACTAACTTCATAGTAGGTGCCATTCTTCGTCACCATTCTTAGCCAATCCAAGCACAATACCCCCCTCCCCCCATCATAGATCCCTGGGTTTCTCGTACGACTCGTTTCTCTAGATTATTCCTTCCCCATACCTACAAACTATGGAAAGAGCTTCCATCTGAGGTTTTCCCTCTTGGTTACGACATGTGTTACTTCAAGTTTTTTTTTTATAAATTCCGGTGTTGCCGGATGCGACGGTGACCACTTTACATATCAGGTGGACCGTTAGCTAGTTTGCCTATTCGTTTCATAAAAAAATAAAACAATTTCGAATGTGAAACGAAATTGTTTTGTACGGGAGTTGTCAACATTGTGCTAATATTGGATTAAAATTGGCATTGGATAGTAATTAGTATTGGATTAAGGGTAAGGCTACATTAACACAATGAATTTGAATTACATTACACCTGCGCATTGCCACTTCAACTTGCTAATTCTCAGAGCTATGTCGGTGGTCTTGGTTCTTCAATGGATTTCCCCTTTTCGGATGTTATCACGTATTGAAACTCCGAGCATAGCTCTCTCCACAGCCCGCTGCATAACTTTGCTCTTTTATATGAGGCCTATGTTTAATAACCACGTTCCAATCAAAAGAAATCAGAGTCAGTCGTCTCAATAAGACAACAAAATTTTGGAGTTATAAATGTTGCTTCACAGAAACCACACCGTCGAATAACGGGGGACCGTCTATATTTAGAATGTCCTACCTTAGTAATCCAGTGAAATATACGATCAAAGGCATATTTTTCTGCGTGGGTAGAAACGGCAGCACTAGAGGCTCAACAGCATTCTATTGTAGGCATTAAGGGCTCCCATGGTTTCTGCCATATTTTCGCCGGCATAAGACCTTTATCATAAACTTTTATGTCGGATTATTTTCGGCAAAAACGTTGAGAATGTCGGCTGGTATTTATGTCGAGAGCTTGGACTTGAGACGCCATCATTCTTATTAGTTCGTAAAACATACGAATTAAAGAAGGTCTCAATAACTTTGCCTACATTTTTATTTAAATAAAATATACAAAACCCAGCGCGTACTGCATTGTGGTCTGAATAAGATATTAATAAAACCAGCCAAGTGCAAGTCAGACTTGCACACGAGGGAAGGTGATGATGATAATGATGATGACAAAGTTAAAAGTTACTTTCTTTGAGTATCTTAAGTCTAACAAACAGATCTACAATTTTCTGATCCAAATCACTACCGACGGAAGCGTCCCTAATACTGGCTGTATTGCCACGCTGAATGGCAATACTAAAGCATTGAGCCAGATAAGAGCCAGCTCCCGAATCACGCGTAGCTCCGAATTTTGAAAATGCGAACTTCCCCGGTACCTGGCTCACCCAGAATATCTTAATTGAAAGGCTCAAATACGTAAGCTCTGTCGAAACTTGCATATTTGCTCCTTTTGAGATCCTCAGCCGAATGTTGATACTATACGGTATACAAAACGGTAGATCAACAATTTCATTTTTTTCTAGTTTGTAAGGTGTACAATAAAGTATTTTCATTCATTTTTCATTCATTCATTTGATTTCTTTAATTTTGTACATACATTAGTTTTTTTTTTAGCTTCTTGTATGACGGATCAATAAGATGGCCCACCTGATGTTAGCGGTAACCTCTGCCTTTAACAATGCATTACCCCATAGGTCACGTCCACCGATTATGCACCCTATGTGGCATTGCACTGCGCCCGCCACCCTAAGACATAAAGATGAAAAGTCTCATGTGCCTGTAATTTCACCGGCACCCATAACCCTTCAAACCGGAACACAGCAATGCGAGCATTACTGCGCTTTGCGGCAGAAATAGGTATGGAGGTAGTACTTCCCCGGACGAACTCTTTCACAAAACAGCTGTATATATACTACTACTAAAATGTAGTTAGTTAATTAGTTGTTTGATTATTTCTGTGAATAAAGATTTTCTGATAAAGTCCCCTGTAAGTAGATTATGTAGGTAGGTATAGGTACATTCCCATGGTTCAACACACTCCGTCATGTATTGGTTCCTCTGTTCTGTAGTCGCCAGCTATATTGTGACATTGCGAATACGAATGGTGTATTTGCTTCTAATTTATTTATTGTTACTTTGTATTGTAGGAACTTGGTGGAAAATAACGTTACATAAGCCAAATTGTTGTACAGTTACTGTGCTGTTGCAAAATCACACAAAAATAATCCTAAAATGTATGTTTTATTGATATTGGCAACTAAAATGAATGTTGTTTCACACTTTCTAGGGATTTTTGTGGTATATAATATGTATTTTTATCAACAGGAAGGATAATGATAATCTATGAAGTGGCTCGAAAATGGCTCGATTTCGATGAAATTTTCTAAATGGGGTTTATTGGGGGCGAAAAATCGATCTAGCTTACTCTGGGAAAAATATTTTTTACACAAAAAATGCTTTTTAATTTTTCGTTATTTACTAATCTGTAATCATAGAATTTTGAATAGTCCTCGGCGACGAAAACTAATTCGAACTTCGAAAATTCAAATGACAATACTGACTGTAGACTGACTTTAGAGATTGTAAGGGAAGACACTTACTAAACACGATAAGGGTAGCTATACACTTAGTAAACACGATTTAAAATATTAAATTAAATTGCAATACATTAAAACCTTTTTCCTTCACTTAACCTTTAACGAAAAAACTTCAAATAGCAATATAAATATACAATTGGGAATACCATAAGGTACATGACATTATATATTATATTAAATTCAATTTCTTTTTAAATAATTTTATAGGAAAGTTTCACACAAAGTTTACATAATTATAAATAAATAAATAATAAATATAAAAAAAAAAAATGCTGGACAGTTCACACCACATTATCTAGCCCCAAGCTAAGCAGAGCTCGTGTTATGGGTACTAGACAACTGATATACTTAATACAATATATTACATAGATAGATATTTTTTATTATATATAGAAAATACCCAGAACACCCTGAACAAATATCTGCGGATCGCACAAATATTTGTTCCGAGGCAGGAATCGAACCTGCAACCTCCTGCATCGCAGGCGAACGTTCGCCCGCCGCGCCACAGAGGTCGTCAATTATTAACGTTTTTCTCCTAAACTATCAATCACAGGACTTTTTAATGTCATTAAACTCCAGATAGGTTATATACATAGCAACGCAGACCTTCAGCTTATTTTAATGTCATTAAACTCCAGATAGGTTATATACATAGCAACGCAGACCTTCAGCTTATTTTAATGTCATTAAACTCCAGATAGGTTATATACATAGCAACGCAGACCTTCAGCTTATTTTAATGTCATTAAACTCCAGATAGGTTATATACATAGCAACGCAGACCTTCAGCTTATTTTAATGTCATTAAACTCCAGATAGGTTATATACATAGCAACGCAGACCTTCAGCTTATTTTAATGTCATTAAACTCCAGATAGGTTATATACATAGCAACGCAGACCTTCAGCTTATTTTAATGTCATTAAACTCCAGATAGGTTATATACATAGCAACGCAGACCTTCAGCTTATTTTAATGTCATTAAACTCCAGATAGGTTATATACATAGCAACGCAGACCTTCAGCTTATTTTAATGTCATTAAACTCCAGATAGGTTATATACATAGCAACGCAGACCTTCAGCTTATTTTAATGTCATTAAACTCCAGATAGGTTATATAAATAGCAACGCAGACCTTCAGCTTATTTTAATGTCATTAAACTCCAGATAGGTTATATACATAGCAACGCAGACCTTCAGCTTATTTTAATGTCATTAAACTCCAGATAGGTTATATACATAGCAACGCAGACCTTCAGCTTATTTTAATGTCATTAAACTCCAGATAGGTTATATACATAGCAACGCAGACCTTCAGCTTATTTTAATGTCATTAAACTCCAGATAGGTTATATACATAGCAACGCAGACCTTCAGCTTATTTTAATGTCATTAAACTCCAGATAGGTTATATACATAGCAACGCAGACCTTCAGCTTATTTTAATGTCATTAAACTCCAGATAGGTTATATACATAGCAACGCAGACCTTCAGCTTATTTTAATGTCATTAAACTCCAGATAGGTTATATACATAGCAACGCAGACCTTCAGCTTATTTTAATGTCATTAAACTCCAGATAGGTTATATACATAGCAACGCAGACCTTCAGCTTATTTTAATGTCATTAATCTCCAGATAGGTTATATATACATAGCAACGCAGACCTTCAGCTTATTTTAATGTCATTAAACTCCAGATAGGTTATATACATAGCAACGCAGACCTTCAGCTTATTTTAATGTCATTAATCTCCAGATAGGTTATATATACATAGCAACGCAGACCTTCAGCTTATTTTAATGTCATTAAACTCCAGATAGGTTATATACATAGCAACGCAGACCTTCAGCTTATTTTAATGTCATTAATCTCCAGATAGGTTATATATACATAGCAACGCAGACCTTCAGCTTATTTTAATGTCATTAATCTCCAGATAGGTTATATATACATAGCAACGCAGACCTTCAGCTTATTTTTGCAAATAACTTTTATAACGATTTGCAAAGATTTTTTCTTGAGTTTCACTCACGTTTCGTTTCGCGAGAGCTATATTGTCACTTTCTATCTTACCTGAATTTGAATGAGTTAGATAGAGACATAATTTGGCTGTAGTCTGCGCATTAACAGTTATTATTATTAAAAGTAAGGCCTAGCTAAAAGTTTGTTAAAACAATTTACACTATAAGTGAAGTTGAAACTTGTTTGCGCATTCCCAGGACAGCATTCGCTATATACCCGTGCCGTTAGAGCCTGGAACTTCACAAGGGTTTTATGTAAATGTCAGTTTTACTCTGTCGTTTGTTAGTTTCGGAGCTTAGGTAACCTATGTTCCTTTAAGGTGGGGTGTAACGCAAAATTACCAATCTCAGATTTGATTTTAACTGACTAAATCACGCACAATATTCAGATTGTGTTCAGGTTGTTTGTTTTGTGTCTCACTCTAGTTTATGTGCGTACACGAACTTACCTCTGTAATCACCACTCTCTAGCCTCAGAGGTTTGCTGGAAGAAAACTAATTTTAGGGTTAAGCTCGCCTTTTTATTCTGCCTTTTATATGTGTGTATTTTGTGTGTACAATTTCATTTTGGTCGAAGTGTACAATAAAGAATAAATAATACATGAATACTACAAGATAATAACAAAGGATCATTGTAACAGAAACACGGTAGGATAATATTTTCTCGATAGAAAAAAAACTCAAAGTTACCTCTAACTTTTGGCTAGAATCGATTGTTTATTAAAATGGAGCATATTATTGGGTAAAAAAAATTATAAATAAAATCAATACAACAAAACCGAGGGTTTATTACTTTAGGCGATTTGTAAAATGTTTTACGAGATATTCAACAAAAACTGATTTTTCGCGCGGCGCGAGATGTTTTTTTTTTTGTATTAAGATTTCTGCCTGGGGTCGGCGCAACCTTAACTAAGGAAGTTTCTACTCTCTGCAAATAGATAGTCTAGCTTGTGTTTGAGATAAAACTAACTTATTTGTAAACCTGTATAGTTTAGATATGTTTGTATTTCCAAGAGCGAACATTAAGTAGTGAAGATACTTTGGAAACAGATGTTGTTTTGAATTTGTTATGTGTCGTGTCACTGTTGCCACTTTTTAGCGATAGGTGTTTTTTAGATGGACTGCAAATACCCCAATTAAATTGAGTTCGGATCAGTGTTGAAAAAGTTTCCGAACCAAGAGAGACAAAACGCATAAAGATGGAAAATTCTGACAAGTTTTATCTTCTATACTAATCTATATCTATATACAAATATATATATATATATACTAATTATAATTATTGTTTGTTTACATTGAAGAGGCTCCGAAACTACTGAACTGATTAAATAAATTATTTCACTGCTGGGAAGCTACACTATCCCCGGGTTACATAGGTTTTACTATAATTTCAAAAAAATAGGGATCCTTACTAAAACTCCAATAATATAACCCAAGGTGTAAAAACAATACCTAAAATATTCTTTACATCGCGTGTGGATAGATGGGAGGTTAGGAAGAGGGGAGGGTTAGGGGGACGGGAGGGAGGGGGATCCCGACACTACCCGCGAGAAGCCGGGGAGAGTTTCTAGTTCGTTATATGCTGCTTTATTGTTGAAAACATTTGAAGGTAGAGTGTGAACTGGCAGTTTATATCGAACTCATTTGAAGGTAGAGTGTGAACTGGCAGTTTATATCGAACTCATTTGAAGGTAGAGTGTGAACTGGCAGTTTATATCGAACTCATTTGAAGGTAGAGTGTGAACTGGCAGTTTATATCGAACTCATTTTTCATCTAATTTCTCATCCTGAAACTACCCGTGCGAAGCCGGGACGAGTCGCTAGTTTGTAATAAAACAATAATTAATGTAGATATTGGCAGTAAAAATAAAAATCATTTTAACAACACTAACAGTAACAAAAGACTAAAGTATTTTTTTAGAAGCGTGACATTCAACGCAAATCTGTAACGTTATATCCAAGGACTTCCAAGGAGCGTCTAGTGATATATCCGACTCTTAAGGGTCACCAAAGTACAGGCTTACCCTAGCTTGGGCCCACCGTAAAAGCTAGTTAGTTAGTTTTAGTTAGTAGTAAGCTTTTTTGTAAAGGAATTCGTCCTGGAAAGTACTACCATCATAACACCGGTCACACTGGTTCCTCCTCGACAAAGTGACTACGCTTCTGTAGCGGCTAGCAACTCTGCTGCCTCTTAGAAAAAGGGGAAGAAGCAGAGCTGTGAACCTGTTCGCAGCGCTGCAACCGCTAGGGCTCCAGGGAAGGAGTCCTGTGATGCAGAGGGCTTTATCAAGGTGATAAGGAAGAAACGGAAGTCCTCCAGCCGGAACCAGTGTGGTACTCACCATCTATCCAGTGAGCAGCACTTCCGAGCGGAGGTACACACTACGCAGATCGTGTCCCGCGTCTTCTTCGACGTGAAGGCAGCAAAGGTAGTGGAAGTACATCAAGAAGAAAGTCTGAGTGGGATTGAGGGTCATGAAGTTGGACTCTCGTCATAATGTGGGCTTTAGCTCAATTATGGTAAGGGTCCCTACGGAAGATCTGAAGATCTACTTTAGCACTGACTTCTGGCCGAAAGGGGTGAAGTTCTGGCGGTTCAAGGGCAGTCTGTCACTTGATCCCCCGGGCCGCGACGCGTCGGCGATCACACATGTGTTAGACTAAGTTATAAATATCTTTATATGTATGTTCTTCTTCTTCTTCTTCTTCTTTTCGTATGAGGTAGTGCTGGCCTCTGGTGTCAGAGTTTGTCAAGCCACCCGAGGGCCTCTGACTATGTTAGTTGTAAGGTATATATTACTATGGGCCTTTGTCTAGGTACAATGTACATTTTTTACTGTTGCCTGAAATAAATGTATTAAATTGAATTGAATTGAATAATTATATCTGCCGCAAAGCAGTAGTGCTTGCATTGCTGTTTTCTGGTTTGAAGAGTATGGGTGCCGATGAAGTTATAGGCACATGACACATTTAGGGTGACGGGCGCAGTGCAATGCCGCGTAGGGCGTGTCCTAGGTGGACGTGACCTATGAGGAGGATACCGTATAAAATCACGTGGGCAATTTGCTAGGTCCATCATTCACAAGGTTACAAAAAAAAGGTTTCGAGGCCCTAAATTTTTTTTTAACTTCATGAGCTACTTTGTGACCGAACAACCAGATGGTCCACCTGTTAAGCGGTAACCTCTGCATTAAACAATGCATTACCTCATAGGTCACGTCCACCTAGGACGCAGCATTGCACTGCGCCCGCCACCTTGAGACATAAAGATGAGAAGTCTCATGTGTCTGTAATTTCACCGGCACCCATACCCTTCAGACCGGCACACAGCAATGCGAGCACTACTGCTTTGCGACAGAAATAGGTATGGTGGTAGTATATCCCCGGACGAACTCTTTCACAAAAAAGTTCTACTACTACTATAAGTACTACTATACTACTAATATAATGCGTGTAAGACACCGATGAGCGTCCATAAATGTTATTTGTTCCAATTTTAATAATTTTTGTGGAGCGCTGATAATTATTTTCTTTTATTAATTTACTTGGATTTTACAAATTTCACAACTAAAAATACGTATAATATGTGACATAACTACAGACAGGAACTCGTGAAGGGATGTTCAGAAGCCAATTACGGCCTACAACTCAAACAAAATTTCAGTTAGAGAGTTTGTTCCCTTTGGGACTCGTGTGAAGTTTTAGAGTATTCAAAACTCATAAATAATGTACAAGGATCTCTTAGTTGGTGGAAAGTTTCATACTATAAAGATGTCTTGAACTTTTCGGGCAATTAGGTACAAAAAAGTTAACAGGCAGGTATTTCGTTTCGAAACATAAGGCTGAGTGTCCGTGACCTGCTAATTTTGAATACCTATCGCCTAACCACCAAACTCTTCTAACGTATTTGACGTCAAATGACGGGCGTAATGGGGAGACACACTGCTTATTTATCACATAATCGCGCATAATCACTGGTGTTGTTTCATAGCCAAACAAAGGTATATCAATGTCAAAAAAAAAAACTGTCAAAAGTGTCAAATATCAAAGAATAATTTTAGTACAAAAATAGCACCAGCGATGGTGGCGCCATCTGAGATTAGTTTTGCCTGTGGCTCCCAATTGATTTATATAATTATGCCTTTGATATTACAACCGATTTCGTACGGCTACTAGTATAGTATTATTTTATCTGTGGTACGGCTGTCACATAATGTCAGCCAACATGACAAAAGTATTATATCTTGAATTGTATCCATATAAGAGCACAACAAGTGTATAGTGAAATGAAATGGAAGTGAATTGCGTGAATAACAACTTAGGTACTTATCTTAATAACTTTGTGAATAAAAATACTATTATTTTATCTAATAATTATCATAGTGAAGCATCTCACTAATTGTAATTGTAATTCATGTAACTGGTGGGTCCGTTTTAGTTAAAAGTTAATTAAATTAATTAAATTAAATCTCCATAATATTTTTGATGATGAAATTGTGATGAAGAAGATAAACATTATTTATCGCTCCAATAGCTTCAACAGATATTTTAGTTCTCCTATTGGAGAAAGTTCTATATTGCTTAGGAATTATCAACAGAAGTAAACTTAAATTACGCAAAAATATCTGTTCAACATTGCTTCCAAAGTAAAGTATTGTGAAGCCCCAACATTTCATGGTTGAACCCGTGCTTGGTACCAAATATGAACCATTTTTCAATTGCCCCAATTACCTTGGGACATGTAACCACTGCATGTAACTCCATTTATGTTAACGATCCGAATATCCGCATTGAAATGATGACAAGAATATTATGACAGACGCATAAACTACACTCATCAACACGGTCTAGGGATATTTCATACTCAATTAAATAACTCGAAAAGTACTGGCCGCATTGGAATCTTTTATACACCGATTTGTTTGTAATTTATCTCAGACTAATTCCAAATTCAAATTTTTGAAAATTCTTTTGTTTCGGTGGCATAATAATTTCTTGATGTGTAGGAGTGGGAATTTTCATTTGTGCGAAATTTAGAAAACAATACAAATTACGTTTAGTTACAGTTTTTTTTTCATTTTTAAACGAAAGATAAAGTTAAAATTGAAGTATTGTAGCCATGCAACGCCAACATTTGACGAGGGCGGAGATGTTACGAGCTGTGGGAATGCTGGAAGCTGGGTATGTTCAGCGTAATGTTGCTGAGGCCATAGGGACCCACCAAAATGTAATTTCAAGATTGTGAACACGCTATCGTGCCACAGGTGAAGTAGCAGAGAGGCACCGGGGGCCAAGTCGCATCACTACCCCCAGACAAGACCGATTTTTGCAAATTACTGCGCGAGCTCAACCAAATGCAACGGCGACTCAATTGTTCCAAAGGCTGCGAGTGGAACACCAAGTGCTTGTGAGTGGCCAAACTGTAAGAAGGCGACTGCATGAAAGCTATCTACGCTCTCGTAGACCACTACGGGTCCCACCTTTACGGAGAGGAAATCGTGGACGACGATTAGAATGGGTTCGGAACCACGTGGACTGGAGCCGTGAGCAATGGTCCAATGTGCTGTTCACGGATGAATCCAGGTTCGGCTTCCATCCAGATTCACGAAGGACGCGTGTTTGGCGAGTTCCTGGACGATGGAGCCGTCTTCAGAACCCTCAGGAAGTTCACCCATACCAAGGAGGAACAATTATGGTTTGGGCAGGAATTCGTCTTGGAGGACGGACGGATCTCGATTGGGTGCGGGGCAATATGACGGCAGAACGATACGTCCAACAGGTGCTGGGGCCCGTAATCTTGCCCCACAGAACACAAATGGGGCAAGATTTCCTGCTCATGCACGACAATGCCCGGGCACACACGGCAAGAACGGTAGCAGCTTGGTTACATACACACAATGTTAGGGCCTTAGATTGGCCTGCTCAATCGCCAGATCTAAATTCCATTGAGCATGCGTGGGATATGCTGCAAAGAAGAGCTCTGAAGGAAGTTCCTGAAAATCTGGCTACAGAAGATCAACTTTTTGCGCACCTCAGAAGGACATGGGACAATATTCCGCAGCAAGACATTGACAACCTTGTTCTGAGCATGCCGAATCGTTGCCGATGTGTTATGAACATCATGGGCGCTTTCTCAGACTACTAACTTCAAGTTTATAAACACAAATTAAATGATTTTTCTATTTTTCAGTTTTTACTCATAAATTAAAAGTTAATTCATATACGGTTTCCGTCTATGCTTCATTTTTTTTCCATAAAATCCTGAAATTTTAATCGAAGTACCTTAACGATTGTTAAAAAATGGTAGAATATTATAACGTATCTTTTAAATATATACATGTCATATAAATAATTAACACATTGATAGTAATTCGCTTTTTTAAAAATATCCCTAGACCGTGTTGATGTGTGTATTTTTGGTACCTATCTCAAGCAAAAGTAAACCAATATACATACAGAGCAGCTAGCAATCTGGTAATCGCTTTCGATTGCCAGTTTTCAAGAATATAAATATTCCAAGTATACAGCGCTATGTACTGCAAACTGGTAAACAAAACTGATTACAATAATATAATAAACTCAAAGTCTACAAGTGTGATTTTGTGCAAATGCGTCCCAGATATTTTGCTATCCCAGTATATAGTCAGATATGATCTCTTGGGAATTTCTGAAACTAACATAGAAAGGCTAAAATTGTAGTTTGTAGAGACCTTGCTTGCGGCGTTTTTGTATTATTTACAGTGAGATTTCCGTGGTGTTTCCGGCCTGAGAATAGACCCCTCCGTCTCCCGTGGATGCCGTAAGAGCCGACTAAGGGATTACCCGGACTTGTTTGTAACATTCGTTGGTATAAGATTTATCCTGGCTGCTAGCTTATATAAGGAATGTGTTATTACTGAAAGAAAGCGTTAGCAATGTCAATTGTGGGAAGCAATGGCGCTGATGTGCTCACCACTTGTCACGTTTATTTCCCACAATGGTGCAACCCACGAGAACAGAAGCCCATTTGAGGGTCTGCCTACCCTTTCGGGGAAAAAGGCGTGTGCCTATGTATGTATGTGATGAGAATCCAGTCTGGTTTAAATAAATCCGCCTATAAGTAGTTGTACTATTATTTATTCTGTGATATAAGTACCTACAACTTTTTATACACGTTGGGTATGTCAAGGGCTCGCGTCGCGTTGACATAAGTCAACGGCAACAGTACATTACGAGTAGCTACAATCTCCAAATACCATTAAAGCTACCTATTTACAAAGAAACGTTTAGGCATATCGACCCAGAAATCTACTCAGAACTAAAATCACCGGAAACCGTTTCCCCGATTGAGCCCTCCACTCTTAATGGGCCCAACTATTGAGCCCTATAAAGCTCCTGGAATTGCCCCTAGCAACCCTCTACCACAGAATAAATGATAGTATGTTCCATCATAGTACCTACTGACGGTTCACTCCAACCTCAGAAACAGTAGTAGGAATCAGATAGCACGTTTACAATCAATTTTAAACTTGAAATCAGCTCGTGACCGCTCAATTCTATTTAACAAAATTAGTCGATTTGGAGCATGTAGAGTCCCGAAATTTCGTTTTATTTTTTAGTCATTGTTTGCAAAAGTGTCGGAATATGCTTATGACAATTTTAAGTGTTAATCTGTGCCTATACAAATTTGCGTTACTTCACAGCATGACGCATCCTAGGACGAGCTCCAAGTGGCATGCATTGCTCCCGTTACCATGGCAAGTGCATGGAGGTGAAAAGCCATGTAGAAGTGACATATGCGCGTGATCTTCTATTGTTTTTTATACCAACTGACGGTCCTACCAGAAATTAAAGAAGAAGACGACCTCGGTGGTATTTTTGGCGAGTAGCCAGCTTGGACACAAGTGGTACGGTTTCTCTCTGCAGGACAGGTGTATTGTTAAAGGCAGAGGTTAGCACTTAACGCCAGGTGGACCTCCTACTTGTTCCGTAATCACGTAGTAAAATAAAAAAAAACACCTGAACCTTCAAACCTGAACACAGCAATACGAGCGATGAAACAGGTATATGGTGGTAGTACTTCCACGGACGAACCAAGGAGCACTACTACTAAAAACTTGTCAACATCCGAGCCATATTAAGTCTAAAGTCAGCACAATAAAGCTTATTTTACATTGAGAGCTTATCAGAAGCGACAAAAGCCTGTCCCTACCCTCGTTACACGAAGCACTGCCGATAATAGCCTCTGCTCGTAGTAATGAGAGCTCGAATCCACGAAATTCATATAGAGTTATAGAGGTGCTCACTGAAATTGTAGTAAGTACCCTACTAAGTATTACTAGGTCCCGCGGCTGGAGAAACGAAAATGAGATATATTTTTTAACAACATAGAAACACGCAAAAAGGAACTTATGGAATAGTGGTTGGACTACGATAAAAAAAAACGCAAAACGATGTACAGGATAGCAATTTGGTACACGCTTAGAGCATTGCAGACCTCCATACCGGAGTGCTCGATGGGTACACGGATACTTTACGTTAAAAATATAATCTTGAGCGGTAGTTCTTAAAAATATTCCCATGGGGGGGCAGTAATGACGTCATAATTTTTTTGTACGGGTTTTTTTCAGAAACCTATCGTATCGTAACCAAGAAATATTTTAAAACATATACCAAGTTCGGACTTTTCTAGGTAGGAGACGGCTTAGTTAAATTACACATGTGCGAAGCCAGGGCGGGTCGCTTGTTTAGTAGAAACGACGATTGAAAAGTAACCTCTTGATTTACATGAATTAAAAAACTTTAAATATAAATTTGACAAGGTCTTTCAACTATAGTCAAGTAAAAGAAACTCAAGAATATGCAAATCTCTTCAGAAAACTTACTTAGTTCTATTTCCGACCCGGCTCAAGCTCTAGTTTTACTTTTCAGACTAACTTTACTTATTTAAATATTTACTTTCAATTGTAGTTTTATTTACAACTTACTTCCATACTAAAATGTTCATAAATTCCTTCAGGGTAGGCAGCGCATCGGCAATACCCTGGGTGTTGCCGGTGTCTATAAGCGACGGTGACCACTTCACATCAGGTGGGCCGTATGCTAGTTTGCCTATTTTTTTAATAAAAAATAAAATAAAAAAATACTCAGAGAGTTCAATTAATAATAATGGCCAGTAAATCACTGTGTAGATTGATTTCGTTTTACATTTTTTAGTTACGATTAAGTTTATTGTAGTGCGATTGTAAGTACTTTGGTAAGAATCATTTTTGTTTATTTTATTTACTTATGTAACAAAATTACATAAAAAAGTAAATTATATTCATATCAAATACACTAAAAAATATAATAGGTAGGTACGTAAAAATTAAGGTTCCAATATCATAGTACTAGATTAGATTCCAATCAATTCAAAATACGGAACCCAGGTTGTGAAAAAGTAAATAATATTTATATAAACTACAGTAAACAATATAATAGTAAAACTCGAGGTCCCTATATCATAGTACTAGATTAGATTCCAACCAATTCAAAATACGGAACCCAGGGTGTGAAAAAAGTAAATAATATTTATTTAAAATACAGTAAAAAATATAATACGTAAACCTCAAGGTCCCTATATCATAGTACTAGATTAGATTCCAACCAATTCAAAATACGGAACCCAGGGTGTGCAAAAATTAAATAATATTTATATAAAAAACAATAAAAAATATAATACCTAAAACGTAAGGTCCCTATTATATCATGGTATTAGATTAGATTCCAACCATTTCAAAATACGGAACCCAGGGTGTGAAAAAAGTAAATAATATTTATTTAAAATACAGTAAAAAATATAATACGTAAAACTTAAGGTCCCTTTTATATCATAGAACGTACTAGATTAGATTCCAACCAATTCAAAATACGGAACCCAGGGTGTGAAAAAAGTAAATAATATTTATTTAAAATACAGTAAAAAATATAATACGTAAAACTTAAGGTCCCTTTTATATTATAGTACTAGATTAGATTCCAACCAATTCAAAATACGGAACCCAGGGTGTGAAAAAAGTAAATATTATTTATATAAAATACAGTAAAAAATATAACACGTAAAACTTAAGGTCCCTTTTATATCATAGTACTAGATTAGATTCTAACCAACTCAAAATACGGAACCCGGGGTGTGGTCGAATAGATCCAAAAGGAAAAACAGTATCTCGCAACCTGTGGATTGAAGCCCGCCGTGCGTGGGCTCAGGCACCTGTTACTCGGAGGATATTCACGTTTGATGTCTATAGAAGTATTTATTATACGGAGTATATATAGTACTCACCCTTCGCATAACTCGCAGAGAAAACGATGAAGTCTTCATATTTATTGTTGAAGCTTCACACGCTCACGAAAAAAACTAAGCTTTCGCTTTCTTGAACTAAGCCACTAAATACACTTACAAAACGATTTATCCCTCAAATAAGTGACAAAAATAAATTTACGTGGAATATTCCGAGGGATCTCTGAATTGGTGTCAAGTCAGCCCAGGATCTAGGATAAATATGCCTTAATATAATTATTTGTTAAGGAATTTCAGCTAATAGTTGATGTGGTATTTTTATAGTGAAGGATATAAGCGAGCGATGCTCAGGACGGTAGAATCGCGACTGATTACTACCCGAAGCTGAAACAGGGTGAAAAGGACAACAGACACATCACTAAACAAACGGTATATGCGCAAAACTCCACACGTAAATTCAAATCTACTGCGCTACGAATAAAGGATAAAATTGCATGTAGTGAAACTGAAAGTTATGAAGGATCTGTAGCTGCGTCTCCCTCTCACTTTCATCTGGTTGGACGGAACACACTAACAGGATGAATTGAATTTATGCATTTACTACGTGCAGAGTCTTCGATCTAACTACGCGAAAGATTTTTTCTTTTGATTTCCATTGCTTGTTATACACTACAATGCTATCTGAAATTCTTATAAAACCCGCAATGTTTTTGAAATCGAGTTGAAAGTTTTTGTGTAAGAGCCAAGGGAGGTCGTCTTTTATTCTGTCTTATCTCGTATTATTGTACGGCCAGATACAGTGAAAGCCTTTTGAAGGGCAAGTTGTCCGTGAATATGCCTGAACTTGGTCGTCTTCGATAAAACTCTTGCAGACGATAGAAATAATAAAGTAGACTTGGCAATCCGAACTTAGTTTAGCACATTGCGAGCAATATGACCAATTATGTAACTTAGTTAATTAGTTAACTAGTTACTTTATATAGATAGATTTACACTGAAAAAAAAAACAGTTCGAGTAACCCGAAAACCGATAAAAGTTACCGTTCTGCGAGGTTAAAATGGAGCCAACACATTAAACACGTTAGCATAACTGAAAAAAAAACAGTTAAAGTAAAACAGTTCATTTTACTGTCTTATCCGGACTGATGTTTAACCGTTGAAATTTAAATTACTGCCAGGATACGTTGTTATTATTGACCAAAAAGTTCCTGTAACTGTTTATACATATTTATTTACTGTTTGCTTCCTAACTGTTTTTTTGCAGTTGCCCCAACGGTGTAAATTAATTAGATCTCAATGAAAAATATGTTGTAGCAACTGTGTAACTTTTAACTGTGCACTTTTTGCACACAGTCAGATATTTTTTTGTAAGGGCGCTTTAGTCCTCTGCAAACAAACGAAGTTTGCTCCGATTTTGGATAATAATCTCATTAAATTAAATCAAAGTTTGTACACATTATCAATACCCTAACATTCACCGTGGTTTGTCAGTTTCTTATGAACTATTATGGTTTCCATATAACTATATTAAAGGTTTGTGTGGAAATCTTATAACACATGCTAGTTTAATTACCTATATATAATTTTATGAAAAACTTACAGACCACAGGTCTAGATATTATTAAGCAAACCTATGCTTTCATGTATTCCGTCCTTTACATTTTAAAGTCGTTAATCTGCCCTTATCAATATATTACGTACCGCGTGCTGGCTTACTAAAGTGATTTAAGTTATTTGAGAATATAGCCTATGCTTACCTTTTATAATTTATTTTACATAACAATTAGAACATTAAAGTCGAAGCGTTATTTAAGCGGACTAGACCAAATCCAATTTTAACCCAAAATTAATTTTAGATACGAGTGAAGTTAACTCGTAAACAATGTTATCTCAAATTAGAAGGGTTAACGTAGCAATAATGCCTTCAAGTTAATGGAGCTGCCCGAGAGGGGAGTAAATAGGTGCTATTCAGTTGGCAAGTCACCGGTGCGGGGTAAAGTCACACTTCACAATATTTCACATGTGGTGTTTTTCCTCGTATCGCGGGTTCTTTGCCTGAGCTATAGAGTATTCTGGCTATAGAAATTAATTATAATCCTGTAAAAAAGTGAACAGTATACTGAAACGATAGCCCGAACCAACCATAACATAACAATATTAAAAGGGGAACCGAATTTATTGGCCATTTTTTTTCTTATACTAGCAACAGATTCGTATTCTGTTATTCCAGGGTCCCACCGATAGATCAGATATCATAGAAATATTTGATATAAGATTTTTGAACCCTTGAAAACCCATATATAACCACCCACTGTCTGAATGCAGAGATACTCATCTAGTACTTTTACTACTAACCAAGGGTTGTTTATGAAGATAAGCTGTAAGACTCTCAAAAAGACTTGTTTTCTTTGCCATAATAATTTCAGTAGGTACATAGAATAATTTCAGTAGACACCTAGACACCTAGGTAGGTACCAACCTACCTATCTAAAGCTGAAATTTTCAGGCATGTGTGCGCACCTTAATCATTGGTGCCTGAAGCCTGAAGGTTGTCATTCATAAGGGCTCATATTGCGACGACGCCGACGGTAGTTAATTAAAATCGATATTTTATATTAATGTTACATGTGTAGAGACATTTATTTGATTCAGCACCTTTATTAAAACCACGTCTGGCTTTAGTTAGTAATCATCTGGTGCACCCTTTGTCACCAGTCTTTGCCTTTGATATGGTAACGACATCAATTTAAGTTTGCTGACATCTCGTTAGTTTGGTTGGAGCCAATGCGTAGATTAATTAATAGGCCAAGGACCCCTTCGACCTACAGAAAAACTATTGTTTATTTTACTCGTCATAGATAAGGTCATGAAAACTTTACTTTGACGACCACTGTGGCGCGGCGGGCGAACGTTCGCCTGTGTCGCAGGAGGTTTCGGGTTCGATTCCCGACTTGGAACAAATATTTGTGGGATCTGCAGATATTTGTTCAGGGTGTTCTGGGTATTTTCTATATATAATAAAAAATATCTATCTATGTATTTTTTTTTTTAAATATTTCTGTTGTCTAGTACCCATAACACAAGCTCTGCTTAGCTTGGGGATCTAGATAATTGTTGTGTGAACTGTCCAGCATTATTTTTTTATTTATTTTTATTTATTTACGTTTGGGAACGTGATTCTACATTTAAGTACTGATGTATTTTTCAGGCTCTTCAGTGGCGTGAAAGGCAAAACTGATATAATTTTTGCGTGGAGCACCTGAATAATCAGATCAAAAGGATGTCGCGGTCTCATCACACACTTCGTACACTGAAATCGGCCTAGAACTCACTATCTACGGGTGCTTCGAGTCAAATATTTTGGAATTAAGATATTTGATATTTTTTAATGGGCAAGATTACCAAAAACTTTTCCGGCAGAGGGCGCTGTGTGTTTGTTACCTGACAAAATATCTTGGTAAAAAAATTCCATTGCTTTTAAGATTTTCTATGCATCGGTTTGGTTTTGGCGAGCTTTTTAATAGATTTTGTGGTGTAATTCTACCTGGCGTATCGCCCAGTTGAAAGAGGAGTTGAAAATAAGAGGTGCATCGCTGCAAGGAAAGAAAGCCGAACTAGTCGAAACGTACATTTTAATTACCATTATACTAAGTTTAAGCTGTTTTCAGGACAACATTTTGGTTAAATTTGATTTTATTAATTCTAACATACACTTATTCGTCAAATGTTAGTTAAATTTAGTGATAAAAATGATAAAAAAATGATCTAAAACAAAGGAGAATGTTCAGTAACATTCAAACTGCGCATATAATGGATTATCTACTTAGTAAGAGACATGTTTCATAGTAATACCTGTTATCTTAGAAGTGGTCTTATATAGTCAGTTTCTGTGAAGTGTTTTTCACATAATCTCGAAAAATCACTTGATTTATAATAAAGTCTTCTCAATGCTTTTTTCCACTTTCTCCTTAATGCTAAATCACTTCGGAATTTGTGTACACCTATTTCTGCACGTGCAAAAGCTACACAACGAGCCATATTTCAAGTATTACGAGTAAACAAGTTAAAAACCATATAATTTCAATGTAGATTGATAGTTCGCAGGTAACAAACATTTGGCGCCCTCTACATGGAACTAATTGACAGTGGTCTTCCCCATTGGTTCTGTAAGAATAAAACATATATGAAATATATATGAAAATACCTTGTTTCGCACTCGTTTTGAATGAGATCTCACGAACCCTACGATATTTCAAGATGCATTAATAGTAGGTAATAACTATTTTATCAAACTGTAACGGCTGTTTTTTGATAAGTAAGTAAGTTCTTTCATTTTCTAACTTTCCTGAACTTTACTGAGTTAGATAGTAAGTAAGTAAAGCATTTATTGAATAAACCAATGTCGGTGGCGGATTTGCAGTCTTGGCTACCCTAGGCGCCTGGCCATGTAGTAGGTAAGTACCAGCCGCCCCTTTCTCATGGATACCTAGACTATAATGAATTTACTTTATTGCCAACTTTTATCGAAATACGCGAGCCTTTTGAATATTTAGGTACCTACTTTGATTTATTTATTGTTATCATCAGTGTTTTTTTTGCCAAGAAGACCGGCCAGATATTAGGCCCCTTTATAGGATATTAGGACGCCCTAGGCCCGGTCTTACTGGGCCTTAGGGCAAATCCGCCACTGACCAATGTACATATTAAAATGAAGCTCTGACTCCTAAACTAGGGGCTACCTATAGTGATTGAAGTTGACGGCTAGATGTCTCTTACATCAGGTGGGCCTCTGCTTGTTCCGTCATTTCAAGATGTATAAAAAACACGAAAGTAGAGGTAGATAGATTCCTAGTTACTCTAGTGCTTTCCATTCCTGTTCAAAACACACCCACCCTTAATCTGCGTATAGGTACGTGAACTAACGTCATCCACCATTCAGAATCATAAAAATGTATTCCCTAACAGGTAGCTTTTAAAGTTCATTTTGGTGTGTTTGTGTATTTCAGAATAGTAATAAGGCTGTCAGGTGGAGACAAGGGTAGTAGTAGCAGGTTCTCGTGAAGGCTACATTTATATAGAAAGCAGGCGCTTACAGCCATGAACCCATGTACTACGACTGACATTGTTTACGTTCACGTGCAAAGCAGGCACCAGTTTCCGGACTTGCTAAACGCCTGCCGGCGAATTATTGGGTCTGGTGGCCCCATACATAATATATAATACTAGCGTATGGATCTGGCATTATTTTTTAACCGCTCGTTTAGGAGACCGATGCCTGTACCGGCTTGGTAGGAGTTCTCAACTTCTCACCCAATGTACCTACGCGAGTTCTTACCAATAGTAGGTACCATTACCAATTTTTGCCGCAAATCCAATAATACGGAATACTTTGTAATACCCAGTGCAAAGTTGTAATTAGTTGCATTGCTGTGTTCCGGTTTGAAGGGTATGGGTGCCGGTGAAATTACAGGCACATGAAACTTTTCATCTGTACCTATGTCTCAGGGTGGCGGGCGCAGTGCAATGCCGCGTAGGAGCGTCTTGAGGGAACATCAGCTAAACATCAGGTGGGGCATAGTGCTTGTTCCGTCCGACATTCAATCACTTGTTTTTATGTAAATGTGGCCAAATAGTATGTATACATACACAATAATATACTTTCAAATATACACTGCTTTTGTTTATCCATTTCCGATGTGTCGGATACAGTGTTGTGTTTGTGAGGTAGGTACCTAGTACTTAAATTGAAAGGAAGGAATTTGAATGTTTTGGACATTAGAGAAAGTCTTTGTTTATTTTCTAACAAGTAAATAATGTTCTTCTAATGTAATTAAATTTCAAGTGACAAAAACAACTGATACACCTACCTAGTTATAATTCACAGGGTGTAATTACGGAGAACATTATATCCCAGGGCTTTATGTGTGATACAGGATGTGCTAACTTCAAATTCACATGCAGACATCGCAATTTTTCTATTCTAAATATCGGTAGGTAACTACTTACCATCTTATAATAATAACAGTAGTAGGTATGTGGCTACTTTCAGTCGTATTTTAGATACTATAGGTATTAGAGTACTATCTACCCATACGGGCCACATATTCTCGTCACGGATACCGCAATGTCTCAAGACCTTAGAGAATGTGGCCTGCTCAAGACAAAAAAGTCTATAATCCAATGCGTGTTGCCAGTGACGGCACTGAAAAGTGCGGCCGCTAACTATTGGCCGCGTAGGAAAGCTCAAAGTTGCGCAGCGGGCTATGGACAGAGCTATGCGCAGAGTTTCACTATGGATATGGATAGAATCCAGAATTGTGTATACGGGGCTAAACAAGAAGAAAAGGGGCTAGTTCTAGCCCCTAAGGGACTAAATTGGCATCCCTGCTAACTGCCACCCAGTCGGCGCCGTAGCTTGAGCTTGGTGATGGTGTGTTGTTGTCTCTATCGCACGCTTCCGCGCTCTCTCTCTCGCTCGGCGGCGCGTGAGCCATGTGACGTCGTGCAGCTGGCATAGTAAAGTGTACAGTTCAGTTGCTGTGCAGATGGAGGAGACGGCTTCACCATTATGTATAAAAAATGAATCACTTCCAGAGCCTGCGACATTCGTCAAGTTATTACCTTATATATCACGATAAAACTAAAATCTGGCGCAAACAGATTATTAATTATTTTATTTTATTTTATTTTCAGCCCATATTGTCCCACTGCAGGGCAAAGGCCGCCCTCCCTTTTTTCCAGTTCTCTCTGTCCCTTGCTGCAGTAGGCTAGTCTGGTAGGTGCACATCCAACTCGTCACGCCATCTCCGAGGTGGTCTGCCGCGCAGGCGTCTTGCGTTAGGAACACAATCAGTAGTGGATTTTGCCCATAGATCTTCCGACATGCGGCAGACGTGGCCCAATCCCACTTGAGCTGGGCTGATTTTTTGCTGACATCGTAAACCTTTGTTTGCGAGCGCAGAATTGAATTTCTAATTCGGTCTGTTAGTCGCACACCTAAAATACTGCGCTCCATAGCCTGCTGACACACCTCGAGTCTGGACCTTTGCTGAATTGTCAAATACCAAGTCTGTGCACTGTATGTGAGGATGGGGAGAACGCACACATCCATGAGTTTGCGTTTAAGGCATAGAGGAAGTTCGCCTTTCATTAGATGTTTCATCGACCAATATTTCCTCCAAGCGTTTTCGGTAGGTACGTCGAGCAACTTTTTTATCTTGTCGCGCTTGGAAGGAGACAATTTGGCCGAGATACACATGCCAGTAAAATATTACATTATATTCAACTCGTGCACGTATACTTTTGTTTGAGTTTTTGATGCGAAACATCTTTCCTCTCGCTTTTCTGCAATCTGTGGGAGTGATTTCGTGAAAAGGGACGGAAGTGTGTAACAGGAAGCGCGCATTTTTCCGAAAGGTTTGTGCTACGAGTATCAGCCATTTTGCTTAGTATATAGTACCAAGGAGGTGAGATGTCAGATATTACACATCATATGCGACCATCGAGCCGGTACAGAGGCCTGCAATGCTCTAAGTATGCGATTACTGTAAGGATCGATCTTTTTTTTGCCACCATTTAATCAAAATCAAAATCACTTAATCCAATCTAGGTAGATACTTACCTACTTACGTAAAACTCTATTAATTTTGATATAGTTTTAGGAATGTCCTATTTAACTATTCACAAACAGATAATTCGATATTTTCTAATACTGAACAATATTATTCCAAATCGGTTGTGATTATTGTCGATTTCCTTCGATCACGCGATGGAGCTATTAGTACCATTCAGATAAAATAAAACTGGAATTGGGTAAACGGTCCTTGAAAGCCTTATTAACGTCTAATTGCGATTATTATGTGATTACAGAATTAACTGGAGTATTAGGTACCTATATATTTAGGGTCGACATGTGAAAGTTGAAAAGACGTATAAAGACACCCAAGTACCAGCTGTTTCGCTTTGTCTCCCTACAGAGAAGAGCCATTAGAATCATCGGCGACCCCATGCTCTCCGATACTCAAGAACCGCTTAGTCAACGCAGAGTCATTGGATCTCTTTGCGTGTTCTGCCGCCTCTACAACGGGGAATGCTCTGACGAGCTTTTCGATCTCATCCCCGCATCTAGATTTTACCACCGCTCTTCCCGGCACCGTGACAAAGCTCATCCAAACATCATAGAGCCCGGGTTTCTCGTACAACTCGTTTCTCGAGGTCATTTCTTCTCTATAGGTTACATTTCGGTGAATGCTCCCAGGAACTTCACGATCTGAACCCACCATCTCCTTTTCATCATAGGACGCTGCAGGTCCTATAATGAAAAGGAGATGGTGAAACATTTGCACCGGCAAACATCGGCTTTTCGAAACAAAAATATGATTGCAAGTGATTGGAGAAGCGACATTTAACCATGACCGACGAGTGCCGAGGCATATTATTTTCAAGTAGTACTAGGTGAATACTGCTGTCCATTCAAGCGGGAAAACCTCAAATGGAAGCTCATTTCATAGTTTATAGGTCACATCGTCACTTACCTACAGGTGAGATCGTGGTCAAACAAAGGTCTATCAAAGTAAAAGAAAAAAACAGACGTCGGTTGTGTATTCCACTCCTTAGCAGTTCGCATTATAAAGGTATAACTGAAACGTCTAGTGCGAATAAAAGGTATACTAATGAGGTAATTATGGTACCGAGCCGTACACCTGCACGTCCTATGATGAAAAGGAGATGGTGGGTTCAGATCGTGAAGTTCCTGCTTAGCTCGCGCTGTGGAAAAGTATCTCTCCACAATCTCTGCTCATCGTCCTGTCGTGGACATCAAACGGCTCATATGATGATGATGATCTAGGGATAAAAGCCCGATTAGCCGGACAACTAGCAGCCTTAATAGGTTACAAGCTAAACGATATAAAATAGTTTGAAAATAAATTAGCAAGTCGGAGTGGGTTTTTCAGCAATCGAGCCTAATTAGTAGCTAATTAGAAAAAGTTACATTTCGAGAATGTTGGCTGAAGTGTTTGGAATACTTAGTTTGAGAGCGTGCAGAAGTTTCGTGGTTTTACAAGAATTGCAATAACGTAGTTTTGACAAATTGCAAACTAACATGCGAGTGTAAAGAAAACCGTTTTTTTTTACTACGTTAACTAAGGTACGTGCTGATTGCCCACCTGATGTAACATCTGCCTTTGGCAATGCATTACCTCATAGGTCACGTCTCCCTAGGATGCACCTATGTGGCATTGCACTGCGCCTGCCACCCTGAGACATAAAGATGAAAAGTCTCATGTGCTTGTAATTTCACCGGCACCCATACCCTTCACACAGGGACATAGCAAACAGCAATGTTTCATACGTCTCTTAATATTTTATTTTCAAATTGTTCTGTCCCAAATTATTGGCAGTCTCCCACCACCCAATTATTAAATAAAGAAGATGATTTATACCTTGTTTATATAAAAGCTATGGCTTGGTTACCCCCGCGTCACACATTAAATAATAGTTACTACGTAACACGTGCCAAGTAACAGATAGCATTGGGAGACATATTTTTTTTGTCACATAAATATAACTTAGTTAGTGCTAAATAAACAACTTGTGATAAAAAATACAGAAAGATATGAATCATTTCGTTTCTACTCAGCTTGAAACGAACCACACGGGGGGGTAACGAATAAGTCTGCGCCGTCTGTGCTTATTGAAGATGTCTTGTTCATTTGTTGCCTGATTCTTCTAGGTTTGGTCGCGTTGGAACAAAAGTAAAAAAAGACTTTTCAAAATGATCCTTGTGATTGCAATGAATAAAATATTTTTACTTTGACTATGACGTACAATAGTACGTCATAGTCAAAGTAAAAATATTCTTCTTTTTATTAAGTGGTTAGTCAGTGGTTAGTCTATTACTAACCACTTTAACCTGCTCACCTTGATAAGAACCGACCTTTTCAACAAAATATTGTGGTTCGATGGGTTTTCATAAATCTTTAAATATTTTCAACATATCCGACCAACAACCTCCTTATTTTTGTCTTCTTTTAAAATTACCTGTCTCCAACCTTTTCCGGCCTAAGAATAGACCCCTCCTTTTCCTCCCATGGATGTCGTTAAAGTCGACTAAAGGACTACCCGGACTTGTTAGTAATATTTGTTGGTATAAGATTTGTCCTGCCTTATTAAGGAATGCGTTATTACTGGAATAAAATGTTAGCCGAGTCAGTCATGGGAAGCAATAAATAAATAAATAAATAATGCTGGACAGTTCACACAACATTCTCTAGCCCCAAGCTAAGCAGAGAATGGGTACTAGATAACTGATATACTTAATACAATACATTAGGCATTAGCAATGGCGGCGATGACCTCACCACTTGCCACGTCTATATTCCCACGATGGTGCAACCCACGGTGAAAAGAGGCCTTTTGAGGCTCTACCTACCCCTTCGGGGGAAAAGGCGTGTGTCTATGTATTTACGTATTTCCAACTATAATAGTGTGATTTACTTTTCTAGAAAACGTTGAAATCCTGGAATTTCCCTTGATGATATTTACAAACATCCTGTTTATAAATGTGAGTCATCATTATATGGGTACGTTTTCCATTACTTTATTAACTGTTTTAATTAAAACTATGGCTTCTTGTGAATTCCCATGTAAATACTACTAATGGCCACGGCGCTAGACCAAGGTCACTCGACTGTCTATGATACTCTGGGGAGAATATAGCATATACTAGCAGATCACCCCGACTTCGCACGCGTAGTGTCGGGATAAAAAGCAGTCAACCCTCAGACGGTTTATTCACGTTGTCCACGTTGAGCTTGTCCACGTTAACGTGGACAACGGGAATAGACATATAGTCCGACCAGAAAGAGTAGAAAATAAATGAGGGCGCCACTATCGTTTACATGGTATCACCATATACTATGGCGAAATGTTTTGATACTTGATATTTTTGAATATATAAAACACATTGCAGTTCTCATTTTAATAAATTTTACAAATAATATTTATGCTCATCACATTAAGGAATAAGAATCAAACCACTATCTTAGAGTAAACTAAAGTAAAATTGAGTTTTAATATATAATGCATTATTGGTATCCAAACCAGTCCTATGACACTAGGTAGAAACACCTAGAAAGAAAGTAAAAATATTTTGTATACTCAGAGGGGAAAAAACCACAGTACCTAGACAATTTTGTTAAATAGTAATATAATACTAAATAATACATAAATCACTCTAATGACTCAAAATCAAGATACTCAGTGCCCGACATCGATTCTTCTTGTGGTAGAATATAATTAGAAGTTCCTGCCATACCATGATTTTCATCTTCACTCTCAGATTCCTCGCAAGAGCTTTCATCACAGAGTTGTATTATACCAGCTGCTCAATGTTTTGGTACATTGTTCGACTTCGCTCATAGTATTCCTTTTCGATTTGTTTCACATGTTCACAGCATCGCTTCCAGTCAGTTTGAGTAATGGTGTTGAATGACTCCTCAGTCAATTCTTTGATATATGAAGCTCCTACATTGCGTGAGGCTACTTTAGATTTTACTTGAGCCCATATAAGTTCTATGGGGTTTAGTTCGCAGTGGTAGGGGGGCAGCCTGACTACTGTGTGTCCATACTCCGAGAGCAACTCATCTATTTCATAGACAGGTATCTATGTTTCTCAGCCAAAGCAAGCAACATTAGTTTCCTTAAATTTTCATAAAAAAGAATATTATTTTCAGTCAACCATAGTTATTATTCTCATTAACAATCCTCCATAAAGTGCTTTCCGATTTTCCTGCAAAAACATAAGCAGGTAAAGTATCAAAAATAAAGAATTGCACTACAAAATACGATTAAATGGGACAAAGATCAACAAAGACTAATTAGTGATTCACAAGGATTTTGGATGGATTTACACGATTCGTTTAGTAAATTATAACAGTTTACGTCCAGTTTTATTCTTTTTACCAGCTACTTACCGGTCAAATAAGCTGTTCGTTTATAACCGTCTACTAATTCAGCCAGCAGCGTCCAGGCTTGATACTCAGCCAAACATCTCTTATACACTTTGTAAATAATGTCACGAGCCCCACTGCGTATAGTTTTATTCATATTGCTAATATTTTACGATTTATACGATTTATTTTCTTTTGTTTAGAGAAATAAAAACATCAACAACAAATCAAAACAAACAATTCGAATACACGCGCTCGACTGAAGTTGCAGTGTTTCCGCTAGCGGAAAATTATTCTGGTTAGTCCAACAAATATTTAAATATGATTTCAAGAAATTACCTTTATATGTCTATTTTTTAAAATTCTGTATATTCTATTGTAATGAAAATAAATCAACATACATAAATCACATCATACCTACCTATATAAATACCAATATGTGCATAATTTAATTTTGCATATAAAAGCTGAATCTGGCGACAAATTCACTACAGCGGCCACACTGGCTTATCATAAAGAGTTGCCAGTTTATAGTAAATTTTAGTTCCTTGATAATTAATTTCTACTCTTTATGGTCGGACTGTACGCAAATTGCCATATAATAAAAAAAAAGAAAAAACTAGAAAAAACAAAAAAAAGGCGGCCAAGTGTGAGTCGGACTCGCCCATGAAGGGTTCCGTAGCAGCAAGTATCATAATATAAAAGTTCTTGGATGGATTACGATTTAAGACGTATTAAAAAAAAACTACTTACTAGATCTCGGTCAAACCAATTTTCGTTGGAAGTTTACATGGTACATAATTTTTTTGTTAGTTTTGTCATTCTCTTATTTTAGAAGTTATGGGGGGGACACATACTTTTTACCACTTTGGAAGTGTCTCTCGCGCAAACTATACAGTTAAGAAAAAAAAAATATTAGAAACCTCAATATAATTTTTGAAGACGTACGTGTGGGTTTGATGTTTTTTTTTTTAGTTTCAGTTCTAAGTATGGGGAACCCCAAAAATTTAGGTACTGGTTTTTTTTCTATTTGTTTGTGAAATTCTTAATGCGGTTCACAGAATACATCTACTTACCAAGTTTCAACAGCCTAGCTCTTATAGTTTCGGAAAAAAGTGGCTGTGACATACACGGACAGACAGACAGACATGACGAATCTATAAGGGTTCCGTAATTTTTGGTTACGGAACCCTAAAAACACTGTTAATTCTGTCTGATAATCTACTGTTAATATGTTCAGATGTTTTATTTATTTATTTCGTACTTATATTATGTATTTATGTATTATAGGTTAGACTGTATGTACAGTGGTGGAATTAAAATGTTCGTCACCTTAGGGCCTATTTTTTGTTGTTCAATGCAAAAAGCATAGGTACTGCTTTACCGACATAGTATTGCAATGGTACTGTTTTACCGACACAGTATTGTCAATATTACGAAAATAACTTTCAGTTACCATGACAACGGATAATAGCAGCGATTGAATAACAGATAGTCTACGAATAAAATGACAAAGCTTCTGGCTAAGTCATTATAAAACTGGCCAAGTGCGCATCGGACCTCGCGCATTCAGGTTTCCGTCGTAGAAACTATTATATAATTTGTGGTTCCGTAACAAATGTAGAAGTTATAAATTGCCTAAGTTTAGTTAATTTAGAAATATGAGAAAATTCTCAAAATGTTTCTATTTTCTAAAATATTATAATTTTTTGGTAAAATATTCATACTAAGTATGCAGAATATTAAAAAAAAACTAGTTCGTGGGTTAAATGGAAATTAAATTGAACTTAGTAACAAAAATACATTATTATTCTACTTAATAGGCTCTAAAATTATACGCCACATGCTAGGGTACGACAGATTTATTTTTCCCTCCCCACTTTAACTTGTACGGGAAACATACTTCAAAATAATTTTTGGTTATCATTTTTGGGTTTGGGTCAGTAAGATACATATATAATACAAATATGAATACTTCAATGGTTTAGCCGCTATAGACCCGTGTGATAGAGAGACGGACAGACGGATGAGCGAGGGCAATAGGGCTTCTTTGGCCTCTTTGGGTACGGGACCCTAAAAAAGTCGTTCCAAACTTAAACAAGCAACTGATCAAAGGTGTGCGAATTTGATCTTTATAATAAACATTTAAATTATGGTTTTCTATACAGCAGTCTGCTACGTAGAATAGTTGGAAAAGGTAATATGTGCTCGCGACAAGCTAAGGGGATTCCTTTGAAAACTGACGAACGTTTTCATTCCGCCACTGTACCTATACGTATACTTTTATTTATTAATTTGATCTACTCGTACACCACCGTCCTTTATCGTTCTCGACAATTCTAGTACATCCCACAAAGTTGTCTGAAAGAGATCGCTCTCAGCGATATGACCGCCCATTGTACTTCCATACTTGTTGGATTGTTTTGTGTTAATTTTGATGTGGTGTGCTTTAAAGATATAATAAATTTAGTTACAGAAAGAATAATACAAGTAAAACAAGAAGGCACGAAGAAAAAAAAATACGTTTGAAATATCTGTGCTACCTGAAGACCGCTGCTAACGATATAAAGGTAGCTCAACTGATCCAAATTACTACCAGACATCATAATCATCATCATCAACCTACTGCAGTCCACTGCTGGACATAGGTCTCTCCCATGGCGCGCCACTGAGCCTGGTCTTCGGCTCTCCTCATTCAGTTTCTGCCAGCCACCACGCGCAAGTCGTCGCTCCACCTATAGCCAGAGGGTGCCCTACACTACGTTTGCCTAGACGCGGTCTCCACTCAAGAACTCGACTTTTTTGAGATGTTAGTTATTGTTATAAAAAACAGGCAGCGCAATATGGCGGCCGACTCTTTCTGCCATTTTCGTAAAGAGACGTCGTCTACTTTTATTTTATTTCTTTTCCTAGTGCTTTTTGAGTTATTTGTGTTATTTTGGTGGCATTTTAATGGAAGTGATTTGCGTGACTTTTAAAATTGGTGGAAATTGTCTACCAAAGTTTTAGTAAAACGGCCACCGTTTTTCTTATACATGACTTGACTTCGACTTTCATTGACCACTTGGAAGGCAAATGTACAAGCCGTGCGGCGCAAATTATAAAGAAAAAAAATTGTGGCCCTTAGTGTCGATGTTACCTTGCGCAATATTGTTCATAAGTCAAAAAATGGTGGCCCTTAGTGTCGATGTTACCTTGCGCAATATTGTTCATAAGTCAAAAAATGGTGGCCCTTAGTGTCGATGTTACCTTGCGCAATATTGTTCATAAGTCAAAAAATGGTGGCCCTTAGTGTCGATGTTACCTTGCGCAATATTGTTCATAAGTCAAAAAATGGTGGCCCTTAGTGTCGATGTTACCTTGCGCAATATTGTTCATAAGTCAAAAAATGGTGGCCCTTAGTGTCGATGTTACCTTGCGCAATATTGTTCATAAGTAAAAAAATATATTAACAGGCACAAGTGCTTATAGGTACTCATGTTTTTAAGACATATTTAATGTCTGGAATACGAATAATTATGTGGCTTACCGATTAAATGGCGAGACGAGGAGAAATCTAATTATACTTTTCACTAGAAACGGGATATTTAGGTACTATGATTTTTGAGTTTTAATTGTTCCCGATATTATATCATATCCAATATCATGATAAATGTCTCGTTTCTAGTGAAAAGTATGTAAATAACCATGATAGTTTCAAAAGTAAAATATAATTATATCGACTGACATCGTGCGAAAAAAAATGCGAGCACATGATCGCAATATTATCATCAGATCCTGGTAACGGATGCACCAATTTCCACCAAACATAGCTAACAATACTTCTAGTCACGGTTCAAACTAAAAACAACTACCTAACTATCTTTAATTTCCCATCTATGTACTAGCCATTTTGCTTTATATCTTTTCCATTTCCCGCACTTACGCCTCTGGCCATGGCCTCTATTGCGTACGGAAGGTCAGCGAGATTCCAGAGTATTTTTACGTCAGTCGAGTGTCTGGGCCACATTCACATAGAATACAAAACCCATCCTAGAAAAAACTGACAACCTGCGCTAAGAGGCTTTTGACGATGAATTTAATTTTTACATACATTCATACATAGGTACACACGTCTTTTTCCCCGAAGGGGTAAGCATATCCTCAATGGGCCTCTTAGTCTTACTATTAGTAAGTCTATTGGGAATGAAATACCCAGTAGTTCTACTGGTAAGACTACTCGGTAAGACTTCTGGGATTTGGCCCTTTTCACATTGGGTTGCACTGCACCTTACAAGCTTTTATTTAACTTACAATGTTTGTATGTAAATATGTATGTATTGTACTAAATCTTACAACAGAATTTTAAAACCTCAACTGATTGAGATGAAATTTTGCATACCTGTCAAGTTCCGATGACAGTACAATATGATGGTGACAGCTAGTGATCTGATAATGGAGACGGAAGGTAGACAACGGAACTTCTCGATGGATAGGTAATAGTAGACTGGCTGGTTTAGGTAATATTTTGTATACCTAAGTATATCAATTATCTAGTAGATAACCATAGCAGCACAAGATATGCTTAGCTTGGGGCTAGATAATGCTGTGTGAACTGGCCAGCATTATTTATTTATTTATTTATTTTATACATACAGCAGCCTAATTCCGTCAGTTTCTAACTCATTAAAGTTCAGGTAAGTTAGAAAGTGACAGAATAGCGCTCGCAGAATGAAAGGTAAGGCAAAAACACGAAAAACATTTATTTGTCACGTGAAAAACCGTCGCATCACAGAATCATACGTTCATTGAAGATAAAGTCTTTGCCGACATTTAGGTGAAAGAAAAAGTACAACATTCTAAGTCGTTTAGTTGAATCAAATTTTCAGTAGAAAAAGCTGCACATTGTTGTTTTTTTCACATGGTTAATGAACAGGTAGGACATTTCTGTACGTTCACTTTACATATAAAAGGTCAACGAATGATATTTATTTTGTTCAGCACATAAAATTGACTCCTCTATGAAGAGAAAGCCTCCAAATAAGACCAATCAGCTGCTGTACAAATACAAAAATACAAATACAAATATATTTATTTCGTCAGAATTTTAGGTAGGTACAAGACAGGTGTATACGCCTTAACATGCTTTCTACTTAAATGTGGGTCCATTGGTGTCACTACCGCACATTTCCGTAGTTTTCCAAGCCGTTTCCGTAGTTTTCCTGTCTTTTCTCTGGAAGCCGTTGGCTTGGCTCTTAATTTCTTAATTTGTTTGGTGATTGCTGCCAACAAAAGCTTCAAAGTCAGACGCTCCAAAGATGGACCGCGCAGGCATAATAAATGTGCCCTAATTAATCATAATTTAACGATCCGATTAGATTATTTGTATTAGTAACATATTTTAAGGTCTGCGAACAGTGTCTGACATACAACTAAAAAAAAATGGCATTGCACTGGGCCCGCCACTAAGACAAAGATGAAAAGTCTCATGTGCCATTCGATCAAGTATTCTTGATCGAAGCATGTGCCTGTACCTCTATCGACAACCGCAATGCGAGCACTACTGCTTTGCGGCAGAAATATATATTGTGGTAGTACTACCCCGGATGAACTCTTTCACAAAAAAGCTCTACTACTACTAAATCAGCCTTAAATCAGTTCAGTCCTTTTTACTCGCAACTTTTAACTTGCAAATGGAAAAATCTTGACATAGCTTTGACCTCAAAGGAAGTAGGTACCTGCGATCCCTCGGGCTTTGTGACTTTGATTAATCACCTGATAATGAAGCCACCTAAATTAGGGGAAGTCTGGCCTAAAAACGGTACATTTTGATTAAAAACTTTTTATAGCAATTTGTTTTAATGAAAGGCACATATATGCGTAGGTACGTAAACCCTATAGTACGAGATCTCACGACCAAAACCATGTCGCATCGTTTTACGGCCAAAACTGTATAATACCGTTAGAGTACATGAATCTGAACCCGGCTAAGTCGGCAGTACCGGCTAGAAACGTCGCAGTTTTATGGGGGGGCATTTCTGCTACGTTAAAAAAAATAGGCAAACAGTTTTATCACAATATGTCTGATAATAAAAATGTACATAAGTTTCGTCATTTTATTACGAAAAAATTTGTTTTCAGACATTTTGCGCGTCACATGTGGCCTAAGCGCATTTTCAAAAATGTCAAAAAAATTACCCGACCTGTCTCATACCAGCTTAGTTTATTTTTTTATATACTTTTGTATGGCTGCCAGTCTTTTGAAAAAATCGTTTTCTGACATTTTAAATGTCACCATAAACTCCAAAAACGAAGAGAAGATATTGAAGATCTGGTACTGGAGAGTGATTTTTATGATGACGACGACTACGATGACGAGTACGACAGTGATTAAAAACGACGCTATTTTTTTAATAAACAGTATTTTCCAAACGTTATCCCAACCCTTTTGTCCAATTTATTAAAAATTACCTTCAATTTTAGTTCGATGGTTTCGATTAAGCTCTTTATCGATCCTCATCTAAGAATTTGCGAGTTGCAGCTTATTCATTTGTTTAACAAACGTAAATACGCCACAATACGATTTTTTAATAATTTCTGACTCGAAATGTTGTCTGATTAATGAAGTACGACAGTAAATTTGTCTGATATAATTTTTTTCTACATCCAGGCATCTTTTTTCATGATGTAGAACAGTTTTCAGACAGAATGCTATGGGAAATATCGGTAAAAATTTTCAACACGTTCAAAATGGTTTCAACACATAAGATGCTCACACTATCTTCTGAAAAATGATTAATTCGCATCAACGGACCAATGTTCACTTGAAAACGAGATTCTCAGACGGTTTGCTATAGGTTTTTTTTTTGCCTCATTTTTAATTTTCTCAATTGGTCTCCTGGGTACTTGCGACGCTTGTGGTGTCTGAAAATTGTGTTTTAAGTATCTAAAATTTATCGTTCAACTACATTCTGAAAATCAGACAGATTACTATGAAACAGTTCGGTAATTTTTTTTGACATCTTCAAAAATGCGGTCAGGTCAGACGAGACGCAAAAAAATTCTGAAATTAGGCTTTTTGCAATCAGAATCACCAAATCTATCGATTTTATACAGTTTTGATCGTAAAACGATATGGTAAAAATTTTGGTCGTGGGCTCTCTTACTATTAGACAAACTCGATGTAGATTATTGGGAAAAAACTGTTTTATTTTTAAATATATCAATATTGATTTATATTTGTACAAGTTAGTGTCAAAAAAACAATACCTTTAGGTATAGCTTTGTACCTAAGTAATAGTGGTTTGTTTGTATTTTGTCGACATCGAGTCCCTGCGCAACATATTCGCGCATCTAATACTGAAGTCAAAACGGACTCAATTCCTGTCGCGTGTTGGAGTTTACACACACCATTTTTGAATAGATTTTCATATAAGACTCCCGGTACCTACGCAAATAGATGGGGAGTAAAACCGTAAATCGAGAGTTAACAAAAAGCGAAGTCCATTATGTTTTCCCGCTGCGCCACATATTCGCGCATCTTATAGTGAACTGGACTGGAGCAATCTCCAGTTGCGCGTCGGAGCTGACACACACACCAGTTTTTAACCCCCGACGCAAAAAGAGGGGTGTTTTAATTTTCACCGCTATGTGTTGTCTGTCTGTGGCACCGTAGCACAGGTTTTCCGATTTTAATGGTTTTTTTTTTTAATTTGAAAGCATGTTTTTATGCGATGGTTCTTAGACATTTTCTATCAAAATTGGTTCAACCGTTTCATTGCGTTCATGGTATTTAAAAAACTTATATATTTTTGCGTTTTTCATAAAACCCCCGGTAAGTCAACGTAGGTACGTAGGTACAACGCAGAATCGAACTAAAAATAGTAATAGATAGGAAACTCACTAAAGACAACTTTAACGAAATAATAGAAGATGATAAAGTTAGATCAACCCCTCCGAGCAAGATCAAAGTAGATCAAAGAGTTTAGACGTAGGTACTTCCTATAATATTTATTTCATACGACAGTGTCCGTACCTAAGTTACCAAAGTTGCTCTCCTGCCTACCTCAGAAGAAATCGTGTCCACGGGCGCTAAGTGTACAATTTACGAGGTACGTGTCGGCTCAGCGGAAGCGATAAATCTTTAATTTCTGCGCGTACCTTTATACTGGTAATACCTCATAATCTGTGCGACCATTTTGGGTAAGGCGTTTTACCGAAATAATCGAAAATATAGAACGTGCGTTGGTTGGTACCCATCGACGTAAATAAAATGAATGGACGGGCCTTAGGGAACGATAGTTTTGAAGCTTCTAAACAGACCTAGCTAGTATACTTCGCTTCAGTCAGTCTTTGTCACGGCAACGAGTGACAGCTATGCTGAAAAATACCAAAATTAGATACCTTGGTAATACAATGCCTTCCTGTGCTTTTCTGCAAGTGCAAACAACACAAGAAATACAAATAAAGCTTCAGGCATCGCATTTAATTCGTAAGTAAAGGTTTTGTAATATAATTTTCATCAATTGATAAAAAACTTATAAATCGTCGTGTGGTAGGAAAACTACATAACTAACACATTTTGCGAAATCGACTTTATTGCATGGTTATGATGGCCCATACACGTCGATGGACACGTCTTGCTCTAGAGGACGAGCGACAAGGAGGACTACGCCCCAGGGTATTATCTCAATGTTCCCCACTCTGAATTAAAGTTAACAGACACAAGTTTATACTCGTAGATAGTTTTAATTTTAGTCGACATACCTTTTTCTTTTTGATACTTAGAATTATTGTGTTCCACAATTTTTTTTCATTTTGTTGATTTTATAAGCATTAGTCGTATGATGTTTGTTATGTCATTTACTTTGAATTTATAAGTCTGCTAAAATAATGTAGGTGTTTCAGTAGTTTTCTAATATTCAGTCTTGATAAAAAGAAATGATTATAAGTTGGTTTTATTTTAAAATGTATTTTAATATTATATAAATCTATACCCATGGATAGGATTGTCATATTCAAATAAGTAAATAATAGATCATTTCAATTATTCAAAACTTTGGCGAGGGAAAAATACATAGTCGTTTTTTTATTTTTTTCTCTTAATCAAAAGAACTAAAATGTATTATCATTAAATTCGAAAATAGATACAGTACCAATCTATAACATATCAAAACACGGACTGAAAAATTAGTTACGATAAAAAAGTTATTGCCATTTTTGACGCAATAAAACAGTAAAACCCCTTTTTTCTCGCGATGTTGGTTTTGTTGTTGTTATTACTTATTTAGTTTTTCAACTACAGCGACGAAATATTTGACAAGACTTCACGCATGACGGATGGTCCGGTACAGACTGCAAAAAAATCTGATGCCTAAGGGGTATCGTATTGATTTAGAATTGTAATTTGCATTATTTACGTCAAAACATTGCTTAGCACGTCGCTTTACGTAATTGCATATAATATGTAATGGCATGTTAATTAACCTTATAGCTTTCAAAAAAAAATCTAAGGTAAACAAAAATGGATAGAAGTCATAAGACGAGCAAGAACAGACGACTTTTGGAAGTGGAATACATTTTCCCGTATTTGCTCTGATCATTTTCTACACAATGAATTCTATACGCCAAAAAACGGTTAGTAGTAGTAGAGCTTTTTTGTGAAAGAGTTCGTCCGTGGAAGTACTATCACCATACCTGTTTCTGCCGCAAAGCAGTAGTGCTCGCATTGCTGTGTTCCGGTTTGAAGGGTAAGGGTGCCGATGAAATTACGGCCACATGGGACTTTTCATCTTTATGTTTCAGGGTGGCGGGCGCAGTGGAATGCCACATAGGGCGCGTCCTAGGTGGACGTGACCTGAGGTAATGCACTGTTCATAGGCAGAGGGTACCACTTAACATCAGGTGGGCCATCTTCTTGATCTGTCATTCCAAGTAGTATAAAAAAACTCATTGTGCAAAATTCTTAAAACTGCACTCTGCAGTTTCTTAAATACTGGAATTTTTATACATTTATGTTTCCGTACGATTTTTATGATATTTTCTTAGTTTATTGAGTGATGAAAAATATATTTTTCTCAAATTGATTGAGCTGAAGACCTTAGGTGGACTTGCTTTTCTATTGATTTATATTGTGTATGTTTGAGAGCTGAAAAATAGATACGTAACTACATAAAACAGAAGGGAACCATGTATTTTTGTAAAAGTTTCATTCAATAATTGCATTTTTTTCGGCGATTTTTTGTACTATAAACCTACTGAAATAACTTTAGAAAACACATTGCATCTGTTAAAGTATTAAGTATTAAAAAAATACAGTTTTTAAGAAGTTCAATAATTTAATTTCACCTAGTTTATTTAAAAGACCGCCAGGAGTGGCGCTATAGAGAAGAGGCCTTTACTCAGCAGTGGCTGGATAGATAGATAGATAGATATATAGTTTATTTGTTGACCGTACCCTAAATCCGAATTGTCTTATTTTTCACGGACGTTTTGTACGGGTAAGGCCAGTCCATTTATTTTACTTTGGTCGAAGTTGGTACCTATATTAAATTTTCGCCGTTTCAATTTTTAACCCCCGACGCAAAAACGACGGAATTTTGACGTGTCTGTGTGTGTGTGTGTGTGTGTCTGTCTGTCGCCACGTAGCTCCCGAGCGGATGAACCGATTTCGTTTTTTTTTTTTGAATTTGTCCTGAGTACCGTAGTTATGTTTGATCAAAATCTGCTCAGCCATTTCATTGCGTTGAGGGTTTATTTAATTTTTACAAAATTAATTACTTGTGTATAAAGTAATTACTGCGGACTTGTTACTTATGCACTATCCCGTTTGAGCGCGTACATACAAATAAAGTTTTCTTCTGTTGTCTGTATTGTCTAAATAAAGTCACTAACATTTTTCAGGCAATTTTTTTTGTGTTTATTTGAGCTGGTCAAAATGAGCCCAAACACTGCCAGGCCACTGATCATCGATAAGTTCCGTTGTCCACCTTCCGCTTCCATCGTCAGATCAGCTCGCTGTCACCATAATATTGTATTATAATCGAAACTTGACAGACGGTATCCTATACCTACTCCAGCTCAATCGGTTGTGTGGAACTGGTTTCAAGATTTGTCCCCCAAAGATAGATAGTTATAAAAGCATCTTAAAATATAATTCGCCCTTGACGAGGGAAAATGTTGTTTTCGTCCGAATAACAGGGGCTTATTGAAGATGAAAGCCGCGCCTTAAAATTAAGCTCTGCCTATTAGAGGAACTTTTAATAGCCTGCTTTTATTTGGCCGGTGGACATAGAGAATCAATATACAGGATGTGGCAAGATAATGGGACTCTCAGCGGAAGTACCTTTCCTGTTGTAGTTAGAGGGTTGTTCTTAGGAAACATTGAATTTTGAAGAAAACTAAAACTGCAATTTTGTTTTTTTGTAAAATGGTACAGTCAGCCTGATAAATGAAAATTTCTCAAAATAGTAAGTTGAGCTCATAATCGGCTCTTTTTCTCATCAGGAATAATTTCCCCAAAGTTACCTACCAAATTAAATCGCAAGAATGTTTCGCATGGCGTAGAATACCACCGCCACAGAATAAATCTCCAGACGACCTCTGTGGCGGGGCTGGCGAACGTTCGCCTGCGACGCCGGAGGTTGCGGGCTCGATTCCCGCCTCGGAACAAATATTTGTGCGATATGCAGATACTTGTTCAGTGTGTTCTGGGTATTTTCTATGTATAATAAAACATATCTATCTATCTAATATATTGTATTGAGTGTATCAGTAATCTAGTACCCATAACACAAGCTCTGCTTAGCTTGGGGCTAGATAATGTTGTGTGAACTGTCCAGCATTTATTTATTATTAATTTATTTATTGTAGGTAGGTATACCTAAGTTTATGCTGTAGCGTGTACAGTACTACCAAGTCATAGACATGTCAATACTAAATCTATGATCTCAGTTTTAAAACTTATATACCTACTGTGGAACTTAAATATGGTACTACTACGAAAGTAATACCTACGCCTTGACAATGTGCGTTCGTGGCGGACTGTCTCTTCTTTTTAGCTTTTTCACACACTTACAGTCATTATTTCTGTTTCGGAAAGACGAAGATTGCCGAGGCGTATTCGAAGTACCCACTGTAGATTATCTATGACTGTACGTAGGAACGCAGGAATTCCCTCACAAATGGGATCGTGACTCGGTTACGCAACGTGCCTCCGGATGAGAGCCCATTTGTTAAGTACCTACCTGCACAAAATATATAGGTACAAATTTTGTGCTACCTATGTACCTATATATTTTGTGCACTTTTGACTTTTTAACCTCTAACAGTCAAAGGTGAATTATTATAGGCATTGTCACTGAACGTAAAAAAACCTACTGTAAAATTGTTCCTATTTCAATAACTACAAGTTTTAGACTACAAGTCTGTGCTACAAGTATGTTTAGTAAACAATAATAATCTGGACATGCGAACTGAATAATAGAACGGTCCGTACTCGCAAGGGATCTATTAGTAAATTGAAAGTGGCCTACAAATTTAATGGTTCTAGTAGTAAGATCAAAGTCCACAGGATCATAGTCATTGTATCTATTAGGAACTACTCGTCATTCCTTGGTTGAATAACTCTTTGTACGAGGACCCTTATGATTTGTTTTTTCGCCTTTTGTACCTACTAGCTTCAACCAAAGTTAATTTGGTCGAAGCCTACTAGAAAGCTGTGATTTGGCATGGGCATACCTACATAAAATCACGCTGATAAAGTGGTAAAATACATACATACATACATAGACACACTTTTTCCCCGAAGGGGAAGGCAGAACCTTAATGGGCCTCTTTTCACAGTGGGTTGCACGATCGTGGAATATAGACGTGACAAGTGGTGAGCCCATCGCCGCCATTGCTTCCCACGACTGACTTGGCTAATACTTTCTTCCAAGTAATAATACATTCCATAATAAGCTAGCAGCCAGGACAAATCTTATACCAACGAATCCTATCAACAAGTCCGGGTAATCCCTTAGTCGGCTTTTACGACATCCACGGGAGGAGACGGCGGGTCTATTCTTAGGTCGGACACACAACAGACACACAATAAAACCTTGAAAAAATAATATGTTACTTTACATGTTGGGGCTGTTTTGGTGTGGGGTTTCGTTGTATACCTAGGTCGTTATTAAATATTGTGGGTGTGGGAAAATCATTTTTCGATTCAGGTATCCATTTGCGAGTTAATTTTTGCTAGAGTCAAGTGTTCTGGGACCGTGCTTCATATGTAAGTACCACACAAACCTAATATACCACATGCCTCTTCCCGCCATTTTGGAAAAGAGAATTTGTCTACCTACTTTTATTTTATTTCTTTTTCTAGTGTTTTCTTGAGTTATTTTGTGTTATTTTGGTGGCATTTTAACTAATGTAGCTCGTTTAAAAAGCACAAGTGTAGTGAAATGAAATGGAAGTGAATTGCGTGACTTTTGAAATTGGTGGAAATTGTCTACCAAAGTTTTAGTAAAATTGGCCACCGTTTTACTAAAACATGACTCGACTGTGACATGACGACTTGGAAGGAGTGTAACGTTGCAAAATATATTGAAAATACAATATAGTGAAAATACAGATACTCGAAAATGGCAAATGCACAAGCCGTGCGGCACCAGTTATAAAGAAGAAAAAAAAAATACCACATACTCATGTTGTACCCCCAATCTTGGAAATTACGTGTAACCTAACGGGACCTAACGCCAATAGCCAATTTATCCAACCAAACTCCTTCTAAGAAATGTAATTTTCCACCAAAATAAAAAGGCGAGGTGAAATGAAAAAATAAACCATTTAAGTACCTATCGCCGCCCCTTCCAATAAGATTATCGTCAGGAGAAAATTATAATATCCCGCCTAAGGCCGTACCCACACACATCCCTTTCGAACTACACACAGCCAGAAAGAGGGCGGACGTGAGTATGAAACACGCTTTGTTTTCACGAATAACGTTTTAGTTTTTAAAGTGTTGTTAATCCAACACTTGTCAAACAGAAACATTACTAGTTGATTACCCAAAAAAGTTGGTTACAATTCTCGTATATGTCTGGAGGTCAAATCCAGAAAAAATATACCTAACCATACTACCTAACTTAGGAAGAACTCCCTTTTCCGCGTTTGAACTTTATGGGTGGTCCAAAAACTAATAACAAACAAAAATACATTTATTTACAGAAAGAATAATACAACTATTATAATACAAGTAGGTATGTCCAAATTTTCCAAAGATACATATGAAACAGTTGTGCTACATCAAGACCGCTGCTAACGATCTAAAGGTAGCTCAACTAATCCGAATTACTACCAGACGGAAGCGTCCCTAAGATGCTAGCTGCATTGCCACGCTGAATGGCAATACTAATACTTTGAGCCAGATAGGAGCCAGCTCTCTGGTCACGCGTCGCTTCGAACTAGACGCCCTGAAATAATTTCTAAAACGGGAAGGGCCCCGGTACCCCTCGGAGCCAGAGTCTTGACCTCGAAAGGCTCAAATAAGTGAGCTCTGTCGAGACTTGCATATTTGTGTCTTTTGAGGTCCTCAGCGGAATCTCAAAACAAAAAAGCATACATGCATAGCCATGTAGTTGTCTTACATAAATAGGGGGTATGGACCACCGTCCATTTAGAAAAATCTGACTGGTTACGTAAACCGGATACACTCCGCAGTGAGCAAACAGAGCAGACGTGTCGCATGTTTAAATTAAAATTAATAGTCTACAGGGCAGCAATACCCACCCATTGTGCTAACACAATACGTACCACATTACCGTAAACTCTAATTGGAAGTAACATCATTATATTACTGGACACCGTCAACAGCGTCACAGAAAAAACAATATTTCTAGTGCAACCGCCTGGGCAGCAAGCGTCCCGCCCCCTCGGGTAAGCAAGATAGTTGCTATTTTTCATCCCATTCATATTCGTGCGCCATAAGACAAGACATTCGCTCAGCCTTATTGCCATTGAATTCCATACTTTGAAGAAAGTATTTAGCAAACATGAGTATATTAAGGTCTCCTACGAATGTTGGTGGCTCGGCACCTGAGCTCACTACTGACAATAAGGTGAAACAAATGACGCTGCGAGAGCATAAAGGATCACCTCATACAGGGTCGCACGGTGACTGCGGGTTAATTATGGCTGATTTGCGGAACGATATAATGAGTCTACTTAAAGATTTTACCATATCTCAAAATGAACATATGACTTCAATGCGCCAAGATATCTCCCAAATCAAAAACCAGATGGACAACATTCAGTCTACTACGGAATATCTGATGACGGAACAAAGCAAGATAAGAACTGAAATTTACGAACTTAAAAATCAAAAAGCTATATCCGAAGAGAAGTTTAAGATCTTGGAAAATAATATAAATGCTTTAAAAACAGGCTCGGGTCAGGAATTCAGTAGTTTGCTCCCAACCAGCTCACGCGAAGACCTTATCCGTGAGATTGGCGAGAGATCCAATAGGGAGAAAAATATCTTAATCATTGGCGTCACTGAATTGCATGGATCAGAGGTTGCTGTTAGGCGTTCTTATGATGAAAAAGAAGCACTAAACGTACAAAGCAAGACATCTAAACGCGTACCTACCACACTAAAAACATCTAGACTTGGTAAATACAAGACGGGCGCTAATCGCCCGTTGAAAATATATTTCGACTCCCCTGAGATCGCAAAGGAAATACTACGAAACAAAGACAAGATTACGAACAAAAACATAAAATTATTTTCGGATCAGACTCCAGCCCAACAACTGCACATGAAGGAACTAAAACAGAAGCTTCTTAAAAGGCATGAGAATGGCGAAACGGAGTTGACTATAAAATATATAAAGAGATATCCCAGAATTGTTTCGTCGTCAAAAACTGATAGCACCTTCACAACGCTTACAAACTACTTCTCTTAATGACAAAAAGCATGGCCAAGAAGTTTCGTACCAAATAATGAAAACATACGACAATCTGGACGATCTACACACAACAATGAATTTCGTCTACACAAACATAAGAAGCATTATTACTCCAGGAAAACTCGATGAACTTAAATGTATTATTAAATCCATTAGCGTGCAAATACATCTCATTTGATAACTGAATCATGGATCAAAACGGATGAAAAAGCTAGTAGAATCCAAATACCTCACTACACTCATTTCTATAATCACCGAACAGACAGGAGAGGCGGTGGCGTTACTATTTTGGTACACAACAATTTTAAACACAGCCTAAGCGAAGAACTTTAACGGTTTTGTAACGGTTTAAATATATTTAAGGCTAAACGAAAAAATCACAAAATAACTAAATTTGAATTGCGACCCTGTATGTGGTGCATTCTCGCTCACTCGACCGCGACCGGTATCGCCGTCCGTCCGCCAAACGAGCGATCTTTTCTACTTGTACCCACTTATTTATTTTTATTATTGTCTATACATACTTAGATGCAAATAATAAATGAAAACAAGATCCAAACATGTTTACTTGCAAATAAGTCATACATATAGTGTTTTTGTTGTTATATAATTACTTATACCTACTTTATAATTTAACCCACGTTCTGTATGCTCACTGCTTATTTTAGAACTTAAGTTTAAATTTGTAATTTCTCATTAAGTGAAATGTAATTTCTTTTGAGAATAAATATCTTTAACCTGAAACCAAATCGCATAACATTGCAACCATAAGGAACCACACATGCGGCCAGGGATAGCCACTTTGTGGTTACGCAAATTGACATGTATACTGACGTGTGGATTGTGTATTTGCGTAACCACCTAGGTATTCAATATCCGCTTTAGATACACTTTGTGGCTTACCGACGACATGAATTACTTGAATTAGGTATATTACGTTTTCCAGATGAAGAAATACAAGGTCAATAAATTTTTGCTTCTCTTTCTATCAGTTTGTACTGGGGGAAAACTTACGAAGCCTGAACATGCCCTCGGAACAGAGAGCTGTAGATTTTTCGGGGAACTGAATGTTTCCTACTTGCATAGATTTTACGCTAGTAATAATATATGTATGCTATGCCTACATACCTAGCTTTTCGTAAATTTACTACTTTTCTTTAATTCATCACAAATACATATTTTGGTTTTTAGTGATTGAAAAGTTAGTAAACAAGTATAAAATAGTAGATTGTTAACCGAGAGTCGAAAGAATCAATTCCCGAGGTATTTAGATGCCCGAGCGCAGCGAGGGCGACTATAGTACGAGTAGGAATTGATTCTTTTACCCGTGTTAAACACTCTACTTTTAATTTCGAATATGAGGAAAATAAAACTAGTTGTTTATCTAAACTATTTAATAATAAATACTAATAAAATAAATAGATAATTTAGTATCTATTTAAATCAACTTGAAATTTACATTGTGTTTAACACTAAGTGTACTCTTGAGCATTGAATATCGGCTCCATAGCGTAGAAGGCTGTAGTTTGCTACACAGTCCATTAAAATATGTAAGAAATACACTTTCGGAAAACGATTTTATATGCTTCTCTGCTCGCCACTTCATAAAATCATTGCATGTGTTTATATATCTTTCTTTTGAGATTTCTGGCAAAAGATTTTCAATAACACAATTTGCCTCGTCTTTAATTGAATCTGGTGTCAACATTTCAGAATCGCTTGAACTCATTTTTAATATTCAAATCTTAGCATAAAAGATTATTACCTATTTTTTTTTAATTCCGTCACAGATATATAACAGATTAGTATCCCGCCAATTTATGTCGACTTTTTAAATTTTTAAATATGGAACTCATCGCGTAATGTTGCGGCTTATTCCGCTCAAAGAAGTTTGCGCTAAGTTCACACTGACTGTTTAGAAAGTCACATGGCCGCAGCATCAGTCCGACCAGAAAGAGTAGAAAATAAATGAGGGCGTCACTATCGTTTACATGGTATCACCATATACTATGGCAGAACGTTTTGATACTTGATATTTTTATATATATTTATAACACATTGCAGTTCTTATTTTATCAAATTTTACAACAAATATTTATGCTCGTCACATAAAGGAATAAGAATCAAACCCACTATGTTATAGTAATGGGAATTTATGAATTATTTTGGGCTTCTATGTCATGAACAAAAACATTTTATAGGAGCATTGGTATCCAAACCAGTCCACCTATGACACTAGGTACCTACCTAGAAAGAAAGCAAGAATATTTTGTGTACTCAGAGGGGAAAAAACACAATAGACAATTTTGTTGAATAATAATATAATATTCTTAAATAAATCACTCTAATGACTCAAAGTCAAGATACTCAGTACCCGACATCGATTCTTCTTCAGAATGTTCTGGTTGAACATAATTGGAAGTTCCTGCCATACCGTCATTTTCATCTTCACTCTCAGATTCCTCGCTAGAGCTTTCATCACCGAGTTGTATTACCAGCTGCTCAATGTTTTGGTATATTGTTCGACTTCGCTCATAGTATTCCTTTTCGATTTGTTTGCCATGTTCACAGGATTGCTTCCAGTCAGTTGGAGTAATGGTGTTGAATGATTCCTCAGTCAATTCTTTGATATTTGAAGCTCCTACATTGCGTGAGGCTACTTTGGATTTTACTTGAGCCCATATAAGTTCTATGGGGTTTAGTTCGCAGTGGTAGGGGGGCAGCCTGACCACTGTGTGTCCATACTCCGAGAGCAACTCTTCTATTTCATAGACAGGTATCTGTCTATATTGCTTAGCCAAAGCAAGCAACATTGGTTTCCTTAAATTTTCATCAAAAGGAATATTATTTTCAGTTAACCATACTTTTATTTCATCAATTTACGATGCAGATGTTGGGCATTTATTTTTTATCACAGAATGATATGGTGCATTACTATGATTGACGATTCAGTTAAATTGGGAATAAATTTTTCAGATATCCATTTAGTAAAATTTTGTTTATTCATTTCAGAGTGGTAATCTTCTTTTTTATTATTTCCACTGAACATTAGAAGGGCGTTTGGAACGAATCCCTTTTCACTTCCTGCATGCACTATAATACACCTTTTCCCTTTAGAAATATCTTCTGTTACACCTACGGTCTCTTTGGACTGCCAACATCTTTTCACTTTGTATGATGAATGTATGTAACTTTCATCCAAATATATTACATTTTTTTGAAGCTCTTCAGGTAACATTCTATTTTCCATGATTACTTTGAGATAGTGTTCTCTTTTGGCTGCAATATTATCTTTTTCTAGTAAAGCTTTTCTATTTGACTGGCACTTTTTAAATGTAAACCCAATTTTTCTTAACAATTGTCTTAAATGTTCTTTACCTCCGTCATAATTAATATCTTCTTTTAAACAGCTAGCAATTTCGACAATGTAGGAACTTCTTTCTTAACTGAATAAAAATGATGTATTTTTTGCCTGATAGCACTGATATCAAAATCAGCCAGCACTTTCCTAGGTCGACCTTTTCTGTGCTTGGCGGGAGTACCAAATTTTCCACAATTTTTTTGCCTTCATTAACAATCCTCCTAATAGTGCTCTCAGATTTTCCTGCAAAAACATAAGTAAAGTATCAAAAATAACGAATTGCACTACAAAATACAATTCAATGGGACAATGATCAACAAAGATCTAATTAGTATGATTGACAAGGATTTTGGATGGATTTACACGATTCTTTTAGTAAATTATAACAGTTTACGTCCAGTGTTATTCTTTTTAACCAGCTACTTACCGGTCAAATATGCTGTTCGTTTATAAACGTCTTCTAATTCAGCCAGCAGCGTCCTGGCTTGATACTCAGCCAAACATCTCGTAAACACTTTGTAAATAATGTCACGAGCCCCACTGCGTATAGTTTTATTCATATTGCTAATATTGCTTGCGATTTATTTGCTTATTAGGTTTATTGAAATAAAAACATCAACAAATAAAAACAATAATTCGAATATTCGCTCTCGACCGAAATTGCAGTGTTTCCGCTAGCGGAAAATTATTCTGGTTAGTCCAACAAATATTAAAATATAGAAATTATTTTTAAATGTCCGTTTTTTTATTCTGTATATTGTATTGTCATGAAAATAAATCTACATGCATAAGTCACATCATACTTACCTATCTAAATACTTTTTTTTTGTTATATCATTATTAGGTGGTTGCAAATTATATATTACTAGATGACACGCGCGCGACTTCGTCCGCGCGTAGTTTGAAAACATCTCCGGCGCGGCGTGCAGACAACAACTTAAAGATCAACAACCATCCCGTGAAACGACTTTTAAAACAACACCATACTCAAGTTTTTCAATTTAGGGGTCACATTTTACCCTTAATTTCCAGAAAATATTTTAATCTTAACAACGACATTGTGAAACGGCCTTTGAAACGACACCGAACTCAAGTTATTCAATTTAGGGGTCTTATTTAACCTTGAGGTCCTGAAAATATTTGAATCTCAACAACGACACCGTGAAACGACCTTTGAAACGACAATATACTCAAGTTTTTAAATTTAGGAGTCCCATATTAACCTTGAGGTACTGAAAATATTTTAATCTTAAAAACAACACCGTGAAACGACCTTTGAAACGACAATATACTCAAGTTTTTAAATTTAGGAGTCCCATTTTAACCCTGAGGTCCTTAAAATATTTCGATCTCAACAATGACACCGTGAAACAACCTTTGAAAGCATACTCAAGTTTTTCAATTAAGGGGTCCCATTTTATCTATGAGGTCCTGAAAATATTTTGATTTCAACAACGACACCGTGAAACGACCTTTGAAACGACACCATACTCAAGTTTTTCAATTTAGGGGTCCCATTTGAACCTTGAGGTTATGAAAGTATTTTGATATCAACAACGACACCGTGAAACGACCTTTGAAACGAAACCATACTCAAGTTTTTCAATTTAGGGGTCCCATTTGAACCTTGAGGTCCTGAAAGTATTTTGATTTCAACAACGACACCGTGAAACGACCATTGAAACGAAACCATACTCAAGTTTTTCAATTTAGGGGTCCCATTTGAACCTTGAGGTCCTGAAAATATTTTGATCTCAATGACTATACTGTGAAACTAACTTTTAAATCGTCAAAATACGCTGAAATCTGGCTAAAACGTAAAGTGTATTTATTTACAAACAAAACGTTCCCGTGGCTTTTTTCAGCAAAATTTCAGGTACTGCTGAAACATATTTTTTTTATTTTTATATAAGGAATCTACCTGTGAATTTTCAAGTATCTACTACCAACGGGTTCCGAAATACGAAGCATTTTAGTTTTACATTAAAAGCCGTTTTGGACCCCTTACATGGTGAATTTTCCAAAATCCTTTCTTAGTTCACCACTACACCCAAAAAAGAATACATCCTCCAAATTTCTTGTATCTAGGTCCAGCTGTTTAGGCTGTGCGCTGCAAAACGCAAAGTGTATACATTAAAAGCCCTTTATGGACCCCTAAGGGAGCGAATTTTCCAAATTCCTTTTTAAATACACTTTTAAACCCTAAAAGGACTACACTCTCCAAATTTCAAGTCTCTACGACCAGCGGTTCAGCCTGTGCGTTGTAAAAACTAAAGTTTTTTTATTTTTTTACAAAGAAAACGTTCCCCTGCCATTTTTCAGGAACATTTCAGGAATCGCTGAAATACGTGTTTGTTAATTTTATTTGAGAAATCTCCATGTAAAATTTCATGGTTCTACTACTAACGGTTTCCGAAATACAGAGCATTTTTGTTTTAAGTTAGAACCGCATTTTGAACCCCTTAGCGTGCGAATTTTCAAAATTCCTTTCTTAATACAACCCTACGCATTGAGACGAACACACCCTGTAAATTTCAAGTCTCTACGACCAGCGGTTTAGGCTGTGCGTTGGACCTCGGTCAGTCAGTCAGTCAGTCAGGACATTGCCTTTTATATGATTATGGCGAATGAATCTGGCGACAAATTCACTACAGCGGCCACACTGGCCTTTCATAAAGAGTTGCCAGTTTTTAGTAAATTTTAGTTCCTTGATAATTAATTTCTACTCTTTCTGGACGGACTGTACTTTCCGAGTATGAGAAATGAAAAGTATATATAAGTACCTACGTTTAGTATACCTATATAGGTTTAGTCACTGTTTAGAACCACTGCACTGTGTATTTTATTAAAATGTATCTGGAGGTATGTTTTTTCCAACTAGTGGGAAGGAATCACTAGGCTAACAACGGATTCCTCATCATCGTTCAAATTAGGGTCGGTTCGCTAGTTTACGGCCTCTTAGTGGACTTGGCAACTTTAAACGGTCAGAAAAAAAATAATGTTACTGTTGATAATCTGTACTGATAATGTATTTTGATAGATAAAATATTGTAGTTTCTGATTTCAAAACTGTTTGACGCGAAGTGATCTAAGTTTTTTTTATAATAAATTTTAATCCCAAAAATGACCAAAACGCTAGTTTTCGGCCACAAATTTCAGTATTCGGCCACATGGTATTTAGTTTTCGGATACTCATAATGGATAAAAAAGTAAGACGAAGCTATTATAGTTACATTAAAAACTCGTTTTTTCGTAAAAATGTTTTTAGGTCTCACCAGAAAAACTATAAAAATAAACAAAATCAAAGTTTGACTTTGTTTTTTTTTATAATTTAATTTGAAATGTCCTGTTAGGTAGAAGTTTAGGTACTCACTTCTCTGTCTTTGAATTTTTAAGTCTTTGAATTTAAATCCTTTTATTACTTTTACATTTTTCTTTTTAATTCTTTTTTTCTTTACTGTTGAAATAGTAATTACAGTTTTTTTAATTGTTAACAACCACAAGTCTTGCATCATCAACTATGGTTTTAACAATAATTATCATGTATTATATTTTCTCGATCAGTGTATGCAATTTAATGAATTATATAGTAATCACAGCCTTTAATTCAAATAACTAATGACATTTCATGTTGATCAAATTGATCACTTAACAGTCTTTTACGTTTATGGTAATCATCAAAATATCATCTTATTTTTTTTCTTACTCTTATATATGAAATCATATTAATTATAAGTAGCAGTCACTAATTTCGAATAGTTATAAGCATTTTAAACATTAAAAACACATTAATAATTTGACGTTATCACTATCATATTTTTTTTAAAGATGGCCATTATTTAACATTGACATGAAGCTTTAACAATTAGGTACCTACATTCAATCTTTTTAACCACCCCAATTGAAAATATAACCACTAAAAACTAAGACAAATGAATTAATTAGGAATCAATATTGCATGCATTGCATTAGAAAGGCTTATCTTGTAGGGTTAGTTGTTTGAGTCCTAAAAAATTTGTAAATTTAAATGATACTATTTAGTGCAGAAATCACGTCTTGTATTCCTTTCTGCATTTTCTTCTGTGTGGCTTATTAAAATATCATCACACCGGTACTTTATTCTTTCGTTTTCTTTATTGACTTTTTACTTTTGTCACCTTTCGTGTTGAAACTTCTGCTTTCTTCAACTGCTTATCTGATCTCTTCCCAATCTCTTCAATTTTGACTTCCTTGTCTTTTTTTACGCACTTCTATCCTTTATGTTGTCTTTTTTTTATCTTTAGGCTTGTTGGCATGTTTCAAGACGAAATTGCTGCTGGCGGACGTATATTAATAGTTTTCCTTCGGGGATCCGGTATAAATAAGTATTTATTAAAAGCCTCTCTATATTCCATAATTGATTCTGTCATTTTGCTTGTTATTTAATAAGGTGTGTTATAGTTTATGTCAGAGTCAGCGTATTGCTCCGAGTTACTATAGCGTCACTGTGTATGCAGGAATGCGGCTACTAGTAACTCTTTGTTTGAATTTGATGGTGAAATGATGTTGTCTTTATAAGTCGGGATTTCATGAAATTTGAAAGGTTCTTCTATTATGGTTAGATTTGGTGGTAGAAAATCAGCAAACTTAATCGGCTAGTCTTGATTTGTTTGACTTTGTGTAATGCTAATGCATAGTGTCAAAGTTTTAAGTTTTTGGGATATTCCGCTCAATTTATTTCATTTCCGCTCAGATTCTTCTCAATTTCTGGTTGTTTTTTCATCCTCAACTAATAGAGATGTCAACAAACTAATTTTGGAGTTTTTCCTGTCTTTCGAACATGTTTCTTACAGAACATCGTCATTTTGGATTTCAGAAGTCCTTTTCTCGAGTTTTTTTCATCTTCTTTAGAATCACAGACATGTTTATGTTTTTTATAGCCAGAGTTGGTTTTAAATGTTAAAAAACTTTCTTTTGTGAAACGAAATTTGCGTTCGTTATTTCGGGTTTTTCTCAGTTTAATATAAACTGAGAAAACTAGTAAATCTTTGTTTGAATTTGATGGTGATATTATGTTGTCTTTATAAGTCGGGATTTCATGAAATTTGAAAGGTTCTTCTATTATGGATAGATTTGGTGGTACAAAATCAGCAAACTTAATCGGCTAGTCTAGATTTGTTTGACTTTGTGTAATGCTAATGCATAGTGTCAAAGTTTTAAGTTTTTGGGATATTCCGCTCAATTTATTTCATTTCCGCTCAGATTCTTCTCAATTTCTGGTTGTTTTTTCATCCTCAACTAATAGAGATGTCAACAAATTAATTTTGGAGTTTTTCCTGTCTTTCGAACATGTTTCTTACAGAACATCGTCATTTTGGATTTCACAAGTCCTTTTCTCGAGTTTTTTTCATCTTCTTTAGAATCACAGGTATGTTTATGTTTTTTATAGCCAGAGTTGGTTTTAAATGTTAAAAAACTTTCTTTTGTGAAACGAAATCTACGTTCTTTATTTCGGGTTTTTCTCAGTTTAAATTCTCCAGTGTGTTTTGGAGACATTTAGTATAATCCACTGCATACTATGAATTTAATTTGATTAATGTTTTGCGGTATAAGTGTTTTATTGCATCCCGGAACAGTGCACAAAAATTTGTCTTTGCGATAGATCTATGTATTTATGTAGGTACTTGTTAAAAACTATATTTGATAATTTAATATTATTAGTTGAAACCTGAGGAAAAAAACTATTAATATAGAAATTATACTTAGAAAATCAATCTAGAACACTTATTATAATTTATGCCTATTTGGCTTAAAATTGTGGCCGAAAACTGAATGACGCTATTCAGTTTCCGGCCACAACTTTTCCATACAAATTCAGGTAGGCCGAAATATGAGTTACAATTTTATTTCTGTTTTAGTTTCCGGCCATCAATAAAATGGCCAACTTTGATTCATCGCTATTTATTCATACTGATGTACTTTGGTGGCCGAAAACTAATAAGCTAATCCATCACATGGCTCATAATCGGAAACAGAAGAGAATTTCGATATATGCGTAGCCAAATAAAAGAAAGAAACAATTGTATTATAGGCTGTGTTATGCTAGTTTTCGGCCACTAGGCCGAGAACTAAACATTTTGGAAATTTTCGATGCTACTTTCCGGCCACCTTAATTATCGTAGTTTTAAATCAAATATTGCAATAAACATAGTGGTAATATGTTAATAAGTCATTTCTACAGTCAATTAAATGCACATCAACATCATTTACTTACAAAAACATTAAAAAAATACCTTGGAGTGAAACGCGTGTCACTATTTTTTTCGTACAATTACGCATGCGGTGACAAGTTCGATGCTGGCGTCAAACTGATAAATTCACTAAAAATTACTAGTGAAGGTTATTTAGCCGAAAAAAAACCAGATGTCATGCAACTATTTCTAGATGAATTGATCATACTTTCGCACAAAAAAATTGCTAGGAATCGCTATTATCTCCATTTTACTATAGAGACTTCGCCAAAAGGCCGAAAACTAAAGGCGGCCGGCTAACTAGCGAATTGACCACCTAAAGAAACCTGTGGGGACTTTCCATTTGCATTTAGTATCTAGCAAGAGAGTGAATTTATATTGCCATACTTTCATTCTTGTTTAGGTACCTACTTAACAAAGTTCTTGTTATTGTTCAAAGTCAAATTCATAAGTATTTTATACAATAAAATGTAAGGATCATTTTGAATCTAATACACTAGGTAGGTACCTAATATTATAAAGGGGTAGGTAAAGTTAGTTTGTGAGACTGTGAGTTTGGTTTCACCTAGGAGGTAATCTTCGGAAGTAGGTGGGTAGGTACCTACTGATCCGATTCTGTAAATTATTTCGCTAACAGGAAGCTACATCTACATTATCCCTGAGTGCTATTAGGCTCTTAGAATATAGGTATTATATACACTACGCTGGTATGGCATGTCTCTGACACTATGTTATAAGATATTTGTAAAATAAAAATATTAAGGGAATTATTATTAGGATATTTGTAATTGTAAAAAAATACATTTTACAAGTAGGTAATTTTACTTTTATGTCGTTCAGGCTCTGCCTACCCTTTCGGCGAAAAAAGCGTTTTTCTATGTGTCTCCCACAAGGGCATTACATTAAACTAGATTGTCCTTCTGATACGGACCGTTTTTTTTGTATGAACATAAATTATTCCTGCTTATTTTTTTACAATATTCCATTTCATACTTTTCCATACGACGTTTATTTACTACAGTAGAAGTTGTGGTGTTCGTTCAGGGCCAAGGAAAATTCTACTCCAGCTCTTTCGAAATATAAAAGATTAGGTACACACCAAAACAAGGATTACACCAAGGAAAAGTGTATGTCCCAAATAGACCCAATTGGCCAAGTGGCCTCCAATTATAAAACTGTGAATAATAACGCAGGTTTTGGGCACTAACAGCGTAGGAGCTCAATAACAACAAGGCAGGAAACGTCAGTATATTGACTTGTGACTGAAAAATAGGTGCATACATATTCTAACATATATTGTAGGCACAGCTCTCGGTTCTACGCTATTACTGTCACCTATTGGGCAAGTGACTGTTATAAAGGCACGCCTGTTAAATCAATATATCGACATTGTAAAGACATACAGTTTCAAAGTTCATGTAAGGTCTCCTTTGATCGTCTCTAATCATTGAATGATTGTTCGTCTAAGCAGGGAGTAAATCTCATGTCCTTTGTCTGTAAGTAGACTTTACTCCGACGGTAGCAAATACTGGGTAAAGCTCTGAATTAGATTAAATCAGTAGGTTCTACTTAATTCAGTTTTGTAGGTCTTGAGAGCTACGGATTTGAGGATTTGGGAAGGTTTTATAGGTATGCTAGGATTTAGCACAGATACTTTAATCTTTGTAGGTACCTACTACCTAGACCGGGTACTTGACCAAGGTTAGGTAGGTACATATAGTACGTTACATATGTATGTAGGTAAATACCTAAATCAAATCAAATTTGTAATTATTGTCCCAACGTTTCGACTAGCGAATTATCACCTTTAGACGTCCACTGCTGGACGAGGCATAACGTAAAAAAATATTGATTAGGAGACGAAAACTATATCCGCAAAATATAAATAGTGTCGTAGGTAGTTCAAAAACCATTAATACAAAAAAAATACAAGAGTAGAGTTTATACCAGACTAGACAGACCAACATTGGAAGAGCATGGTTTTGGTAGGTACCATTCTCAAAACGAAAAACCACCTTCATATTTTTTATTTGTATGCAATTAAAAAATATGAAGTTGGTTTTTATCTTCTTCTTTTTCGCATCTTTTTATTTGCATACCGCATCGTGTGGGATGTCGTTACGGCGCGTTCACATAGATAGAACGTCCGTTTGAGCCATTAAACCAATTGGACGTTTTGACATGTGTACCGCCAAGTCCCGAAACGGTTTAAACGGACCTGTAAAACCGACGTTCTATGTGAATGCGCCCTTAGATAGGCATTTCAAAAATAATAAGAGTTGTTATCAAAGATTTTCTAATAACTCTACGATGGATAGATGCATTCCATGCATTATAAGCGCCAAAATATGGCACCTATAAAAATTAACTGCCGGTTTAACTAACTAGAGTGGTAACCGACAGTGTATCCAACTCATTTGTGATCGTTCGATTTTTTTATACGTGCAATATTTTGACGCTTACACTCTACTCATTTGTCTACTCTACTCTGGTATTTTTTTGTGTTAATGATTTTTAATCTACGATACTATTTATATTTTGCGGATATTGTTTTCGACTCTTAGTTTATGTTTTTTAGTTTTCTACTCTAGTCCTTCAAATGTGTTCTATAATCAAGCAGCAATGGACGGATAAAACTTGTCAGAATTATCCCTCTTTATGCGTTTTGTCTGTGTTTTGGTCAATGGGACACCCATTGACCACAAACTGAATGTTACTTCGGGTCAGCACTCAAAAAGTATAAGTACTAGCAGGTCTGGTTAATTCCATACATTTTAGAATTAGTTCACACAAAATATCGATAGATGGCAGTACTGGTATCGCTAGGAATATTGAACACATTAATTAGATTATTTTTTCACTTTTTTTGACGGCATTGCGTAAATAGTACCTCTAGCAGACTTTTTATGTGATTTTAACTAATAAAATAACAAAAATCGTTATAAAATAGTTTTTTTTTTCAATGTTTTTACTGACATCTAGCAATTTCTAACCGAAACATTTTGATTGGGTTCTAAGGTTCTAAGTTTGGTCAAGAAACACATAGATGGCGTTGAAATAAAACCATGTTTCGGAGCAGTGTATTATTCGATAATATTTCGATAGTTACTCCACAGAGTAGTAAGAATACTAACGTGTTACTTTATGATATGATGTGATGAAATACGCTTGATTTCTCAAGTATCATCTAGTGCGCTGTAAAGAAGGCAAGAGAGAAGCGCCATCTAGTACGCTGTTAAGAAAACAAGTAAGAATGCATATTAGTACGTTAGTACCGAGCGCGCGCCACGGGCGCTGCTCTTGCGCGACTTATCGTGGCAACGATCGTAGTACTAAGATTGTCTCTCTGTTGTACGTTAGTATTATTCCTTACTCTGTGGTACTAGTATAAGTAGAATATCATTATAATAGTGGTGACATCTAGTTTTAATTTGAGTAAACTTTGGAATCTACACAAGGTACATTATGCTCATTACATATACCACATACATTTGATTATACCACGCTTGTCTGGACACTGGTTATTTTTTGAATTTTGATGAATTGAAAATTGCATTGTATGGGGTTTTTATGTGCGACTGGAGTAGTAGTAGGGTGCATAATTAGGTAGAGATTAGCGGAAAGAAACATAGGTACTCAATATTTATCTTTGTTTAATCTAAAATTCTGCCACAATTCTCACCAACTCTACCAAAACCCTCAAATGCCAACTGACTAAGTGGCAATTCCCAAATCGTAAAGACCCTTCAAGTAGATGCTTTCGAGCTAGTCGCCTCAACACATTGTACTACTCACAAGAGACCGCTAAAAACTCAGGCGAGGCTTTTTACGGGCTAACCTTCAATATGGGTATGTTAGACTATACTTACGAGACTGAAAATACTTAGCATAATTTTCTTTGTGGATTATTTTGAACCGGCTTATTTTTATTTTTATTTTTACCGTGTTCCCAACGTCGAGATACGAAGTCGAACAAAGCTCAAAGATGTTGCGAATCGTATAACGGAACTGAGATGGAGTTGGGCAGGACACCTGGCAAGACGAGGTGACGATTGGTGGAGTAAGGCGCTAACTGAATGGCGTCCAAGAACTGGGTACAGAAACGTTGGTCGTCCAGCAGCTAGATGGGCAGACGATATCGCATGCGTCGCGGGCCGAACCTGTATGAGACTGGCATGGGACCGTAAGGAATGGCACAGGCAAAGAGAGGCCTATACTCAGCAGTGGGTGAAGTCAGGCTGTGGATGATGATTTTTATTTACGAGAGAGGAGTCTTCCCATTGCTCAAACATTCTCGAAACTGCCGCCGACGTTTCTCAATGGAGATAAAGTTCAAAATGCTATGTTTATGAGCGAATTTTAAGTTTCCCTTCCACTGCAATGTAAATTGAACCTAGATCCATTTTAACCCGGTAAATTGCATTTTGATAAGTTTTTATAACCATTGTTCTCGCTTTGGGAGCTTTGAAGGCTAAGATTTCTTTCGATTTTGGACACTAATGGTTAGGTAGTTTCTAACGAGTGGGAAGTTTTAGCAGTAGTAGGGCTTTTTTGTGAAATTGTTCGTCCGGGGAAGTACTACCACTATACCTATATCTGCCGCAAAGCAGTAGTGCTCGTATTGCTGTGTTCCGGTCAAACCAAGTAGGTAGTATAAAAAAAAAAAATGCCGGTGAAATTACACGCACATGAGACTTTTCATATAGGACTCAGGGTGGCGAGCGCAGTTCAGTGTCACATAGTGCGCGTCCTAGGTGGACTTGACGTATGATATAATGTACTGTTCATAGGCAGACGAGTTTCATTGGAATAAAAAACATGTAATTTAACAGTAATTTCAATATATTGTAAAAAAAAACATTTATAACAACCTTAGTAAAACAATTCCTTACCCGTAATCTTATTTTACCCTCCTTAAACCTATCGTTATCACAATTTCATAATTTCATACGTAATGACATTATTTTATTGAAAATGGAATCGTGCTTATATGCTTACGTGCTCTGTGGCGGGGCGGGCGAACGTTCGCCTGCGACGCCGGAGGTTGCGGGTTCGATTCCCGCCTCGGAACAAATATTTGTGCGATCTGGTTTTGTTCAGGGTGTTCTGGGTATTTTCTATGTATAATAAAAAAATATCTATCTATGTTATATAATGTATTAAGTATATAAGTTATCAAGTACCCATAACACAAGCTCAGCTTAGCTTGGGGCTAGATAATGTTGTGTAAACTGTCCAGCATTATTTATTTATTTATTTTTATATCAACGGTTGTGTACTCGTTCAAAAGCTTTGGTAACTTGCTATATCAATACTTGCAAGCAGTTTAACCACCGAGCAATATTATTGCTCCGTGGTATTACTACACTTTTTTTGCCCCACGTCATATATTCAATCTATCTTTATTTATTTATGGGAATGTATTATCGATCTGTACATATTTTATCAAAGAGCTAACCCTTTTTTTTTTTAAGTTTTTTGTTTTTTGTTTGGCCACGATCTCACCTTTTAGTAAGTGACGATGTGGCCGAAGATGGAGCACAAAGGTCTAGAAGGCACCTATTCACTCTAGACTTGAAGAGACTTAAGGTCTTCGCACATTAAAACAACTCAACGGCGACTCGACTCTATGCCAAATATTGAAATTTAAGCCCTGTGTCATATGTTCAAGGTTTAATTTCAAAAAATGATATTAAAGTAGTGTACGACGAGTGGCCTACGCATCGTACACTAAAGGTCAACCCCGACACGTTTGTCACGCAATGACCACACGTTGTCTACGCAACGACTATGCGTTTGCGACACTCACTTACATTGCATTTGTTTGCATTGCCCACTCGTTGACAACGCATTGCCCACTAGTGACCATGGGGTGGATCAACTAGTTGACTACTCATCGAGAGTGTGAGTAGAGTTGCTGCCGCGTTGGCGTGGAGTTGTTATAATGTGCGAAGACCTTTAAATTATAGTTTTCAGGAAAGACAGACGACGGTAGTGTATTCCTCTCCTTAGCAGTTCGCATTATAAAGGTAGAACTGAAACGTTTAGTATGAATAGGGGGTATACTAATGAGGCAAGGATGGCGATCATCTTCATCATCAGCTTCTAGACGTCCACTGCTGGCCGAGGCTCCCCCATAGAATGCAATGGGAGGATTTGCCATAATCACCACGCTTGGCAGGCGGATTGGTGATAGCATTATTGGAGTTAAGAACTCAGATGGATGCTGTTTCCCATCCTCTAGTGACGCCCCTTGATTAAGGTATCATATTGATGATATTTTAGTATGTTATTGACACTATAAAAAACTAGGCATTAATTTTTTATATAAAAATTGGTAACAGATTCAAAAAGATACCACAAATTAAGTTTTTTTGTGATTTGTTTTAGTACTATAAAGCCTTATTTGCCTTGAAGCCTTGCCTGTGACGAGATAACGTAACTCTGTTGCAATCGATTTCAATGCTGTTTATGTTTGAAATGACGTTCTTGCGATTACCTAATTACAAACTTTGTTTGTAAGCTGCATAAATTGGGACCTTTCGGATAGAAACTGCATACCTGTTTCAATGCATCCTTTCGGATAGTATGAAACTGATTGAAACTGATAGCAACAGAGTTACGTCATCTACTAACTACTGACACCAAAAACAACGGGACTTGTCAGGATTTTGTGGGTGAGAAACGTTTTCTATCGGAAGGCAAAATCAACAAAATTTACACAACGTCTTTCACGAGCTGCAGCTGTTAAGGCTCCTTCAGATTATGGGCGCTTTCACACCGGACGATAACGACACGACACCAGAGGGGCTAGTCTGCAAATGTAACAAGCAACTTACATGGGCATGTGACGTACACTACACGGATTTTAGAATGGAATTTGAGGTTCTCAAGGTGCCCGCTAGAGGCGCTATTCGGTTGCTCGGATCCATAGTAAAATCTGTGTAGTGTACTGGTGGCAGACACTAGTACAGAAATAAATATTATTATGGTAATAACCTAAATACCTATTTGACAAAGATCGCGGTATGTGTGTAAATAAATAAGAAGCCCTGGGTGGGGATGGTCTCGTGTCCAATTAGTCTAAGGCCCGTATTCCAGAACTATGCTCAAGCGTGAATCAACACTCAAGCATACATTTGGAGACAGTTTTTCATTGAAATCTGACAAAAAATCTATGCTTGAGTCATGTTTTTTCGAGTTATTTTGTGAAATTTTGGTGGCATTATAACCGGTGAATTTTTGATAAATACATGCACATGTATGCATACAGCACATGTGTGATGTAGTAAAATATAAGTGTATTGCGTGTCTTTTTGAAATGGTGGATTTTTTTCCTGCAAGTACTTGGTTTTTCTGCCACCATTCAAACTGGGTTATGACTTGACGGAGACTCTTGACGACTTGACTAACTTTATAACAATTAATATCACTTGCAATTTATACGTAAAACGTAGCGTGGGGCGCCCTCTGGCTAGGTGGAGCGATGACCTACGAAAGGCGCCGGGCAGAAAGTGGATGAGAAGAGCCGAACACCGGGCTCAGTGGCGCGTATTGGGAGAGGCCTATGTCCAGCAGTGGACTAATTTGGGCTGATGATGAATATCACTTGCGAAATTATTTGGAGCACTCCTCAGAAGCCGTCATATGAAGAAGAAGAGTCAGTTTGAGTTTAGCTCTAGGATTCGGGCCTAAGAATGGTGTTGCCTTCACGAGGAGTCCTGCAGGAGTGAGGAGGCGAATATCTGATGCATGATGTGTGGCAGCGAGGCCACCTCCATGCACACGTGACCGTGCCCGGCCGGCAGCTTGCGCAGTAACCTGCAAACATAACATAACATAACACCCAACAGTCACATACATTTCCACGTATCTCGACATGCACTGGATATATGTTTTTTTTTTAAATAACTAGGGTGAACATGATGACCAAATTAAAAAGAACAATTTAAAAAATATCTGAAGCTGATCGTGTTCGTAATCAATGTGTAGAACTTGGGGAGTAGGTTGTAAAAATATATAACAGGTATTTACTGCACGTAGTTCTCAATAAAAAACTTATTTTTAACTTTTTAATTGACTTTAAAATCATGGCAGTCTTGTTTTTTATTATTATTTTATATATGTGCCACAGGTCTTAAATAAAATCTGGTTTTTAAACTGGTTTACACTTACAGAGTGGCCTCGTCGCCTAAGCTTCCGATGAATATAACGTGAGCCTGCACCCTCGGGTCCGATGTCAAGATGGCGCCCAGTCTCTCGGGCTGGATGTTGTATCTGAGAAATAACATTATATTACAAGCAGAACAGCACTCATAATAGACTCCCGTGATGTTCCACGTTACATTCCATTACATGCCTGTTGAGAATAGGCTCAACAGGCATGAGTGAACGGGAATTATTCACCAGGAATCAACCAATGAGGGATGGTGGATGCCTTAGTTTTTTTTGGGTAAAGTATTTCTGGTGGTAAATGGAGTCGAGGGAGACCAACTTTTTTTTTTCCCAACTACAATAGAAAGGGGCCCAATTCTACCAAACCAATTGTACTTCTTCTTTTCTTCTTATAATGGCTTCTGAGGAGTGCTCCAAACAATTAAACCAATTGTATTTAAATTGTGAATGAATTGTACTTATCACTTTTGACACTTTTAGTATTCTACTAACTTCAATTGTAGTAGAATACTAACAAATTACTTAAATTGTAATTGGATAGTATAAGAATGGTTTTTATTTTAAAAATAGTAGAATTGGGCCCCAGGTTCTTACCCTGAGAGTCCCACTATGTTACGACACTCTGTATAGCTCGCAAAGTAAAAGTACTAGAGTGGCGACCGGACGCCGCAGTGACGCACCAGATGACCAACGACATTGTAAAGGTGCATGAAGTGGATGGAGGCGGCTCAAGACGCTCGTCGTAAAAGCCTAGCGATGCGGATCATGTGTACCTTCGCAGGTTGGCGTCCGACAGGATCATGACTATAGCGTCGTCCGCGTCTTCGCTCGCGAGCGACGCTATAGCGTGCTGCGCGGCGGGCAGCGTGTTGTCTCCAGACCAACAGAACTGCGCGTGAGCGTGCATCGTACGTATTATCTGGAAACAAATCAATAATTAACATAAAGACTTGTTTATTTATTTATTCATATAATTAGTTATTGCACAAAACACAAAAAAAAATGTACAAACGGAGGATTTAATGCTAATTAGCATTTTCTGCCAGTCATCCATGATACTTAAAGGTTGGCTCAAAACTAATTACAAAAGAAAGATAATATAATATAGCTTTGAAACTAATTTGCCTTAAAATAAATACATACCTATAACATACAACATACTTATAATTTAAATGAATAGATAATAATTCATAACAAAAAAAATATGAATAGATAGATAAACAAAATAAATAAAGTATAATATATAATATATCATGTATAAAAAGTATCTAAGATATGCATAATGTGTAACTAAGGAACACACACACTATCACACACTAGACTTTTTCCCGTGGCTTCACATGCCTGTAGTCGGGTGAATTATCGCTTTACCTTATTCAGGATACCTAGCTTCATGGCAGCTGTTTTTGCCTGAGACTCGATGAAGAGCCAAAGTTGACGTATGTACAACATTGCCAAATTGGTGCTTTGCCTACTACCCCTTTGAGGAAAAAGGCGTATGTATACTATGTATATGTATGGCCAGGCGTGCAATACGCACTTTAGGTATGAAGCTACAAGTACCCGGCGGGCTCGACTTGTCGAGTCATTTCAGTGAGTCAGACAAGATAACAGTTACGCGATAGAAAGAGAGGAAAAATTAGCTGTAGGTAATTAGCGCTGTGCGACATAAATTGCACTTTATTGTGCAAGAGGCAAGAGTCGCTATTTATTACAAGCTTTTATTTAACTTGCAATGTATGTATGTATGTCCGGGTGGAATCTTGCAACAGAATTTTGCAAAAGTTATCCTCAACCGGTTGAAATTATATTTTGCATACCTATCAAGTTCCGATGACATTGCAATTTTATGGTGATAGCGAGCTGATCTGATGATGGAGACGAAAAGTGAACAACGGAACTCCTCGAGGGATAATAGTAGACTGGTCGTGTTTATGCTCATTTTGATCAGCACACGGTTACGACCACTAATCTTATAAAAGCTTGTATTTTAAAAAAACACAAAAACTTATTTAAATAATTTTGCGGAGTCAGGCATCTGTACCTGTTCTATTATGTATTCTGTGGTATGGCTACAACTACTACTTTTGTTAGTAGTAGAGCTTTTTTGTGAAAGAGTTCGTCCGGGGAAGTACTACCACCGTACCTATTTCTGCCGCAAAGCAATAGTGCTTGTATTACTGTGTTCCGGTTTGTGTGCCGGTGAAATTACAGGCACATGAGACTTTCCATCTTTATGTCTCAGGGTGACGGGCGCAGTGCAATGCCACTTAGGGTGCGTCCTAGGTGAACGTGATCTATGAGGTAATGCACTGTTCATAGGCAGAGGGTACCGCTTAACATCAGGTGGGCCATATGCTTAATCCGTCATTCCAAGTAGTATAAAAATAAAAAATAAAAAAAAATTGAGGAGTCAGCCTTCTGTAGCTGTACTATTATGTATTCTGTGGTATGGCTACAATTTAGAGTAGGTCGCTTCGCTCGCGTGCTGTCAGCTCTCACCTGTAGCCTCTGCTTCTCGTTCTCGGGCGGCCGGTCGACGCGCACGAGCTCCAGGGCGTGGTCCTCGCCCGAGTGTCCGTACATGTCGTACCTGATGCGCGCCTCGTAGCCCTTCAACGCCTCCGTCAGCAGCACCACGGCCTCCATGGACCGTTCTAGGCGACCGTCGTACGAATTAAATCTGTTGGGTATAAACAGTAGCCAAAAATTCAAAATTCAAAATTCACACTTTATACTTTTGCTTTTGCTTTTGCTTATAGCGATTCTTCCATACAACCGTAGGATGGAGAGGACTATAATTATGGAAGAATGGGACAGTGGTGTTATCACCTTGACAAATACACATATCATTAAATATATACAAACCTACATACATAAAATAAATACATAATAATATAAACACAACATAGCAACATACAAGAACAATGAAAACTCCGTAGTAACAATAGGATTTTTAAAAAAATCTCTTTGACGTCACTTTTTATAAAATAATTATAGTTTGCAATCTTATTATTAGATATACATTTGTTTTGGCTGTGTTGGAGCAAGTTCAGTCCTAAGCTTTATTATCATCTAAATAATCTGAGATGTTATAGTACGCTTTTTTAGAAAGTTTATTTTTAATTAAGTTTTTAAATTTGTTTATCGACAACTTTTGCACGTCGCTTGGGATCTTGTTATGGAAGCGTACACATTGTCCTGTAAACGATTCACTAACTTTATGAAGCCTGATAGTGGGAACAGCGAGTTTATTTTTGTTCTTAGTATTTACATTATGATTGTCGCTTTTTTTACTAAACAAGGTTATATTTTTGCGAACATACATCAGGTTTTACAGTCTGTACAGTAGTTTTAGTACAGTTTTACCCAAACATGCCCGTACTTGTATACAGCAAGAGGGAGGTTTATTGCGAGAGTTTTATAAACGTATGTACCAGATTACTTACAAATTGTATGAGAAATCATTTTATAAAATTTGACTAACTTCTACTCCTCAGATTTTTTTCTTCCAGCACATTGAAACTATCCCCAAATGAAAATGAGGCAATACGCATTCAAAAAACTTGATCAAATCAACACATTTTTATGGAGAACTCGCGCTTGAAAAATTTTTTTTACTCCAAAATCGTTTTCATTTAAAATTAGTAAAATGGTTCCAAAGACAGATTTCCCGTATCTCTTATGGATTCGGATATGCCCATACTGACCAAGTTAAAAAAAACACTGTATAGGTCACCCCGATGTACATGCACCGTAGACCAATTTCTATAGCGCGGGAACCTTCTTTCTACCAATAGCAATCGCGCGCTAAAATCTTGCGCTGTTATTGGTTAATCGACTTCGCGGCAAAATCGCGGCCATTCGACTCTTAGATGTGAGCGGGTCAGAGCTATACTATACGTTCTGTAACGAACCGTACTTACTAGTTTCATTAATATCTCACAAATACTCAAATAAAATTAGTAGATATTTTTATCAAGTAAATCGAGCGGAATTTGGGTAATTGAGGTTACTAACAATGGAGGGTTTGTACATTCGTCTCTCTAAGAGTTGGTCTGTGTGAATGTTTACCTACACGAAGGATAAACAATCGTTTCTCAGAATATTTTGAGAGTACACCAAATTCCTGACGGTTGTTTAGGAGCCATACGAATAAGGTTCAGAATTAAGCGGAATGTTCAGAATGTTTTGTATAAATAACGCGTAATTTCCCCCGCACTCCGCATCCCCTTTGACCCCAAAAAACCACTGTTTTGTTTTACCAGGAAGTTCCCTCGCCTCTCCCATGGCGACATAAATATGATGATGCCGCCATGATCTGGGTCAGTTCTGGGTGATTTTCTAATAAGCAACACGTTTGTGCGGAAGCTCTGGGGTAAAAATATTAAATCGTGTTAATTAAGTTATGAAGTGATTTTGAAGCTTATTTTAAAAACTAGAGATTTATACTTTGAAATATTGATTACGGATTCTTAATATTGATACTGATTCTAGAAAGTAGAATAGTCCATAATAAGTGAAATTAAATATAATTGAGTGAAGTTTAAATTTTGTGAAATATAAAAGTAATTAGAAAGCCTCCAAAATAAAAGGAATTAGATAGTTTCTTTTTGGTGATGCTATTCAAGTGATTTTAAATATTCAAAGTCAATGGGGAGGGAAGTGTTTAGCTTTGTGAAAAAGTGATCATTCTCCGAAGGAAGAGATTTGTGGACTGTCGTAGTCTATAGATCCTTTTCTGTTTTAATGTTTTCAGAATTCCGATTTTTTGCCAGACAGGAAACCTTTATCTACTCGAAACAGTTATCCAGTGAGTCCGCTGGATAGGCAAAATCTTATCCTACCTATTTACCTAATTTCCTACCCTCTAGGCTCCGTTTGTCGTTTTAGGTAACACAGCGACAGACATCCCCACCTTAATAGTTTCAAACTAGGTATCCTGACATTGCACCTCGTCAGGAGACACACACAATTAACTTGCACATTTAAAATAAAATGAGATCGGTTTCTCAAAGTTTTTGAATCACACACACCCAATTTAGCCAGGTAATCAGGCACACTTATGTAGGCATTGTATTAGTGCGTACGTAGTCCAAATTTACAAATTGGCATTTTCTAAAATTTAACCGGGAATAAAATCTAGTTTTCTATTATTCTTTCATAAATGTACGGGAAAATTATTTATCAAACGTATTGAAATACTAGAAGAAAGAGAATCTTGTAATTGACAATTATCGTTCGTGGAAGGAAAAATTCATTTAAATATAGTCTAGGTTTTTCGCAAGTGATTATTCCTACCTGGATAATCCAACTAGGAATTCTATTTATTCTACAGAGAATTTTAGAATTATTCGTAAGTAGGAGTAAGAATTGAGTAGGGATTTTTCAGGGCTTTAGTAAGCCTAGATAAATCCCAAAGTTAACCAAAGGTGAAGAATGAATGTGGTTGGTTTTGCATTATTGATTACATGTAAATTCCCTGGAATGTTTGAAAATGACTAACAAACTTACTCTCGACGGAAGTAGTTTCGCGATCCTCTGAAATCCCTTGTAATAGAGTAAAAAGAATTGATTTGCATTAGAATATCATTTGGATAAAATTCCCGGACAATATTAGGAAATCCACCTATGTCCAAGCGAGGGAGATCTGACCAAAAGCGATGGTAGAAGCTCACCGTGGGCAGCGAGGTCGGTGCTGTCCTCCAAAAGTCGCTTATCCCTGGATGTAAACCTTATCATTTATGGTTCATCCTTCCAAACAGTTAAAGAAATAACTTAAAAATCCTATCTAGCAAATAATTTATACAAGTAATTTCTTGTCATTTCCTTTACGGTATTCTCTTATCAAAGAAATAACAAACTATGGAATAAAATAAAACCCTGGAGTAAACTTTTTAGTTAAATGTCCCGAAGTGTACAGAAATAAAAATAAAATTTAAGTAGGTATTTTTTTTACCAGAATTAGTAGCAACTAATGACATGGGTTAGGGAAAAAGGTAGATATATTTTATGTAGATAGGATACGTTAAGACTCGACAAAATTAACATAAAAGAATTTGAGTTATTACAATACACAACGTAGGAATATAACTAGACGATCACATGGCCAATTTATAGTGATTTAAGAAAGTAGGTAAGATTAAGTTAACGTCAGCTCCACAGAGTAAATTAGGAAGTCGGTGAGTGCGCGCGGAGATATGTAGACTTAAGAGGGTGGGGTGTTACAGTTCGGCTACTGTCGGATATCAGTTTGCGTTTTTCTGCACCAACGAAAACAGTCGATCGGCCTATTATTTTGGGTAAAACTGTACTAGTAGAGTTTTTTTGTGAAAGATTTCGTCCAGGGAAGTACTGCCTCCATACCTATTTCTGCCGCAAAGCAGTAGTGCTCGCATTGGATGTGACCTATGAGGTAACGTACTAGTATAGTATTATTTTATCTGTGGCATTGTTAAAGCCAGAGGTTACCGCTTAACATCAAGAAATCAGCTAATGTTTTTCTTGCACTAGCATTTTCCTCGCTATAGTGAGGCATGAAATTGTGTTTCGCTCGTCAGCAAAGTTATTCTGCGTCTCGTTTCGTGCGTCGAAACCTTTGAAACAGAATCCTTTGCTTGTTCAGGTTTCAATACAAGTACTCGCGCCAAAAAAACAACTTTGGAGCCCTGCATAACCAAATAACTATTTAAAAAAAAACTTTTTTCGTATTCGTACAGGCTGTCGGTTACCGTTACCGTATTGTTGTAGTCTTACCTAAGGACAGCATATCTTACCTGTACATACTTCCAGATACATCTAAGACGAGCCTGAGTCGCTTGGGCTTGTCCGGCGGCGCGCCCGGCGGCGGCTGTTGCTCCGTGCGCCTACGGTATATCGCACGCTCTCCCGTCAGACCTGTATCGTACCTGTACATACTTCCAGATACATCTGTGGCGTACCTACTAATACCTACTTACAAGGAAGCGCTCTGCCGCGCACAGCGAGCTCAGGCGCTCCATCGCCGCGAGCCGGTTATTTGACAGACTGACTGACCGGCTAAAAAATAGAACAGTCGACTGGCATGCATTCGGCGAAGTTGCGCGCATATTATGATCGGAGTGTTTCACGTGTAATTACTTATAACTAAATCTCAAGTAAAACTGTGTTAACAATACGACTTGTTTGATTTATGGAACTGTTGGTTGTATACCTATATCTACAACTACCTTGGTGACCACGACGTGATACGAAAACGGAACCTATAGAAGTGAACCTATAAAGTGAACCTATAAATTGCACGTTGAAGTTGGGGTGTTGTACAAGCGTCGAGCGGTAAGATAATTTTTTAAATTGTGCTAAGACTAGGAATAATGGCCACTCCTAACGCAGACACGAGTGGTACAGAGGTGCTGCGTATAGGGGTCAGAATACCGCCATTTTGGCCAGAGGAGCCATCACTATGGTTCGCACAGGTTGAAAGCCATTTTACCCTGTCCAAAATAACTACGGATGAAACCAAATTCTTATACTTGGTCTCGCAGCTCGATCACCAATATGCCGCAGAAGTAAAGGACATAATCACTTGTCCACCTGCCACTAATAAATACGACAAACTAAAAACGGAGCTAGTCAAACGTCTTTCAGCTTCGCAGGAAAAACGAGTAAAGCAACTGCTGATGCATGAGGAGCTGGGCGACAGGAAGCCATCGCAGTTCCTACGCCACCTACAAAGTCTTGGTGGCCCTGCTGTACCTAAGGATTTTCTTTCCACTATCTGGACCAGCCGTCTACCTAGAAACATCCAGATAATCGCTTCTCAGGCAGACCTGGAATTTGACAAGCTGGCCGACCTGGCAGATAAGGTACACGAGATAGCTCCCTCTACTCCTGAAGTAGCTAGCACTTCGTCAACAACTTCCTCATCATCACCATCTTATAACGAATTAGCCCGACAAGTCAGTGAGTTGACAAGCCAAGTCGCAAAGCTCACTGAACTGGTTTCGAATGGGGAAGAACGTTCACGCTCACAGAATCGGTATAAACGCAATAATCGCTCACGCTCTCACTCACGCTCTCACTCACGCTCTCACTCACGCTCTCACTCACGCTTTCAAACACGCTTCCGACAGCCACCACCCAACTCACCTCACTGCTTCTATCATTTCAACTACGGAGCGCAAGCAAAGAAATGTAAACAGCCATGCAGTTTCGAGACGTCGGAAAACTCCCAGGGCGGTCGCAAGTAGCGGCTAGCGATTGCCCTTCATCGACAGGCCGTCTCTTCGTCACCGATCGCGCTTCGAGAATGCAGTTCCTTGTAGACACTGGCTCAGACTTGTGTGTTTTCCCACGATCGGCGGTCAAGACGCCCTGTTTTAAGTCAAAGTTTATCCTAACAGCGGCCAACAACTCTATCATACACACGTATGGTCTCACACAGCTACAGCTGGATTTAGGTCTTCGACGTGCCTTCGCTTGGAATTTCACAATCGCCGATGTGTCCAGACCGACTATAGGTATCGACTTCCTTAGCTTCTATGGTCTACTCGTCGACTGCAAAAATCAACGACTCATCGATGGAATAACCACACTTTCGGTTAATGCTCTTTCTTCCAAATTACCTGACGACATAGCATCAATCAAGGCTGTGACAGGTGAATCGGACTTTCATGCACTGTTACGAGATTTTCGGAGATCACAAGACCAGCAGGTATACATACTACTCCTAAGCACGACACGCTCCACCACATCAGGACTACTCCAGGTCCTCCCGTCTCTTGTAGGCCTCGACGTCTAGATCCTATACGCCTACAGATAGCAAAAAAGGAGTTTGAGGACATGATGGCAAGTGGTGTAGCCAGGCGCTCGGAGAGTTCTTGGTCTTCTGCCTTGCACCTGGTCAAGAAAAAAGACGATGGATGGAGACCCTGTGGCGACTATCGCTCACTCAATGCCAGGACTATACCAGACAGGTACCCCATTCGTCTTATCCAGGATTTCTCCCACCAACTAGCAGGATGTTGTGTTTTCTCTACTGTGGATCTTGTCAAAGCTTACAACCAGATAAGGGTGAATCCAGAAGACATCCCTAAGACAGCGCAGACTACTCCTTTTGGTCTCTTTGAGTTTGAATACATGACCTTCGGCCTTCGCAACGCTGCTCAGACCTTCCAAAGGTTCATCGATGAGATTCTCCTAGGTCTAGATATATATCGGATATATCGATGATATCTTGATATTCTCTTCTGCTATCGATGAGCATAAGAGGCACTTACGTCTACTATTCGAGCGTCTGAAGCAATATGGAGTGCTTGTCAATACTTCTAAATGTACTTTTGGGGAAGCAGAAGTCACTTTCTTGGGTTATCAAGTCTCAGCAAATGGAACTCGCCCTTTAGACTCCAAAGTTCAGGCTATCCAGAACTACGTAGTACCCAAAACCGTCAAAGAACTGAGACGTTTTTTAGGAATGATAAATTTTTATCGTCGCTTCGTTCCTAACGCTGCCAAACTTCAAGCACCGCTGAACTCACTACTATCAGGACCAAAAGTGAAAGGATCCCATCCGGTAGATATGACTCCTGATATGATGAGCGTGTTTGAAGAATGCAAGACTTCACTATCACAGGCAACCCTACTTGCCCATCCTGATGTTTCCGCAGAATTGGCAATCGTCACGGACGCCTCTGAATCTTCTATAGGAGCCGTGTTACAGCAACAAAAAGGTGCATACTGGCAACCATTGGCTTTCTTCTCTCACAAGCTCTCCAGTGCGCAGTCAAAGTATAGCCCTTATGATCTCGAACTACTTGCCGTATACGAAGCCATTAAATACTTTAGGCATATGGTGGAAGCTAGGACTTTTGCTATCGTCACGGACCACAAACAGCTTACGTTCGCTTTCTCAAGAAACAAAGAAAACTGTTCTCCTCGTCAGTTCCGGCACCTGGATTTTATAAGTCAATTTACAACTGACGTGCGCTACATCCCTGGAAAGAAGTACGTTGTGGCGGATGCACTATCTCGCGTGGAACTAATCACAGCTGTGGATTACGAAGCTCTTGCACGGTTTCAGGATAAAGATCCAGAACTGCAGGGCTTACTTTCGAAAACTTCAACTTCCAACTTAAGCCTTCGGAAGGTGAAACATGTTGACAGTGACTTACCTATCTTCTGCGATACTTCTAATGGACAACCTCGCCCATATGTCACTCCACAGCTCCGCAAACACGTTTTCACCATGCTACATGACCTTCATCATCCAGGATGTTCAGCTACAGTGCGACTGGTCTCACAGAGATTCGTATGGCCAGGGATTCGCAAAGATTGTAGAGAGTGGGCAAGGCAGTGCTTGCATTGCCAACGATCCAAAGTTTTCCGTCATACCAAAGCTCCACTTTCCTCCTTCGCGCGCATATTTTGATCGGAGTGTTTGACGTGTAATTACTTATAACTAAATCTCAAGTAAAACTGTGTCAACAATACGACTTGTTTGATTTATGGAACTGTTGGTTGTATACCTATATCTACAACTACACATCTAAGACGAGCCTGAGTCGCTTGGGCTTGTCCGGCAGCGCGCCCGGCGGCGGCTGTTGCTCCGTGCGCCTGCGGTATATCGCACGCTCTCCCGTCAGACCTGTATCTTACCTGTACATACTTCCAGATATATCTAAGACGAGCCTGAGTCGCTTGGGCTTGTCCGGCGGCGCGCCCGGCGGCGGCTCTTGCTCCGTGCGGCGGCGGTATATCGCACGCTCTCCCGTCAGACCTGTATCTTACCTGTATATACTTCCAGATACATCTAAGACGAGCCTGAGTTGCTTGGGCTTGTCCGGCGGCGCGCCCGGCGGCGGCTCTTGCTCCGTGCGGCGGCGGTATATCGCACGCTCTCCCGTCAGATAGATAGATAGATAGATAGATAGATTAACTCTTTATTGTACACAAATAACACACAGAAACACAAAACATAACTCAATAACAAAAAATAACAGAAATGTACAATGGGCGGTCTTATCGCTTATAGCGATTTCTTCCAGACAACCTTAGGATGGAGAGGACTATATGGAAGAATGGGACAGTGGTGTTATCACCTTGACAAATACACATATCATTAAATATATACAAACCTACATTATAATACATAAAAATAAATACATAATAATATAAACACAACATAAAAGCAGACAAGAACAATGAAAACTCAACAGGACGAAGATGACGATTGGAGATAAAACAGTTTGACACGATCTTTAAAAGAATGCAACGACGGAGCAAGCCGAATCGACAACGGTAATGAGTTCCACAGCCGAACAGCTTGCACCGTAAAAGAGTCAGTGTAGAAAGAGCTGTGATGAATGGGGAACTTTAGAGCTAGATTTTCTGATGAACGAAGAGAATGAGGGTTGGAACAATGGAGAAACTCAAAGCGCTCCTTCAGATACGGTGGAGCAGAAGGATTAAACAATATATTATGGAGAAGAGAGAGGATATGAGTATTCCGGCGAAGGCGAATGGGAAGCCACTTGAGCTTAGCGCGGAACTGGGAAACATGGTCATATTTACGAAGACCGAATATGAACCTTATTGCAAAATTTTGAAGGCGCTCAAGCTTGTTAAATTGATCTTCTGTGAGATCAAGGTAACATATATCGGCATAGTCGAGAATGGGAAGCAAGAGAGACTGTGCCAGCGCAACTTTAGTGGCAGTCGGTAAGAAGTTACGAAGCCTTCTAAGGGAAGCCGCAGACGCAAATATTTTATTACTCACCGATTGCAGTTGAGGACCCCATGACAAATTTTGATCAAATATTACACCTAAATTTCTCACATTTTTACTAAATTTTACCAAAGTTCCATTGAAAACAACTGAAGGAATTAACGCCATATCTATCTTGGACATCATGCGACTGCTGCCTATCACCATAGCCTGAGTCTTGCTGGGATTAACTTTAAGGCCAAACAACTTACTCCACTCCACAATTTTACGCAAGTCCTCGTTAACAGTATCACCAGTCAGACCTGTATCTTACCTGTATATACTTCCAGATACATCTAAGACGAGCCTGAGTCGCTTGAGCTTGTCCGGCGGCGCGCCCGGCGGCGGCTGTTGCTCCGTGCGCCTGCGGTATATCGCACGCTCTCCCGTCAGACCTGTATCTTACCTGTACATACTTCCAGATACATCTAAGACGAGCCTGAGTCGCTTGGCCTTGTCCGGCGGCGAGCCCGGCGGCGGCTGTTGCTCCGTACGCCTGCGGTATATCGCACGCTCTCCTGTCAGACCTGTATCTTACCTGTACATACTTCCAGATACATCTAAGACGAGCCTGAGTCGCTTGGGCTTGTCCGGCGGCGCGCCCGGCGGCGGCTCTTGCTCCGTGCGGCGGCGGTATATCGCACGCTCTCCCGTCAAACCTGACAGTAAAACACACAACAATTAAACTAGTTTATTTTAGAAAAACATTTAAAAACACCCGACTATTTTCAGTGTTAAAACGCCATTTTTCATATAACTAAACCCGCATTGAAATCGGAGCACCCGTTGCACTCTAAATCCTATTCGTCCTGTGCTGGTTATCATCAGACCCTGGAGTCTGCGGGAGGAGGACACGTCATGTCATCTTAATTTAAAGCTTGAGCTCTTACCTGAAGATTCAGATTCAGTTGTACCCTAGATCCTGTTCATCCTACGCTGGTCATCATCAGACCCTGGAGCCTGATGTTGTCGAAAATTTTCATTTTGGTCTAAAACAGAAGGTTATCTGCAAAAATGCGTGAGTTTCCTTCTACCAAATTGTTGCGAGCTGATTATCCTGGAAACTTCTGCACCAATTTCCACCAAACATAACCAAGAACCATCTCGCAAACATCATCTTTCATACAAAAAAAACGCATTGAAATCAGAACAGCTGTTCCGAAGATAAGGCCACAGACAAACGAACACACTATGGCCTCAAACTCACACCCCTCTTTTTAATCGGAGGTTTTCAGTTCTAACAGATTTAGGTTCGGTGGTATTGGATTGATCTTTTGCTAGTGGCACCACTACGACACAAAGGACGAAAGAACGAAGGAGGAAATTACATCATTATATCAACGAGCTCGTTTACAAAATCAACATCACGAGATATATAATACTTACCTTCAATAATTTTCCCGTCGTCCAGTTCACCGCTTGTCTGATGTCGACTCCAGTTCCTCTCCTTCTTCTTAGCTTGCAGCTCAGCGAGCACTCCTCGTAAAGCTCCTATCTAGAAAAGTTAAAACTTGTCAAGTGTGTGTCGGGTCACGTCACGCTTAGGGACGAGTTCCGTAACCATGCGTCATGAGTTCAAGAAACAATGTTGTTTTATAGTTAATTTCTGTCTCTCGTGTTAAAGTTAGTTTAGAGTTCAAAAATTAACTAGGTAGGCCCCTAAATAGTCGTGAAGAAGGATATCAAAATATCAATGAAACATCAGCAGGAGAATAGTAAAGTACGTGGTGTACAGTTGTAATTTTTCCAAAATGATTATTAGCCATGATAATTTAAATTCTATGAAACTATAACATAACACCCAACAGTCACAAACATAGTCCTGACCCCACACTAACGTCCTATAGCCATCCGGATCGCACGGGGGTACCGAACGATACCCCTAGAGGCGGCCACCATCTTGGCGCGGTTCCCGCCCCTCGACATCTTGGCGGAGATGGACGCACGCGTGTATGTCCGTCTCAGACAGGGTGCCGCGGGCGACGCCACGCCAGCTGAAGTGCGGGTGCAGGAGCGCCGACGTGCGCTCGTTGAATGGCGTGAGCGGCTTGATGAGCCGCGAAGCTCACGCCAGCGCGTCGTCGGCGCCATTGCGCCAGACCTCGAAGACTGGCTGGGAAGGAAGCATGGGAACGTCACCTATAGACTTACCCAGGTACTCACCGGGCACGGGTGCTTCGGTGAGTATCTCAGTAGGATCGGACGCGAACCGACACCACAATGCCACCATTGTGGATGGGACTTGGATTCCGCGCAGCATACGTTGGAGCAGTGCTCAGCGTGGTGCGTGGAGCGCGGAATCCTGGTTAACAGGATCGGGCAGGATCTCTCTCTGCCAAGCGTAGTTGAGGCTATGCTGGCAGATGAGACATCGTGGAAGGCAGTGGCCTCTTTCTGTGAGAACGTCATGGTTCGGAAAGAGGCCGCCGAGCGAGATCGGGAGAGGGCCGATCCCGCTCGGAGAAGGAGGCGGCGGCGGGTCGTTGGCAACGGCCGCCCCGCGCTGCCTGTCCCCCAGTAAAGGGGGTGTGCGGTAGCCCCTGCCGAGCAGGGGCCTTTTCGTGTCCGCGGGTGGTTGGAGAGAGGGCTCTGGCTGCCTGTATGCGGATCCCAGGAAGGCAGCAACAACTAGTGGCAAGTAGTCGCTGTGAGCACCAGCGAGGGTGTTGGGCGTGACTTTGGAAGTCATGCCCGGGACTGTGCTCTACAGGCAAATGCGAGAGGGGCACCGGTGCGTTCCGTATGGAGATCCCGGAGCCCCTTGACATGCATCGAGGCCGGCCACCGGGGTGTTTTTAGTGAGTCCACGAGTCCGTGAACCTCACATAACCCTACCACACCCTCAATGTGGTAGGGTATCTGTTAGCAGATTTTCACCTCGTCACAAAAAAAAAAAAAAAAAAGGATTCCCTGTGTCGTGAGAACCAGAAGTAAAGTAAGTAAGTAAAGTAATGTTTATTTTCTCTTATAGTTGGCGGTACATTAGTAAGGTTTACATAAACACAAATACAAATATCTTAATTAAGTAGCTTTACATTAATTAGAAGGTACGAGTACCATGGTACCATAATGCCAGGTTCATATTTATTTTTTATTTTGTTTTTATTAACTTTTTACAATGCCATTACAGTAAATAAACACCAAATCGACAAAGAAAAATAGAACTTAAAGATAAACCTACTTGCTAAGATATTTAACAGTTTGTGAAGACGAGGATGGGATGTCTTAACTCCTCCTACAACACCATAAGTCCCTCACTGGCTCGGCAATGCCCACATGTATTTTGGTAGTCACTTCACCTGTACTCTCGCCCATGGCTCGCGTTACAGTGACAGTTCCGACCAACACAGGAGCACACGAGACAGCGCACGTATGCCATAGAGCATACACTACATCTAAATAAATCAACATCGTCCTCCTTACATAATTCGTTGACTATCCGAAGAGCCTTTGTGAATGGTGCATGTCCGAGGAGATTAGTTCTAGCTTTTATTAGTTGTTTAACCTAGCTTAACACGCAGGCCCGGCACAAATATTTGCAGATCATACAAACATTTGTCCCGCAGCGGGAATCGACCCCGCAACCTTTTGCATCTCAGCCGGCTACTCGCCCGATGCGCTACAGAGGTCGTCCTTGTTTGATAACGGAACCCAACAAAGTATCGTAGCAATGGTCTCTAACTTCCCCACCGTGTAACAAGCGTGAGGCTCTGTTTGCATGTGTCTCATACACACCTGAGGCTGCACAGCTCTGTAAAACTGTTCGTAGAGCTTCGCGTCGTACTCCGACATCTTGATTTCCTTCAGTCGTTCCTCAAACGCTTTTCTGTTCATCTCTTTCGCTGCCTTCTTGACGTGGTCCGGGATATCGTCCTTTTCTGCGTCTGATAGCTATGGAATGTAAAATATAATCTCCCATTTTGAAATTTTTAAGGATAAATGAATAAATAAATTAAAAATTAAAAACTTTTACATGGTTACTCCGGGACAGGGCTAAATAGGCAAATGCGAGAGGAGCACCGGTGCGTTCCGTATGGAGATCCCGGAGCCCCTTGAAATGCATAGAGGCCGGCCACCGGGGGGGTTTTAGTAAGTCCACGAGTCCGTGAACCTCACATAACCCTACCACACCCTCAATGTGGTAGGGTGTCTGGTAGCATATTTCCCCCTCGTTACAAATAAAAAGGGCAAACAATGAGATGACATGGCAGGGAAGGTTAGTATGTTAGCGTGGGACAAATCTAGACATTGAATTTTGAACCAGTTTTCCTCGTGTGATTGAGCTGAAATATTGCATACCTGTCAAGTTCCGATGACAATACATTATTTTGTTGACAGCGAGCTGATCTGACGATGGAGACGGATGACAACGAAACTTTTTTTTGTATAAATGCTTTTATACTGAATAATATATTTTCACAGAAATCTTGTAATATCCAATGAGATCCACTCCGCGATAAAGACGAACATTCGTCTTTATCGCTCTAGAGAACTATGTGTTTCAGCGACGGAAAGCGATATAATTACGGCAAACAGTTGCGCTTCAACCCTTAGCCGAAATGATTCACGACTCACAAAGGTTCGAATATTCATAGACATTCATAGACACACGCCTTTTCCCCGAAAGGGTAGGCAGAGCCTCAAATGGGCCTCTTTTCACCGTGGGTCACACCATCGAACATAAAGCGTGTAATTAATACTTCTGGCTCTAAATGTTGATACCTGATGCACATCATGTCCCTTATCGAGCCGGTAGGGACCGCCCTTCCCACCCAGGCCGGCCGTGTCCCGCCCGCCCGTGCCGCCCGCCCACGTGTTGCCGCCCACGTGAGGCTTGTTGTCCGGGTCATCTTTGCCGTATTTCGGGGATGACACATCTTTTCTGTCAAGGTGGAATCATAGTGTAACAATATACTTCGCCAGTATGCTACTCCGAGATCCGATGGTCACGTGGTTAAACACCAGACGACGTCATCACCAATCAGAATTGAGACAGCCCATGTCTGTGCAACCAGTATGTAGAGTGTAATCTAACTCATCGACCCCCTTATATTACCTGTCCGATCCGACAGACAAACCCACGAGGTTTGTACTATTATGAATCAGGAATCAGGATTTTCCATAATCACCACGCTTGACAGGCGGATTGGTAAGGCTACCACTGATGGGCGAGGCCTCCCAATAAAATAGGGGGGATTTCCCATAATCACCACACTTGGCAGGCGGATTGGTAAGGCTACCACTGATACGACGAGGCCTCCCAATAAAATAGGGGGGATTTCCATAATCAACACGCTTAGCAGGCGGGTTGGTAAGGCTACCATTGATAAACGAGGCCTTCGCTTAAAATAGGGGGGATTTCCATAATCAACACGCTTAGCAGGCGGATTGGTAAGGCTACCTTTGATAAACGAGGCCTCCGCTTAAAATAGGGGAGATTTCCATAATCAACACGCTTAGCCGGCGGGTTGGTAAGGCTACCTTTGATAAACGAGGCCTCCGCTTAAAATAGGGGGGATTTCCATAATCAACACCCTTAGCAGGCGGATTGGTAAGGCTACCTTTGATAAACGAGGCCTCCGCTTAAAATAGGGGGGATTTCCATAATCAACACGCTTATTAGGCGGATTGGTAAGGCTACCATTGATGGGCGAGGCCTCCCAATAAAATAGGGGGGATTTTCCAAAATCACCACACTTGGCAGGCGGGTTGGTAAGGCAATTATGGAGAGTAAAATCTTATTTGCGGTCACTAATTGTCATGCATCATAACGTACCCACTATCCCTCTCGATGGTCATCTGAATCTTCTCCTGTTTAGCCCTCCCCGCGAGCACGCCCTCTGTCGGCAGTCCGCTGGCATGCAGCACCTCTAGCAGCATGTCCGCCATGTCCTTGCTGTAGCGATCGAAATCGAATACGTTGCCTATTGCTGTCGCAAGGTCTTCGTTGGGGTATCTCTGAAAACAATTTTTTTTATTTTTGTACTACTTGGAATGACGGATCAAACAGATGGCCCACCTGATGTTAAGCGGTACCCTCTGCCTATGGACAGTGCATTATCACATAGGTCACGTCCAGCTTAGACGCACCCAATATGGCATTGCACTGCGCCCGCCACCCTGAGACATAAAAATGAAAAGTCTCACGTGCCTGTAGTTTCATCGGCAACCATACCCTTCAAACCGGAACATAGCAATGCGAGTACAACTGCTTTGCGGAATAAATATGTATGGTGGTAGTACTTCCCCGGACGAACTCTTTAACAAAAAAGCACCAATAATACAAAAAAAAACTACTTACGTAAATATATAAATTAACCTACGCCACAGATAAAATAATACTATACCCTACGCCATCTTGGAAATCCTAAACAGGAGCACGTTCATCGTTCGAATTTTCAAAGTTGCCTTATTTTGGCGTTCATAGTGTATGGAATGTTAAGCCCATCGTAGAGTTATTAGATAATCTTTGGTTAAAAACGTTTTCACATGAGACGCAAGTTTTATCGAAATATTTACATATTTTCTCTAGCCGCAACTGTTATAGATAAATACTACATATATTACTATTGATATCCTACATAATATCTATAATAATAGCGATATTATTGATTTTATAAATGATATGGACGTATAATGAAGGCAAACAAATGAAAAAAAAAAACTGGGTCTCTTCAAGGCTAGAGTGAATAGGTGCCTTCTAGATCTTTGTGCTCCATCTTCGGCCACATCGTAACCTACCAACAGGTGAGATCGTGGTTAAACAAAGATCTATCAACGTTAAAAAAAAAACTTTAAAATTGGGTAACAAAACTGAGCCATAGCCTATTTTTTGTTTTTGCAAAATTACAATTCGTAGATTTGATTTAAACTGAGTAAATAAAGTACAATATCCAGATTAAAAATATGCATGGATTACATTATAATTCCGAGGGATCACTGTACCAGAAACACGATAGGACAATATTCCCACGAAAGAAAAAAAAAAAAAAAGTTATCTCTAACTTTTCGCTAGATTCGATTGATTCTCAATTTAGTGCGGATTATTCGGTCAAAAATTACATAAATACGAGTAAAATCAGTACAATAAAACCGAAGCTTCACTCACTATGAGGGTATATTTTGTAATTACCTATATTTTACGAGATATTCAATGAAAATGGCTATTAAGAGCGGCACGGGACTGTTTTTTTGTATGAAGATTTCTGTCTGGGGTTTGCGCAGCTTTATAGAGCTAAAACATGTTTTATATGTAAGTTTGTTAATAAAAAAAATAAAAATAAAAAAAATACTGGACAGTTCACACAACATTATCTAGCCTTGGATTATCAACATTAGCATTATCAACATTAGAGCTTGTGTTATGGGTTCTATATAGCTGATATACTTAATACAAAACATTACATAGATAGATATTTTTTATTATACATTGAAAATACCCAGCACACCCTGAACGAATATCTGGAGATTGTACAAATATTTGTTCCGAGGCGGGAATCGAATCCGCAATCTCCTACGTCGCAGGCGAACCTTAGCCCGCCGCGCCACAGAGGTCATCTAAACTATCACGGTTCATGAGATACAGCCTGGTGACAGACGGACGGACAGCGGAGTCTTAGTAATAGGGTACTTTACCCTTTGGTACTAGAATAGTATTATTTTATCTGTGCCTTTGGGTACGGAACCCTAAAAACTGTTTATTTTATTTTATTTTATTTATTTTGGTAAACCAACAGCATTTATACAATATATTTATGTTTAACATTTACAAAATTATGGCCAAAAAAGGTCTACACAGCTTAAAATTAACAAAAGATTCTACTTAGTACGATATATCAAACAAAACTTACTAGTGGCTACATACAGATTGATCACGATGATAAAAGTGTGTGGGTGCATGAGTATGTATGTGTATGTGTGTATGAATCTCTGTGTATGTTTGCGGGTGTGTGGATGTATAAATGTAATAATGTAATGTTGTTTAATATGTATGTTAGTTAATATTAACCTGTAGATGCTTGACGATATTGACAAGCTCCCTGGTGGAGTACGGGTACGTCAGCTGCCCTTGATCCGCCTTCTCCCTCAGCAGCGCGAAGGCTTGCACCAACTTCTTCATGATGTCGTGTGGCACGTCGGGCCCGTACGAGCGCAGGAGCTCCAGCTCAGACTCTACCGAGGGGTTGTCTACTGCGTGGCACGAGAACAGGTCACCTGGAAACACGTTTGAACACAAATAATATATATTTAGTCTTGGTGTATCCGGCCTGAAGAAATACCCCTCAATCTCCTCCCGCGGTTGCTGTAAAAGCCGAGAGATTACACCAGGGGATGGCAGCTACTTGAGTACTCAACACCAATACTGCGATCACCAATCCGCTTGCCAAGATGGATGTGATTATAGCACATCCCCCAAAATTGTATTTTATGCCTCGTCCAACAGTGGAATTCTAAGGGACCTTAGAATTCCAGTCCAAATTCCTTCCAATTCTTGTATCCAGATCTAACTGTTGATAAAATTACCTAAAAATTACTTTTTTAACACTTTTATTAGCTTCACTTGTAACTAACTGCCAATGTAATCAAATCTTGGAATTGAATTTTCGACCGCTTTCGGATATCCGATACTTGGCATTCCTGTCAAGTTTCGATGACAATACAATATTATGGAGACAGCAAGCTGATCTGATGATGGACAACGGAACTATTTGATGTTTAATAGTAGCCTAACAGTGTTTGGGCTCGCAGGAAGTAGGTGGATGGAGGCGATTCAAGACCGTTCGTCGTGGCATTATATGGGGGAGGTATATGTCCAGCAGTGGACTTCTGTAGGCTGATGATGATGATCGTACATACTAGATAATATAACCTTTATGAAAGAACTTACCCAAAGAAGCGAAGAAATCATTTCCCAAAAACGGGAACCCAGGCCGATTCGCCAACACAATCATTCTAAAGTCATCGTGAACTGGTATGAAGCTCGCCACCTCCCCTCCCGAGCTTTCCATCATATCCTTGGGCACTATTCTCCTCCCATCGCTCAGTATCATCTCTCCGTTTTCTACCAGAGTCTTTAAAATACAGGTCACATGTGTTGGGGCTTTGTCGGCTTCGTCAACGACTAAAACATGACCGAATTTCACAGCTTTTACTAAAGGCGAGTCTTCATAGACCACTATGCCATCTTTGACAGTAGGTTGTACGGTCAACGACTGAACTGTCGTGTCTCTGTGAAGCTGAATATACTCTCTAGGCCTGTTTAAGAGTTGCAACAACCGATCAGCAATCTTATTCTTTCCCACGCCTTGGTTGCCGACTAAAAGCAAATGGTTGCCGAGTAGGAAGTCCTGTAGCAACCATTCTAGCAACCTCATGTGTTGTGGTACATCGTAGAACAGTATATCAGGTACTTTGGTCAACGCTTCTGTCTTAAATATCTCTGTACTCGTATCACCGATTGTAAGAACATTATTCTTGACTGAGCTGTTGACTTTTTTCTCGCCTCGACCGAACAGTCCGAACTGCGTGGGCGCATCTATGTTTATCTTTTTGCTAGCGCCATCTAACGCCCGTCTAGCTAAGTTAGGTAGGAATTTCGCTAGGAAAGTTCGTTGTATGGTCTCGTAAGCTGAGTCTGTGGGGTACTTGGACATTCTATTGGCGATTCTGAGTAATTGTCGGGTAGAGAGCGAGGAGGATAGGTTTTTGAGAGTGCTGTCTTGGGAGTTTCGGAGCTCGCCGGCTAGGTTGATTATTGAGTGGAGCGGTTGAGATATTTCTCCATACTGAAAATACCAGAAAATACATTACTTACACTTACATAATAATTATACACATAGTAATTATCCGCACACCTTAGAGCCAGGGTGGTCCCGGATTGTGCGATTTCAGAGGTACTTCCTCCCGAACACTCAGGTTGTGGAATGGTCTCGCTGCTGAGGTTTTCTCAGGTGACTACAGTATGGGGTTCTTCAAAACGGGTGTTTGGAAATTTGATTCCTCCGGTATTGCAGGCGTTTTTTTTTTTTTTTTTTTTTTAACAATGATAGACCTTTGTTTGACTACGATCTCACCTGTTGGTAAGTGACGATGTGGCCGAAGATGGAGCACAAAGGTCTAGAAGGCACCTATTCACTCTAGACTTGAAGAGACCCAGATTATAGTTTTCAGGAAAGACAGACGACGTCCATAGGTTACGGTAACCATTTACCGACAGGTTGGCCGAATGTTTGTTTGCTAACTAGTTAGTATATTCAAAAAAAAAAGGGTGAAGGTGACACTGTGTGAAAACTGCCATGATGAAGTAGCAACTAGGTGACATTCTGCACTAAGAGGAATTTAAATTTTCTCAATGACAATCATCATCATCAACAGCCGTCAGACTCCACTGCCGGACGAGGCCTGCCCCATATAATGCAATGGGGGGATTTGTCATAATCACCACGCTTGGCAGGCGGATTGATGATCGCAGTATTGGTGTTGAATACTCAAGTGGATACTGCTGCCCATCCCCTGGTGTACTCCTTTAGTCAGCTTTTACATCCACGGGAGGAGACAGAGGGATCTATTCTTAACCTTCAATACCCAACAGTCACATACATAGACCTGATCCCGCACTATGATCCCGTGTCTTGGGTATCAGGAACTACAAGTACCATACAACACCCAGACCCGGTACAAATGTTTGCAGATCATACAAACATTTTTCTCGCAGCCGGAATCGAACCCGCAACCCCTGACATCATTGCCGGCTACTCGCTGCGCCACAGATGTGGTCAACATAAAGACTTACCAGAGTGTTTATAATGAAGATCTCCTCATTGTTGGTGAGGTTCCTCATCTCGTGGAATATGAAGAGGCTGAGTATCTCTGGTGAGAGCCACTGCTGCCCGCGACCCTGCACCGGCGGCTCCGCTAGCGCTACTATCCTGAAATAGTTTTTTGAATGTAAATATTAGGCAAACTAGCTTACGGCCCACCTGATGTAAAGTGGTCACCGTCGCTAATAGACACCGGCAACAACGATACGCTGCTTACCCTGAAGGAATATATAAACATTTTTCTTGAAGCCGACACATATCGTAGCCGTGATGAAACGCGGGAAAACCTCAGATGGAAGCTTATTCCATAGTTCGTAGGTATTGGGAAGAAAATTATCTCGATAAACGAGTAGTTCTAAAAACCCAGGGATCTATGATATGTGGATGACCTTTGTCACAGTGCCGGGAAGAGCGATGGTAAAATCTCGATATTGTATAGTATTACAATAACAATGTTTTAACAACTTATAAATGGTAGTTTACTAAACAATTATTTTGGACTGATATTATAAATCTTTAAGTATGACTGCTGGCAAAAACTTCTTCAAATTCAATAAAATAATTATGAAATTCCATAAAAAGTAAAAATGAAGAATCGTTGCTTGACAGACAGGCAGACACAGATGGACAACAAAGTGATCCTATAAGGGTTCCATTTGTCCTGTCGAGCCCAACCCCCCTAGGAAGGGGACCGGAACTATACATATAAAGTTACTATACATATACATTATTATTTATTCAGTGACATAACTAACAACATAACTAACATATAAGTAAATATACATATAAGTTTCTTAAAATCGAAGAAAAACGCCGGGTACTCATTAGCGCACGCGCTCTTTTAGGCGCTGACTTATAATATACTTTTAGTAACTTAAGCCATTCAATACCATTCATTCAGTCTTGTACCATATGATTCAAATTCAAAACACGTATTTCGTATTTTTCTAATTAACCTTACTTGTTTCATATGTAGTTTAAATAACGTTAAAAATGTAATAAAGTTACCTAAACGCTGCATGTATCCGCTTGACGCCACTTTGTTGCAGCTGCTCGTGAGTATGTCCCGAGGCTACGAGGCCGTCGTACCGGTCGTGACGGAGCAGCCTGGTCCCGTCGTGCAACTGCACTTCCCTGTCGTGGACTAATCTGAAACGACACCATCATTCAATATTACAAGCTTTATATTAACTTGCAATGTATGTCCGGGTGTTTTTTTTTTTTTTTTTTTTTAACATTGATAGACGTTTGTTTGACCACGATCTCACCTGTTGGTAAGTGACGATGTGGCCGAAGATGAAGCACAAAGGTCTAGAAGAGGTCACGAAGGTCTTGACTTGAAGAGACCCAGATTTATAGTTTTCAGGAAAGACAGACGACGGTAGTGTATTCCACTCCTTAACATCGCATTATAAAGGTAGAACTGAAACGTTTTGTGCGAATAGAAGGTATACCAATGAGGTAAGGTTGGTACTGAGCCGTACGCCTGCTCGTCCTATGATGAAAAGGAGATGGTGGGATCAGATCGTGCAGTTCCTGGGAGCATTCACCGAAATTTAACCTATAGAAGATCGCAAGGCATGCAACCTTACGGCGGTGCTCGAGACTCTGGATCTTAGTCTCCGCCATATGTTGCTCACCTATAAGCCTGAAAGCTGTACGTTCGATCGAGTCCAACGCAGCAAGCTGGTGTTTGGCCGAGTCATCCCAAACATGGCAGCAGTACTCCATACCAGCCCGGACTTGTGCTTTATATAAACTGAGAAGCTGTCCTGGTGTGAAGTAACGCTTTACCTTATTCAGGATGCCTAGCTTCATGGCAGCTGTTTTTGCCTTAGACTCGATGTAGGAGCCAAAGTTGAGAGTAGGCGTGAGCGAAACACCTAAGAGCTCGAGGTGATCTCCTATAGCAACAGGTACATCTCGGAATACAGGAACTTGGAGAAACGGTCTTTTTTTCGCCGAGAAGAGACAAGCCTGCGTTTGTCCGGGTGGAATCTTGCAACTAAATTTTAAAGCAGTTATCCTCAACCGATTTAGATGATATATTGCATACCTGTCAAGTTCCGATGACAATACAATATCATGGTGACAGCGAGCTGATCTGATGATGGAGACGGAAGGTGGACAACGGAACTCCTCGATGGATAATAGCAGACTCATTTTAATCAGCACACGGTTACGATCACTAATTTTATAGCTTGTATTGAAAATTATTTTTCCCAAAAGTATTTTTTTAGATTGGTTCGACTAAGGGACTACCCGGACTTGTTTGTAAGATTCGTTAGTATAAGATTTGTCCTGGCTACTAGCTTATTTATAGAATGTGTTATTACTGGAAGTAAGCGTTAGCAGAGTCAGTCGTGGGAAGCAATGGCGGCGATGAGCTCACCACTTGTCACGTCTATTTCCCACGAGTGTGCAACCCACGTGAAAAGAGGCCCATTTTTTTTTTTCGGGGAAAAAGGCGTGTGTCTATGTATGTATCGGAATTTTGTGTCACTGGCTTTCACTCTCTGACATAGAACTATCGCCTCTATCATGTAAGCAGTAAGGTCGGTAGTCGCTTACCTATTCGAATTCAAAATGGGGGAGATAAGATCTGTACTGACGTCCCGCATTGGGGTGTATTGTGCATTGTCCCCCTGCTAATCCTAGCCCACCCAGCCCAACTCTTTAAAATAGCGGAGAAGGACTCTGGGCTGATGGCAGCACTGTTCCAGTATCCCCGAGGGAGCTATAGATGAAGTGAGTCAAGACTTGATCAGCTCCTGGAGTCCGGTTTTTCCTCTGGCTTCATTTGTGGCTGTGCAGTGTAGTATCACACGCTCCACTGTCTCCTCGTCTTGAAGACAGCCGCGACACAGACCACTGTCAGTGGCCCCTGTCTTTAACATATGTGGTTGCGATCACAAAGTCCGTGTTTTTTTTTTAATGTAATGTGTCGTCAATTTGGCATACGGCCTACCTGATGGTAAGCGGTTACCGTCTCCTATTGACATCTGCAACACCAGGGGCATTGCCAATGCGTTGCCTGCCCTGAAGGACTCTTTTTACATTTTTTTAAAGCGGTTCATGTTGTAATTTTGCGGAAACACCTCGGGAAACACCCATTCCACAACTTGCACGTATGGCTCCCCCATACGTGCAAGTTGTGGAATGGGCTCGATCTCGGATAAAGCGAGCAGTACGAGACACCCACGTCTCGATGATGTGAGGATGAGCTCACCTGAACCTGCCTGGTTCGCATCTAGAACCTGGATGCGGGTATGAGATTGAACAGCTCCTGAGAGCACTCCCCATTATAGAGTCGATAGAACACACAGAGCGAGCCGATGTCTCGGCGCAGGCTCAGCGGCTCTAGTGAACTGGAGAGCTTGGGGTCGTTGACGATTCTGACGGCTCTTCTCTGTAGGGAGTCAAAGCGAAGCAGCTGGTGCTTACCTATATGATATGATGCTTACCTATGTAACACAGCCAACGTGCTGGAATGGATCCTATGTAGGCCATCCAACACAGCCATGTGTCCCTTCAACGCCGCGTCAACTAGCGCTGAATTCCTCCACACAGTATCACCATTATCAAGAGTGGTCCGTTGTTGTACCAAATCTCTGGCTGTCATATCCTGGTACAGGACTATCGGCTCTATTGTGTATCCGAGTAAAGATGAAAGTTGCGTGATCAGTAGGCTCTTGCCGCAGCCTTTTGGACCTAGAAAAAAAGATAAAAAAATGTGAAATCTTAAACTCTCACTTCGTGGAGATGACAATAATGAAATCATCTGTCAAAAGTCATTAACGGCCACACAAAAAACCATACGTAGGTTCTAAGGTCAAAAGTAACTCAGGTCAAATGGATACTTTTACCCATTAAAAGTTAGCCAATCACAGCTCGTTAAATAGATCATCAGTGTAGATTTAAATAGTATCACCTCTCACAGTTATATCTAAATGGCCAAACACCTATACATAAAGCTAACACAACATAGGTATCTCTTTCCTTGAATCAGGTACTCCTTGTTCTCTTTTCCAGGCACCACACAGGCGCTTTCCACCAAGAAGTAAGAAGGATCATCAAATAAAGCCAAGCCGTGTTTGTCGCCTGATTCATCTAGGTTTGGTCGAGTTGGAACAGGAGTCAATTTAGTTTATAAGACTTCAAAATTATCCCTGTGATTTGAATGAATAAAATACTTTCGAATTTGAATTTGGTCAGAGCGAGACGAAAAATATATTCAACACAGTGAATATGTTTTGCTTCTCGCTCATAAGAAATTTTGATAAATAGCACCAGTTTCGACCTGCCAGGCAGACTTTTTGAATGATTCAAGTGTGAAAACTTTTTGGTTGCCACTATTAAGTAATCTGTGGCCATACGCTTAATTCGTGGCTTATTTTAAGTATTATTTTTGCGGCCGTAAGTAAACAATACAATATGGTATCATTAAAAATTCTAATAAGGTAAACTCACCAACAATACAGAAATCTCCAACACTATGGCTCAGCAGCAACTCATTCAACAACTGGCTCTGATAATCAGTCTTCACTATCCCTTTAGCTTCCACTCCCCTCTTACTAGTCCCGCACGGCACGCCAAATTGACTCTTAACTCCGTTGATTTCCATATTCACTAGAGCCTGGTTTTCCTTGAAGTCCACTCCGTGCAGTGCGATGTCAAATTTCGGATCAGTGTCGATTTTTAGGTTGCTGAGTACAGCTACAACGTTTTTGATGTTTTCTCTTGTTAATAACGTGTTGTACGGATACAGGAGGTAAAGAAGTTTGTGGATTGGTATACCTGGGTTTCTTTCCTGTAATAATTATAGTACATTATGATACAAGTGTGCAAAGTTTGTCATTACAGTCGCGGCGGGATTGCAGCCCCAGCCGAAAGCGAGGCTGTAATGGAGCCGAGCCGACCAATGCAACAATGATTTTTAATAAACCGGGCTAAAAAAAAAAACTTATATTGTTAATAGACAGTTGAATTATTAAACTAATACTACATTTACTGAAACTAAAATTATTTAAATGCTAGGCCAGTTTTTCTTGGCATTTCGGCCAAAAAAAATTACATAATCAACTGAACAAGTGTGTTGATAAATAAATTAGGATGTTGAACCGGTAAATTCCCCTATTAACTTATTATTGTATGAATACATCTATTATGATCCCTCTCAAAGTTGCAAAAACTATGATATAGCACATAACATAATACACCCTACAGTAACATACATAGTACGAGATGTAGTATAGTATACTGTTATCCAAGTCATGTTCAGTCCAGGAATAGTAGATTACATACGTGTTCGGAATGGCTTTGTAAATACAAAGCGAGAGGTTTACGGCCCGAGCCGAAGGCGAGGGACGTAACGAGGTTTGTAAAGAAGCCTTTCCGAACGAGTTTTGCATACTATTTTTCCGCCTGAGAACCCGAAATCAAGCGGCGAAGGTGTTATTTTGAGGTTAGAAGGCGGAAAAATTATATACAAAGTTATTCGCCATGATGTGTAGAATACTCCCTCCCAAGGCTTATAGGGATATTATGATACACCCTGTATTATAGTACAGGCATTTCTACACGCCGCCTGTCCGCTCACCTACCACGTCATTTTATAGCAAATGAAATAGATTCCTACAAAAACCCTGTTCGTTTCAGCCATTTGGAAGCGTGGAAAAGGCTCACGGCTCATGCGTGACCTTGAGACACCTGCGCGGTGTGATATCACGCGATCCCGTCATCAGCTCAAGGTCAAGATTATAATTTATTGCCGAATTTGCTGAACAAACACAAAGTTTTGGCATTCAGGGAATTAAACTGTCGGGCTGACGGATGTTGATGCGATTATTGTTGTTATTTGGGCTGCCTTTATGTGGTACGTCTTGACAGCTTTATGGTGGTTTTAATTTGGTTGATATCCTTTATTGATCTTGAAAGGTTTGAAGGGATGATCTCCATCCAGGACTGTTCATTTGTTTTATTTGAAAATATTCGGGACTCATATAACAGATTGTAGATAACAAAATGTAATTGATCGCTCCTGTACAAATTCAATAGTATTTGATGTAAGGGTACATAAATTGAGTACACGATTGGACAAGCATATTAAATGAGGATGAACAATGAAAAAATGATTTTTGTCATACAATGTTTTTTTATTTTTATTTAAATCTGTTAGATTTGTAAAAGGACCTGTTCTAGTTTGGACTCTGTACACTTGGATCATGAGTCAAGAAAACAAGGTCCGCTACTCCGAGACGAACACCAGATGACGTCACTATCCAGATGCCGCTTTATTGCAACTATTACGTCAATACAGAAATATTTACTGTAATCATCATAGTGTTAAAAAAAAAAAAAAAAAGTTGTTTCTCTAATCAAATGCAACAACAAAATTAACGATTGATTATTAAAATGTGATACGTATTTAGTAAAAACGTCGTGGTTTTATCAGATCGTTTACCCGGACTTGTTAGTAAGATTCGTTGGTATAAGATTTGTCCTTCCTAGGTGATAGCTTATCAAGGAATGTGTGATTACTGGAAGAAAGCTTTAGCCGAGTCAGTCGCGGGAAGCAATGGCGGCGACGAGCTCACCAATAGTCACGTCTATATTCCCACGATGGTGCAATCAACAGTGAAATGAGGTCCAATGTATGTATAGGACAGCACCCTTATTCGGTACGACCAAACGTGACATAACGCTCGTTACGATATCTGCGTGGAATCATCGTATAGAATGCATTCTGACGTCACACGTTATTGGCAAGGAATATCCTATGGTCATTGCGAATAAGGGCCCAGGTCGGGGAGTTCGATTACACTCTACTACATGGTAGCACTGAAACGGGCTTTCCCAATTCTCATTGATGATGACGTAGGCCGGTGTTTCCCACGTGACCATCGTGTCTCGGAAGAGCATATCTGGCGAAGTATATTATAATACCATGGCTTGGACACTAATTGAACGAGCGAAGCGATTTCTCTGAGTCAACTTGGAAGAATCGGCGTTGTATGTATGTATGTATGTTTGTCCGAGCATAACTTCCGAACCTTTAATCCTATCTTCATGAAATTTGATTGGGGGGTAGATAGTATTGGTACAATTTGTTGGCAAGGTTATGCGCTATATCGGTCGGGTGGTTGTTGAGATATTGGGGTCCAAGAGGGGGTAAAAAAAAAAGTGAGAATATCAGATCAAATGTGGTTTCATATGAAAGCTCCGCCCCTTGCTTCGACATTTCAAACCTATTTTTTATATTTTTTTAACTTATTTACTTTTTGAGATATTAGGGTAAATCGAAAATGTAAAAACCCAGAACCTCTAGGGTACTTCCACTAATCCTGCAACGCTGAAATTTGGTATGTTTGTAGCTTTTATGACACAAATACTGGGAAAAGTCTACAATTGAAGAATTTAGAAACTTGTAACATCCATTGTTGACCCCACGTTTCTAGGAATTTGACCGATTCGACGTTGTACGTCTATCTTTTCCAAAAACACGTGTTTCGAAAAACAATAAGGTAACCAACCTAAATCGCGTGTATTCGCGAGGTCTCAGTTCGGGGCAAACCACTAGTATAATATGTAATGTGTTCTCACCAGTATAAGAGCCGTGGTCTGCAGGCTGTCGACGGGGAAGTCAGGCAGGCTGACCTGCTGCAGCTCAGGGCTGATGAGAGCGTACGCCGCCGATAGGACCTGTTCTAGTTTCACGCGGTCCACCCGGGGTGCTTCTTCTTTTAGTGCTGTTAGGTGCTCCTGGAATAAGATAAATTTATCAAATCAAATCAATTAAGGTATCCGCTGCAATTAGCAAGCTGAAGTGACAATGGGCCGGTCATATATGCCGAAGAACCGACAACCGTTGGGGTAAGCGAGTTCTTGAGTGGAGACCGCGTTCATGGGAAACGTAGCGGCGCCCTCTGGCTAGGTGGAGCGGTGACCTACGAAAGGCGGCGGGCAGAAAGTGGATGAGAAGAGCCGAAAACCGGGCTCAGAGGCGCGTATTGGGAGAGGCCTATGTCCAGCAGTGGACTAGTGTGGGCTGATTATGATCAATGAGTGGCGAAGGGCATGCAACCTATTACGGAATGTTGATGAGCTCTCTAGCGCGTCGGGCGAGTAGCCGGCTGAGATGCGAAAGGTTGCGGGTTCGATTCCCGCTGCGGGACCAATGTTTGTATAATCTGCAAATATTTGTTCCGGGTCTGGGTGTTATGGAACCACGGTACTCGTAGTTTCTGATACCCACGACTCAGGAAATCCTAGTGTAGGATCAGGACTGTTTATGTGACTGTTGTGTGTTATGTTAACTACTAAGCAAAAATACATGAAATTAAATGAAAAATTTTTTTTTTTTTTTTGCTTGAATACAGGTAGGTTGCTACATTGTCTATTTTTGCTTCAATACAGGTAGTTTGATTCATTCTCTATTTTTGGTAAGTATCACTGTACTCGACTAGATTGTCTCGCAAATATTTAATTTTGATTTTAATTTTTGGATGCGGGCTATGCTTGCTTCTGTAGGTACCCTTAAGAGGAACTCTTCCAGTATACAGTCGTGAGATAATTAACAATAATTCGTATACGACTAAGAACTGCCACAGTTTCTGCATGAGGTCGTAACTATGCTCCGTATTCTACGTAATATCAAAATTCGACATTTAGAATTTCGCCAAAGCACGACTTAAAAATAGTTTTATGACAAACTGTAATTACTTCGTGCTTAACATAGAGTTGCATGATGACTGGCTTCCTGCGTAATTGCCTTCGTGGATTAATACCAGCATTAAATGAAATGGCAAACCGCCTTAATATGGGATGTTTGGTTTAAAATGTGGGAATTTATCACTGCATTTATATAAATTTATCAAGAAAGGCTGATACGGACGCTCTGATGGATAAACTAATATATCCGCGAGTATGGAAAGTTGAAGTCAAAGTTAAAGTTGTGTATTTTAAGTAGGCTGCACTTTCAAGACTTATATTTGTTGAATATATCCAAATATTCAACAAAACAACAAAATTTCCAACAAAATTGAGCGTTCATTTTATTTATTGACTTATTTTTATATATTATATTGTGTTAGGTATTTATATAGCTAGTTATTTAATTTAATTATGTTAATCATTTAATCTCAACCTATAATGATTCACAATAGCACTACCACCAACTCTACATTACACAAAGGTTAGCTGGAAGAAAATGCTAATTAGCATTAAGTTCGCCTATGTAAGTACTGCTTTTTTGGGTTTTGAATGTTGCTTTTTTATAATTTTCTATCTATCTACCTACATATTCCGCAGAATCAAGTCAAATTTCATAGAACCCTGTGCCATATTACCTACACCGAATTGATTTCATGGAAAGGAGGTTAGTGCTTCAGAAATATCGTTTCCGCCGCAATAACAAGTCAAAGAACTACAGACCTGGATTTAATGTCCATGTAAGCACCTCAATCCTAGTACTGACTAACCATACAACTATGAACCCAACATTCTTTAACATAAGGTCTTTTTAGAACGATAGAAATCATTTTAGGGTAAATGTTCAAAATTGTACCGAAGGATGATGTGCTAAGGTTGAATATTGATTGTCTTCAAATAGGTTAATATAATGTGGCCCAAGAATAGATTGTCACAAAAATATGGTATCAGAATTCACGCTGTATAAGGTCACACAATTCATTGAGTATAATAAAACTATTTTTGTCAGTTACCTACTTTATGTCTATCATCATATCTATAATGTGTAAGGAAAGGTTCCTATATTTACATAAACTAGAAGAAATACGGTGGTGCTATTATTATTGAAAAGATTTCCAGAGAATTAAGGTAGTTGCTTTCGATTGTGGTGAGAAAAACTTTTTTTTTTGTTTTTTGATTTTCAAAGCTCATCAACACTTCTTCAGATAGCGAAAACTTTGTTGACGGTAATTATATGACCAAACACACAAGTTTTAATTTATAGTATCACTAGTGACTCGCCCCGGCTTCGCACGGGTAGCCCCCGGTGACCCCCCCCCCCCCCCCCTCCTACCCCTTCCCTCTCTGTCAATCTCCTGGTAGAACCAGGAGCTACCTCCCCACCAATTTTCAGCCAAATCGGTTAACCCGTTCTTGAGTTATAAGTGGTGTAACTAACACGACCTTGTTTTATATCCTACTAGATGACAGGAAAATTTTAGGTATCGCTGAAACACGTGTTTGTTAATTTTATTTCAGGAATCTCCTTGTAAAATTTCATGATTCTACTACTAATGGTTTCCGAAATACAGAGCATTTTTGTTTTACGTTAGAACCCCATTTTGAACCTCTTACCATGCGAATTTTCAAAATTCCTTTCAAAGTACAACCCTACGCATCGAGACGAACACACCCTCCAAATTTCAAGTCTCTACGACCAGCTTTAGGCTGTGCGTTGGACCTCGGTCAGTCAGTCAGTCAGTCAGTCAGTCAGTCAGTCAGTCAGTCAGTCAGTCAGTCAGTCTGGACATTGCCTTTTCTATTTAAATATCGTAAGTTTAGTTACGATTGTGCTTCAATGGTATTTACAGTGTTTTTTTGTTTCATGCACATTTATAGCCAAACTAATGATATTTATGTGATACTATACATTAAAACTTGTGTGTTAGGTGACGACCTCTGTGGCGCGGCGGGCGAAGCTTGGCCTGCGACGCAGGAGGTTGCGGGTTCGATTCCCGAACTCGGAACAAATATATGTGCGATCGCAGATATTCAGTTCAGGGTGTTCTGGGTATTTTCTATTTATAATAAAAAATATCTATCTATGTAATATATTGTATTAAATATATCAGTTATCTAGTACCCACAACACAAGCTCTGCTTAGCTTGGGGCTAGATAATGTTGTGTGAACTGTCCAGCATTATTTATTTATTTTTATTTTATAAAATTACCGTCAACATAGTTTTCGCTATCTGAAGAAGGGTTGATGAGCAAAAAACACGAAAAAAATTGAACTTTTCGACACAAGCAAAAGCAACCACCTTAAAACAGTGAGTAAAGTTTATTTTGATAAGAACTATACACAGAATTATAGTACCTAATAGTAGTAGAGCTTATTTGTGAAAGAGTTCGTCCGGGGAAGAAGTACCTCCATACCTATTTCTGCCGCAAAGCAGTAGTGCTCGCATTGCTGGTTTCCGGTTTGAAGGGTATTACAGGTACACGAGACTCATATTTATGTATCAGGATGGCGGGCGCAGTGCAATGCCACATAGGGTGCGCCCTAGGTGGACGTGAACTATGAGGTACCGCATTGTTTAAGGCACAGGTTACCGCTTAACATCAGGTGGGAAATCTGCTTGTTCCGTCATTCAAGCATTCAATAAAAAAAAACTACCATTGACAACTAACTAACATTGATACGGTTGATTATTACAGTGTCATCAAAAACATCCGAGCTAAGCATTATTCTGCCGATGACTGCAGCGCTGATTTTCAGCACGGACCTCGGATGTGGCACGCACGTAGCACGAACACCTGATAAACGTAGAAATATCGTAGCCAAAGCCGCTTTCTTTACGCCTTCTAACCGAGCGAGCGAAGCGAGCGGTCTCTTTGCAACAACTTATTTTAATTAATTTATTTATTTATTTAACTGGCAAAAGCTTGCATCTGTCCGGATGGATGTTGGTACTAGGGAACAGATTGTATTTTACAACTAATTTTGGCGAAACACAATAGAATACACATAACAGATAGATAGATAGATTAACAAATTATTGTACACCAAAAAAAAGCGGTCAAGTGCGAGTCGGACTCGCCCATGAAGGGTTCCGTAGCAGCAAGTAACATAATTTAAAAGTTCTTGAATGGATTACTATTTCACGTATTAAAAAAAAAACTTACTAGATCTCGTTCAAACCAATTTTCGTTGAAGTTTACAAGGCAATTTTTTTTTTTTGTTTTATCATTCTCTTATTTTAGAAGTAACGGTGGGGGGACACACATTTTACCACTTTGGAAGTGTCTCTCGCGCAAACTATTCAGTTTAGAAAAAAAAAATTAGAAAACGTAATATCATTTTTGAAGACCTACCCATAGATACCTTATACGTATGGATTTAATGGAAAAAATAAAATTGAGTTCAGTTCTAAGTATGGGGAACCCCAAAAATTTACTGTTTTTTTTCTATTTTTGTGTGAAATTCTTAATGCGGTTCCCAGAATACATCTACTTACCAAGTTTCAATAGCCTAGCTCTTATAGTTTCGGAAAAAAAGGGCTGTGACATACACGGACAGACAGACAGACATGACGAATCTATAAGGGTTCCGTAATTTTCGGTTACGGAACCCTAAAAAACACAATAGGATTAACTAAATTAAATTACAGTACAATGGGCGGCCTTATCGCAGAAAGCGACAGTTTTTTATTGTATTGTTATTTCCCCCGAAAAGGGGGGAAGTTTGTTAGTTTATGGATCGTCATGATGCATTGTACATTCACTGTCAGTATCCCGAAGCACCGCCTCGAGATGGAATTATACATGATGCAAACTGACCAAACATTGGTGCAAAAATGTAAGTGCTCGCGAGGACTACTGTACGCAGAACTACTAGTTTATTACGGGCCGCTTTTCATCTTCACGATAATAATCCTTAATAGCACCAAAACCAACGCAATTTACTAAAATTGTATGTGTTTACAAATGAGTTGCCTGAATTAATTCTCGCATAGTTAATTGGCCACAAATTGTTTTCGTGCTAACCCAGTGAGCCGTGAGGGGCTAATGTGAGGCTGTCATGCTATTAGAGCTATGCTATGAGTCTGTAATATGCTAGGATTATACTTATTGCACTCTTAGGGCGTGTTCACACTAAGCTCACAGTCGGCGACGTGTCTACTTCTAGGAAAACAGACAGACAGTACAGTACTACTACAAAATAAATAGCCTTGGCAATCATTTTTGACGACCTCTGTGGTGCGGCGGGCGAAGGTTCGCCTGCGACGCAGGAGGTTGCGGGTTCGATTCCCACCTCGGAATAAATATTTGTACGATCTGCAGATATTTGTTCAGGGTATTCTGGGTATTTTCTATGTATAATAATAAAAACTAAATGTATTGTATTAAGTAGGTATATCAGTTATCTAGTCCCCATAACACAAGCTCTGCTTAGCTGGGGCTAGATAATGTTGTGTGAACTGTCCAGCATTATTTCTTTATTTACAATCATATTTTTGTTTGGAAAAGCCAATGATTGCCGAGGTCCATTACTTTCGTAGTAGTATTAGTACTACTGTATTATCTGCCAAGCGACTCTGAGCTCACACCCAAATCACCCAGCTCACCTCTCACAATCAGAGGCGTGAGCCGCAAATCACCCAGCTCACCTCTCACAGTCAGAGGCGTGAGCCGCAAATCACTCAGCTCACAATCAGAGGCGTGAGCCGCAAATCGACGACTCGGCGAGCGGCTGACTAAGCAAGCTGAGGGCCTAGTCAGGTTTGTCTAAGTTTTGCATTCTGTATCCCGACTATCGAATTGAGTCGATAATTGTTTTTGTGTGTGGTTTTAATGAGTTCCTCAACAAGTCCGCTAGGGGCGCTTATCATTTTTTGCACAAAATAACGACATTTCGACTCGCAGTTGGGTTTTCGTTATTCCTAGTGGTTACAAATTACAAAACTGTAATTTCACCGGCAACCATATCCTTCAAACCGGAACACAGCAATGCAAGCACTACTGCTTTGCGGCAGAAATAGGTATATTGGTAGTACTTCCCCGGACGAACTCTTTCATAAAATAGCTCTACTACTACTAAAAATCACACATGGCACTCGACTGGATGTATTTGCGTAATTTCGCTGCAACTGAGCCGCTGACTGAAGGACTCGGCGCAAACTGTACGCTTAGTGCGGACGCTCTTTTCTAAATAGTATTGGACGGTGATGGCCCACAGTGAGCCCCACACTGTGAGCGTAATGTGAACATGCCCTTAATAACACCACAGTCTATATAGTACTAAGTGGTATCCGATTGAGATGTACTCATAAAGGAAGATATTGGGACTTCAAGAGAAAGCACCGTTTCTTTTGTGGATGGAGACATTTGTTTGTAGGAAGTTTTAAAGTAAATTTTGAAGAAAACAAACTGTCTAGAAATGTTGAAATGCTTAATCAAATAGTTTCGCAAGTAGTGCCAGAGAATAGTTTCCAAGCCGGGGTTTATTCAAATGACGGCACCACCTGATATGCTAGCTCGTATCTACTGAAGACAGGAATAGACAAGAAAAAATTTAGGTAAAGTCTAGCAAGAAAGCTTTATAAAGTTAATTAAAATAGATATAATCATTCAGATTGAGCCTAGAAAATCACAAAAAAAAACTACTAAAGAGCAACTCCGTGCAAACCTGTTTGCTCCTCGGATAAAAATGTATTCTAATTGATGACATTTTGTAAGCAGCCACAGTCTAGCCTTAGAATATAGAATAAACCAGAACCGGTGTCACGCGTATAAACTGTCACTACGCAAACTAGTCTCAATGAGAATAGTTTCACCCAGGCTGCCTGTGCGGCTACTCGTGTGGAACTCGAAATATTTTCTTGAGAATATGCCGTTGTGTGTCGTTTCCACATGTAACAATTCTGCTAGGCGTAAATTAAATTTGTTTTTGGTTTAAATAATGAATTTTAATTACCATTCATTATTTGGAAAAAAGTCAAACATCCATTTTGTCATTGTTGCCAACATCACCAAAACATTACCCCTACTGGTGGGAAGTATGATAGGCGTGGGAGGAGGCATTGTGTTTTGGCGACACAGCGCCCCGTACTAATAGCATCGTGCGCACCTTCTGGTTTATTCTATATTCTAAGAGTCTAGCATGAACCTACTACCCTCCATGCAGTCTAGAGACAATATCTACCCCTGTGAATTGTAATTTTCCCATAATAATGTATAGAATCAAATCAGCGTGGATTATAAGATTTCCATACAAATATAATACCAATAATATTGCTTTGAAAGTTTACGAGGGTATACCGAAAGTCAGGTCCTAAAAACAATATATGATGTCAGGTAATGTAGATATGGTGATATCCTGTTTAGAATGTCAGTCAATCAACAGCGTTGAGACAATTAAAAAAGCGCCCGTTCCACCAATACCACGAGTGGGGATCGACTGATAGAGATGTATGGAACAGGTGGGTAGATTACGTGAGTGAAATCAAAACGAAAAATAAGAAATTTCTTGAACAACACTTTCTTGACGTCAAACCACAGCCTATTTCTTATATCCAGCCTAACTATGATGAGCAGCAATCATGCTCTACCGGTCCATATATGGGCTGGTTCAATAAATTCGATGAGTGTCTTGGGAAAGAGACCGGGTTGGGTTTAGAATCGTTTGGCAGGAGGAGGAGGGTGGGAGTAGGGGGAGAGGAAGGGGAGGGGTACCCCTTTGCCCCTGGTACCAGTCCCATAACAAGGTAACTTATAGTTTTCGAGAAAAAAAATAAAGAAATTTTTAAGGTTAAGTATGAAATTTTTGAATTGGAAGTGTCTGATGTTACGGGAGTCATCGCCAACTTGCAGGGAGGGTGCAGGAAATTCCAGCCTCGGCCCCCTTGTCCAGGAAACTTGTGCTTTTAAAGAAAAATAATAAAGAAAATTTTACAAAATCGGAACGTAAAATAATAATATTAATGATTTAATTTATGAGTAGGTACCTCTATCTGTAGAGAAGGGATGTTGAAAGAAATAAGAGAGATCCTTTTGAGGAATTAATTAATGTTATAAATTATGGATTTTTTATTGTTGACTGACTGTGTGACTCGACACAGAGCACCCCGACAATAGTTGGTTAGGTCCGAAAAGAGTGGCAGACCCGATACGGAGCACCCCGACTCCACGTGGTACTGTGCGTCACGCCCCTAGAGTGTATATAAAAACGCGGAGCCAGTAGCTCGCGTGGGAGATCTTGAGTGGAGCAAGCCCGCGAGGCCGAGCGGAGTGAAGGGGGGAGCTGGCGAGCGAAGCGAGCCGGTGACCTCCGTAGCGTAGCAAATGTCGAGTGGGTGAAGCGACACTCAAGGGCGACCTCGCGAGAGTACTGGCGGGAGCACATACCGGAGTCCGACATTTAAAATATCCATACTTAACAAAAAAAAAACTTTATTTTTTTCTCAAAAACTGTAAGTTACCTTTGCATAGGAGTGGTACCAGGGGCGAGGGGGTACAAATGCCCCACTCCCCCCCCCTCTCTCATCCTCCTCCAGCCAAACTATTGTAAAGTTTTACCAAAAACTCATACTTAACCTCAAAATTTTCTTTATTTTTTTTCTCGAAAACTATAAGTTACCTTGTTATGGGATTGGTACCAGGGGTGAGGGGGTACCCCTCCCCCTCCACCACCCCCATCTCCCCCTCCTCCTCCTGCCAAACGATTCTAAATTTTTACCAAGAGACCAATGGAACTGACATAGTCGTCAATAGACAAAAGTTCAGAAACAAAATAGATTAAAAAAAACTTCAGGTATCCAGGGTGTGCTGATGTTCGCCCACCTGTTGGGAAGCATTCGACTGACGTGCCCCGCCCAATCCCATTTGAGCCTGGCTGTTTTTTCACCTACGTCGGCAATACCAGTTAGGGAACGCAGCGTGGTGTTCCTAACATGGTCGGTTCTCTTATAACCCAAAATACTTCGTTCCATTGCCCTTTGACAAATCTTGAGTCTGGACTTCTGTAACTCGGTCAGCGACCATGTCTGCGCACCGTAGGTTAGGACGGGCAGGATACACATGTCGATGAGTTGGCGTTTTAGTGTTAGGGGTAGATCGCCTTTAGGAAGGACGGCGACCTCGGGGTCGGCCGAGAAAGCGTTGGCGGGACGATCTTGTTGGTTTTGAGAAGGAGTGGTGGGAGACTGCCAGAGACAGGGACAAGTGGAGGAATTTGGGGGAGACCTTTGCCCAGCAGTGGGACAATATAAGTTAAGAAAAAAAAAAAAGAAAAAAAAACTACACTCAATAAAACAGTCAACCACAAATAACCTTTAGTGCCAACCACTAAACCCCATTACAGTCGGATAGTATCGCAGTATCGTACCATCTATTAGCACAAAGTTCTACCATATTCCTTACGAAACTACTTATTAGCCGGCATTAAAGTTTAGGGGTTCGTGCGAGTGCACAGTTTGGTTTCCAGAATTTATGCAAAGGAATAACAGGTTAATACAGTACCGGTGTTTCATATGGCATGTGACGAAAGGGAAAAAGATGTACCTATATTTTAATTCTACAAAGAACAGTGAATTTAGGCATGTGAACAGAAATAAAATAGATGAATGCATTTAACATTCTTGAATTTCTGTAAAATGATGGCGTATTAAGTATCCGGTAGTGAAACAGCAGAAGAACAGACATTTCACATTCGATCCTCAAACAAAATAAAGTTATGACGGAACAAGCTCTCTAGAAAACTGAAGCCAGTTTTGTATGCGCGTGTGCGTGTCACACAGATAGCGCACACGCACACACCCACGCTAGTTTCGATGCATTGTCTGTGTGTGTATTTAATTTTAGTAGGTACTATTCGTTATTCTGTGTTCTTGAGCATAGTTTTGAGCATAGTGCTCCGTCTGAACTTCTTTTTGACCTATGAGATCCGGTTCTGATAATTCTTTCGCTAATAGGAAGCTACATTAGTCTCTAATGCTGTATGTTTTTTTATTCTGATTGCGGATGAAGTCACGGGGAGAAAGTGTAGCAAGGAACATGGTATATGAGGGAGGATTCAGAATTTCCAAGGACATGTATGCCAGTGGTACGCAAAACAAATAACTTGTAAAATATACCATAAAAAAAACCTGGAGAATCAGTATTCGATAATGATTTTGAATCAACGCAAAAAAGTTACCAAATAACAATTTCCAGGAATATCCATAAAAATAGGAACAATTGGTCAAAACTATGTAATAGTGCATGAGCCATAGATTACTACCATGTTATTATTTCGACGCGTCACGAGTCACCGCACAAACTCAAGCACGAGTATTATGTCCATTATTCGGATTTGGTCAAGAAAACAAATGTAAATATCTTTATTAATCCAAATAGAAAAAAAAAATTACGCAGATTAAATTTGTACCTAATACTTAATATCCAGTTATTTTTTTTATGGTTTATTTGGAATAGTGATTTATAGCAGGAAAAAAACATTGTTCTTTGTCGCAGCGTGCCATATACAACGCCGTGTACTGTAACTAGTTTAATGATTTTAGAGTACCGATTATAATTTATGAATTTACAATTGTGCGACTGTCGTAGAAGGAATTTATGTACCAGTAGTTGACATCGCGAAATGTGGTTACATTAACATTCGTGTCGAGGTTGCTGAATGTTTTTGGAATAACTGGAAATTTTAGACTTGTGACACACTTGTATACAAGCTTTGCACAATCACAAACAAATAATATTTTTAGGGTTCCGTACCCAAAAGGTAAAACAGGACCCTATTACTAAGACTCCGCTGTCCGTCCGTCCGTCTGTCACCAGGCTGTATCTCATGAACCGTGATAGTTATACAGTTGAAATTTTCACAGATTTTCACAGTATTTCTGTTGCCGCTATTACTACAAATACCAAAAAACAGAATAAAATAAATATTTAAGGGGGCTCCCATACAAGAAACGTGAGTTTTTTGCCGTTTTTTTTTATTTGTGTTTTTTTTATTTGGTCAACACGAATTATACACAACTTTTTACAGTATTTTGTTTTACTGGCATTCCCGGTGTAAATTCTAATACTAAAATGATACGAAATCCTTGGTGCGCGAGTCAGACACGCAATTGGCCGTTTTTTTTTTTAATTAATTACCTACATTTCAATTGTGACCCGGACTTGTTTTTAGATTCGTTGAAATAAGATTTGTCCTGGCTGCTAGCTTATTTAAAGAATGTGTTATTACTGATAGAAAGCGTTAGCAGAGTCAGTCGTGGGAATCAATGGCGGCGATGAGCTCACCACTTGTCACGTCTATTTCCCACGATGGTGCAACCCACAGTGAAAAGAGAACCATTTGAGGCTCTACCTACCATTTCGGGTAAAAAGGCGTGTGTCTATGTATGTGTGAATGTTACCACTATTATTCGTCACTTTGCTGACGTTTCGAGACTGAGTTCAGAAGCCTCTTCATCATGAGCACCGCCCGCGACCTCGTTCGACGGTGGACCAGCGAATACACATAAAACGTGAATATATGAATAGAATAGGCTTCTGAACTCACGAAACGAACAAAACGAACGAAACGAAACGAAACTCAAAACGAAACGAAACGAAACGAAAACGAACGACGAATAATAGTCTCGAAACGTCAGCAAAGTGACGAATAATAGTGGTACTCGTAATTAGCCGTTTATCTTTTAATATGATTCCCAACCACGATAGTTTCAATTCTATGTATGTATGTATGTAAAATCAAATCTTCTTCCAAAAGAGACATCAAAATGACGTAGGTATCTACTAACAGAACGTATTCGTCCGTCGATGGGCCGCATACATACACTACCCACGCAATGCGCAATAGAGCAATAGAGTAACCGCCTGCACAAGTCATTTGAACGTCGTCCATCCTCAATTCAATTAAATAAAGTTATCGTACCTAAAGTATAATTACAGACACATGAGACTTTTTATCTTTATGTCTCAGGTTGGTGGGCGCAGTGCAATGCCGCATAGGGCGCGTCCTAGGTGGACGTAACCTATGGGGTAATGCAATGTTAAAGGCAGAGGTTACTGCCTAACATCTGCTTGTACCACCAGTCAAAGCAAGGAAAACAAAAAACCGGGTAAATGCGAGTCGGACTCGCGCACGATGGGTTCCGTAGCATTATGTATAAAAACGGCAAAAAAACACGTTTGTTGTATGGGAGCCCCCTTAAATATTTGTTTTATTCTGTTTTTTAGTATTTGTTGTTATAGCGGCATCAGAAATACATCATCTGTGTAAATTTCAACTGTCTAACTATCACAGTTCATGAGATACAGCCTGGTGTCAGACGGACAGCGGAGTCTTAGTAATAGGGTCACCCTAAAAAAACATTTCCTCAAAAATTCCATGAGCATGATAATTCAATACCACAACCCGGTATGAAAAATTGTATAATCACTGAGTAAAGTTTCCAAAAATAAACCAAGTCCCACAGCTAAACTTAAAATTAACTCCGAAATCAACTATTCCAAGAATGTAACAGATACGTATCTAACGGCATCGCGTGTGTACCTACCCTTAGCAGGGACAAAACAACCCGCGCCGAGGGAGCACCGACCAGTCGGGCCCTCTGAGGAAGTTCGACTTGACGTCTGGTACAATACAAAAATAAAACCTAAACATCGCATTCGAAATTCATAATACACAATCATTTTATAAAAATAAAATATAGGCAAAAGCAATGTGTTACATAGCGTGGAATGTAGAGTATTGTATATTTGTAGTATAAAGATTGCTACGGTGCTACGGCGTAGGGGTTGTTGTGATGTTTGAGTCATTTCAGAGGTGTTAAACAGGTATGTTATTTTTCATTTATGATTTACTAGTGTCCACCTGCGACTTCGCTCGCATTTTACCAGGGCGAAAGTAACCTATAGGTCAATCCAGGTCATAATCTATATGTGTACCAAATTTAATTGAAATCGGTTCAGCCATTGAGTATCAAACATCGTAACTTTGACATTTTGATATTAGTGGGATTTTTAAAAATATCCGTGTAAACTAATATTATAAAGAGGAAAGATTTGTATTTTTGTGTGTGTGTGTGTGTGTATGTTTGTAATGAATAAACACAAAAACTACTGTGCCGATTTTAAAAATTCTTTCACCATTGGAAAGCTACATTCACCCTGAGTGACATAGGCTACCAAGGGGGGGATAGGAGGGGGGGGGGGGGGGGCTTTTTTTAATCCTGAAACTACCCGTGCGAAGACGGGACGAGTCGCTAGTAGTAGTGAATAGAAGAACATTTGGCACACATGCAGACTTTTGTTTTGTTTTGATGCTCAGTCTACGAAAGTGCTACACCGTAGTACTTCGTAGCAGGTGCCGTAGAGCATTGCACTGATTTCTTAGTTTGAATTTTACTCCGATTGAACAATAAACAATCTTGTTAGTTGTAAGTAACATTCGTGTTATTCATAACTAAAGCACATATGCTTTAGTTTTTTGGGTCACGTAAGTATTATCGAATGAAATTTAATTTGTCTGAAATTCAGAAAACAACTAAGCAATATTTGCTTAAATGTTTTCTGTACTATACTCTTATCTGGCTCAACGAATTAGTATTGCCATTCAGCGTGGCAATGCAGCCAGCATCTTAGAGACGCTTCTGTCTGGTAGCGATTTGGATCAGTTGAGCTACATTTAGATCGTTAGCAGCGTTCTTCAGGTAGCACAACAGTTTTTTTTTTGTTCATACCTTCTTGTAGTAGTTGTATTATTCTTTTTTTACTACAATTCCTGAAGTCTAAAGTCTTCAATCAGTGCGTCCTATCAGTAATGACCTATGTTGCCGAGACATGGACACTCACGGTAGGGCTAATCCACCAGTTCAAGGTTGCACAGCGAGCTATGGAACGGGCTATGCTCGTAGTTTCTCTGACAGATAAAATTCGAAATGAGATTACCCGACAGAGAACTAAAGTCATTGACATAGCCCACCGGATTAGCAAGCTGAAGTGGCAATGGGCTGGTCATATATGCCGAAGAACCCACAACCATTGGGGTAAGCGAGTTTTTGAGTGGAGACCGCGTCTTGGGAAACGTAGCGTGGGGCGCCCTCTGGATAGGTGGAGCGATGACTTACGAAAGGCGCCGGGCAGAAAGTGAATGAGAAGAGCCAAACACAGGTCTCAGTGGCGCGTATTGGGAGAGGCCTATGTCCAGCAGTGGACTAGTGTGGGTTGATGATGATAATGATTCTTTCTGTAAATAAATAAATACTGGTAGATATTTTGAAATTATTGACGCTTTCTGGATAATCTGCTACCACTCCAGTTTTATAAGTTTATGTTCGCGAGCTACTGTTCGCAGAACTGCTAGTTTTAGTAAAATTGAGCTTTATAAAACCTCAATTTACTAACCCCTAAAATGTATTTACCATCCATTTATAGCCCTGTTTAGCACAACTAGCTCACACCACGTAACACTGCAAGTCACCTCTAATTGAAGCTTCCATTTATAGCCCTGTTTAGCACAACTAGCTCACACCACGTAACACTGCAAGTCACCTCTAATTGAAGCTTCCATTTATAGCCCTGTTTAGCACAACTAGCTCACACCACGTAACACTGCAAGTCACCTCTAATTGAAGCTTCCATTTATAGCCCTGTTTAGCACAACTAGCTCACACCACGTAACACTGCAAGTCACCTCTAATTGAAGCTTCCATTTATAGCCCTGTTTAGCACAACTAGCTCACACCACGTAACACTGCAAGTCACCTCTAATTGAAGCTTCCATTTATAGCCCTGTTTAGCACAACTAGCTCACACCACGTAACACTGCAAGTCACCTCTAATTGAAGCTTCCATTTATCATAGGCGGCCGCAAACAATTAAAGCAAGCAACAGGGGTTGTTTTCTTTTGTGCCTGGGTCTACCGTAATAGAATTGCATAGTGCTTAGGGTGGTTTTTGGGGGTCCGTAACTTAAAAGGTAACAACGGAACCATTATAGGATCCCTCTCGTGTCTGTCTGTCTGTAACAGACAATGTTCTCCGAATCTACTTGACGAAAAAGTCAATATTTGGTACAAAGTTAGGTGACCCAATCACGAACGTATAGTGTATAAACGAATCCTTATTTCGTGGGTAAAATAGAAAAGTAAAAAAAAATATTTTCGGGGTTATAAATAAATAAAATAAAGAAACAAATAATGCTGGACAGTTCACACAACGTTATCTAGCCCCAAGCTAAGCAGAGCTTGTGTTATGGATACTAGATAACTGATATAGGTACTAAATACAATATATTACATACCGAGAACACCCTGAGAAAATATCTGCAGATCGTACAAATATTTCTTTCGAGGCGGGAATCGAACCAGCACCCTTCGTCACAAGCGAACCTTCGCCCTCCACGGCACAGAGATCGTTATCATGTGTCGTACAACTTTCTGAGGTTAGTAATTGTAGTGCCTTTATTGTAATTGAAAATAAATGTAGCTTCAACACTCACTAAAACAGGTTTACATTTATATTATTAAACTAGCTGGGGCCCCGCGCTTCGCGCAGGTCACACACACGCACTTTCAGAAATTTACCAAAGGTTCTCGAACTTTTCCAAAAAAAAACGAGGTTTTTGAAATTTTGGAACTTTCTCGAAGGTTCTAGAACTTTCGGAAATTTCTCGAAAGTTCTCGATCTTTTCCAAGCTTTTCTGGAGGTTTTTGAACTTTTGGAAATTTCTCGAAGCTTCCAAAACTTTTGGAAATTTGTCGAAGGTTCTAGAACTTTGGAATTTTCTCGAATGTTCTCAAACTTTTTCAAACCTTTCTGGAGGTTTTCGAACCTTCTAGAATTGTCTTGAACTTTCCAGAACCTCACCGAAGTTTTCGAACTTCTAGAAGTTTTGGTTGAGTTTCAGGTCAAGTTGACTTCATTCTAAACCGTTTTTCTCTAAACCTTAACCACGCAGCCCAAAACTAAACCACAGATTACTTAATAGTTACTACGCCCAAACCTTCTAAACAGTTTTTCTCTAAACCTTAACCGCGCAGCCCAAAACCCGAACTTTCTTCATGGATGGGAGGGTTGGGGTTACCCTACGGTTAAACCTTTTTTGGGCTGCATTCTGCGATCAGAGAACTACCTGTGATCGAAGGCTGCATTGGTTCGTTTTTGAGTTTTATCGGAACATACTGACATCAACTTTCTTTTATAATATATATTGATGACGTGATACGGTTTCTGTTGTAAGACATTGTACTGTTCATGTTTTGAGAACCGTACTAGCAGTTATTAAGGAAAGTAACTACCGGCCTGTTGCTCGTACATTGCCGTGTCAGCACCTCGTTAGTTTATGATTAATTGAAGTTTCAGCAACGTTTCAAGACCTCTTCATAGAGCTATTATATATTATCTAGTATTCATTCCTTACAAGCAGCGCCCTGCAGTTTCACCCGTTTAAGTCTCGATCCCGTGGGAATATCGGGATAAAAATTTGCTTATGTGTTATTCCGGAAGTCCAGTTATCTCCATTCCAAATTTCATCCAAATCCGTCCAGCCGTTTCAGCGTGAAGAAGTAACAAACACACACACAAACTTTCGCCTTTATAATATTAGTGTGATGTATAAAGATGGAACAGCAATTGGCACGCCCTGTTTTGCAAAATGCAATGCATGCTGCGGTGTGTCCGGCCTAAGAATAGACCCCTCCGTCTCCTCACGTGGATGTCGTAAAAGCCGACTAAGGAATTACCCGGACTTGTTGATAAGATTTGCCCTTTTGCTGCTAGCTTATTATGGAATGTGTTATTACTGGAAGAAAGCGTTAGCCGAGTCAGTTGTGGGAAGCAATGGCGGCGATGAGCTCACCACTTGTCACGTCTATATTCCATACGAACATAGACACACACCTTTTTCCCTGAAAAGGTAGGCAGAGCCTCAATGGGCCTCTTTTCACTGTGGGTTGCACCATCGTGGGAAATAAACGTGACAAGGGGTGAGGTCAACGCCGCCATTGCTGCCCACGACTGACTCAGTGTATTTTTTTTCATATTTTTATCGTCTTTATAGGATTCGAGTCGAGATTCGTGAAATTTGGTACATGTAGTTTCGGAGAAAATAGGCTATGACAGACATACAAACACCAGTGTGATCCTATACTAGTTCCGTTAGTAGCTTTTGTGGTTAGGAACTCTAAAAAGGTCTAGAAACAAGCCGAAAATAACCCAATCGTAGCCAAAAGCACAACATATGCTATTAATAGCAAACTGCCAACAATTCCCACCCACCATCTCATGCTTAGAGCCATTTAGAGAAACTTCCTAAACAGCACTTAATGTTTGCTTTCAGGACCGCACCATAGATGATACGAATCAATTATGAGGGAACTAAGTTTGACAAACAATCGCGTGACACAACTTAGAGCTTAGTAACCCTGAAGTGGGGGAAATGCCCGCGCTCTGGCAATCTTCCCAGCGGCCCATGTATATAAGAACTGTATGGGTGGACGGGTTCAGACACGCTATACTAACCCAAGACGACCCCTACCTGCTCAAACTTGCGAAACGACGAAGGCCAAACTCTTCAGCATCTTTTTCCAGCACTAAAAATACTAATTCCCGACTCAGCCATCACGAAGACAAAAACCAACGCAAATTAGATCTTGTCGTCAAAAGCGGTAAGTCTATTATCACTAAAAGACCCAAAAGCTCTCACGAAGAAGTCGAGAAACTAAACTTATCTGACATAGACCAAGACTCTGATGAGGAGTTGATGGTGAAGGCCAGTCCTCAAGTTTTAAACGAAAGTGGAAGACACATTATCGACATGAATAACTATCGGGCTAACAAAACTGCTCGGACAGACACTAAGGAGAACACAGAGCTATCTAATAGGGTCTTGCAATGGTTGGACTTGGCCGGAAAGGTTGACCTTCTAGCGCCAGGGAACAATGAAAGACTGGCTCAGCCCAGACACAGCTGGCCTGAGATACAGCGAAGACATAATCTACTTAAGTCAAAAACAGCACTCGATATACGCGTCAAGGAAGCCAAGATGTATTCCCCGAAAGCGTGCGACAGTCCAAAAGCGCAACAAAATATCGATCGGCACGATTTTTATGTGCCGACGTCTGCGAACACGATCGAGAAATACGCGCGGCAGTCACGGAACATCAAAATCACGCCACAGAACGAGAATCAACCCCAACCAAAAGCAAGAGAGAATAACAAAATAAAACCACGAGAGACAAAACCAAACGTTACTGAGACCCGGCAGAAGGTCGCTTCGGAACGCAACGCGGTCCAAAAACAGTATGCTGAGCTAGTCAGTAAGAAATTGATTCCGGATGTCAGCAAAAACACGAAGAAGCAGGTACATATTTTCATTCCCGACATGCCTAAGAAACCTACAGCAAATATATCTGCGACTACGAGTAGGGCGGAAAGCTTACTGTCACACCAGTCTTTGAAATTATTACGGCAATAAAAATTTACAACTTTTTGATGTGAGTTTCATTCATCATTCATGTCTCATTTATCGGCAAGGGACTTTCCAAAATTATTCCATCTATCCCTGTGCACAGAATAAATAACTGTTTGGTTTGGACCAAGTTTTTAGGGCTCCGCACGCATAGGGTGCCAACGGAACCCTAATACTAAGCCTCCGCCGTCCGTTCGTTCGTCCGTCCGTCTGTCAACGGGCTGTATCTCATGAAACGTAATACGTAGGGTAAACAGTTTAAATTTCAATTAAATTAAAATAAAATTAAGATTAAAGGTGGCCCCTCTTACAAAAGCTCCAAACAAGCTACATGCAAGAAACGTTTTTTTTCGGCGGTTTTTGCTTGACTTTAACAATCGGTATATTTAATGAACCGTAATGGAAGATACAAGTAATTTTTATGTTTTTTTTTTAATAATACTATAGCTGCTATAGCAATGACAATGACAATGACAATGACAATGTATATTACTAACCCAATGATCCTTGTTGATTGAATAAATAAATGATATATATATATATATTTATATATTTATATATAGCAACAAAAAATACAAATAAAATAAAGTTAAAAATGAAAGTGCATATAATAAACTTTTGTTTTAGCTCAATCTTAAAAAGCTCCTCTCTTGTTTATCTTATAAAGTATTTAAAATACATAGTGCTAAACTTGTACGATGGTACGGAACCCTACGTGTGCGAGTCCGAATCACACTTAGCCGTTTTATTAATAGAAATAATGTTTTTTTTTTGTATTTATTTAATAGGTTATTGTGGAAACTCTATAATTTCGTAGCTCTTTGCTATTACGCAAATGAGTTTGCATCCAGCGAAACATATTATTGAGTAATGTTTATTACAACGTCGAAACAGCGTGCAGGAACTGTTTTTATATTCTGTAACTTTCATTCAATATAATGTAGGTTGGAAGGAATTTATTTTGTCTCAAGACGCCTTGCCGGCTTCCGATCTTAAGGCCGTGAGTTCAAATCCAAAGAAGTTAGCAAACAAATTATGCTAGTAAACTTCAAAAGCTCCGAACGGGTTGCGAGAACGCGGCGGGCGAAAAGCAGCTGGTACGCGAAAGGTTGCAGGTTCGATCCCCGCTGCGGGAAAAATACTTGTATGATCTGTATGTACAGTTGATGATGTTATGATCTGCAAATATTTGTTCCGGGTCTGTGTGTCGTACCATGGTACAGTAGTTCCCGATACCCTCGACACAAAGATCCTAGTGTGCGATCAGGACTGTGTATATGTGTCTGGTGGGTGTTTAACTAATATAATTTGATTGTGAGTTTTTTGCGTATCTGCCGCTTTCAACGAGCAGCTATTCCGTCTATTTATGTTAGAATAAAAGTTAAGCCAAGGATATACTGCCAACATCAGAGGACACACCTCAACACATTTCCTGAAGTACTAGTTTTTATAGAGGCGTGCTAAAGTGCCCGCCCGATAAAGTGGACTCTTCGGTAAAATGGACGCTCCGGTAAAGTGAACGCTTCGGAAAAGTGGACTATTCGGGAAATAGTCTTAGTAATTCTGGAACTAAATCGTGCAAACTGGAGTGAAATGTTGTCGGGTCTTGTATGCTATCATTCTGAACCTGTTGTCCACTCTCACTAGCCGCCATTTTGTCTGCCGCCTGTTAGAACGTGAGTTACCGAGTAGCCGACAGTGGCGACATCTCTGGCCTGGAACCTGCTCCTGAGCGGCGGGTCTAGCGGCTGTCCGGAGTACCGCGGCACGGGCAGCCCTAGCGCAATCACGCGAAACCTGTCGTCCACTCTCACTAGCCGCCATTTTGTCTATGCCTGTTAGAACGTGAGTTACCGGGTAGCCGACAGTGGCGACATCTCTGGCCTGGAACCTGCTCCTGAGCGGCGGGTCTAGCGGCTGTCCGGAGTACCGCGGCACGGGCAGCCCTAGCGCAATCACGCGAAACCTGTCGTCCACTCTCACTAGCCGCCATTTTGTCTATGCCTGTTAGAACGTGAGTTACCGGGTAGCCGACAGTGGCGACATCTCTGGCCTGGAACCTGCTCCTGAGCGGCGGGTCTAGCGGCTGTCCGGAGTACCGCGGCACGGGCAGCCCTAGCGCAATCACGCGGAACCTGTCGTCCACTCTTACTAGCCGCCATTTTGTCTATGCCTGTTAGAACGTGAGTTACCGGGTAGCTGACAGTGGCGACATCTCTGGCCTGGAACCTGCTCCTGAGCGGCGGGTCTACCGGCTGTCCGGAGTACCGCGGCACGGGCAGCCCTAGCGCAATCACGCGGAACCTGTCGTCCACTCTCACTAGCCGCCATTTTGTCTATGCCTATTAGAACGTGAGTTACCGGGTAGCCGACAGTGGCGACATCTCTGGCCTGGAACCTGCTCCTCAGCGGCGGGTCTAGCGGCTGTCCGGAGTACCGCGGCACGGGCAGCCCTAGCGCAATCACGCGGAACCTGTCGTCCACTCTCACTAGCCGCCATTTTGCTACTTCTTCTGCGCCATGTTCCTGTTGAATTTATCTTAGTTTATAATATTGTAGTAAACATTGCCAAAGATTCATTTTTAGTGGACACCCTGCTGATCCTGTTGGTTAGCGACCAGACTTATGTATGGAGCTCTAAAATGGCCCTTGTGACCGATGGTGGAAGAGCCAGTGTGGGAAAGCGTTCAATGCTCCTCGCCAAGCCTCCTTGCATGCACATGGCTTTTAGGACAAGAGTTTCCTCGCGATATTCCTGCTACTGCCTGTAGACTCTCTCTGGTAAAGGTATTTAAATAAGTTAATCTAGGCTAGGCTAGCACTATGTTATCTCAGCTAGGATCTACCAAGGCGGAATCAAACGGATCATCAATCCCTGTTTTTCATGTATTCTAGATTTTGAGTTTCGAGGATACCGAAACCGAGGAGATCGGTCGTTGTGTTATGCGAACCCTGTGAAACTGGCTAAGGTTATTCATAACTTGACATACCCTATTAATCTAGCTTGTTTCTCGCCAGGTAAACAAATCCGCCGATTCTAGGTTTTTATTTTGTATTTTTTTATACGTCTTGGTGTGACGGGTCAAGCAGATTGCCCACCTGATGTTAAGCGGTAACTTCTGCCTATGAACAGTGCATTATCTCATAGGTCATGTCCACCAAGTACGCGGCATATGTGGCATTGCACTGCGCCCGCCACCATGAGACATAAAGATGAAAAGTCTCCTGCAATTTCTGCCTATGAACAGTGAGGTAATACCTCATAGGTCACGCCCACCTAGGATGCACCCTATGTGGCATTGCAGTGCGCCCGCCACCCTGAGACATAAAGATGAAAAGTCTCATGTGCCTGTAATTTCACCGGCACCCATACCCTTCAAACCGGAACACAGCAATGCGAGCACTACTGGTTTGCGGCAGAAATAGGTATGGTGGTTGTACTTCCCTAGACGAGCTCTTTCACAAAAAATCTCTACTGCTAACAAATTTGTGAATTAGTCTCTATTGTTGTAAAATTATTTTGAATGTTTATTTAATCAGTCCCTTGTCGAAACCTCTAGGAAGGGGGGAGAAGAGGGTTACATATGGCAATGGGAACAATCAACGCTGATTAATCACTCACGTCAAGCAACTTGTCATATCTAGCAGCCGGTATCAGGAACCTGCCATCTTCCAAGTGCATCTCCCTGTTCTCGAGCAGGTTATTGAGCACGGGCAGCACATTGCGTTCAGCCTTCTCTATGCCCTCTAACACGAGCACTCTGCCCTCTGTTGCAGCTCGGACGGCACTCTAAACAAACAAAACTCAATTAAATAAATTTGGAAGAAAATAGGACAAAATATATTGACATGGCTTTAGTCATGTCACGGGGTCTCATCCCAAAGAAAAAATATATTGTTCTATTGAAATTCAATAGATGGCGTAACATGTATAGATTTGTTATTGAAGTATGTGTAAAATTAATATTAGGTCCTGAAAAAACATTTTCTAATATAAAAAAAATACCCATAACACGGGAAAATTAAATAAATGCCGCTTCAATCAAGTTTAATTATTTTTCGAAAAATCTAATGATGTCGTTTTCCTGGTGGTAATCATTTGAACTAGGTTGATGTTTGACATAGTTTGTTTGTAGTACCACAGGTAGTACAGACTTGATAGATGGCGTTATTTAAAAAAAACAGATGACGTCATGCCCGAAATGAAAGAGAAAGCTAGTATTTCCGTCCTATTCAAAAAATTTCAAATATAATGTCAGACCTGTATACATATCATTGTAACCAAAGATGAACTAGTTACATATAAAAGGCAATGTCCTGACTGACTGACTGACCGAGTGACAACGCACAGCCTAAACCGCTGGTCATTGAGACTTGAAATTTAGAGGGTGTACCTATTCCTTTTAGGGTGTAAAAGTCTACTTAGAAAGGAAAGAACTACTTAGAAGTCGCGAGCGGGTCGTACTAAACGTTTCAGTTCTACCTTTATAATGAGAACTGCTAAGGAGTGGAATACACTACCGTCGTCTGTCTTTCCTGAAAACTATAATCTGGGTCTCTTCAAGGCTAGAGTGAATAGGTGCCTTCTAGACCTTTGTGCTCCATCTTCGGCCGCATCGTCACTTACCAACAGGTGAGATCGTGGTCAAACAAAGGTCTATCATTGTTAAAAAAAAAAAAAAACTAGGTGGTCAATGTGTGGTACCTACCTATGCCGCAAGATTCCTAATCTTACATTTGATTTTTAAAGCGCTAAATCAAGTACAGTGTTTAAATTAAAAATATGCATGGATACTACATTATAATTCCGAGGGTCACTGTAACAGAAACACGATACCTAAGACAATATTTTCTCGATATAAAAAAATCCAACGTTACATCTATTTTTTGCCTAGATTCGATTGTTTATTAAAATGGTACATATTATTCGGTAAAAAATCAGACAGATAAAATCAATTCAACAACGCCGAGGGTTCACTGTAGGAGTTTTGTAAAATTATCTACATTTCACGAGATATTCAATAAAAACCGCTTTTTCGAGCGGCGGGTGAGAGGCGTTTTTTGTGTATGAAGATTTCTGCCTGGGGTTGACGCAGTCTTAATAAAGATGTTGAGTTAAAAAAACCATAATCGTCATAAAGGCCCATCGCACATGGAGCTACTCAAAAATGACGGAACTAATCAGTAGTTACAATAACAAACCACTTAGAGAAACTACCTCGCACACGACTCCCCTCAATACAACTCGTTAGTATTTGAGTTACCAATGACTACTTTAGTCATTGCTAACTAGTTCTTTTTGAGTAGCTCCATGTTAGTCATTGGTAACTAGTTCTTTTTGAGTAGCCCATCTGTTGAGTGTGTGCGCGTTTTACGCGGTAATTACAGTTGCAGGTGCTAGGTGGCTCTAGCTATCAATTGCGCTGCTAGCGGCATCTAGCGCCCAGGTAAGGCAACCAAATTAGCCCGCACAATAGCCCGAGTTATGGCGGTCACGTTTCGTTGTATGGCATGAGGTATCTGTACTAGTATAGTATTATTTTATCTGTGGTCATGTTTTGAGGATGGAGGATGCTAGCCAGGAATATTCTGCTGTCTGCTATTTCATGGTCAACCAAATTCAACGTATTATGCATGTACATAAAAAGACACACGCCTTTTTCCCCGAAGGGGTAGGCACAGGCCTATACAGACAGCCTATATAGAAGGAAGAATATAGACGTGACAAGATGTGAGCTAACCGCCATTGCTTCCCATGACTGACTCGGCTAACGCTTTGTTACAGTAATAAGACATTCCTTAATAAGCTAGCGGCCAAGACAAACCGTAAATAATAATAAAGACAAAAAGAATAATGAATAAAGAATGGATGCGGTTTTTTGCAAACCATTAGTATAACGTCAAAGATGATTCAGATATTTATTTTTATATACTACTTGAATGACGGAGCAAGTAGGTGGAACACCTGATGTTAAGCGGTAACCTCTGCCTATGAACAGTGCATTACGTCATAGGTCACGTCCACCTAGGACGCACCCAATGTGGCATATATATGTAAATAAATAATAGTCACATATTGGTACCAAAATGTTATTTTAAGGTTTTTTCAAAATGACCTGTTCTCTCTGATTATTTACTTTTACATATCATGTACATTTGTTTGAAACCACCCCAACCAAGAGGTTGACGGTTATGACTATACAAAATAGAGTCTACTATTGCTTATTCTGTGGTCTAGCACGCATAATGTAGGGCTCGAAGCTAATTACTCAACAGGAAAAAATAGAACACACTATGAGCTGACATTCCTAACAATTATCTTCCAAAAGCATTTTTGCGAGCTGATGATCCCAGAATGGAAACAACTGCACCAATTTCCACCAAACATAAGAACCATCTCGCAAACGCCATCTTTTATATAAAGAAAACCTTATCTAAATCCGTCAAACCATTTTGGAGATCACTGGGAACACACTTTTGCACACACAACCTCTCACCGTAAACACATATACCCCGGTCCGTTCCGTCGGGGGTTATAATGTTGTTGGAAAGGTACCTGATCAAAATATTTGGCTGTAGAGCTTTGGATCTCTCTTCTTTGCTTCAGATCAGCTTCTGTGGTATCTCTGGACAGAGCTACGTACTCCAGCTCTCTTTGTGTTAGCTCAAGGTATTGAAGCGCCACTTTTCTCCTTTAAATACAAACACACATGTAAGAATTACACTTACTAGCAGAAAATACTGGTTATCACACTATCTGATCCAATAATATCATCACCTCATGATAATTAATAATAATCAGACATTAAATTTATTAATTGCATGCATAATAAGTACCTAATTATAAGTGCATTATGCATTAGGTTAATATGGATGTAAGTAATTTGAAATAATAATTAAGAGAGATTTTAAACAAATTAGGTAGTGTCAACCTAATTTGTTTAAAAACTCTCTTAATTATTGTTATTATAATAGGGTGGATAATATTGGAGTTTACTCCTTTTGAATATATAAGACCCACAGTACCTATGGAATAGTTCAACAAAGAGTTCAAAACTTTAAAAAAAAAAAAAAAAAGTTGTCAATTCAGGTAGTTGGAAACATAGATTTATAGATAAGTGACATTTTATTTCAAAAAAATACCTGCTCGGTCCCGGTCTGCCGAGTAGAAACATGTCTTGCCCCAGAATATCCTTCTGCATCATCCATCTTAAGTTTCTTAGTGTACTTTGAGATAAGCTCAAATCTTTGTTCTCTACCATCACTGAAAATAAATAAATAAATAAATAAAAATCTAAAGGTGTTACTACAGAGGTTAGAATTCCGAGTGGAACTTACAGTATTTTCTAGGCACATATTCTGCGTTTTTCGGGCTTGATATTTCCTTGGTCACATCTCCGATGGTCACTTTATCTTCTGAAGAGTACGCACGAACATTATTAACACCTAAAATTGCTTTACGACCGCTTATAATACGGATTAGTACGTCGATTCTTCGAACAGTCACCGCCGGGCTATACATCATTATCTAATTACACTTACAGCTAGTAATGATTACCACTTAGGCAAACTTAATTTCCACTTTCACAAAATCATTATAAATTGCTGATTTTTTGAAATAATCACGAAAATCTCTACTATTTACAAGGTCCAAAGTCTGCAAGAGTCGGGAAACTCGGGAATAAAACTGTCACTGTCAATTTAATTTGCGTGTGACACTGGCAGCAAATTAGGCACCGCACTTTTTTTTTTTTCACAGTGGATTCTACCGAATTGCAAAATGTATTACATACTGTTTGTCTGTCCATCTAATGCTGGTTTTGTTCTATCTGTATTGGTACCTAACAAATAACTACCTAACTTTCACCAAAAATGGTTCACTCGTTTTAGCGTGAAAGCAAAACTAACAAACAAAACTACTCCTGCAGCCCGCTACTTGCCTGGTGTTGGTATTGATAAATTCCGGATATCCAGTATACGGTAATCGGAATACTCTGCGCTGCTTGCCGGCTATATATTTGATAGATTCCGGATACCTGCATATTGAATACCTACATAGCGGTCGCCCCCATTAGATAGCGGTGGGCAGTGACCCTCCATTTCACACCTTATGGATAGTTTTTCTAGATAAAAATCCCTCCAGGTCATAATATGTATACCGTAATCGGTTCAGCCGTTTCAGTAAAAACAAACAAACATATAAATAACCAAACGTTAGCTTTTTTAATACCTAAGTATTACATATAATTATTTTATCTGTGGTATTACTATCACTACACCATATTATGCCACAACCGGCATTTCAACCCACGACCATAGGATTAAAAATCGGGATCCCTTCCACTAGACAACCAGTGGTCTAATTTTATTTATATTTTTCTAGTAATGTAGTCTTGGAGCAAACTAAGACTTGTTTGCATGTTCTTCATATAGACTCATCGACTTATGTGTTTATACCAAGAAGCTTGAATTTATTCATTGTTTATACTTATGTTTTTGCTTTTATAAAGGAGGGCAAGATCTAGGAGCACTAAGGGGCGCGCAGAGGTAAGCAATAATATGCAATATTTTCTATATTAAGATAATTTAATAAGCAAGTATTTACTAACACTCAACCTATACAAATACATAAACACGTACAAAACCAAAAGTAACAGCTTCTACGAGATTATTCTAAAGACTTTCATAATAATAAATCCATAATAATACCTACATAAAATACGCCATTTACTACTTAGATACTAATAAAAATCTGGTTCAAATAATAGCAAATGATGGATAATATTCCAATACATGAGATCAAAAACTCAGTCCTCTTCGTCCTTTTCTATTTTAACGCTCACAAAATCAGTCGGCCGGAACTCATCAGCATCACTATCCTCTGGTTCGTCAACATCTTCACACTCTACCTTCACTTGAACATTTCCCATCAGCGAGTCGTATTCTTTGTCACTGTGATCTTCGTCACTGTGAGATTTCCCGTAATTTTCATTTAGCTTCAACCTCTTAAGGTTTGTAAAATTGATTGCATCAGTTAGTTTTCTTTTCGGGGGTCCGAATATGCTGGTCATAGTTTCGTCGTCAAGGTCTAAGTTGCATTCTCTCGGGTCTAGTTTACTGTAGTACTCTGATAGAGTGGTCTCCGCGCTTTTGATCCCGTGTCTACGTCGCAGGTGCCTCACCATTGTGCGTTTTACGTTGTAGGATTTAGAGCATTGTTTGCACTGAAAAGATTTAAGCACAGTTAAATTTTACAAGCTTTTATTTTTCTTGCCATATAGGTTTGTTTAGGTCAAATTAGTATTAAAATTACCATTTGTGATTGCAATGGGTAATTTGGCCGGCATGTTATTCGTAGAATGCGGCCGCAGACACGTGTTACTTTTTTTGGCAACTTATGACTACTCACTCGCCTACGTTTGGACGCTACTTACAACTTACTACTTAACTGACTGATATCTTAACTCGCTACTGTACTTATTGAAGTGTAAATCGGGCTTAAAACACTGGTGATAAAAATATATCGCTCCTCAAAGTTTACATGATTAACGGTTTTGGACCGTCCGACAGAAAACCGTAGGCAACATCGGAACCATCAAATAAATGTACTGATCTGAACATAGTCACTGAAGCTATCGCAATGACAATTCAATTATCTTCATTCAGGGAATGCCTGAGCGTAGGTGCTTGTAGCTATCAAAGCCGACTCCACGGCTCTTTTTTTTTTCTACTTGGAATGACTGGTTTAGCAGATGGCCCACCTGATGTTAAGTGGTACCCTCTGCATTATCACATAGGTTACGTCCACCTAGGACGCACCATATGTGGCATTGCACTGCGCCCGCCACCCTGAGACAAAAATGAAGTCTCATGTGCCTGTAATTTCACCAGCACCCTTACCCTCCAAACCAGAACACAGCAATGCGATGCGAGCACTACTGCTTTGCGGCAGAAATAGGTATGGTGGTAGTACTTCCCCTGACGAACTCTTTCACAAAAAAGCTCTACTACTACTAACTGCTGCAACAAATAACTGGTAAAGATATTCGGCGCGTAGTGTAAGTGGACTAGGTCGTTGGTCACCTTGAAAGCCTTCGCGGTACTATGAGTGACGACGTGGTCCCTCAGCGAAGCAGCGCTGTGCAGTTTCTTCTTACAGAGAGGACAAATGTGCTCGGTGTTCGTATGCGTCGTGCGTAAATGACGCATCATGTACTTTTCATCTTGGTATGACTTGGCTGTAACACACAAAGCATAATTCAATATTAGATATCGAACTAATAGAGTCAAAGTTTAATAATTAAGCATGCCAAGCATAATGCGGTTGACAATGATGAATTTTCATACTAATAAAATAGCTGTGTCTGATTTCACAAACTGATTCTTATCAACGACCTCTGTGGCGCGGCGGGCGATCGTTCGCCTGTGACGCAGGAGGTTGCGGGTTCGATTCCCGCCTCGGAACAAACATTTGTTCAGGGTGTTCTGGGTATTTTCTATATATAATTTAAAAAAAAAACTATGTAATATGTTGTATTAAGTATATCAGACTGACTGGGGTAGAGGCTTATTAAACTTGCACCAATTCGTGATTTATTAATAGAAAATGTCACTAATGGTCCACTCAAGTTAGGTGTTGATAATGGAAAAGTATCAAAATGCCACTCCATGCCACAAAATGTACTTATGGTCCACTCAAGTTAGGTGTTGATAGTGGAAAAGTATCAAAATGCCACTCCATGCCACAAAATGTACTATGGTCCACTCAAGTTAGGTGTTGATAATGGAAAAGTATCAAAATGCCACTCCATGCCACAAAATGTACTTATGGTCCACTCAAGTTAGGTGTTGATAATGGAAAAGTATCAAAATGCCACTCCATGCCACAAAATGTACTTACAGCAAAGTGGACATTTGACAGGGTTCAAAACTTGTTTTTTCTCGTGTATTTTCATGTGTTCACGCAGCGAGCACGGACTCGTGAATATCTTGCCGCAATTTATGTGTGGACATGTTTCTAGATCTGCAAACAATTATAAATCAAACCATACACGAGTACACGAGCGATACATTTTACATCCCATTCATTAGTTAATATCAAGAAGTGTCGTAGTCCACCTTCCGTCCCATCACAAGACCAGCTCACTGTCACCATACAATTGTATTGACATCGGAACTTGACAGGTATGCCTCAGCTCAATCGCATATCAAGAAGTGGTTCTAATTCAGCTTGCAACATTTGACCTAAACACACTAACATACTAAGTTAAGCTGTCGGTCCCGGCTGTTATTGATTAATAGCAGTCGATAAGCCATGTCAGAGGCCCTCGGGCGGCTTGACAAACTCTGACACCATAGGCCAGCACTACCTCATACGAAACGAAACGAACTAACATACTTTTTTTCTTCTTTTTTTTTTAACTCTTATTGACCTTTGTTTGACAGCGATCTTACCTGTTGGTAAGTGACGATGTGGCCGAAGATGGAGCACAAATGCCTAGAAGGCACCTATTCACTCTATCCTTGAAGAGACTCAGATTATAGATTTCAGGAAAGACAGACGACGGTAGTGAATTCCACTCCTTAGCAGTTTGCACATACATTGCAAGTTAATTAAAAGCTTGTAATAATCTGAAGGTACTTACTTTCTCCAGTATGTTTTCGGATATGATATGTGAGTTTCGACTTCTGAACGAAAGTTTGTCCGCAATACATGCACGGGAATGCTGGCATCTTCTGATGAATTCTGAAAGAATATAGAAATATCATGCAAGGGCACTATTTATAAATAATTTTTACATTTTATCATACACGTGAAGAAGATCCATCAGAGAAGGTATCTTACATTTGAAGAAGATCCATCAGAGAAGGTATCTTACATGTGTAGAAGATCCATCGGAGAAGTATCTTACATGTAAAGAAGATCCATCGGAGAAGGTATCTTACATGTGAAGAAGATCCATCACAGAAGGTATCTTACATGTGAAGAAGATCCATCGGAGAAGGTATCTTACATGTGAAGAAGATCCATCGGAAAAAGTATCATACATGTGAAGAAGATCCATCGGAGAAGATCCATCAGAGAAGGTATCTTACATTTGAAGAAGATCCATCAGAGAAGGTATTTTACATGTGTAGAAGATCCATCGGAGAAGTATCTTACATGTAAAGAAGATCCATCGGAGAAGGTATCTTACATGTGAAGAAGATCCATCAGAGAAGGTATCTTACATGTGAAGAAGATCCATCGGAGAAGGTTTCTTACATATGAAGAAGATTCATCAGAGAAGGTATCTTACATGTGAAGAAGATCCATCGGAGAAGGTATCTTACTTGTGAAGAAGATCCATCACAGAAGGTATCTTACATGTGAAGAAGATCCATCGGAGAAGGTATCTTACATGTAAAGAAGATCCATTGGAGAAGGTATCTTACATGTGAAGAAGATCCATCACAGAAGCTATCTTACATGTGAAGAAGATCCATCGGAGAAGGTATCTTACATGTGAAGAAGATCCATCAGAGAAGGTTTTAGGTTAGGCCTAATCACGCAATTTTCAACTGTTTCAAACGTTCGAACATATAGTTTTAGGTTTTAGTTTAGGAACATTGCACAAATACCATGGGGTAGTAAGAACTGGCGTATTTTGGACCCTCGTAGATCATGACTTGCATGCATTCTAGAATGAGCTCTATTGCTATAGAAAAAAGACTCACCTTGCATGTGAAGAGCAAGCACCCTTATCAGAAAACGTCTTAGGACAGAACTGGCACGCATACGGTCGCTCTCCTGTATGTCTTCTCTCATGTCTCAACATGTTGGAACGTTGCACAAACACCATGGGGCAGTATGAACAGGCGTGTTTTGGTCCTCGTGGATCATGACTTGCATACATTCTAGAATGAGCTCTATTGCTATAGAAAAAAGACTCACCTTGCATGTGAAGAGCAAGCACCCTTATCAGAAAACGTCTTAGGACAGAACTGGCACGCATACGGTCGCTCTCCTGTATGTCTTCTCTCATGTCTCAACATGTTGGAACGTTGCACGAACACCATGGGGCAGTAAGAACAGGCGTGTTTTGGTCCCTCGTGGATCATGACGTGCTCCCGAAATGAGTCACGTTTCTGGAACGAGAGTAGAATTACTAGGCCCGGCTTGCAGAGTGACAAGATAGTAAGATCTGCATGTTTAAATGGTTTTAGCTAGATGGTTGGATGAACCATGCATCATGTACGGTTAAGAGGAAACACCAAGGGCTAGAGAATAAAAAAAAATGAATTTGTAACATCTATTGCTGTCGCGCAGACCTCAAACCTCTCCCCTCAGAGCGTGATAAAGACAACTGCAGCTTGGATCGACAATACCTATTAAAAGTACATAAAATCAACGATTCGTAGTCCCCTGATTCCTTCTCCAAAACTTAACCAATTAAACTTTTTTTTTTATTAAAAATAAAAGAAAGTTTTAGCCGTGTTCCTATGATTTCATTTTTTATATATAATCTAGTCAAATTTATTTTCAGGATGTTTGAACACAGCGGAAAATCTGACCATTTTTTTAGGTTTTTGAATGTTCATATCTCTTTTATCAACTAATTTATAAAAAAGGAAAACATAGTGTCATGCCATGGTGGACATAGATTTTTTGGAAAAAAAAAAATTGCTCTCTCTACTGGGAGAAAACAGGGGACTACGTTTGTATGGGAAAACGGCCCTTGTGTTTCCTCTTAAGCGGCGAAACATAACATAACATCCAACAGTCACATACATAGTCCTGATCCCACACTAGGATCCCCTGTGTTGTGTATCAGAAACTACGAATACTAGATAATAGATAAGAAGCCATTTATTCCAAACTTTGAGTTTACATGTTTTTAGTAGGTACTTAATATTGAGAGTTCAGATTTTAAATTACAAGAAGTCCCGCAGTTCGGTGTGCTTCTTGGTATAGGCCTTCTCTAGCATTTTCCACTGGGTTCCATCCAGTGCTACCTTTCTTCTACGAATACTGTGGTACCATAACACGTAGACCCGGAACAAATATTAGCAGATCATACAAACATTTGACCCGCAGTGGGAATCGAACCCGCAACCTTTCGCATCTCAGCTGGCTACTCGCCCGACGCGCTACAAAGGTCGTCTAATAGCCCTACATCGAAAGGTTTTGCAACTTGGACGAGCATTCCCTACGTCCACCGCTGGACGAGGTTCCTCCACAGAATGTAATGTAGTGATCTGTCATGATCCCCATGGATAGGTGATCGCAGTATTGGCGGTAAGGTAGTACTAAGGTGGATGACGCTGCTTCCTTTTTTTTTGATTTATTTTATTTTTTATTTTATTCTAATGAGGTAAGGATGGTACTGGGCCGTACGCCTGCTCCTCCTATGGTGAATAGGAGATGGTGGGATCAGATCGTGCAGTTCCTGGGAGCATTCCCCGAAATGTAACCTATAGAAGATCGCAAGGCATGCAACCTTACGGCGGTGCTCGAGACTCTGGATCTTAGTCTCTTCCAAATGTTACTCACCTATAAGCCTGAAAGCTCTACGTTCGATCGAGTCCAAGGCAGCAAGCTGGTATTTGGCCGAACCATTCCCAACATGGCAGCAGTACTCCATACCAGCCCGGACTTGTGCTTTATATAAACTGAGAAGCTGTCCTGGTGTGAAGTAACGCTTTACCTTATTCAGGATGCCTAGCTTCATGGAGTGTAGTTAATCGTGTGTCGGGCGAGCGCAGCGCACGACCTCTGATTATAAATACCTTAAAAATCTTTCCACAATAGGTGCATTTATAGTCCTGTTTGTTAGGCGCGTGCTCCTGGCGATGCAGGTACAGGGACGACTTGTACTGGAACGACTTCTCGCAGTCGCGGCACTGGAACGGGTGCCGGCCGGGGTGCCGCAGGAGGTAGTGGATCTTTCTGAAACACATTTATAACCATTTTTAATAGATTATAAATAATAATAACCGTAGTGTATCCGGCCCAAGAATTGACCCCTCCCCTCCCGTGGATGTCGTAAGAGCCAACTAAGGAATTACCCGGACTTGTTTGTAAGATTCGTTGATATAATATTTGTCCTGGCTGCTGGCTTATTTAAGGAATATATTATTACTGGAAGAAAGCGTTAGCAGAGTTAGTCGTGGGAAGCAATGGCGGCGATGACCTCACCACTTGTCACGTCTATTTCCCACGATGGTGTAACCCACGGTGAAAAGAGGCCCATTTGAAGCTCTGCCTACCCTTGCGGGGGAAATGGCGTGTGTCTATGTTTGAATGTTAAATAGATTTTTCACCACAACGGATATTGTGTCGGCCCAGATACCATAACTCGTCATACAGCTCAACAGCTGCTCAGTGAGTGAGTGCAATGTGCAGCTCACTGAGGTGCTGTGAATCAATGAGTAACTCTGCTGTCTGCACTGATTATAGAATAATCCTCCAGGTACGTGAGCTTGCCTCGCATGCGGCTTAACTTTTAACCTTTTTCCATCTGAAACCACCTGCCGACTGGACTATATCAGTTCCTTTCGCAAAAGAGTGAGCGCGCGAGCACGCACACCGTCCGACCGATCACTCGATACGTCTCCGACGAAGACAGAGTACGAACGAACGAACACAACACGAACCAAGACTCTTACCACTGAACTAATAGTACTAATAGAACTTTGACTGAAATAGTACTTTTTATTTATTAATCTAGTACGGAGCGCTCCGCTCAGTGAACTATTAAGCACAAGCCTATCGCTGACTGCTGAATTCCTTGCCAGACCCTACAGCTCATTAGTGAGTGAGCACTCGTATCTCATCGCCCGTGCTTAGCATCTCCTCGCATAAATTACAGGTGTATCTTCCAGGTCCGTGAGATTAGTTCACGTGCGTGCTGCTAGACCGTTGATTATTGAATTCATTGAATAGCTTACTAGTGAGAGTAAGCGAGTGCTAACTTTTCATCGGCAGTTTGTAGCATCTCTTTGTCATAGAGTCTTTATCTATGTCTAGACCGTACAACCCACTAGTGAGTAAGTGCTTACCTCTCGTCGGCCGTGCGTAGCATCTCCTTGCATAGATTACAGGCGAATTTTCCAGGGCCGTGAGCCTGCGTCGCATGCGCGCTGCAAGACCGCTGACTGTTGAATTCCTTGCTGCAGAATTGACAGGCGTAGCTTTCTGAACGTTTTTTTTTGACGTGGAATGACTGAAATCAACGGAGATGGTCATCATAACATGAAATGCATCAAGGTAGTACAAATCCAGCACTGCCTTTACTGCAGTATTCAATACTTGTCTATGATCGGACAATGTTATGATTATTTTTTATTTTTTCGTATCGCTGTCGTGCGTATTATATGGACCACCCAGTAACGACTTTACCATCAAAGCCTGTTTTTTTTTGTGCGTATTTATTGTAAAGCTACTTATGGCGACTGTTCTATTTCCAGATACCATAGGACTATAACGATGATAATGCAGAATCTGAGTGTGCAAATCGGCCCTCCATTGCGGTAGCAAGTGGCAATGGAGAATGCAACTATGGCTATCAAATCATCTTCATAGTTGCGACTTTAAGAGATTATTTAGCATGTACGTCTGCTTGATACGTCATTACATTGATAGTCGTATATAAAAAATAAAAAAAGTCCAAATCTTGAAATGGGAATCTTCTAACTAAACATAAAACTTCTTTGTACTCAAAATGATTGTTGCATTCTCCATTGACATTGCGCTACTGTAATTGGGGATATCGCTGTATAAAAAATCGTCACTTACCTTCAAATGCAACTGAAAAGATTTCTTATGACTGAATGGCTTGTATTTACAGGGATCCAACGAACAAAACACCCTTCTAGCATCAGGATGTTTAGTGTTGAAATGAGTTCTAATATCATTCACGTTTTGAAACACTATGCAGCAAAAGCAGCATTTTAGAAGGTATGAACCAATTTTGTTGTCTTCCTCTGTCATGTGTTTATTTAGGTAGTGGTGGATAAACCAAATCTGAAATTAGATTTTTAAATGAATATAATTTACACTGATAGCAAATGAACAGTATCGGTAGCAAGATGGTGGTCATAAATATATAAAAATATTTTAAAAAAACACTAATTATGTGGTTCTGTCTTGGTAATTATAATAACCATCATCATGATTCGGTAGACTTCTACCAGTCTCAGTTTTAGTAGACTTGAACTGGTCATAGGCCTCCCCCTCCATAACCACAATAACAGTCTTTCACTGATTCTAACATATGACTTCCTGTGAACTTTGAAATAGCAAAGGTTAAATGTGTGTTACATAAATGACATGGTAATGATAGGTAGATACTGACAGAGCAATGGTTCTGTTACCTTATCACTGAATAGTTGATCACAGCTCCCGCACTTATAATAATCCTCAGTATACTTCTGGAAATGCACCCGCACCTGGTGTGCCTCCCTGTCTGTCTCATTCCAGAACAGGGTCGGGCAGTATTTACACTTGAACCCCAAATGTGGACTGAAGCAATTATCATACTCAATCACATCCCAGTGCTCTGTCAAATGTATTCTAGTCGTCCCTCGGTCATCAAACTCTTTCTCACAGAACTGACAGATCCAGAGATCTTCAAAATCTGCCAATTCTTGGGTCTCATGCTGCTCTAACTCAAGATTGCTATCAAAAGTAGTTGCACAGACTCTGCATGAAAATGTTGGCACTGATTTGAATCCATGCATCTTTATCATGTGTTGGATAAAGGGGTTTAGTGTAGTAAACTTCGTTTTACATAGCTCACAGTCAATACAGACCAAATGATCAGAATCAGCTGCTCCATAGTTAATCACAGAAATCTCAGGCATTATATTAGAGTTGATATCATTCAAGGTCTCACTGACATAGTCGAAGTAGCATTTATGGATCAAAATCATTTCTACTTGTGTGGTATCAAAGTCATCATCCCCTTTGTATGTTCGCATGATTTGGTTACGATCAATGTCTGAATCATGTTCTGGCTCATCATCATTCTTTTTATCAGCATCTTCATCCGCAGTTCCATCATCATCTTCTGCAATTTCAGCATTTTCAGCTTGTTCCTCAGGTTCGCTCAAAACTTCATCTTTGACCATCTCAGTTTCAAACGCATGAACCATTGCTTTAGTGAGGGCAACATTTTCATCTTTTTCCACTAGTCTGTCTGGCTTTTTATCCAGATCTAGATAGCCATACTTGTCGTAGCCTCGAAGCTGACTATCAATAAAGTCAATACTCACTTCGGCACCTTGGACCGGGAAGTTCCAATTCTTCCCAGAGATGAGTGGAGCTAAGCACTTCAATGTGAGATGGTGATAGGCCATGTAATGATTGGAGAAAGTCTGAATGCTGTTGTTGGACTTAGAGCAGAGTATGCAAAGAAACTTGAAGTCCTCCTGCTCAAACTCCCAAAAGCTCTCCTCATTTTTGCAGGCGACGTTAGTGACACTATGTTTTTGGAACAAATGTGTGTGATAATCATCACTATCCATGAGACGGGTGTGGCAGAGTCTGCAGTGAACTAGTTTGTGAACTTTACTGAAGTGCTCCCGTAAGCGAGCTTCAGTAGTAAATGTCTTGGGACATAGTGAACATTGCCAAGGAATATGAAACTTCAAATGGGCTTGCCATGATTCTCTGTCAGGTACAAAATATCTGTAACAAAAGTTGTATTCATATTAAAGTTACAACAAAATAACACTAAATTAGCATCTGCCCCCATACTCTTATGGAATAGGACTGGGATATAAGTATTTTCTAAAAAATATATGTCTATTCAAGCTTTTATTAAATTAGTGAATGGAACCATGTGCTGATCAAAATGAGCATAAACACCGCCAGACTATTATCCAACGAGGAGTTTTATTGTACATCTTCAGTTTCCATCATCAGATCAGCTTGCTGTCACCATAATATTGTATTGTGAGTGAGCGGAACTTGACAGGTAAGCAAAATTTCTGCTCAATCAGTAGAGGTTAACTGGTTCAAAAATCAGTTTCAAGATTTGTCCCACTTTTAAAGTAATACTCTTAGATATTAAATTTAGTTAAAATAATATCAGTCAGTATTGATGAAATGACTCATGTTGACTTTTTTAACATACATCCAATCATATACACCTTACTAGGTGACCCGCGAGCGACTTCGTCCGCGCGTAGTTTGAAAACATCCCCGGCGCGGCGTGCAAACAACAACTTAAACATCAACAACCACCCCGTGAAACGACTTTTGAAACGACACCGAACTCAAGTTTTTCAATTTAGGGGTACCATTTAATTTTGAGGTCCTGAAAATTTTTAATCTCAACAACGACACCGTGAAACGGCCTTTGAAACGACAACATACTCAATTAATTAAATTTAGGTGTCCCATTTTAACCTTGAGTTACTGAAAATATTTTAATCTTAAAAACGACACCGTGAAACGACCCTTGAAACAACACCATACTCAAGTTTTTCAATTTAGGGGTCTCATTTTAACCCTGAGGTCCTGAAAATATTTTGATTTCAACAACTACACCGTGAAACGACCTCTGAAACGACACCATACTCAAGTTTTTCAATTTAGGGGTCCCATTTGAACCTTGACGTCGTGAAAATATTTTGATCGCAATGACTACACTGTGAAACTAACTTTTAAATCGTCAAAATACGCTGAAATCTGGCTAAAACGTAAAGTGTATTTATTAACAAGGAAAACGTTACCGTGCCTTTTTTCAGCAAAATTTCAGGTACCACTGAAACATATTTTTGCTATTTTGATATAAGAAATCTACCTGTGAATTTTCAAGTATCTACTACCAACGGTTTCCGAAATACGAAGCATTTTAGTTTTACATTAAGAGCCGGTTTGGACCCCTTACAGAGTGAATTTTCCAAAATCCTTTCTTAGTACACCCCTGCACCCAAAAATGAATACATCCTCCAAATTTAATGTAACTAGGTCCAGCGGTTTTGGCTGTGTGCTGCAAAACGCAAAGTGTATACATTAAAAGCCCTTTATGGACCCTTTATGACTCTCTACACCCTAAAAGGACTACACTCTCCAAATTTCAAGTCTCTACGACCAGTGGCTTAGGCTGTGCGTTGTAAAAACTAAAGATTTTTTTATTTTTTTACAAAGAAAACGTTGGGTTGGGTTTAGAATCGTTTGGCAGGAGGAGGAGGGTGGGAGTAGGGGGAGAGGAAGGGGAGGGGTACCCCTTTGCCCCTGGTACCAGTCCCATAACAAGGTAACTTATAGTTTTCGAGAAAAAAAATAAAGAAATTTTTGAGGTTAAGTATGAAATTTTTGAATTGGAAGTGTCAGATGTTACGGGAGTCATCGCCAACATGCAGGGAGGGTGCAGGAAATTCCAGCCTCGGCCCCCTTGTCCAGGAAACTTGTGCTTTTAAAGAAAAATAATAAAGAAAATTTTACAAAATCGGAACGTAAAATAATAATATTAATGATTTAATTTATGAGTAGGTACCTCTATCTGTAGAGAAGGGATGTTGAAAGAAATAAGAGAGATCCTTATGAGGAATTAATTAATGTTATAAATTATGGATTTTTTATTGTTGACTGACTGTGTGACTCGACACAGAGCACCCCGACAATAGTTGGTTAGGTCCGAAAAGAGTGGCAGACCCAATACGGAGCACCCCGACTCCACGTGGTACTGTGCGTCCCGCCCCTAGAGTGTATATAAAAACGCGGAGCCAGTAGCTCGCGTGGGAGATCTTGAGTGGAGCAAGCCCGCGAGGCCGAGCGGAGTGAAGGGGGGAGCTGGCGAGCGAAGCGAGCCGGTGACCTCCGTAGCGTAGCAAAGGTCGAGTGGGTGAAGCGACACTCAAGGGCGACCTCGCGAGAGTACTGGCGGGAGCACATACCGGAGTCCGACATTTAAAATATCCATACTTAACAAAAAAAAAAACTTTATTTTTTTTCTCGAAAACTGTAAGTTACCTTTGCATAGGAGTGGTACCAGGGGCGAGGGGGTACAAATCCCCCACTCCCCCCCCCCTCTCCCATCCTCCTCCTGCCAAACGATTGTAAAGTTTTACCAAAATCTCATACTTAACCTCAAAATTTTCTTTATTTTTTTTCTCGAAAACTATAAGTTACCTTGTTATGGGATTGGTACCAGGGGTGAGGGGGTACCCCTCCCCCTCTACCATCCCCCATCTCCCCCTCCTCCTCCTGCCAAACGATTCTAAATTTTTACCAAAACGTTCCCCTGCCATTTTTCAGGAAAATTTCAGGTATCGCTGAAATACATGTTTGTTAATTTTATTTGAGGAATCTCCATGTAAAATTTGATGGTTTCCGAAATACAGAGCATTTTTGTTTTACGTTAGAACCGCATTTTGAACCCCTTAGCATACGAATTTTAAAAATTCCTTTCTTAGTACAACCCTACGCATCGAGACGAACACGCACTGTAAATTTCAAGTCTCTACGATTAGCGGTTTAGGCTGTGTGTTGTACCTCGGTTTTGCCTTTTATATATGAGATTGATGTTTTCACTGGTATTTATTGCATGTATTCTTACAAATACAAATAATAACTGATGTTTCACAGGCTGACAGTATCTTCCAGGCCACCTAACCTAAAGCGGATCTCAGACTTACTGCAGGGTGACCAAGAAAAACGCCAGTGACACAAAGTAGTAGTAGGATAGAAACTCTTCATACCTGCATATACCACAGAAATCCTTTTTATGATTGACAACATAGTGAATTACTATTTTAGTCTTGTGTAAGAACCATTCCGAACAGAGTAAACAGCTGTATGGCCCGTTCGGATTCAAGTCTTTGAGATACAGCCAAACATCCGTGGGTCTTTCAACAGTTACAGGTGTAAGATCATCCTTGTATTGCAGTTCTATCGACACATCACAGGCCCTTTTGATTGAGAAGGATTTCTTTTTGTGGGACCTGCCCTCGCTAACAGGCAAGATTTCGACTTCGTAATCACTTTTCTTCTTAGACGCCAATATGGCTAAAGGTTCATCGTCTGAGTCGTCTGACGACATGGCTGTGGAAAAACAGATAAAAGTTATAAAAACTATGAAATTAGCATACAAAGTTGCAACAATAGATCTTAGCAGAGCTGAAGTAAGCCATTTAGCTGTATCTAGGTATTAATCAATACAGCCATCGTCAGATCAGCCAAGATCCACACATTGTACATACAGATATATTTTGACAAGCTTATACTCAACTCACTGCCTGCCTCTTACCAGCTTTTATGTAAACATTATCTAAACGGTTAGATAGTCATTATCTATTTTCACTTTCTACTTGAGTTCCAAAATGTATGCATTGCCTTAGAACATTTCCTCCAAACACCGATCCGATGAATCCAGTAAAGTAACCCACTAACCACCTGGATAAGATGTAGTTTTTATTTTAAAAAGGCGAAGGGAAGGTATCTTGAAACTCCACCCGTTTTCGAACTGTACAAAAAAGCAAAAGAGCAATAGAAACTGAACCACTCCGTCCGTCCGTACTCCACAAGAAATTGAAAAAACAAAACTTTAAACAGTTAGATAAAAACACCCAAGCCGGCTATTTTCGAAAATTGAGAACTGAGATTCAGAATACAGTTCGATTTAGGGCTTTTGCTTTTGCTATTTTATTTTATTTCTTTCTTTGAGAAATCGCTTTGATTGATTGAGCAAAGCAAAGAGACAGCAATCAAATCAGCAACAGCATAGAGATTTTTTTATGCTATAGAGACACAGACAGCGAAATTTTGTATAATGATACAGACCAAGAGAATTGAGCAAAGAATAAACTACGTAGTACACTGATTGTACAGAATGGTACAGAATCGTAGAGCGAGAATAAGGTAAAGAGAGATCAACAGAGTATACCGAATGAAACAGCAATAAAATATGACAAGTGATACAAGTCCCTACTGAAATTCTCCCGGAGAATTCTCCCCTTGAGAACGGTAGAATTTATTTACTCAGTCTACGACACGGACCCATGAATGTAGTTGCCTTTAGTCCATCTTACTAGCACGGACCAACAAATATGATTTGTACGTAGTACATCTATTTTGATTTGTATCCCAACCCATGATCCCAACGTACTACTTCATCTGTGGTTGGGATACCCCACAGATGAATTTTCTTCTTCATGGATCCCAACCTCCCAACCCAAATTCAAGCTTCTTGATCCCATGCATGATGTTATTGGTTTACGTCCATGGTTATAGGACTACCCCATGAAGTTATAGGTAAATCTACCACCCAATTCAAGCTTCTTGGACTACCCCATGGACGTGGTATACAACACGTCCATGGACTACCCAAATTCAAGCTTCTTGATCCCATGGGTATACCATGGAGGTATGGGTATCCCATGGAGGTATGGGTATCCCTAGGAAGATGGACTAAATACCTCCATGGGGTATCCCAGGGTATCCCTGTTCCACAGACAAACAGTGGTACCACAGACTAAGAGTGTACTACGTTTGTGGTTTTTGGCCTTTAAGTCCATTTTCCTAGGGTTTTTGTCGAATAATCTATACCCTGGTTCAGAATTCGAGATATTTTTTGTAAACAAAGGGGATACCATAGCTAAAAAATAGGTACTAATTAGTTAGTTTATTAAATTAGGCCAATAAACAGGCTTGGCGTGTTATTCTAACTCAGATCTGATAAACTATAATGTAATCAATATTTTGTCGTATATATTTTTGAGTTATTTTGGTTATTAACAAAGTTATCAAGCAAAAATATATTTTTTTGTATAAAATATTTCATGTCACTTGGAACACTGCAGAGATTCTAAACAATTGGCTTTGTTTTAAGTAAAAAAAAAAAAAAAAAAAAAAAAAAAAAAAAACATGGTTGGACACTCAAGTGACATCTTCAAACGAAGCATTTTTGTTTTGGACGGATTGACCACCGGGCTAAAAGCTCCATCGGGCAAGGGAAGGAGGTTAAATAAGCCACATTGGGAGTGAAGAAGGATTTGTAGAAGGGGGTTTATTGTTGTTTGAATCAAAAACGAATACAAACGATTACCATAAAGAGATGAATTCAGCGTGCTTTGAAGAATGGTTGACAAAAATTCTGCCTGATTTAAAACCAAATTCAATTTTGGTTATGGATAATGCCCCTTACCACAGCCGCAAATTGGAGCGGATTCCAAACACCTCATGGAGAAAAGCCTCCATCCAAGAATGGCTTCATGCAAAAAACATTGCCTACAACATAAATATGATAAAAGCAGAGTTATTGAAAATTGTAACAGAAAATAAGACCCGATTTAATAAGAATGTGGTGGATGAGTTGGCTGCCCAGAACGGCGTCACCATCTTGCAACTGCCCCCTTACCATTGTGAGCTTAATCCAATTGAGCTTGTGTGGGCTCAAGTAAAGGGGCATGTCGCAAGAAATAACAAAACCTTTAAAATTAATGAGGTAAAGCTGTTATTAGAAGAAGGTTTAAGAAAGGTGACGCCGGAGAAATGGGCAGACTGTGTACGTCATGCGATAAAAATAGAAGATGAAATGGTTAAAATAAACAACATAATTGATGGTAATTTTCACTAGAAACGGGATATTTACCATGATTTTTGAGTTTTATATCCCGTTTCTAGTGAAAATTATGTACATAACCATGATAGTTTCAAAAGTTATAATTGATGGTGTTTCTGATAGATTTGTTATTAACATCAATGATGAATCTGATTCTGATACTGAATCTAACAGCTCAGATATGACAGAGTAGTTGTGATCTTTGATTGTTTATAGATTTGATTGTGCTTCACGTCACAAATGCGTCGAAAAATATACCGGCCAACCGTTGGCCGGTAAGTCGCTCGCCACCTCTCAGTGTCAATTGTCTCGTCAAGGTGAACGGTCGCATCGTTGATTCTAATTTGTGTCTGCAATGACGAGTTGTGCCATAAAAGTGTGCAGAAACTACAAAAGACGTCTAAAAACGACTGGTAAAGTCACCTACCATCAGTACGTATCCAGTACCTATTCATAGTATTTTCGAAAGTATTTCATAAAAACAATCAACTTATTAGCCCCGATTTTTCAACTCAAGCTTGGTTCTTTTGTCTATATTGCCAGTTTTTAAATACTAAATTCCTCATGATCTATGAATAAATGATTATGAAGTGAGAACGCGCAAACGTCGATCGAGTTTTGAACTTTTTTGTCAAACAACCTCAAAAAAAAGGAGGAGGTGCTCAATTCGTGTTTTTTTAATGTTTGGTATCTCCGTCATTTAATTTCTGATTAGGAACATTATTTTTTTATTTGACACGATACACTTCCCGTTGATTATGATACATTGCCGCAAATTGAAGGCACATACCGCGCGAGCGAACCTGCTTGGCGGATATTACAAAAAAATATACAATTGTTAAGACGTAGGAGAAGCCGCGGGTCACTACTAGTAAAACATGATCCACGCAAAAAAATGTTTTTACCACTGGCTTGTCTGTTTAACAGTGACATTTGTTTGTTTACAAAAAATATCTCGAATTCTGAACCAGGGTATAGTCGACTATTCTACCTATTTACAATTTTAACATAAATATTCCCATAAAAGTTTCCAAAGTTCTATGAGGCTCGTTGGCACATATTTTGTGTATTGGCAGCATTGCCTACGGTGCTGCCAACAATATAGGTAGCATTTACCCCACTTGGTGATTGGTGGTCGCCGAAAACTTGTATGTACCTACCACAGATTTATATGTTTTATTTGCATATATTTAAATAATATACAGTTATAAGACTAGTAAGGTTTGTATATGATGAAACAATTTAAATTATAAACTATTTATTTATTTATTAATTTTCTGACAGTAATTATGGTCAAAAAGAACGATTCCAGACATATCACTGTCACTTGCATAAACATCATCATCATCTGTCGTATCCGAATCTGTGTTGCTGTCATTTCCTATTTCAAATATCGTCTCAACGGGTTATAGATGAAATAGCTTCTTCAGTTAGTTCACGTTATTCCCAGCTTCTTGGCCGACATTATTGCTAGCTACTCGTCTCTTTAGAAGACTCCACATAAACTCAATTGCATTTAAGTCGCAGTGGTAGGGGATAGAGTAGAGTGGTAGAGGCAGCAACTTCACCTTTAGATATTCTACTCAAGCTTCTCACCGAAATGCCTGAAACAGACACATAAAATTTGTATCCTTTTATAAAATTAAATATTTATAAAAAGACAAATAAGGACAGTATAATAAAGAAATAAAGAAAATTCACGTTGATATGTTATTTTTTTTTAATTTGTTATGGATATTGTTTCGGAAGCTGGTATCCCTATTTTACTAACCTGTCATATCAGTGACTCGAGATTGCATATTAACGGGGCTTTGTTTCCCTTTTCTCTCTTATAAAAGGCACGCACCTTCAACACAATCTCTCTTGAATTGCTTCCAAATGGACCAAATGGCTATGTCAAAAACAGATTGACAAGCACTAGTGCCAACATCACGGCAGTTGGTATGTAAAAAAAAGTGCCTTGCTTTGGTGAACGATCTGTATATATAATGTTTCAAGGTTCTGAGCACAGTTCTGAGAACTATCTCTTGCACTCTTTACAATGAGGGCTTTTCATTTTCGAATTTAAAAAGAAGTAGTTCGATTTGGTTCGATAGATGGCCCTGACTCAACTATGGTTGTCATAATTAACAAATTAATTGTCTGTGCTTTTGTGTGATAGAAACAAAATAACACGAAAATATCACTTCGTTGTTGACTTTGACAGTTCAGTACAGAGCTGGTGCAATCTATTTTCAAGGCATGAACGGCCGTGAAAACCCCTTATTATTTTACTACACTATCCTACTCTAATATATCAAGAAGACTCGCAAAAAGGTCGCAAGAATCGAAAGTACAGCCTGACCAGTATAACTTGGCACGACTTGTGGCCGCCGCCGTTGTGAAGCTGTTTGATACAGATAATGATGAATAGAGATTTAATTCCTCAAAAGCGCCACGTACCAAATGACCCTTGTACCACTTGTAGATTATATTGTTGTTCTATGGGAGCAGAATACCAATGTTTTCAGACAATTCACAATTTAGTCTCGATTCGGTCAACTTTCAATGTGGTTATAAAATATAGGAGAATAGGGGATCTTTTTTTTTTTACATTGATAGGCCTTTGTTTGGCCACGATCTCACCTGTTGGTAAGTGACGATGTGGCCGAAGATGGAGCACAAAGGTCTAGTAGGCACTTATTCACTCTAGCCTTGAAGAGACCCAGATTGTAGTTTTCAGGAAAGACAGACGACGGCAGTGTATTCCACTCCTTAGCAGTTCACATTATAAAGGTAGAACTGAAACGTTTTGTGCGAATAGAAGGTATACTAATGAGGTAAGGATGGTACTGGGCCGTACGCCTGCTCGTCCTATGGTGAATAGGAGATGGTGGGATCAGATCGTGCAGTTCCTGGGAGCATTCCCCGAAATGTAACCTATAGAAGATCGCAAGGCATGCAACCTTACGGCGGTGCTCGAGACTCTGGATCTTAGTCTCTTCCAAATGTTGCTCACCTATAAGCCTGAAAGCTCTACGTTCGATCGAGTCCAAGGCAGCAATTTGGTGTTTGGCCAAGCCATCCCCAACATGGCAGCAGTACTCCATACCAGCCCGGACTTGTGCTTTATATAAACTGAGAAGCTGTCCTGGTGTGAAGTAACGCTTTACCTTATCTGAACATATTAGGATATATCTGAGAGGCAAGTCCGAGTTTACACACACCATCGTAACGATGATCGTAACGGCGAGTGTACGTGTATTGCGTAGTAACTAGCTATTAATCTGTGACGTTTTTGGCACAGATTAATAGCTAGTTATTATGTTATACACGTACGATCGTGTTACGTTCACCGTTACGATGGTGTTTGCAAAACTCAGACTCACCCCTCAGAACATAGATATGTATAGATCTGAACTAGCACCACCATCTTGTAAAATATTATCAAACAGCGCCATAACGGCGCTGCGCGGCGCCGGCGGCACAAGACGTGCCAAATGATCCTTGTAGGTCTGTATAGCGTTTGGCCCGTGGCATAGACACAAATTACGCGTTTGTTTTGATTGCGTTCCTTTCTACGCTTTATTCTAATTAGAATAATATAAATTCTAAAATCGTATTTATTCTCATTGATGAGAAGTCTATATCAGTCTATATCTATATCATAACTGCTATTCAGTTATATATTTGAACTATTACACACATTATTATAATATTGTTTCTTACATTTTTCGCAGAAGACTTCAGTATTCAGTGCCTTTCAAAAAATAATCACTGCGTGTAATGGCTCGTGATAGGATAAATTTTACAAAAAAATCATTTCGTGGCAGCCATTTTATAGAATCAGAGTTTTGTCTATGGCTAGTTCCAAAGAAAGGAGAATGAAGCTAAACAAAAGTAGCATGTAGTAGATAGCGTTTTACGAAATGATTAGTTTAATTCTCAAAAATTCCATCTCAAAAAACGTTACTTTGTAGTTATTGTGAGTGAAGTTAATAGTTATAAGAGGCACACACTCTGTAATCCCTAAAATGAAGCACAATGCATCGTGTAATGGTGGCCATTATGGGCAATAATTATGGATATTGGCATACTTACTGCTTTACGGACCATCAATTAGACATATAAAATGTAATTCTGATATGTGCGCATAAGTCGATGACTGTACGATATGTGAAATGTTTATAGTTCGTGTTATGTGTAGAAACTGAATAGTGCCCAGTGTTGTTTCCCGTACGACACGAACCATGGCCCAGAACCAGGGAGAGGTTCAAGTTGGCACTCCTAATCAACCCGTTAAGGATAAGGATATTTACGCTTGTCTGCCCGATATACGTGTGAACGGACCCATCGCACCAAACGAGGCGGGTCCGGGAGGTGAAGAACTGCGGTGGCTTCCCGCACAGGCCACAGACAGAGACCTGGTGATGTATTTACGTGCAGCGCGATCAATGGCTGCATTTGCCGGTATGTGTGACGGTGGTTCCCCCGACGACGGCTGCGTAGCCGCCAGCCGCGACGACACCACTATCAACGCTCTTGATGTACTACACGACTCGGGTTACGACCCTGGCCGGGCGCTACAGGCCCTAGTCAAGTGCCCTGTCCCGAAAGGAATCGAAAAAAAGTGGTCAGAAGAGGAGACAAAGCGCTTCGTCAAAGGAATCCGACAGTTTGGTAAGAACTTTTTCAAAATAAAGAAAGACTTACTACCTCATAAAGATACAGCGGAGTTAGTTGAATTTTATTATCTATGGAAAAAGACTCCGGGCGCTAGTAGTAACAGACCACACAGACGACGACGTCAAGCCTCTTTGAGACGTGTGCGAAACACTAGGAATTCTCGTGCCGGCACCCCTAAGGAGCAAACACCAGAGGCTACACCACCTGTACAAGATAATGGATCTAGACCTTCTCCTAACTCAAAGGAAGCAGGAGAGATGAGTTCAGTCACAGAAGATGAGAATTCTGAAGAGGATAGTGATTCCAGAGATGCAGGAGATTTGGCTAAAGTGGACAATAGCAGGGTTGAAAACCCTGATGACTCTCCGAGCAGAATGCGCACTAGGAACAAGTCTAAGGAGCAAACTACTCCCATCAAAAAGGCTCAAGAAGAAAGTGATAATGACTCTAAAGCCAAAAGCAAGCCTAAGCCGGCACCTGTTGTTCCAATTACAAATAACAGTGTTACTGAAAAGGTGTTATCGTCTCCTGTCAGTAAAGATATCAAAAAGAAATTGCCGGCTGCCAATGGCAAAGTAGATGTATCAAAGGTAAAGAAACGTCTTCCAGATGATTCAAATAAACCTGAAGGCATTATGGATGGGGATCTACAAATGAAAAAGAAACGAGCTGAAAATCCCCCTGAGAGTCCTTCAGAAAGTCTTACTAATGATAGTTTCTCTGCTATGGATGAATCCGAAGCCCCTGAGCCTGAGCCAGAAGTGTGCGATTTTAGTTTCAATAAGGCTGATAAAGAAAAAACTGAGCAAACTAAACAACCGGAGCAAATTGAACTTTCTAAACAACCTGAAGTACCAGCCAAAGTTGAAGTGAACCCAGAAACTGTAATCAAAGTAGAAAAAGATCCTTTACCACCAGTGTTCAAACCGGTATCTGAGAAAGATGATAGTAGTAGGACTGCTTTAGACTTAAAAACAGATTTGCATGCACCTAAGAATCTTGAGAGTATTGAATCCAGACCCCTTGCAGTGCAAAATATGATATTCCCTAAAACAGAGCTCATTATTCCTAAGGTTACACCAATGGTAACAGAGCCAATGGAAAAGGTAAAAATCAAGGAAGAAATAGACATGGATGATCAGCCACATAACTTGCAAAAAGAGGAATTCCTGAAAGATCCATTATCACATAATTTCCCAGGACATCCCATCATTCAACCTATGAAGCCACTCAATCTAGAAAATCCTAACAATTTCTTCATGAAAGACAGTCACATGTACCAACCAAAACTAAACCATAACATCAAAATCGAAGGACAACATAACATATTCAATCCTATGAACATAACTAAAGAAAGTTCAATGCTAAGAGGTCCCAAAGATTTTTCAACTGGCATGCCATTTTCATATCCTGCCAATATGAACTTTGGGAATGATCCTAACAAGCATAATCCTCACATAAACCCATTGAAGACTGTGATCAAATTGGAACCTAGAGATGAGTCTATTGAAATGAAGAATCCAAATACACAGGAAATATTTACTGCTACAATTTCAACGAACAGTAAAATGGACTCACCGAATGCGCCTCGGCTAGATTCATTGCAGAGAATTAGTCCTTCACCTAATAACCCCCGAGGATCACCTGCAGCACCTGCGGAACATCCTTCAACTACAAATATTGAGCCTATTTCTCCAGCTAACACACAAGAGAAAGAACATGAAGAAGATAAACTACCCACTGATTTGAAGACTCAGCCAGATCAGAGACTAAAAGTTGACCAAACCGCACCCAATAGTGGATTAAGAACACCAGCTTTTCCTCATCCAATAAGACCAGACAGTCTTGGAATAAGATCTACAGAAGCTGCCCCTGTGATGGGACAAAGCATGCCACCACCAGCATTGAGTCAACCATCCATCACAGGCCTCTTACCATCTGGACCTTTGATATCTATGGGAAGCGGATCAAATATTGGACCTTATGGATTTATGCCTACATCACTTTATGGTCACACTGGTCATCCTGGGCACCCTAGCCATCCTGGCCATCCAGGCCATATGGGTCATCCAGGTCTTGAAAAAGCTATTTCAATGCCACCTTTGATGCAACAAATACCTCCATCTCATGGTCTAGTTAGTAGTAATATTCTGCCACCACAATCTAATCAAAATGATGCTATGCCACAAGATTTGAAAATCAAACAAGAAGTGCCAGATAATATGCCAGCAAACCTGTCCACTCAATCTAGTTCTGATCCTCTGCAGTCACTTAAGGAGGTGAAAGTGCCAGGGTATCCAATTGGAAGTGCAATAGCACAGCATTTAACTACTGAAAGAGACAGAGAATCAATATCAAGTGTTGAAAATAATAGTAGACCTCCGAGTCAACCTGCAAATGAAAATTCAAATGCACCAAGTGCTTTCTTGGGACCAAGAATAGAGAGCATAAAGAAGGAACCAGATTTCTTGCACCAGCCTCACATTACACCTATCACTACAAGTCAGGGCAGTGCAATAGATTCGAGTACCGCTCCTCCGATCAAAAGCCCCCATACTCCGACGCCCATCAAGAGCCAACCGCGAGAACTGAACGGAACCCCGGCTCACGGGCCACATCCTTCCGCTACGACTTCACCATTCTCGAGGCATTTGACAAGTCCGTCTCAGCCGCGACAAATATCGGCTTCACCAGTGCACACTCCAGTATCCCATTCTGCCCTAAACCTTATGAACCCAAGTCCACTGTCGATACCTTCTACTATGCCGGGGCCTATAATGCACTCTGGACAGCAAGGACACCCACATCCACATCCTTTCGCATCTCCACTTCATCATCCTCACCATCCATTACTGCACCATCCATCAATCTTTCAACTTTCAGCTGCAGCAGCAGCTCACGCCATGCATCCGTACTATCCTCACCCACATCCAGGCTATTCAATGCCTTATCCATACCCCTATGGACCCCTACCCCAACCGCACCCGATACCGCCTATGCATCCATCAGTTAGCACTGCCGGAAGACACGAGCCCGTGAAACCGAGCATTGAATCTACAACAATGCTAAGCTCACATCACAGTCTCAGCACAAGCTCCTCTGTCACTATGCGATCTCTAAGAGAAACATCAGAGAGTAATGAGGATCCGAGAAATCCCAATGCAACTACCGAGAGGCATCAACTGCATGAAACGACTATGACCCATAATCACTCGACCAGTCACCACAGTTCTGTGCATACGAGTACTGAGAAACAGCCCCCTCACGCTGGTGGGGGCACTCACCACACATTATCAATTTCTCACTCAACTTCAAGCAGCTCGTCGCAATCGATACAGCACAAGATTCAGAATCAGCAGAAATCAAGTTCACACTCCAGTTCGCCACATCACCTGTCGGCGAGCGTCTCTCAGAGCACAAGCTCATCAGGCAACGTCAACGTAACAAACAATCACACGCACCATCATACACATCACCTGGCTCATCATCCAGAAAGATTATCGCCCGCCGATTCTATGCTACTTAGGCACCATCCGAAGATGCTTCCTGGAAATCCTAACCATCTTATGATTCAACCTCCCTCGATGGGCCATCATATGAGCCTAGGGCTGCCTCCGGGTCCCGGGCCGAGTTCTATTGAGAGCTTACGATTGCACGCCCAAGCCGCCGCCGGCTTACAGCATCCTAGACCTGGCTCTCCTCACCAGATGCCTCACGGCCATCCACATTTGAGAGGGCATCCGCGGCCGATTCCCGACGAGAATCCGGAGCTAAAGCTCGAAACTCAATCTCAGCCAGAGGAAGAAGAGATTCCCAGTCCTGCTCACATACCGCATGGTCCTAGTCCCGAACCAAAAATAGAGGACACTGAGTGTCACAGATCACAGTCAGCGATTTTCCTCAGACACTGGAATCGCGGCGACTACAATTCATGTACACGGACAGATCTCATATTCAAACCCGTACCAGAGTCTAAACTGGCTAGAAAACGAGAAGAGAGACTGAGAAAGCAAGCCGAACGAGACAGAGAGGAACGAGAAAAGATAGCCCAACAAGCGCACAGAAAGATAGCGACACCGGAGAAACCCGAGACGAAACCGCCGTCTCGAGGCGCTATTGAGACGATATCGTCTCCATACGACCGATTCCAGCGGCCGCCCGGCTACCCCGACTCGCCAGCGCTGCGCCAGCTGTCCGAGTACGCGCGCCCGCATGCCGGCTTCAGTCCAGGCAACCTGCAGCGCCACTGCATGGACCCTATGCTGCAATACCAGCTCAGCTCCATGTACGGCGCTGCCGGTGCCCGCGAGCGGCTGGAGCTCGAGCATTTGGAAAGAGAGAAACGCGACAGAGAGATCAGAGAGTTGCGCGAGCGCGAACTCAACGACAGACTGAAGGAGGAGCTGCTCAAAAACAACGTCGGGCCGCGCGCGCTTGACCCGCACTGGCTCGAGATGCACCGCCGCTACGGCATGCCGCCGCCGCCGCCGCAGGGCGCCATCCCAGTGCAGTTCGGCCTCTACCCGCCTGGCCACGGCCCCTCCGCCCTGTCGCAGCTGGAGCGCGAGCGCCTCGAACGCCTCGGCATCCCGCCTGCGCAGCAGCCGGGCCAGCAGCAGCAGGTGCCCACCTCGTCCGCCGGCCCACACCACCCGCACCATCCGCACCCCGGCGTGGCGGCCGCACAGCTGGAGGCGGCGGAGCGGCTGGCGCTCGCGGCGGACCCCATGGTGCGCCTGCAGATGGCCGGCATTAGCCCGGAGTACCACGCGCACACGCACGCGCACACACACGCGCACTCGCACACACACCTGCACCTGCACCCGGGGCAGCAGGCGGCAGCGGCGGCGCAGCAGGAGGCGCTTGGTCTGGCGGGGCACCCCTACCGGCACCTGCACCCTGAGCTGATGGGGCGGCCGTACGCGGAGCAGCTGGCGCATCAGGCGGCTGCACACGAGCAGCTGCAGCGCCAGCTGCTCATGGAGCGCGAGCGTGGCTTCCTGCACCCGCAGCACCACGAGGAGTTCATGCGCCAGCAGCGCGAGCGTGAGCTGAAGGTGCGCGCGCTGGAGGAGGCGGCGCGCGCCTCCCGTCCCTAGTGTCCGCGATCCGGCCCCGCGCCGGACAGTGAACCTGACGTGAGCGTGTCCTCCTCGTGAGGTGATACCGCGGTAGTGACGCGTGCCGCAAAGTGTTCGACTAGTGAGCCCACCGAGATCTCGGTCGGACTCGTTTTGTATGTGTGATGAGTGATGTAATTTTTATTTATTCTAGGAGCGTAACCGAAGTGTATTAAGTTTTATAATATTTTTATAGTTGCATGCATGGTCGCGTTGAATGCTTGATTTCCATGCTCAAATTTAATTTTTAACTACTAGTCATAATTCAAATTTTATTATGTGTGAATGATATTGAGTCACAGTTTTTATGTAGGTCGCGTTTAGATTAAGTTATTCTCGGTTATTTGAAGTGGTTAACTAGGAACGCTGGATTCTACTGATAATGTATGATTGTGAATATTTTAAATCTAAAATAAGCAATATAATTGTTATTGACTAGCTATCAATAGGAACTGAAATACAAGTCTAACTGCAGCTACAATATTGGTAGATTCCAGATTTGGTTGAATTTATTACAAGGTTACATTCTTGTGAATGGACCACATCAGAACAGTACTTTACATTACTTTCATTCAATGTAAATAACATTGCTTTTTTAAGTTCACAATATAATATTATAATGTATGAGTACATAAGTATTTTTAAGGTAGGACATGCCTTTCTAATCAGCCTTCCTTGACTGTTCCATAGTGACTCTCTTACTCTGAATATATTAAGAAAATAGGAACACCTTAAATTATTTATCTAATTTGTTTTTGTAAGTAAACAAATAGCTCTCAGTAGACCAGAATGTATAAATGTAACATTGCTTCATTCCATACAGAGTAATGATCATGTGTGGAGTTAATTGACTCGTATCAATTATACGGCTGCAGTTTGCTGTGAGAAAATGTATCTAAATATATGTTGCCTTAAATTGATATTGAATGAATGCAATAATTTATTTACTAAATAATTACTTGAAATGAAAGGCTCAAGACCTTGTAAGTGGAATGAAAAGATCATCTACAGTGTAATTTAGTTGCAATATTGTATGTTTGCCATTTATATGATTCGTTCTTGGTTATGACTGCTAATAATACGCTTGGCGGCAGTTATGTCTTTTTTATGTGATGGGCGAAAAGCAAATGTAAGACATTGTAGTGTCGCAATCTTCTGTTTGTAAGTTTAATGGGTTCCGACTGGCTATGGTCTCCTAATTCACACCAAATACACCGTCGTTTTATGACTCGTTAGTAGACGATGTCTTTTAATTTTTGAGGCGAAAATATGACCTTAGTGTTAATCTACTCGAATGTCGAAAGTCACAGCTCACTATTTATTATTTTATGGATTGCATTTTCTACATATCTTTCCTGTCTCATTCACTGCCTTTACTCTAATTATTCTGTCTCATGCTTTAATTTATTATCTTGAATTTTATCTCTTGTATAATATTTTCCTTTACTTACTGTAATTTCTTCGTTTATTATTGTAGAGATTGAGTCTATATTTATAAAAAACATTCTGTATGTAGGTACACTTTTAACTAGATTTCTGCTGGATGGATTAAAAGTTTGGTTTTTACTGGCCTGTTAGTTTTAGTATAGTTACATGCATCGACGCTTGGGTTGGTCGGAGAGCTAGAGATAGTTGTGAAGGATGCCAGAAGGTCATTATTTGAATTGAAGAGTGTCTTTTTTAGTTTCGCCAAGTCGACTTCTGGGAAAATTTTAATTCAGTTTTAATTTCACTTCCTTTTAGGGAATTTATCGGGGAAGGTCTTCGTGTATAATTACGTTACATGAGCCGCGGGCAAATACTAGTCTTAAGGTGAATGCTCACGTTTAGGCGCGAGATTCAAATTTTTTGGTGTTTTTTGCCTATTACAGCTCATCAACACTTCTTCAGATAGCGAAAGTTGAGTTCGCGACACATTGGAGACTTAACACTCATGTTTTAATTGATGGTATCTCATAAATATCATCAGTTTAGCTACGATACCCCTAAACAAAAAAAAATACTGTAAAAATGTGTTTAGGGGTATCATAACTAAACTGATAATATTTATGAGATACTATCAATTAAATCATGTGTGTTAAGTCTCCTAGTTCTCGCGAACTCAACTTTCGCTAACTGAAGAAGTGTTGCTGAGCTGTAATGGGCAAAAAACACCAAAAAATTTGAATTTCGCGCCTCAAGCGTGCGCATCCACCTTAAGGCCTACAGTACAGCAAAATATCAATTTCACATTAGATTTTTATCTGAGTAGTCAAGTACAAGAATATTCATATTAAATATATGCGTGGATACTTTATTATATTTCCGAGGACTTAAGCTAAGGCCCAAACCAACGCATTCAGCCCGCGTCCGTGGTGGAGTGCACGGTGGCGAATGGCGATCCATTGTCTTACATTTGATCGCCACCGTGCACGCCACTGAGGACGCGAGCTGAACACGTTGGTTTGCCCCTAGCTTTACACTAACCAAATAAAAACAAAATAGAACATTATTTTCACGTTATAAAAAAGTTAGCTTTAATTTAACTTGTAATGTTTGTATGTTAGTTTGTTTAGGTCATATCTTGCAGACTGAATTAGAACCCTCCTTGACATCCGATTGATCTGAAATGTTGCATACCTGTCAATTTCCGATGACAATACAATATTATGGTGACAACGAGCTGATCTGATGATGGAGACGGAAGGTGGACAACGGCACTCCGCGATGGATAATAGTAGACTGGCCGTATTTAGGCTTATTTTGATCAGCACACGGTTCCGATAAATAATATTTAAAGGAGTCCAGATCATATACAAAATAGGAGCAAACTTCGTTTGCATACAAAAGGGCTCAAGCTCCTTAGTGGTGCAATCCTCTTCATCGGTGTGCTTTTTCATCGGAAATGCCTAACTAGATATGAGCAGTCATATACAAGGCTTCGAAACTAATCCACTGAATTTTTTATTTTCTTTTAGCTCTTAACTATGTTGAACTTAGTTGGTGCTTTTGGGCGATTTTTATTAAGTACCTAACTATAATTTACCGCGAGAAATAGATAACGAACACAATGCTGGGAACTTAAAATGCAAGTTATTTATTACTTAGGTTAAGTTTAAATTTAATAATCATAAGGTCTTTTATTATGGAAATAATAATATTTAAGAGCCTCACAAAAGTATGTAGGTACCTAGGTACCCTATGTAATGTATACTGTGAATAACATTTTGAAGTTCTGTAATTGTGAACTTATAGGTAGGTACGATTAGTACTTATATATTATTGTAAGAAATTTTGCCCAATGTACACACCCAGTAATTCTAAATTCTATTGCACGCGCCAATATCAACTGTAAATATAATATTAATTTCCTTACGAAATAGACCCGGTTAGAGAGATCAACAAAAAATTGTTTTATTCAAGTAAAAAAAATACAATGTCGCTTGTAGTTATTTCTGTTGGTACTTAACGCCATAGTTTCGACAACTAGAAAGAGTATTATTTTTAGATACAAATTATATCTTAAATTAAGAGGTTGCGTGTCGATTTAAAGTTCATTTATTTAGATAATAAGGTTAAATGGATGTCTAGTGCTTTTGTGTATTTTTTTTGGAATAATATATGTGAAAAATTCAAACTTTTATTATTTACAGCTTCTATCTTCTATTACACCCTTGCCTTTTAACATCCGAAAATAGGGTAAGCTAGTGTTGTACATGTAGGAACTTATGTTTCAAAGTTGATAGTAATTTTCCTCTGAACTAACATTCTATAGCATACAAAGTTTTCATAAGTCCATTAATTTTTCATGCTTATTGCGAGCCATAAACCTGTACGATTATTTATTCTGTGCCATAAAGATAATGTGTAATGCGCCGCTAGGTACATGTATTACTTTTGAAACAATAAGTATAAATGCATAAAAACTACGACAAGTTCAGGTTTTCACATTTGACCAAAGAACCCTTCTTTTCTTATAATGGCTTCTGAGGAGTACTCCAAACAATTTCGCCATTATCAAGTGATATAATTATATTTTTATAGTCAAGAGTTTCCGTCAAGAAGACATAACCCAGCTTAGAGCATTGCAGGCCTCCTGTAATCCAGTTTAAATAGTGGCAGAAAAACAGAGATTTCCAGGAAAAAACCACCATTTCGAAAAGACGCAGTAGGTATTACATTTAAATTACACTACATCAAACATGTGCTATTTATCCAAGTATACCACTAAAATTACACCATATAACTCGAAAAAACACATTAAAATGTAATTAGGTAGGTAAATAAAAATGTCGATTTTTTTTTTAAATGGCAAATTGAATCCCCAAATAACCCTTTCCGGTTTCCGGGCAGTTGAACATCGTTTGACAAATCCCGTCTTGGGGATACAGATCCCGAAATTGTACTTTGTGACAGATCCATCAACACAGAACAATAATACTCCTATCAAACGAAACAATCTTTTACTGATTGTACAGCGTACAGTATTGTATTTGTTTATTTGTTTACTATCCGTTACTAGGAGATGATTGGTCGATAGATACTATCAACAAGGCTATATTATCAAGTCGTGAGAAACGTGGGAGCTAAATATCAAACCTATGTAGAAAACAAACATACTTGCCTGAATCTGAGCACTACCTACGTAAGGAACGAATACCTACATAGGTACTGGATATGAGAAAATGGGTTTTACTAGCAACACAGGCTTGCTAGCGGCCGTGCCACAGAAACCTGCACCTACTAAACAGAAGGTTGGTTATACTCATAGTAGGTCGTCTGAGAGATTGCTATTGTAGAATAATCTCAGGAATCGAGTTCAGGGAATCCATTAAAACTGTTTCATTCGTCGGTACATTTACCTACGGATCCAAACCTCTAAGCTCTGTTCCTACTTATCATAACTTTCATCCTCACTTTAACCTTAGATGTAGGCTTCTACTTACCTTTGTTTTCTTCAGTAGGTATCGGTCAAATCGAATGGTTGACCAAATTAGTGTGCGTCAGAATTCAAAGCTACCTACTGGAGTAAATGAAAGTTGTTTGAAAAATAATTCGTTAAAAACCTTGAACTATTCTTTCAGAGTAGCGTAGACCTGAGATGCGACGTGACACGAGCTCCCTTTATGTTGCGCCCCTACGCAGGGCTCTACAATCCCTTCGCAGCCGGGTGTTCCGTGCTCTGCAACCACCCCGCCGACACCGGAGCTAAGGAATTCGTCAAACGGGCTAAGGACCACTGGGTACGTAAATCATATCTTCACTTCTTCCCAGAGTGTACCGCTACCCCGGATCAGACACTACTCTTGATCCTATCACAGGGATCCTATGCTATGTTTTTGTAACGAATTTAACCTTTGGGTGGAAAGGAACGTCATACCTATGCTTTCGCGCTTCGTTCCTTTCCACCCCTCTGCTGTGCGACAGTATAGGTCGCGCAACGAGATATGAGTGCTCGGCGAAAGTGGTTGGGGGTTTTGTATTTGTATTTTTGTACATTCGCGCAAAAATTACTACTGCGCATTGAAGGTCAGTGCTCATAACTCGTTGCGCGACGTATACCTAGGTTACTTATATATTAGTTCAGTTAAGTATCATCATCATTCGTTACTGGGGGCGGAAGAACTCCGTAGAAAAGGCGCCTAAAACCCGGTACTGCTTCCCTCACACCGGCTTCGACGATGTGTGTGAGACGACTCACCAATCATCGTCAGCCTGTGGAGTTTCCTCCATCCACCGACTTCCTGCGACCTCTAAAATGTCGATCCATCGATAGTATAACCTACCTATTTATAGTTATTTTTATTCTGTTTCAGTCTGACGGCAAACCACATTATTTGAACGAAGACTTAACGAAGATGCAAGATGGAGACATAGAGAAAATTAGAACACCACATGATATTGTTACTGAAGATATGTTTAGAAGGTAAATACGCCCTAATAGGCCTGATTTAAAGGAGGGAAACAGGGGCAACCGCCTGATGGGGCCTCCACGAGATTGTATTTATAAAACAGAGCCTGACAGAGCCTGCACACCTCTAATCCACTCCTGTTGCCCACCAACTCTAAATTTGGCTCTGAGTACGCCCATTTTCACCAACTTACTTAGCGTACGTGACACGAAACTCAATATCAAATTGGGAACCTTTTTTTAACATGGTGCTTTGGTTGACCATGATCTCACCTGTTGGTAAGTGACGATGTGGCCGGAGATGGAGCACAAAGGTCTAGAAGGCACCTATTCACTCTAGCCTTGAAGAGACCCAGATTATAGTTTTCAGGAAAGACAGACGACGGTAGTGTATTCCACTACTTAGCAGTTCGCATTATAACACCGCCCCTGGACAGGTTTCTTTGAAAAGATATATTATTAGGTAATGTCACAGAATAAATATTAGTACAAGGTAATGTGCCGATGCGTAAGCGTTACGTATGAAATATGGTGAAAACAGGTATTTTCTTTAAATCCAAGTCTACTACTTCGTGTCACCGGTTATTTTTTAGTAAAGTTGAGATTAGATGGCCCTGAAAAGGGTCACGTGACTAATGGTGAAAGAACTAATGCGGTGATAGGATTCAGACCAGAGGTTCCTTTATGCACATGTCACATCTTTTCGATTTTTTTATTCTAGGTTATGCCGGTTTTCTCATAATGCTTCCCAGTCCGATCACTGTGGAAAAATCCAGTGGTGCACAACCGGGATTTGAACCCACGTCCTTAGGATCGAAACTCCTCCCAGGGGCTAGAGTCTAGTGACTAGATCATCAGTGCTCACAATGATCCATGAGTCTACTCTTCGTAGAGTTGATCAGGCTTGAAGCACAGAATATAGAATAGTACAAGCTTAGGTATATGTATTTGGTAATACCAACTGTGGGCGACACCTATCTTCACATTAAAGAACTACTTAACGCAAGTAGATGCCGACACAACCAAGAAATCACAGAAACTTCTAAATAGCGCAAGCGAAATAATTGGAGTTTGGCCATATTACTCATATCTAATCAAGTCATAATCATATCTATACAAGTGGATAGTCCAGTTGGAGATCTTCACTTTTAAATGGAGGACACATTTAGGTACAACAATTCTTCTCCATACCTATAGATCTTTATCATTTTCGGCTTCATAACGTTTCCACTGCTAGAACGATTTCGATCTTCTATAGGTTACATGTGGCATGTGCCCAGGAGCTACATGATCTGATCCCACCATCCTTATCATCATACGACAAGCAGGCGCACGGCTCAGTACCTACCATCCTTACCTCATCAGTATACCCTCTATTCGCAGTAAGAGTTTCGTTTCCACCTTTATAATGCGAACTGCTAAGGAATGGAACTTGTTACCGTGCGTCGTCTGTCTTTCCTGAACTATAATATGGGTCTCTTGAATAGGTGCCTTCTAGACCTTCGTGCTCGAACGTCAGCCGCATCGTCACTTACCAGCAGGTGAAATCGCGGTCAAACGAGGCTAAATCGATATTAACAAAAACAATACGGTCGACTAACGATACACCTGATTTTATTAGCAGCTTGCAAGCAATATCATTCAAAAAATTACCGTGACATTATTTCCATCCTAGGCTAATGCTAGTCATAAAATTAACAGGGTAGGTCACGAATAGGGATAAGGATTGCTCATCATACATATACCCCACGTTCAAGTTGCCTTAATAAATGCTGACGTAGTTACCTATTGATGTCTACCATTTGTAGATATGCCGAAACAGATTCAAGACCTCTCACGCCAGCACCGACCCTAGCCAGCGCGAAGTCACGAGGCTCCAGACGGTGTCTCACGCCAGACCAGCCGTATGCCAAAACTGCCATTGTTCTGGACTTGAGAAGGAGTCACAGCCAGGTATTAGAATACCTACCTAGACTAAATGTAGTGTCATTTATAAACTATTGCACATTGAGCCGCTGTGGGTGGCAGTGGCGTAACAATAGGGTGGCAGGGCTGGCAAAATGCCACGGGCCCCCGACCCAATAGGGCCCCGGCCCAAGAGGCCGCGAGCTCAAAAACATTTCTTTACATTGTGCCTGAATATTTTATTTTAATTGAAAAGTATATTTTTATAAGTTCTGTTTAAAATCCAAAGGGAGACAACAACATTTTTAAAAAAATTCGAATTTGCCACTGGCCCACAACTAAATTTAAAAAAAAAACGAATTTGCCACGGGCCCCAGATGGTATAGTTACGCCACTGGTGGGTGGGTGGACTATCAATATAATAAAATCGTTGCGTAGCTGAATGACGACCTCTGCGGCGCGGCGAGCGAATGTTGGCCTGCGACGCAGGAGGTTGCGGGTTCGATTCCCGCCTCGGAAAAAATATTTGTGCGATCGCAGATATTTGTTCAGGGTGTTCTGGGTATTTTCTATGTATAATAAAAAATATCTATCTATCTAATGTATTGCATTAAGTATATCAGTTATCTAGTACCCATAACACAAGCTTTGCTTAGCTTGGGGCTAGATAATGTTGTTTGAACTGTCCAGCATTATATTTTTTTTTATTTAACGACTGACTTACTAACTGACTTGACAGCCTAAAACGTAACTTAAAGCGATATGTTAAAATACCGAATGGGCGGAGTCTAGCAAGAACACAATAGCTGCAAGAAAGTGACAGCGCTATTGCTCACTTGAACCCGGGAGGAGATGAGGTATAGATTTCTTCAACTCGGAAGTAACTGCCGTAAGCGACAAATGATAAAAATTAGTTTTGCTTCTAAAGTAGCAAGTATACAAAATAAATTATCTATAATTAATCTAAGTAATTGGGATTGTATTACAATAAGCCAAACCACCTCATCAAAAGTGAGTCAAATTGATAATAGCTACCAAATAGTCTGAGAGACAGTTTGACCTGCGTTCTACTATATTAAAAATGAACACGCAAAGAACGCCACCTAGTCACTTGTTGATAAGCGCAAGTGTTAGTGAGGGCGGATCAACATCTAACCTATCAAACTGCGACGAAGAAGAACAGCGGGTTAGCAAATACCAGAGGAAAAGAAAAGAACGTGGCTCTGAACATGATCTAAAAAAAGACTTGGCAGATTTTCGCACTGAAATTATGAACTTTTTAATGGAGTCTACAAAAGGTCAAAATGAAAACATTATTGTAATACACAAAGATATTCAGGAAATAAAAGAAGAAATTAAGACCATAAAATTTACTACAGAAAATCTCACAATAGAGTACAAAAAGCTAAATGAGGTTGTCGAGAATATAAAATCAGAGCACAAAACAACACAAGAAAAAATTACATCGATTGAAAGGGATTTATCACAGCTGAAATGTAACCAAATTGGTAACCAACCGCAACAACCATCTTTTGCAGCACAACATGACCTGATCCACGAAATAAAAGACAGAGTTCAACGGGAAATAAACATTATCATGGTGGGGATAGGTGAGATACATGAGAAAAATACTTCCCTACGAAACAAGAAAGATTTTGAAGAAGTATACAAAATCCTCTCAGTTGCGTATCAGGACTGCCCAAAACCTCTCAAAATTATAAGATTGGGCAAATATAACGCGATAAACCGCGACCAGTCAAAGTAATATTTCAATCTCCAGATACTCCGAAAGACTTATTGAAAAATAAATTAAAAATGCACGAGCCTGTTAAATTATATTCAGATCAAACGCAAGTACAAAGAAGTTATATGCAGAGTTTGATAGTGGAAATAAAACGTCGAGAAAAAAACGGAGAAACTGATCTGCTTATAAAATATGTCAAAGGGATACCTACGATTATTAAAAGTGACACCAAGACAAACAACTAAAAAGCCCCGATCCTCTGTGTTCTACTAGTGGTTCGGATAGCTCAAAAAGTATAATATATCAGCTAGCAAATAGATATCAAGACTTACCATCGAACAAATCCTCTTTGAAATTCTTCTATGAAAATGCAAGGAGTATCCGAAAACCAGGGAAATTTGATGAATTGCAATGTGTACTTAAAGCAATCTCCTCGACGGTGCACGTGATCATAATAACAGAGACTTGGCTGAGATCGGAACAAGACGCAAAGTTACACTGCCTTCCAAACTATACGCATATTTACAACTACAGAAATGATTCAAGAGGGGGTGGTGTATCCATCTACATACATAACAGCATAAAATTCGAAACTTCAGAAGAGGTATATAAAGATGGTAACCATTACGTATGGGTATATTTGCCCAAATATGCACTACACATTGGGGCTATTTATAAACCAGGCAGTACAAGCGTCAGAGCTTTTTTGGACATATTTTCCATGCAACTAGAATCCAGGAAAAGGTCATTGGTATTTGGTGATTTCAATCTAGATCTGCTGGTCACTGATATAGACGTTAAACGGTACGTGCATGCCCTTGAAGAGGCAGGTTTTAAAATCCTTAACAAAATAGATAAACAGTACACCACACGCTAGACAGCAGCTACAGGAACAATAACAATCCTAGATCATGTTTCTACAGACCTTACGAAAAACCAATTCAAGTTTGCACTCCTGGATTCGTCATCGTCTGATCACAAGCAAATCTATCTAGAGCTTTCAAAATATAGATCACAGACTAAACAGCTCATCCAATACGAGGCCGTTGATTATGAAAATTTACACAAAGGAATAAATGATGCTACATACACAAATGAAGAAAATAACTACCACTATCTCGAAAATTTCATTAATACACATATAACAGATAGTAAAATTTATAAAACTAAAATAATTAACCTACCAAAGGATGATTGGATTAACAAAGAAATTATTGACATGATCAACCGAAGAAATTTATTATGGCAACAAATAAAGGCTGACAAGAGAAATGAAGCCCTGAAAAATAAGTTTATTGTAGAAAGAAATAAGGTTGGGAAGAGGATCAGCACAGACAAAAGCAAATATTACTATAATGAATTTATGAAATGCAGCAATAGTCCAAAGAAAATGTGGAATCTTATCAATACTCTGGCTGCAAATAAGATTAAAACGACCTGTGCTCCTCCTAAAATAATATCAGACTCTCAAGCTATAACTGACGGTACTAAAGTTTGTGAAATTTTTAACGTTTTCTTTTCTTCCGTTGGTACTCAATTGGCTAATGATATTCATGTTAAATACCACCAAAACCCTGGCAATACACTTATGTACAGAGACGGATATATACATGACAGTACACTTACCCAATTTAAGCCCTGCACTGAAGTGGAAATAACTAAGATTATTGATAATCTAAAAACGAATAGCAGCACTGGTGCTGATGGGATCAGCACCAAAGCAATAAAATGTATTAAAACTGTAATAATAAAACCCCTTACTGATTGCATAAACAAATGTCTAGAACGCGGCATATTCCCTGATAATCTAAAACTGGCAAAAGTGACCCCTATTTATAAATCTGGAACAAAGACAGACCCCGGTAACTACAGACCCATTTCGGTGCTACCTGTGATATCGAAGATATTTGAAAAGATAATTTATACTCGTCTTAATCAATATTTATCTGATAAAAAATTCTTAATAGAACAGCAATATGGTTTTAGGCAAAAGTCAAATACACTCTCAGCAACCGTAGATTTGGTGACAAATATTAAAACAAACATTGATCAAAATAACATATCCTTAGGTATTTTCATTGATCTAAAGAAGGCATTTGATACTGTTAGTCACAATAAGCTGTTGGAAAAGTTACAAAATTTAGGTATTACAGGGATAGCTTATGTTTTACTTTCATCTTATGTGACTAATAGGTATCAAATCGTTAAAATAGGTGATTACATTAGTACTCCTCAAAAAATTACATGTGGTATTCCGCAAGGGTCAATACTGGGTCCATTGCTCTTTCTCATCTATGTCAACAATATAAATCAGATAGGACTCACTGGGTACGTAACTTTATACGCTGACGACACTTGTCTTTTCTACTTTGGTAAGTCTGCCCATGACATTGTCAATGAGGCTCAAAGTGATCTTAATTTACTTAATGAATGGTTTCTTCATAATCTTCTGACGATAAATACATCAAAAACGTCTTACATGATATTTGCCGCCATTAATAAACAAATTTAGGTTTTTACCCCTCTTACTGTAAATGGTATTACAATACGACAATCGAGACAAGAAAAATATCTAGGATTACTGTTGGACGACAAATTATCTTGGAAACCACATATTGAGCTCATCCGGTCAAAACTAATTTCACTTACTGGAGCCCTACGAAAATTAGGAAGATGTGTACCCCTGAAGATAAAAAGTACAATTTACAATTCGCTTGTAAAACCTCACCTAGAATATTTAATTGAGATATGGGGATCGGCAGCGGAAACCAATTTAAAAGACGTGCAGATAGCACAAAATAAAATCGTAAAAACATTATATAACTACGACTACTTGACACCCACTAAAACACTATATAGAAAAACTAAAATACTGAATTTATCACAGATATTTAATCCTAATATGTGTATATTAATAAAAAAGTTTTTAAATAAAACTATACAAACAAATATAAAATTGACAGTCAAAAAATACAAATACAACTTAAGAAATAAAAATAAACTTTACGTTCGGCCCCCCAGAACAAAGATATGGACGAAAAAATATATTATTTCAGGGGGTTCAAATGTACAATAAACTGCCAAACGAAATTAAAGAATGTATAAGTATCAATATTTACAAAAGTAAATTAAAACAATACATTACCCTTGAATAAAACTTTATTTAAGAGATTATTTAGATATTTTATTTAAGATTTAACTTTATTTTATTTAACTTTATTTAACATACCAACACTATGCGCCAATGATTTTAATCAAAATTGTGAATTATTATTATTATTATTATAGAGGCTCTGCCTACCCCTTCGGGGAAAAAGGCGTGTATCTATGTATGTCTATGAATTATTACATTGAGTTTATAATAACTTATCGTGAAAAAAACTTCAAAGTAAACAAAGTATAAAAATGGAAGTTAGCTCCTAGACACTTCAAGATAGCTTTACACACACTTAGACACACCACATTGCGCTTCGCATACATCTACGGCTGGCTGCCTGTCAAGACAGCGTACCCAGCACACACACACTGTCATCTGCTCTGCACTTATACATGCACGTAAACAACAATATACCATGCTCATAAACTCTAGCCCCGGTCAACAGCGTAAAAATCGCGACTAAAGTGAAGGTAGCTTCCTTCCTTCCTCTCGACAAACAACAAATATAACACAGTATCTACCTACCTACCTAATCAGTTATATTTTGAGAGTGTTGCGTAGTTTTTGTTTGGAATTTTAATTACGTAGCGTCCCTAGTTTTTAAATGGTTTTTATATTGTAATTAATACTTACATACCTATTCTAATTGTTATGCATAGCTTCATCACTAGTTCTTACTCATCAAATTAAGGTGGTAGCTTTCGCTCGTGGCGCGAGGTTCATTTTTTTTTTTCGTGTTTTTTGCTCATTACAGTACGTATTCTTTAGCTAGCTGAAGAAGTGTTGATGAGCTGTAATGAGCGAAAAGCACGGGGAGGATTGGATTTCGCGCCACGAGCGAAACCAACCACCTTAAGCAAATTACATACCTAGATTTAATACCTAGTTTTTTTTTTTTATAATCTCATTTAAGTGAACTGTATTTGTTCTTATGAGAATAAATTCTTTAAACCGAAGTAATGTCATTAGTTTTTTTTTTAATTTACGCTTAATATTTTCTCTAATCGAAGGAGGGACCTAAAACGGGTTTTAGGAGGGACAATTTCAAAAAATAAAGCTATCGATAAAAGTTTCTCCAATCGTGTTTCTTATCTATGATTTATTTAGATTACATCCTCAAGTAATTACTGTATTAACATCATGTTTGTAACCTTTACTGTTACTGTGTGAGCATGTAACGCAACGACTCCAAAATTTTTACATCTCGTCGTTTGTAGGGTAGGTACATTCTTTTTGTGGCCTAGGAGTGCACTAAGAAAGGAATTTCTGAAATGTACCCCCGTACAGCGGAGTATTGAAGTTTGTATGGAAAAATCTCCACGTGGACGAAGTCGCGGCTGTTACACTAGTCTCCTCATATAACCTGCAACTTAAGCTAGCAAATCTGAAGATAACCTATGTGGAAGCTATTGAACACTGAGCACCTGTGGAGATCATCTGTATGAAGAACAACGGTAGGAAATGTGTCCTAAGGGAAGATCTTCCACTGGGAAGATTTATTTTCTTCTTTCTTCTTTTCTTCTTTTTCTGGGGGTCGTACAACCTACAAGAACCAAGAAATTTAGCAGTAGTAGAGATTTTTTGTGAGAGTCCGTTCGGGGAAGTTCTACCTCCATACCTATTTCTGCCGTAAAGCAGTAGTGCTCTCATTGCTGTGTTCTGGTTTGAAAGGTATGGGTGCCTGAGAAATTACAGGCAAATGAGACTTTTCATCTTTATGTCTCATGGTGGCGGGCGCAGTGCAATGCCACATAGGTCGCATCCTAGGTGGACGTGACCTATGAGGTAAAGCATTGTTAAACGCAGAGGTTACCGCTTAACATCGGATGGGCCATCCGCTTTTTACGTCATTCAAGTATATAAACAAAAAAAAACGAGCTTTAAGGTTAATCTTCTGGACAATCAACTTCTCATTGGTAAAGTGGGTGAAGCTAGCTGTTGCCCGCAAAAGCTATACTTAGTATGGTCTGCCATTCGATTTTTCATGGCTGATAATATCTAGCTGGAATTAATATTCTTCCACCAGGAAACTCTATATTACCATGGCTATACGACCTCGGATATGACTGGAGGTCACAACACAAGCCCCACCAACGAACGCTCCACGCTGCCGTCTCTCAACCTATCAGACGGTGCTCACGCAAGGCTGTTGAAAGGGCAGTGTGAGCAGCTACCTCCTCTGGCTTCACCGCTTGTGCTGGCCAAGAGGACTACCAAGGAACCTGTCAGTGTCAGAACTGCCAAAAAGGTGAGATTTATTTTTATAGTTCAATTGATTTTTCAGTGAGAAGAACTGATTCACAAATTCTGACAAAGACAGGCATTATACTGGAGATATTCCAATATTCTTCTACCCGGACTTGTTAGTAACATTTGCTGGTATAAAATTTGTCCTGGCTGCTTGCTTATTGAGGAATGTGTTATTACTGGAAGAAAGCGTTAGCAGAGTCAGTCATAGGAAGCAATGGCGGCAATGAGCTCACCACTTGACACGTCTATATTCCCACGATGGTGTAACCCACGGTGAAAAGAGGCCCATTGAGGCTCTGCCTACCCTTTCCGAAAAAGGCCTGTTCTATAATTTATGTTCTCCGTCCATGGAAATACTACCACCATACCTATTTCAGCCGCAAAGCAGTATAGTGCTCGCATTACTGTCCTTCTTGAAGGGTAAGTATGGGTGCCGGTGAAATTACAGGCACATGGTACTTATCACCTTTATGTCTCAGGGGGTTGCAGTGTAAGGTCGCGTAGGGCGCGCCCTAGATCAATCTGACCTATGAGATAATGCATTATTACCTATAGGCAGAGGTTACAGCTTAACATCAGGTCCCATCTGCTAGTTCAGCACTTTCAAGGTGTAGAAAAAAAAAACTATATACGTGATAGTGTTTTAATTTTAGCCCATAGATAGGTGCGTCCTACAAACAGACAGTACTTTTCCGCATACTCTAAAGCTTACTCAAGCGCAACCATCAGACGAGTTTACACCTTGATAAGCAAATCAATAATCAGATACTGACGCCACACTATAAGATTGATAGTACTTTACTAACAAGTCTACACTGAAACTTTAGCCGAACAACACTAAAAATGTTGCCGTTCCTCATTTCTAAAACCAAGCTTTTACCAAGCCGAAAAGACGCTTCAAAAGATATGAAAGGGAAGGATAAAAGTTTCTTCGTTACTGGTGATAATGTATCTACTGTCAAACCAAGACGGATCAAGCGAAAGCCTTTAAAACTACCCCCTATGATACCACCATCTCCCTGTGACTGCAACCTCCTTCATTTGACTAAAATATTGATCAGTTACGCGCCAAAAAGAAGAAAACGTGGTGGTTCAAACATAGTTCTCTCTATGACTGCCTGGGGGACCACGGGCCAGAGGAAGCGCATGAGACTACCGAGTGTGAAACTAACGAAGAAGTTAATCAAGAAGGAGAAGCCATTGATTTATGATAGCGATGACTTTTTTAAGAAGCTTGAGGTAATCTCATTCGATACGGAACTCTGATTTTCCTCTTTATTAATCTCTAGTCGAGTAAGGCTTATAGTTAATAAGTGTTTTGTGAAAAGTATATTTTTCTATACAAGCTTTTATAAAATTAGTGATCGTAACCGTGTGCTGATCAAAATGAGCCTAAACACGGCCATTACCCCTCGAGGAGTTCCGTTGTCCACCGTTGTCTCCATCATCAGATCAGCTCAGCTCGCTGTCACCATAATATTGCATTTATTTAATTCTTTATTGCACAAAACACAAGGAAATTGTACAAACGGAGGACTTAATGCTAAGCAGCATTTTCTGCCAGTCATCCATGAGGATGATACAAAAAGGCTGGCGTGCTAAAACTAATTACAAAAGAAAGCTTATAATATAGCTTAGAAACTAATTTGCCTTAAAATAAATACAAACATATAACAAACAACATATTTAAATTATAATTATTTAATAATACACTATAACACACAATAACACTTATAATTTAAATGAAAAAATAATCATTCCTAACAAAAATAATAATAATAGATAGATAAACAAAATAAATAAAGTATACTATATATACAGTTGTGGTCATATAATTAAGAACGATTTGAAGTTCTAGAAGTTTTTTATTTAAATCGTATCATACACAGAGATGTGTACCTTCTGAGAAGCAACTAGTTATGTTATATAATAGTCACATTAATAGAGCAACCTGACTTAAGAATAAAGTATGAAATCGCTAACTATTTTGTGCACATTTTATTGATTTTATCAAAGTTACACATTCAAATAGTACTGAAACTGGACAAATAATTAAGAACGATTTATTTAACTGCTCGGGAATTGTTTTGTATGACACTTAGATTTAAAAAATCACAATATTATGTAGCACAGGAAACATAAAAAGAAATTTAATAAATATTTAACTAAAATTAATAGTTAATAGCATATCCACGGCTTTAAATTACAGCTTTACACCGGCGAGGCATTGACTCTATTAATTTTTGACATTTCGCAAGAGAAATAGAGTTCCATTCTTCTAAAAAAACGTCATACAGCTCTCTTAAATTTCCACACTTTGTATTTGAAACCTTTTTCTTTACTTCAAACCACAGATTCTCTATTGGGTTTAGATCTGGACTGTAAGCAGGCCAGTCTAAGACAGAAACTAATTGCGCTGTAAGAAATTCCTTTACGGTGCGTGCAGTGTGCTTTGGATCATTGTCATGCTGGAATGTCCAAATGACCGGTAGAACGTCTTCAGCGTATGGTGACATTGTTTCTTCCAGTATATTTTTGTATTGGAACTGATCCATGTTACCTTCTATCAACTTTACAGGTCCTACACCATGTCCAGAAAAGCAACCCCAAATTTTCACATTTCCACCACCGTGCTTTAATGTAACTTTCGTGTAAGTACTTTGGGTCGAATGCTGTATTCGGGGGACGTCGTACATATCGTTTTCCATCAGAACATACTCTGTCTGTTTATTTTCGTCTCGTCAGAAAAAAGTACATTTTTCCACTGTTGCACAGTCCAGTTTTCATACTTTCTCGCAAATGCAAGCCGGGCTTGCCTGTGGCAAAGTTTTAACATGGGTACCTTTCTTGCTATCCTACCGTGCAATTTTTATTCTACCAAACGTCTTCGAATAGTGCGTGCTGAGATTGCTGAAGGGTTGTTTTCACCAAAATATTCTTTTCTAAGCTCATTGGACCCTTTAAAAGGATTTTGTTTTGCCATACAAACGATGTTTCGGTCATCTCGAGGAGTTGTTTTTCTCTGTTTAGGTACACGTGGAACATTCGAAGTAGTTTGATACGTAGCAAAATGCTTTACAGCGTGGAAAACCATCGTTTTTGAACATTGCAGATGGTCGGCTATCTTTTTATAAGACCAATTCTTCCGGCGAAGTTTTATTATTACTTCCCTTGTAGATTTATCACAACTTTTATTTTTTCCCATTGTTTTTTCTAAAGAAGCAATCACCTTTAATCTTTTACAGCACGTAATGGCGCCAAAATTATACAAACAGTAACAAATCGACTGAGTGTTCTCTATTTAAATTTGAATAAAGGTATAAACTACTTAGCGTTCTTAATTACGTGACCAGCCAGTAATAAGGAATACTTTGTTTAAAAGTAGTGTAAAAAGTTTGCCTATTGATTTTTAGCCAATCATGTGTATCAATGAATACAGTGGTAATATGGAAATGTTTTACGATACCGAGAGAAATAAAAACAAATGCATACAATTAGTTTTGCATCTTAGTTGGAAAAAATCTTCCCTTTATATCAGCGTTCTTAATTATATGGCCACCACTGTATATATGTCATGTATAATAAGTATCAAAGATATGCAAAATGTGAAACTAAGAAAGTAGGTAGTCCTAAGTAGGTAGGAATATAAGTATAAAAATAATAATAAAAGTAACTAGAGTAAATAATAAATAGTAAGAGGTAGGTACTCAAGAGGTAGAATTTAAAAAAAGATTATGAACAAGGCGTTTAAAGGTGGGTTTAGAAGATGACTTTTTTATATTAAGAGGGAGAGCATTCCAAAGACCCACAGCTACCACCTCGAAAGAGTCACCACGAAAGGCAGAAGAATGAACAGGAGTTGCGAGGCGGAGTGAATCAGTGGACCTCAGATTAAATTCGTGAGTGTCAGATAAAAATTCAAACTTAGACTTCAGGTATTTAGGGGTATTTGGGTCATTCAGAATTGAGAAGAGAAGACACAAAATTCTCAAATTTCTCCTTTCCCTGATTGGAAGCCACTTCAATTTCCGACGAAACTCAGACACATGGTCGTATTTATGCAACCCGAAAACGAACCGGATACAACAGTTGAGCAGGCGATCTAACTTGTTGAGATGTTCGGCTGAGAGATCGAGGTAGGCCACATCCGCATAATCAATAATGGGGATTAGAAGGGTATTCATTCACCAATGATATTTTGGTTTTCTCGGGAAGAAAGTTTTTGAAACGCAAAATGGAATGGAGACAAGCAAAAAACTTACGTGAAACCTCCTTTACCTGCGGCGACCATTTCAAATTCACATCCAGAAGAATGCCAAGATCTTTAACGACAGGTGAGAATGGAATGGGTATAGCATTATAGCATAGAGATGAAAGACTAGACAGATCCACTTCGGCAAGCTGACGGGAACTACCAATAATGATTGCCTGACATTTACTGGGATTGACCTGAATTCCATAGTTAGCGGACCACGACTGAAGCTGGAGAAGAGCTGCATTGCCATCGGAATTTGACAAGTATGCAAAATATAATCTCAAACGGTTGAGGATAACTGCTTTAAAATTCAGTTGCAAGATTACACCCGGACAAACATACATAGGTACATTGCAAGTTAAATAAAAGCTTTTAAAAATAGTGACGAGTTGACGAAAGCCTGTTTCTTGAAGGGAGTTAGTCGGTTTCTCGAAGGAAGTGACTTGACTGCAGCATGGTTTCGAAGGGAGTGTCATGACTAAAGCCTAATTTTTCTCACGGGGAGTAACATAGTATTAAAAGATAAACGGCTAATTACCACTATTATTCGTCACTTTGCTGACGTACTCTCACTCTCGTTTCACTTTTTTAGCCGTTTATCTTTTAATATGATTCCCAACCACGATAGTTTCAATTCTATAGTAACATAGTAACTTGAATGCCTGTTTCTTGAAGGTAGTGACTTTACTTACTTGGTTTCCCTAAGGAATTGACTTGACTGCTGCATGTTTTCTAAGGGAGCTTAAAGCTTAAAGCTTATTTTTCGAAAGGAGTGACATAGTTATTTAACAAAAGCCTATTGTTCGATGAGGGTTTCAATGGTTTAAATTCATAAAGCTTCTGTTTTTTTTTTCAGAGCCAACTGAAAGCTATGAACTTGGGCAAGCCTATGAAGAGTAAGAACAAAAGTCCGCCAGCGTCACAACGGTCGAAAGCTGATAAGAGCGGCAATGAAGGCAATGACGACGTGATTTTTGATGACGGAGGTGAGAAAAAGATCTCCTTATGTTCCCACCTACTACTCTAAACTAGCGACAGTGCACGAGGGTTTAATATCTCGTGCACTCTCGCCAGTACCACGCAGACCTAATGTGGATGTCACAACATGATCTTCGTATTAGAACCGTCTTCGTTGAAAGGCTCAGTTTTGGAACAGAACCCTTCTGAACCTGGAACCCTGACCCAAAAAGACTCATAGTAAAAATATATCTGAGTTCACTCATTTGTACACAGGACGTCTGTTGGTTCAACGGTTCAGCTGAGTTTGATGATATTTCGTGTGTGGATGGATGATGAGGGGTGAGGAGGACTACTTTTTATTTCGACAACGCGTGCGAAGCCACGGGCAAAAAGTTAGTATTTAATATAATACATGTAAACAATGTTTTGGTGTCAGGTGGTGATGGTGAAGGCAAGAGGCGCGGCAAGCGTCGCAAGAAGGGACGGAATGCCGGCAGCGACCGACTTACATCCGCGGGGCTGGCGGCGCAGGCGCAGCAGGACCCTGAGACACAGGTGATGACCTTATCCTCATAACATACCGAATCTGTCCATGTTCTTCTCTTCATCAGCCGGTAGACGTACACTGCAGGACGAGGCCACCCCCATAGCCATTCCAGAGGGGGATTTGCCATAACCACCACGGTTGAAAGGCAGATTATTTATTTATTTTAACTTCGTGAATTACGGAACAAGCAGATGACGTTAAACGGTAACCTCTGCCTTTAATAACCACCGGAGGGTGGTTGTGGGAGAGGGTGTCTCACCGAAGAAGAATCGGCTGCCCACGTAGTCCTGGAATGTGTGGGAGCATAACTTAGTAGGAATAACTTTGCGGGATCGCAGACGGAATGAATGGATACGGCGGACAACTAAGTTGAGATACGTGGTCACCGTTATTGCTGAGCGAAAGTAGAGTTGGGCAGGTCATATTTCTAGGCTTGACAGAAGTCGCCAGTCGCTGAACGAGACGGATCTTTGAATGGAGGCCGTGGGCAAAGAGAAGACCCAGATGTCATCCACCGAAACGGTGGGTGGACGACATAAAAGGATACGCAGGCTATCACTGGATGGCGAAGGCAACTGATCGACTCGAGTGGAAGAAATTGGGAGAGGTCTACGTCCAAAAATGGACATTTAATGGCTCGTGATGATGAGCAGCTCAACGTAAACAAATCCTCAACAACCCGAGGTCACTCCGCCAAGCCTGCGAATACTCCAGGAAACTTCTGTGCTTTTGGACGGAGTTAGGCTGGCTAACTACCTAGTCAGACAACTCTCACGTATAATGGACCACCATTCCGCCAAGCCTGCGAATACTCCAGGAAAAATCTGTGCTTCTGGACGGAGTTAGGCTGGCTAACTACCTAGTCGGACAACTCTCACGCATAATGGACCATTCTTCTGCAAGTGGAAGAATTTGGTGGAGATCTTTGCACAGCAGTGGGACAATATAGTTCAAGGAAAAAGAGTAGGTATTTAGTTTAATTGAGTATGTTAATCATTTAATCTCGACCTACAATGATTCACAATAGCACTACCAACCACTTTACATTACACAAAGGTTAGCAGGAATAAAATGCTAATTAGCATTAAGTTCGCCTATGTACTGCTTTTTAGGGTTCCGTACCCAAAGGGTAAAACGGGATCCGCTGTCCATCCATCCGTCCGTCTGTCACCAGGCTGTAATCTCATGAACTGTGATAGTTAGACAGTTGAAATTTTCACAGATGATGTATTTCTGTTGCCGCTATAACAACTAATACTAAAATACAATAAAATAAATATTTAAAGGGGCTCTCATACAACAAACGTGTTTTTTTGCCGTTTTTATAGATCATGGTACGGAACCCTTCGTGCGCGAGTCCGACTCGCACTTGGCCGGTTTTTTTGTCTTGTTCAATAAAGAATCTATCTATATATGATTGCAGATCGCAGGCATCGGCTCGGACTCGCAGAACCCTAGCTCACGCGGCTCCATCGCCCCGTGCGATGACGAGGAGGGCGTGCCGCTGCCCGCCATCAAGGCCGGCGGCGGCGCGCGCAAGACGGACTCGTTCCTCGACGACGACATCCTCAAGTACCTGCACAGGGAGGTGGACGAGGAGGCAATTGAGACTGAGTTCGACATCAAGGTAACTCATACAGCGCTATACAAACAAATTCCCCTGTTTCCTCCCTGGATAATGACACTAGAGCAAATTTATTTTTCACTCCTGTTGCTCAAAAAGACCGTCATTGTGGCGAAGGAAAAAATTGCATTTCTTCATCTAAAGAAAAAAGTTATTTTTTTAATTTTTTTCTTTCAAATGACAATAAGCCTTCAAATACGAAAAAGTCTTTAATCATAAGTAGAATAATAATAAATAAAGACTCGACTTATTACTGTTTCATAAAAAAAGAACAACATTTTATTTTTGAAAATGGAACAAAAATCGGCGATCTCTTTGGTAGAATGTAAAAAAAACGTGTTCTGTCTGTGTTTTTATTGTATTGTGTTCCCATGCTGTGTGTATTTGCTGTTCAAAATAAATTTATATTCTATTCTATTCTATGTAATTTTTTTTAAATTATTTTATGGTATACAGAAGAAATAAAATTGGCGCTAAATCTTTAGAGTTTTTATCTAATTGCAAATTGAATTGGTAGTGACCGTAATTAATTTTTCATATTGTATTGGATTATTTTATTTTCTCGCAATCGTAGTGAAAAGTAGAGTGTAACACACGGCGCTAAAACCCTTTAAAACACGGTTTATATTTACTCCCTCACTAAAGCTCGGGTGTAAACCTACCTCTTATATAATGGGTCATTTTAGCTCTTTGTTTAACTTTTTTTATACCTGTCTACTACGCGATGCACCTATGTTTATTTCCATAAATTAATTTAAAAAAAAACAAAGGCATTGTGATTGTAAACAGCTTTGTAAAATTAGAACACGTGTTCATGTACCTATACTTATAAAAGGAGATGTAAAACTTGATTTCAGAGACGCTACGTGCTAGAAGAGGCGTTCCGAACTCGTCCCGCGCGCACGTACAGCGCGGAGATGCAGACGCTGCTGAAGGAGCTGAAGGTGCCCGCCGTGAGTCTGGGAGAGTGGCTGCACATCCCGCGCGTCTTCTCGCGACAGAGCGCGCAGTTCTCGCTGCCGATAGACTCCAATGCTTTGGAAAGTGAGTACAGAGACGCTACGTGCTAGAAGAGGCGTTCCGCACTCGGCCCGCGCGCACGTACAGCGCGGAGATGCAGACGCTGCTAAAGGAGCTGAAGGTGCCCGCCGTGAGTCTGGGCGAGTGGCTGCACATCCCGCGCGTCTTCTCGCGACAGAGCGCGCAGTTCTCGCTGCCGATAGACTCCAACGCTTTGGAAAGTGAGTACAGAGACGCTACGTGCTAGAAGAGGCGTTCCGCACTCGGCCCGCGCGCACGTACAGCGCGGAGATGCAGACGCTGCTAAAGGAGCTGAAGGTGCCCGCCGTGAGTCTGGGCGAGTGGCTGCACATCCCGCGCGTCTTCTCGCGACAGAGCGCGCAGTTCTCGCTGCCGATAGACTCCAACGCTTTGGAAAGTGAGTACCTGCATATCGAAGGGAATTCAGTGGCGTTGCTTTTAATGCTGGGCTTACAACTTTGCCAAGCGTCCACAAGCCCCAAGACTACAAACGCTAGGCTCGCAATTTGGAAATCATTTACACGCTTGCAGTGCGTCAGTGTGTTCCGGAATAGTTATAGTGAACTGTCTAAATTCATCGAAATCAGCTAGCCGTGCGAATGGAGATATTGCGTACCTAGCATAGTAGGTAGAAAGAACTGGAAGACCGCATAAACGATGTAGTGATGACATCGCTAAAACCAAAGACTTCTATGGTAAAACAGCAGGCATTACCTGGAGCAGAGCAGCTAGAGATAGAGAGAGATGGAGGCAGATGGAGGAGGCTTTTACCGCTCAAAGTGAAACTTACACTGAAAGTTGAGATACCCGAAAAACTGAAAAACTAAGTAGGTATTTATAAGATATTAGCTTCGCACGGGTAGCCCCCGGTGAACCCCCCCCCCCCCCCCCTCCTACCCTCCCCCCTATGTCAATCTCCTGGTTCTAAGCTACCTTACCACCAATTTTCAGCCAAATCGGTTTACCCGTTCTTATAAGTGGTGTAACTATCACGATTTTGTTTTATATATATAGATTAGGATAAGTCAGTATACTGTTATTCTTAAACATTAGAAGTGTAAAAGAAATAAAAGCTTATATATTATATTATAGACAAAACTCCTTTAAATGAACAAAGAAAAAAAAAAATATCACAGCAGTTACACAAAAACGCGGCACGCTTGGTTTCATAGAAATTTACGTGTTTGCTGTGTCCTTTGTAGCGCGCCGGCCAAGAAGCCGGCTGAGATGCGGAAGGTTGCGGGTTCGATTCCCGCTGCGGGACAAATGTTTGTATGATCTGCAAATATTTTTTCCGGGTCTGGGTGTTATGGTACTTCGTAGTTCCTGATACCCACGACACAGGGAATCCTAGTGTAGGATCAGGACTATGTATGTGACTGTTGGGTGTTATGTGTTATGTCTATCTTGATATATGGTCTGTGGTTCTGATCATTTGCCACCTATTCCAGCTCTGACCCCAATGAACTACGCGGCGAGATTCGTGACCTTGAAGAAGTCTAAACAGTTGCTGTATCTCACAGTGATGAGGAAGTTCGTGGAACGAGGCTACTTGATGCCTATTAAAGTAAGTGCATAGATACATACGTTTATTCTGACCCACTTATATATACGAGGACCTCTGTGGCGCGTCGGACAAGTAGCCGGCTCAGATAAGGAGCCATTGGCCTTAGAAAATCATCTTATCAAATGGACACTCATCCCAAATGTATATTCAAAATGTATAACTGCTTAACTTTTTCTCATCAACTTCATCATCTTTATTTTAACTTAGTGCTTCCTAAAGAGCCTAGCAGCTCTTTCGGGGCCTTTTTTTTTTTTTTTTCTATTATACTAATAGGCAAACTAGCTTACGGCCCACCTGATGTAAAGTGGTCGCCGTCGCTTATAGACACCGGCAACACCGGGGGTATTGTCGATGCGTTGCCTACCCTGAAGGAATTTATGAACATTTTTCTTGAAGCGACACATGTCGTAACCAAGCTGGAAAACCTCAGATGGAAGCTCATTCCAAAGTTTATAGGTATGGGGAAGAAATGATCTCGAGAAACGAGCCGTACGAGAAACCCAGGGATCTATGATGTGTGGATGAGCTTTGTCACGGTACCGGGAAGAGCGATGGTAAAATCTCGATGCGGGGATGAGATCGAAAAGCTCGTCGGAGCATTCCCCATTGTATGTTTTGTAAAGTTATACTCCTTCGAATGCAACTTCATTCATCGTATATTATTTGCTAGGCTACTTTATCTACCCTCAACTTTCTATGTCATCTCCCTGTCACCTATCCAATTACCTGTGGCTAGGAAAGAAAAACATTATCTGGACGTTTCGCCACTGCCCGGACGAGTCGAGCTTGTAATCGCTCACATAATAAATCTTAAGAACTACCAAATTAAAGGAAAATCATCTGATATCACCGCGCAAACCAGTAACGAACGTTAAGTGCAAATCAGCGCCTTTCGCCGACACCCATCATATCATCGGAGTAGAATTACAGAAACCAAGTGCGAACGCCGAATGATCCAGTCGTCATAACAGCTATTCCTTTCTCCTTTTTTTAATCATTTATCTAGTACCCATAACACAAGCTCTGCTTAGCTTGGGGCTAGATAATGTTGTGCGAACTGTCCAGCATTATTTATTTATTTTATTTATTTTTATTTGTTCCGAAATTGGTGATAGTAGGTACTCGTGTGGATGATGCTGCCCAACTATTATTATTATTATTTAATTCTTTATTGCACAAAAAACACAAGGAAATTGTACAAACTGAGAAGTTAATGCTAAGCAGCATTTTGTACCAGTCATCCATGAGTATGAACTTAATGCTAAGCAGCATTTTGTACCACTCATCCATGAGTATGAACTTAATGCTAAGCAGCATTTTGTACCACTCATCCATGAGTATGAACTTAATGCTAAGCAGCATTTTGTACCACTCATCCATGAGTATGAACTTAATGCTAAGCAGCATTTTGTACCACTCATCCATGAGTATGAACTTAATGCTAAGCAGCATTTTGTACCACTCATCCATGAGTATGAACTTAATGCTAAGCAGCATTTTGTACCACTCATCCATGAGTATGAACTTAATGCTAAGCAGCATTTTGTACCACTCATCCATGAGTATGAAACATAGCTTGATGGAAAATAATGTAATCCCTTAGTCTAATCTCTTGGACGACATCCACTGGAGGAGACGGGTGGGTCTGTCCCTAGGCCGGACACGCCATGGCATACGAAGAGAGCCTGGAAAAATCGTCATACAAAAAAAACGCCGCTTGAAAAAGCCATTTTAATTGAATACCTCGTAAAATATAGATAACTGCTTCGCACCGGAAAAGCTGCTTCTGCTGGGGTGCGTTCAATGGGTACACTCCAAGGGTGTAGTTGTTTTTTTAACCACGCTGAGGCTCTGAACGACTTGGATTGACACGGAATGTCAATGCCACTGTAAATTTTTGATGTAAACAAACGCTTTATTCACCCGGTGTTGCCAATTTAGCTCTTTTAGAGCTAAATTCAGCTTTATTTCAACATTGTCAGCTCCAGTTTTTTTTAAAGAAGTTAGTAGATAGTATGAATGAATGAACGACAGAACCAAAGCCTTATTGTTATTGTAGCTGTGTAGTGAAGTAGAATGCTTTGTTGAATCATATAACCTGCATTGTTTATTTAGCTCCTTTTTACTGAAACAATTAGCCTTATTTTTAACTCTTTTTTTCCCATTGGCTTTTAATTTTTTTTCCATGTGGTTTATCATTTTTAGATCTCATGAAGTAGAGTTTTTTTTTTATTTTCAATAGTAATAGAAAATAAAGCCGACAAAGTAAGTTTTTTTTTCCAAAATTTTGTTACCAAGTTTTTTTATTTTGCATTTGACCTAGGAACTTGTTTTGTAAATATGGAACTTGTTATGTATTTAGATCGATATAACTACTAACACCCTATTGTACCTGCACCAAGAAATAAACGTAATATTAAAAAAAACAGTAAAATGGGCGGCATTATCGCTGAAAGCATATTTAAGTGTGTATTTATATTTCACCAATATATACAAAAATCTTTCGAAACATTTCGAGAATTTTCTGGTACATTTGGTACGGAACCCTGAATGCGTGTGATCCGACGTGCACTTGACAACAAAGATCCTTCCAGCCTTGATAGGTACTGACAAATTTGACAAAAGCTAGCCTTGATATTTCACAGAAAAAATATTAGCGATGTTTGCAACATCATCATCAATCAGCCAACATAACCCGCTACTGGATATCTGAACATATCTGTGGATGTAATTTCATCAATATTGGTTCAGCTGTTACAGCGTGATTGATTAACAAAGTCTTAGAGCATTTAATAGCAAGTAATCCAGGAGCAGATAACAAGTCCCCTGTTTCACTTTATAAAAAAACCCTCTCGTGGTATCTGGAACTTTCGCAGTTACTATATTACTTGTTGGGCTTACATAAAATATTTCTCCATCTATGGATGGAACAGGATTTTTGGGGGGGAAGGGTGGGATCGACTTGACTTTGACAGCAATCTAACGTCAAAATCGTAACAACCGAACACCCACCCGAAACGGTGGTTGTTCAGTTAGGGTCACGTGACGCTAACCGAACGCTCTAACCGAGCCTCCGAACGGAACAACCCATACGCTTTGGTGACAAGCACATGATTTGACTTTGACAGACGTCAGAATTGTCAGAGGTGGTTGTCCGGTTAGGGTCACGTGACGCTAACCGAACGCTCTAACCGAGGCTGTGAACGGAACAACCGTACACTCTGGTGACAACCAACACTCAGAGGATACCCACTGAACGCACCCCTGCAAAAGCAGTCAACCCCTCTCCCCTGTCCCTTTCCAACCCCCCCTATCTATCCACACACCAAATACCACCAAAATCTGCTAAATTCCTCCCCACAACCTTCCAATCTTTTCTATCGATAAAATATTATATCGTGTTTCTGGTACATGATTCCTTGTAATTATAATGTACCTACATACATACATAAAAACACGCCTTTTTCCCCGAAGGGGTAGGCAGGGCCTCAATGGGTCTCATTTCACTGTGGGTTGCACCATCGTGGAATATAGACGTGACAAGTGGTGGGCTCATCGCCGCCATTGCTTCCCACGACTCTTGTAATAATGAATTTGAATATTGTATAGTTTGGTATATTGGTTATAGACAGCTAAAAATCAAATCTACTACAGGTAGCTTAACTGAGTCAGTCCCTGTGGTATGGGAGCGGTACGGGAGGGGTGTTTTCGTTACGTCAAAATGAAGCGTGGCTTCATGTCATCGAGAGACGAAAACACCCCTCCCGTACCGATCCCATACCTCAGGGACTGACTCAGTTAACCGCTAGACCTGTATATGAATTTTTGCAGCATGCCTTGACAGGTGAACTCATGCTATGTGTCAAAAGTTTCTACAACCATATTAAAAAAGCGCGTGTAAAAAATAAATAAAGTTTAAACAAAGTTTTTCCTCATTTTCAGAACATAGAAGAAGGGCTCATCCTGATGATGGGCGGGATCCTATCCACGGAGCAGGCGGCGCACTTCAGGAGCGTCATGGAGTTCCACATGTATGTTGAGGAGGAGAGCATACCCGATGAGATCAAGCTGACTCTACTGGGACGCGAGCGGAACATATATGAGCCGCGAGACAGTGAAGGGGTACGTAAGTGTAAAGCCGTGTCCGCTGCGCCATGTTTTGAACAGAACATTGTTCGAAAACATTAAAAGTGTTCCTAAATGTTTTGACGAGCCAATACACTTGAAAATATTTAGGCCACGCCCCTATTTTATGTTTTAGAACGATGTCCTGTTCAAAACATGGCGCTGCGGACACGGCTTTAGAGTAAGTTTTTTGTTGTTAGGATTTCGTACCTGAAATGTTACAAACGGAACCATTATAGGATCACTTTGTTGTGCATCTGTCTGTCTAGACTCTATTCAAAGGTATCAACTTGAAATGTATACAAAAAATAAAGATCTATGAGATTATAGTGCCCTTAAATCAAAATCATGCTTCTAACTCAACGCATTCAGCTTGAATGTTGGATTTGAATAAACATAATTTTTCAAGACCCCCGGGCAGAGTAATCTCTAACTGAGACGAGAGTAGGTACTGATAAATATCGTGTACTAGTGTCGCCCTGCGTCTTCGCTCGCGTGCTCCCAGCTTAAAAAGTAGCCTATAGCTCAATCCATTTCATAATCTATACGTGTACCAAATTTCATCCAAATCAATCAAGCCGTTTCGGCGTTATTGAGTCAAACTTCCAAACATCGTAACTTTGACATTTATGATATTAGTGGGATAACATGGTTTTTTTTTCAGCGTATTGAAAACACTCTGAAATATCGCACGTGGTGTGGTCTCTGCGCTATCTGTGAGCGGATGTACGGCCGGTTCCCGCCCAGAGACAAGGACCCTCCTGATGGGGTATGTACACTCAGCGACAAAACACTCTGAAATATCGCACGTGGTGTGGTATCGCAGGTGAGCCACCTGATTGGGTATGTACATGCACCCAATTCACCAATTCAATGCGGCTGTCCAACATATTTCCAAATCGCAGATCAGCTACAGCAAGTATTACGATATTTCTCTTTTCAACCGATCTTATTATGATACTAGCTTAATACCCGTGCTTTGCTACGCATCATATCACAAAAAACAAAAAAAAATTGTCACCCCTTTTTCCCCTTTTGAAAAATCCAGAAATATGTGTTCAATTGTACTGTATTTTAAGTACCCATACCAAGTTTCAAGGAAAAGGCACCACGCGATAAAAAGTTCCCATACAAACTTGAACACCCCATTGCACTCGCGTTTGGGATAGTTCAGGAAAAAAAAACTTTTTCTGACTTGTATTGAAGCATAGTTATGCAAAGTTTCAAGTTTGTAAGTTCAAGAAATACGATTTTTCACCCCTTTTGGGTTGAATTTGCAAAAATCCCTTCTTAGTCGATGGTTTTGCTATAAAAGGAACCTGTGCTCCAAGTTTCAAGCCTCTACGTCCAGCGGTTTTGGCTTGGCGATGATGAATCAGTGAATCAGTCAGTCAGGTTAAGCTCTTATATAGATGTAGATTATGTTATCTGAGGTTTGGGCCACATCTGTTGTGGGTTACCTTTTTTAACCCACATCCTGGCGATCTGACAATACAATATCATGGTTGGCTAACCAACTGGCTGAGATGTGGGAGGTTGCGGGTTCCATTCCCGCTGCGGGACAAATGTTTGTTTGAACTATAAATATTTGCTCCGGGCTGTGGCACCATAGTACTCCTAGGTCCTGATAGCCACGATACAGGGGATCCTAGTGTAGGATGAGGAATATGTATGTGACTGTTGGCTATTATGTTATGTTACAATAATGCTAGCATGATGGAGACTGAAGGTGGTCAATAGAACTCCTCGAGGATGGTAGTAGACTGGGAATGCTTGCGCTCATTTTGATCACTAATATCTTCATCATCCGTACGACTTTTAAGAAAAATATTATAATAGGAGGTGACTTAAATATAGATTTTTTAGGTAAAACAAAACAGACTAAAGATATAATAAAACTTTTTAAAAGTTATAACTTTATCCAACACATAAATGAGGCCAATAGAGTAACCAATACAAGTGCAACTTGCTTAGATGTAATACTTACTAACTTTAATAAAGCAAATATTAACATTGAAGTTCATGAATTTGGGCTGTCTGACCACAGAGGTATCTTATTAACTATTCTGAAAACTAATGAAAATCAGCCTTACTGCATGGAAAAAAGAGTATTTAAGGTTGTTCCTCGTGGTCAGCTAGGCACGACAGCGTCAATAGATGGCGCTGTTGCCAAATTTTGAAGTATTTTATGTATTTATGAATTAAAATGTGCATATTATGTCATAACACTAACGTTCACGCAAATGGTGGTTTATTTGCTATGTACCTAGCTATATTTCAGGTTATTTTAGTCTCTAGTTTTAACATACTTGTGCCGAGCAAATTCCGAGCAATATGAAAGCCTACTCACGCACACAGTCAAGGATATTATTGTATTAGAACTATAAGCTAATTTCGGCGCGCGAATTTCAAAATAGTTGGACTAGCGGCTTGGACTGTCGACTCAGAACTTCTGAACCCACGTTACTGCGTTCGATTCTATACTGCCTATATTTTTTGTATTTTTTTTTTACTTTTTTTTTGTGAACCAGTGACTAGATCTCTCGACACTAAACCCACAGTACTGGGTTCGATACCAGACTATTTTTTTTTATAAATGTTTTTGTAATGATCTACAAAATACACTGATTCTGCTTCAGCCAATATTATGTTTGTGAAGTGAGTGTTGTGGTGTGTCCTTATTTCAAATCAAAAAGTAGGTACTCGATTCTTAACCGACCTCAAAAAATGGAGGAGGTTATCAATTCCAGAGTTTTTTATTATGTTTGTTACCTCATACCATTTACGTAACGATTAGGAAAAAAAATTACATGATATACTTCCAGATTGGTGCCATTTTCATTAAAATGTTTTTCTGATGATGGAATCCATGAAGATTGAGGGAACTCCTCAAATATTATAGGCACACATATATCAATTTCGGTATTTTCAGCAACAAGTCAAGCATTGCATTCAGAATGTTTTTTGTTTTTTATACTACTAGAATGACGGAACATGCTGATGGCCCACCTGATGTTAAGCGGTAACCTCTGCCTATGAACAGTGCATTACCTCATAGGTCACGTCCACCTAGGACGCGCCCTATGTGGCATTGCACTGCGCCCGCCACCCTGAGACATAAAGGTGAAACGTCTCATGTGCCTGTAATTTCACCGGCACCCTTACCCTTCAAACCGGAACACAGCAATGCGAGGACTACTGCTTTGCGGCAGAAATAGGTATGGTGGTAGTACTTCCCCGGACGAACTCTTACACAAAAAAGCTCTACTACTACTATATTTCACGGGTGGCAACAATGGTGTCTCCTGCGATATCCGATTGAGCTGAAATTTGGCATACTCGTACCTATCTAGTTCCGATGACAGTACAATACTATGGTGAAAGCGAGCTGATCTGATGATGGAGACGGAACGTGGACAGCGGAACTCCTCGATGGATAATAGTAAACTGGCCGTGCTTAGGCTCATTTTCATCAGCACACTAATTTTATTAAGTCTTATACCTGGACTTGTAGTTAGCTTGTAGTTCCTGACTGCTAGCTTATTTCAGGAATGTATTATACTGGAAGAAAGCATTAGCAGAGTCAGTCGTGGGAAGCAATGGCGGCGATGAGCTCACCACTTGTCACGTGTATTTCCCACGATGGTGCAACCCACAGTGAAAAGAGGCACATGAGAGGCTCTGCTTACTCTTTCGGGGAAAAAGGCGTGTGTCTATGTATGTATTTATGTTGTATTGGGTATAAATTCCTAGCTATGAAGTAGTTTTTCAGGGTTCCGAAAAAAAAAAAATACGGAACCCTTATGGATTCGTCATGTATGTCTGTCTGTCCGTGTATGTCACAGCCACTTTTTTCCGAAACTAATTTTCACACAAAAATAGAAAAAAACAATAAGTTTTTGGGGTTCCCCATACTTAAAACTGAAACACATTTTTTTTTTCATCAAACCTGTGTGGGGTATCAATGGATAGGTCTTCGAAAATGATATTGAGGTTTCTAATATCATTTTTTTCTAAACTGAATAGTTTGCGAGAGAGAGAATGATAAAACTAAACAAAAAAAAATGGTGAACATTACCATGTAAACTTCCAACGAAAATTGTTTTGAAAGAGATCTAGTACGTAGTTTTTTTTAATATATCATAAGTTGTAAACCATCCAAGAACTTTTATGTTATGTTACTTGCTGCTACGGAACTCTTCATGGGCGAGTCCGACTCGCACTTGGCCGCTTTTTTTTCTAAAGATTTATTTACTTTCAGCTTTTATTGATAGATCATTCAGTTTAGATCAACTGAAGTCCACGGCTGGGCATAGGCCTCCCCATCGACGTAAATAAAATGAATGGACGGGCCTTAGGGAACGATAGTTTTGAAACTTCTAAACAGACCTAGCTAGTACACTTAGCTTCAGTCAGTCTTTGTCACGGCAACGAGTGACAGCTATGCTGAAAAATACCAAAATTAGATACCTTGGTGATACAATGCCTTCCTGTGCTTTTCTGCAAGTGCAAACAACACAAGAAATACAAATAAAGCTTCAGGCATCGCATTTCATTCGTAAGTAAAGGTTTTGTAATATAATTTTCATCAATTGATAAAAAACTTATAAATTGTCGTGTAGTAGGAAAACTACATAAGTAACACATTTTGCGAAATCGACTTTATTGCATGGTTATGATGGCCCATACATGTCGATGGACACGTCTTGCTCTAGAGGACGAGCGACAAGGAGGACTACGCCCCAGGACATTATCTCAATGTTCCCCACTCTGAATGAAAGTTAACAGACACAAGTGTATACTCGTAGATAGTTTTAAACTTTAGTCGACATACCTTTTTCTTTTTGATACTTAGAATAATTGTGTTCCACAAATTTATTTCATCTTGTTGATTTTATAAGCAATAGTCGTATGATAAGTTTATGTCACTTACTTTGAATTGAAAAGTCTGCTAAAATAATGTAGGTGTTTCAGTATTTTTCTAATATTCAGTCTTGATAAAAAGAAATGATTATGAAGACGACCTCTGTGGCGCGGCGGGCGAACGTTCGCCTGCGACGCAGGAGGTTGCGGGTTCGATTCCCGCCTCGGAACAAATACTTGTGCGATCCGCAGATATTTGTTCAGGGTGTTCTGGGTATTTTCTATATATAATAAAAAATATCTATCTATGTTAATATTGTATTAAGTGTATCAGTTGTCTGGTACCCATAACACAAGCTCTGCTTAGCTTGGGGCTAGATAATGTTGTGTGAACTGTCCAGATTTATTTATTTATTTATTTATTATTATATGTTGGTTTTATTTTAAAATGTATTTTAATATTATTTTTAATCTATACCCATGGATAGGATTGTCATATTCACATAAGTAAATAATAGATCATTTCATGATTTCACTATTATGGGAAAATTAAATAATGGCACTTATCATTAGCTTTTTGAACCTCAGTGGAGATCATTGTCGAAGGAAAACTAAACAATTGACATGCAAAAATAAATAACTGCATCAATTATTCAAAACTTTCGAGGGAAAAATACATAGTCGTTTTTTTTTTTCTCTTAATCAAAAGAACTAAAATGTATTATCATTACATTCAAAAATAGATACAGTACCAATCTATAACATATCAAAACACGGACTGCAAAATTAGTTACGATAAAAAAGTTATTGCCATTTTTGACGCAATAAAACAGTAAATCGCGTTTTTCTCGCGATTTTGGTTCTGTTGTTGTTATTACTTATTTAGTTTTCCAACTACAGCGACGAAATATTTGACAAGACTTCACGCATGACGGATGGTCCGGAACAGACTGCAAAAAAATCTGATGCCTAAGGGGTATCGTATTGATTTAGAATTGTAATTTGCATTATTTACGTCAAAACATTGCTAAGCACGTCGCTTTAGGTAATTGCATATAATATGTAATGGCATGTTAATTAACCTTATAGCTTTCCAAAAGAAATCTAAGGTAAACAAAAATGGATAGAAGTCATAAGACGAGCAAGAACAGACGACTTTTGGAAGTGGAATACATTTTCCCGTATTTGCTCTGATAATTTTCTACACAATGAATTTAATACGCCAAAAAACGGTTAGTAGTAGTAGAGCTTTTTTGTGAAAGAGTTCGTCCGGGGAAGTACTACCACCATACCTGTTTCTGCCGCAAAGCAGTAGTGCTCGCATTGCTGTGTTCCGGTTTGAAGGGTAAGGGTGCCGATGAAATTACGGCCACATGGGACTTTTCATCTTTATGTTTTAGGGTGGCGGGCGCAGTGGAATGCCATATAGGGCGCGTCCTAGGTGGACGTGACCTGAGGTAATGCACTGTTCATAGGCAGAGGGTACCACTTAACATCAGGTGGGCCATCTTCATGATCTGTCATTCCAAGTAGTATAAAAAAACTCATTGTGCAAATGTCTTAAAACTGCACTGTGCAGTTTCTTAAATACTGGAATTTTTATACATTTATGTTTCCGTACGATTTTTATGATATTTTCTTAGTTTATTGAGTGATGAAAAATATTTTTTTCACAAATTGATTGAGCTGAAGACCTTAGGTGGACTTGCTTTTCTATTGATTTATATTGTGTATGTTTGAGAGCTGAAAAATAGATACGTAACTACATAAAACAGAAGGGAACCATGTATTTTTGTAAAAGCTTCATTCAATAATTGCATTTTTTGCGGCGATTTTTTGTACTATAAACCTACTGAAATAACTTTAGAAAACACATTGCATCTGTTAAAGTATTAAGTATTAAAAAAAAAACAGTTTTTAGGAAGTTCAATAATTTAATTTCACCTAGTTTATTTACAAGACCGCCAGGAGTGGCGCTATAGAGAAGAGGCCTTTACTCAGCAGTGGCTGGATAGATAGATAGATAGATAGATAGTTTATTTGTTGACCGTACCCTAAATCCGAATTGTCTTATTTTTCACGGACGTTTTGTATGGGTAAGGCCAGTCCATTTATTTTACTTTGGTCGAAGGGCCTCCCCCATAATATAATGCACATAGAAACTTTATTTTACGCCGCATAAATGGCTATTGCTTTACAAAGCACAAGTAAGGCCGCACGTAGAAACTGTTCCCATCTATGGCACGGGGCACCCAAGTACCAGCTGCTTCGTTTTGACTCCTTACAGAGAAGAGCCATTAGCATCATCGGTGACCCCAAGCTCTCCGATACTCTAGAACCGCTTAGCCAACGCAGAGCTATCGGATCTCTTTGCGTGATCTACCGCCTCTACAACGGGGAATGTTCTGACGAGCTTTCCGATCTCATCCTCGCATCGAGATTTTACCATCGCTCTTCCCGGCACCGTGACAAAGCTCATCCGCACATCATAGAACCCTGGGTTTCTCGAACGACTCGTTTCTCGAGATCATTTCTTCCCCATAAAGTACTATTATTTATTCTGTGCCTATAAACTATGGAATGAGCTTCCATCTGAGGTTTTCCCGTGTCGTACATGTCGTACGTAACCATGTTTTATTTCATGAAAAATGGTCATAAATTCCTTCAGGGTAGGCAGCGCATCGACAATTACCCCCGGTGTTGCCGGTGTCTATAAGCGACGGTGACCACTTCACATCAGGCCGTATGCTAGTTTGCCAATTTGTATCATAAAAAATAAAAAATAAACTGCCAAGTGCTAGTCGGACTCTAGCACGAAGGGTTCCATACAATAATCTAAAATTAAAATTAAAATTACACGCAAATGTACCAGCCATCACCCAATCACGCAACAGGGGGACAGATCCAACTTTTTTGTTCTAACTGTCACCTTAGGGGGGACAGATCAGTGTGACAAATGGGAATAATTCGTCGCGCTCCATTTCCATTATTGTGATGTCTTGAGTTTGAGAAATAAAGCCGACGAAGTAACAATTCTTCATTGAGGAAATCCGCAGTTGACCCTATTTTCAACAAGTTTTTTTTTTTTTTTTTTTTAACATTGATAGACCTTTGTTTGTGCACGATCTCACCTGTTGGTAAGTGACGATGCGGCCGAAGATGGAGCACAAAGGTCTAGAAGGCACCTATTCACTCTAGCCTTGAAGAGGTCCAGATTATAGTTGAGTTAGTAATTAATTTTGTAAAAATTAAAAAAAAAACCCCAACGCTGAACGGCTGAACCGATGTTGATCAAACAAAGCTAAGAACACTCCCGAAAAATAAACCTTTCAAACAAAAAAAAACGATTTCGGTTCATCCGTTTGGGAGCTACGATGGGACAGACAGACACACACACACACAGACACGTCAAACTTATAATACCCCTTCGTTTTTCGTCGGGGGTTAAAAGAGAGGATAACCCATTCAATAAAAATTAATTATATTATTTTTAATTTCGAGGCCTTTGCGACTTGCGAGACAATGAGGGAAAGGATTGCATTTCAAAAAGGCTAATTCTCCTTAAAAAAAAAGATTGTTAATTTGTATTACACTATGTATAAAATATTTATCTTTTTTATGCTTTTTTATTTATCTTCACTATTATTTTGTATTTTTTAACCCCCGACGAAAAACGAAGGGGTGTTATAAGTTTGACGTGTCTGTGTGTGTGTGTGTGTGTCTGTATGTCCCAACGTGGCTCCCGAACGGATGAACCGAAATCGTTTTTTGTTTTTGTTTGATAGGTGTATTTGTCGGGAGTGTTCTTAGCTTTGTTGGATCAAAATCGGTTCAGCCGTTTTATTTCGTTCGGTTTTTTTTTAAGTTTTACAAAATTAATTCCCTGTAAATATGTAAACTTTGTTGTTTTGTTTGTTTGTTTGTTTGCCAAGCTGCGGTGAAATGGCTAGTACAGTATAAACACAATTACCTACTAGTAATAAATTAGTGCTTAGGAACGTACCATCTGGACTAGCGCCTAGAAAGGAATGGAATCGCTTCGAAGCGAATGTCTTTTGGCTAGGCCGGCTGATATGCATTGCATGCAAATAATATTATGGAAATTAAAAAAAAAAGTGGCCAAGTGCGAGTCGGAGTCGCCCATGAAGGGTTCCGTAGCAGCAAGTAACATAATATCAAAGTTCTTGGATGGTTTACGATTTATGACGTATTAAAAAAAAACTACTAACTAGATCTCGTTCAAACCAATTTTCGTTGGAAGTTTACATGGTAATGTACATTTTTTTTTTAGTTTTATCATTCTCTTATTTTAGAAGTTACGGGGTTGGGGGGGGGGGACTTTTTACCACTTTGGAAGTGTCTGTCGTGCAAACTATTCAGTTTAGAAAAAAGTTATATTATAAACCTCAATATCATTTTTGAAGACCTATACATAGATACCCCACACCAACGGGTTTGATGAAAAAAAAAATTGAGTTTCAGTTCTAAGTACTAATACTTAGAACTGAACCCCCATTTTTTTTTTTGTTTTTTTCTATTTTTTTGTGAAAATCTGAATGCGGTTCACAGAATACACCTACTTACCAAGTTTCAACAGCATAGATCCTATAGTTTCGGAAAAAAGTGGCTGTGACATACACGAACAGACATAACATGTCATAGTAAGATGAACTCTTGTCTTCTAAGCAGGAGGCAAAATGTTCAATACCCACCCTGGGCCTGCATATCTGAACCTTCCGAAGACCCTAACTCGCAATTATAATGAATAAGACCCCTAGGAATCATTTCAACGAATTTGTTTGAAGATTGTAGTTTCACCTACCTACACAGAACTGACTTCGACTGAAACAAGGCAATACTATGTTTTTTTTTTTAAATATTGAATGAGCGAAGCGAGTTCTCTGATTCAACTTGGAAGAATTGGCATTTGTATGTATGTATGTATGTATGTTTGTCCGAGCATAACTTCCGAACCGTTAATCCGATCTTCATGAAATTTGATTGGGAGGTGATAGTATTGGTACAATTTGTTGGTAAGGTTATGAGCTATATCGGTCGGGGGGTTGTTGAGATATTGGGGTCCAAGAGGAGGTAAAAAAAAGTGAGAATATCAGATCAAATGTGGTGTCATATGAAAGTTCCTCGCTTCGACATTTCAAAACTATTTTAGTTTCTGAGATGTTAGGGTAAATCAAAAATGTAAAAAAACAAAACCTCTAGGGTACTTCCACTAATCCTACAACGCTGTTTTTTTTACGTTTGTAGCTTTTATGATACAAATACTGGGAAAAGTCTAAAATTTATGAATCTTGAAACTTGTAGGTACCTACTCTATAAAATAACAACCAGTGTATAACATTCTTTGTTGACCTCCCGTTTCTAGGAATTTTAACGACGTTGAAGGTCTAACTTTTCGAACCACATGTGGATGTACATAGATATTTTTTCGAAATAAATAAGGTAACCTACCTAAACCGTGTGTATTCGTGAGGTCTCAGTTCAAAAAACCTTGTGCGTAAATATATAGGTAATTATGATCAGCTAGTAGTATTTAATTTAATTTTTACGTAATTAAGATAATATTATATTTGTCTGTAATTTCTGTCTAGTTGTTTGTAATTTAATTTTCTCCCATTATTTATACAAAGTTCATATGTAGAGACCTTGCAATGCATTGCGGCCTCCGGCTGTCTGGCTGATTCGCATACACATGTCCAATCCTAAATGTTTGTTTTTCTAATATTTTCTATCCGAGCTAATTATGATATGACAGATCGAAGCGGCAACAGCGCTTAGCCGGCGTAAGTCACGAGCTGACAACGTCGCGTGTAAGTGACATGTTACTGTTATCTAATCTGCGGCTATGTGTGTGACGCTGTCAGTGTACACTCACACACTGACATAAATGAACTAAAATTTCGATGTTATTTTCGCTATTAATCCACTGTTTTCTTCAACCAAATATGTGTTGACGCAAATAATGACCAATATAAAAGCCAACAACAGTCATTTCAGTGTAAAATTATACTCTGTTTGCCCATATTTGTGCTAATACGTTTGTATGGAAAAGCGACCACCTTAATGAGAAAAACATAACATCATTCAAAATAGAACTTAAAAATATTAATTGGCAAAATATATTAACATGTGATAACAATATAAATGAAAATTATAGTTTTTCATAACCAACTAATAGGTATTTTAAACCATTGCATTCCTAAGAAAAGAATTATGATAAAAAAGAAAAGAAAGACATGGTTAACTACCAGTATTAAAAACTCGTGTAAAAATAAAAGACTTCTACAAATATTAAAATCGCAGGTAAATAGTGATGTTTTAAATAATTATTGTAAAAAATATGAAATTATACTGAAAAAAACTATAAAAACTTCAAAAAAGATTTATTATATCAAAAGAATGAAGAATTCTAAAAACCTAACAAAATTAATGTGGCAAATAATAAAAGAACGTACTAACAAAATAACAAAGAAAATTAAGAAAAACATAAATTTAAAATTAGGTAACAAGATAATCAAATCACCTGATCAGATTGCAAATAATTTAAATAGCTTCTTTATCTCAGTAGGAAAAAATCAACTTGATAATAATAAGAATACACCTAAAGGTTTACCAGTTGTTAACCCAAACATTCATACAATGTATCTACATCCAGTCTCCCCCTTTGAAGTCAACAACATAATTAAATCCCTAAAAAATAAATTAAGCAGTGGTATCGATGAAATTCCACCAACACTTGTAAAAGAATGTAGAGTAGAACTCACAACACCTCTAACAGTCTTGATAACCAATCCTTTTCTGAGACAAAATTCCCTAACATACTAAAAACATCAATAATAAAACCAATACCAAAAACTAAAACAGCAAATGACCCCCAGCATTTAGACCAATAGCACTACTATCTACATTCTCAAAAATTGTTGAAACTGCTATGGCAAACCGACTAACTAGCTTCTGTGAAAAGTTTAAAATTTATGATGAAAGTCAGTATGGTTTCCGTAAAAAACGGTCTACTTCTTTTGCCCTGTATAACTTTACACAAGAAATATTAAAAATAATAGACAGTCAGAGATATGCAATTGGAGTAATGTTGGATATGAGTAAAGCATATGACCGAGTTTCACACACAATTCTTCTTCAAAAACTAAATGGTATAGGGGTTCGTGGTCCAGCCTATGAATGGTTTGTATCCTACCTAGAAAACCGTGAACAATACGTAGAAATAGAATATTTTGAGTTCAATAAAAACACGTTATCAAATGTCAAGTCGAAAAAATTGAAAATGGAAAACTCAATACCACAAGGTAGCGTATTAGGATGTATTCTATTTTTAGTTTACATAAATGATTTACCAAAAACGTTAGATTACAAATCTTTTTTGTATGCTGATGATATAACTGTAGTTTTACCATATAATAACATTGATGATCTTAAACAATTAAACTCATTACTGACACACATAACAGACTGGTTTATAAAACATAATTTACATCTAAATATTTCTAAAACAAAATTAATGCAATTCAGACCACACCAGAAGACCCCTCTAAATAATAAATTCTGTCATATCAATGATACTATTGAATTTGTTGACACATGCACACTTTTAGGTATTGATATTGATACATTCGTTGGTTGGAAACCCCATGTTCAATAAAAGCGGCCAAGTGCGAGCTGTACTCGCCCATGAAGGGTTCCGTAGCAGCAAGTAACATAATATAAAAGTTCTTGGATGGATTACGATTTATGACGTATTAAAAAAAACTACTTACTAGATCTCGTTCAAACCAATTTTGAGTGAAAGTTTACATGGTAATGTACATCATATATTTTTTTTAGTTTTATCATTCTCTTATTTTAGAAGTTACGGGGGGGGGGGGGGGACACACTTTTTACCACTTTGGAAGTGTCCCTCGCGCAAACTATTGAGTTTAGAAAAAAAATATATTATAAACCTCAATATCATTTTTAAAGACCTATCCACAGACACCCCACACGTATGGGTATGATGAAAAAAAGTTTTTTGAGTTTCAGTTCTAAGTATGGGGAACCCCAACAATTTATTGTTTTTTTTCTATTTTTGTTTGTAAATCTTTTTGCGGTTCACATAATACATCTACTTACTAAGTTTCAACAGCATAGCTCTTATAGTTTCGGAAAAAAGTGGCTATGACATACTCGGACAGACAGACAGACATGACGAATCCATAAGGGTTCCGTAATTTTTTTTACGGAACCCTAAAAAGTGGCAGGAAAATTATCAAGGTTTACTTACGCTTTATATGAACTAAAAAAATGTACGGATCTTAAAACAGCAACCAGTGCTTACTTTGCATATGCACATGCCTGGTTGAGTTACGGCGTTATACTGTGGGGTAACAGCGTAGATGCAAATCAATTGTTTGTTTTGCAGAAAAGATGCATCAGAATACTTGTCAATATAACAGAAATGGAGAGCTGTAGGACTTACTTTACTAAACTTAAAATCTTAACTTTAACTTCAATTTATATATTTGAAATATGTAAACTTGTAAGAACACACAAACACTTATTTACCCAAGCTAAAGACCACTACTTGCAACCTCATAATTTAAGAAATAGAAATAGACTAGCTCTACCATACACCAAATTGCAAATTGTTAGATCAGGTGCGCACCACATGGCAATAAAAATATTTAATAACTTACCATCTCATTTATCACAAATTAAAAAAGACTCCGTATTCTATAGACAGTTAAAAATATTCCTAATTTCCAATAGTTTCTACAGCGTAAAAGAATTTTTTGATAAAAAGGATATTTATTTATTTATTTATTTTTTACCTAGTCCATCTTGTACACCACATGAAGCAATAAAAATTTATGACTTATGACTATTTTTTTCACAGATGGAGCTAAGCGACTTTACAATGGTGGAAACAAAATTAGCAGTACTGAAAGTGCACAAAGGACTCGTGGAAATACTAAATACGATAAGAGAGCGGTGATTATAATTAGCTAGTGGTGTTGATTCTGTGTAAAGTCAAAGTCAAAAGTATTTTATTAATTGAAATCACAGAGATAATTTTGAATAATCTTATAAAATAAATTTACTCCTGTTCCAATGCAAACAAACCTAGAAGAATAAGGCAACATACACGGCTCGGCTTAATTTGATGATCCTTCTTACTACTAGGTGAGAAGCGCCTGTGCAGGCATCAAGTGGAGCTGATTCAAAGACAAAATTCCAACATTCAAAGATGTATTCTCTGATGGTATAGTAGGAGGAACCCTGGCTTCCAATCGTGGTGGTTGTGGATAAAAACCCCGATCTAAAAACCGAACAGGTTGCAATCATCAGCACTCTTGGCAGGCAGATTGGTGATCGTAGTATTGGTGTTGAGTACTCAGGTGGATGCTGCTGCCCATCCCCTGTAGTCCCTTAGCCGGCATTCACGACATCCACGCGAGGTGGAGGGGAACTAAGACTTAAGACTTCCCCTGTGTTGGGGTCTATGTCTATTCTAGGGCCACGGCACATGAAGCCACAACTATTGCGGTTCCTTAAGTAGTAGGCCATCAGACTTCAGGGCTTTTGATGTTGATGTTAATCAGGAAAAAAAAACAGCATGCTTTTTTTGAAAGTAGGTACTAAGTTTTCTGCCCCAGCTTCAAATAAAAGCCGCCATTTTGCCAAAATGGCATCAAACAAAAGGTTATTCACCAATATCTGTCTAAGTACTAACAACTAAGCGTATTTTCATCGGTTATAAAAAAAGGGAGCAAGATCCTTTTGACACATTTCGCTTAGAACGCTAAACAGAACAGACTCCAATGATTATTACTTACCTACTGGTTAAAGTTAAGGGTTTATACGTAGTTTTTATTTTTATTTTATTTAGTTTATTATCTACTGGTTAAAGTTAAGGGTTTATACGTAGTTTTTATTTTTATTTTATTTAGTTTATTACCTACTGGTTAAAGTTAAGGGTTTATACGTAGTTTTTATTTTATTTAGATTATCTTTTTTAACGATATAAAACTTTTGTGAGTAAACTTATCTTTTATTAGTAAATTAGCGCCGCTCGCGACTGAGGTAGGCCGCGTGAAGGTAGGTAGTAATAAATAAGTAGGTAGGTTACCTATACTCATTGTACCTACTTACGTTGGTAGGTAATACTTAACACCCAAGGGTCACATAGTCCTGATCCCACTAGGATTCCCTGTCCCTGTGTGGGTATCCGGAACTACCAGGAGTACCAGGTACCCAGACGGAACAAATATTTGCAAAATATGCTAACTTTTTTCCCACTGTGGGAATCGAACCTGCACCTCTCGTGTCTCAGCCGGCTCACAGACGCCATCATTATCAATTTGTGACCGCGATCTCACCTGTTGGTAAGTAAAGATGCGGCCGACGATGGAGCACGAAAGTCTAGAAGGCACCTTTGCATTCTTGGCTAAAAGGGACCCATGTTATAGTTTTCAGGAAAGACGGATTCCCCCGGTTACGTTTGCACCATTGATTGATAGGGAAAAAAAACGGACCATATTAAAAAACCGGAAAAGTGCGAGTCTGACTCGCGCACGAAGGGTTCCGTACCATTATCTACAAAAACGGCAAAAAAATCACGTTTGTTTTATGGGAACCCCCTTAAATATTTAGTGAATTCCACTCCATAGCAGTTTGCATTATAAAGGTTGAATCCAATGACGGGGCGGTATACCTAATTCCTTAGAGCATTGCAGGTTTCTAATTCACCCGGGTGCACTATTTATCAGACTTGATTCACCCAGTTCATTGATTCTTTGATTTACTAGTACCACCGACCTCCGATAGGACCTTATTGTTAAATAGGTACTTCTACATTCGTGTCGATGTCTCGCTCAAAGCCGTTCGCCTGTGACGCAGGAGGTTGCGTGTTCGATTCCCGCCTCGGAACAAATATTTGTGCTATCTGCAGATATTTGTTCAGGGTGTTCTCTATATATAATATAAAATATCTATCTATGCAATAATATATTGTATTAAGTATATGAGTTGTCTAGTACCTATAACACAAGCTCTGCTTAGCTTGGGGCTAGATAATGTTGTATGAACTGTCCAGCATTATTTATTTATTTTTGTTTATGCCATTGAGCATGTAGGTACCTGGTATGGGTATTATGGTGCTTGATTTGACTACTAACACATTTGTATCGAAGTAGGTACATGAATAGACAAGTCATCCTGTTCAATGAAATCCCTCTACATACTGAAGATCTTTTTGTCTTTGACCGCAATAGGCTTCAGTGCCGAGCGAGCCATGGACGCTCATTTAAAATTGACTTTTTTAAATTAATTTTCTGTATTTCTTTATTAGTTTATACATAGATACATACGCCTTTTTCCCCGAAGGGGTGGTAGGCAGAGCCTCAAAAGGCCTCTTTCCACTGTGGGTAACACCATCGTGGCAATATAGACGTGACAAGTGGTGAGCTCATCGCCGCCATTGCTTCCCATGACTGACTTAGCAAACACTTTCTTCCAGTAATAACACATTCCTTAATAAGCTAGCAGCCAGGACAAATCTTATACAAATAAACCTTACTAACAAGTTTGGCCCTTAGTCGGCTTTTACGATTACTTTATTTTCAGAAAGTTCACATACAAATCAGCAGGCTAGCTTCTACACTATGTGTCGTGTGTGGTGTATTGTATCGGGCCTAAGAGTAGACCCCCCCAACTCCGTATCTACCAAACTAAACACTTCAAAAGTCTACGAAACTGCCTAATTACAACAATCAACAAAATCTATTTCTGCAATAGATAACACTTATCATATAAAACAATAGCATTATCAGTCAATAATTTAAAACAAGCTATAGAGAAGTTTGAGTATTAAATACAAAGAGACTGTGGTGGGGGTATTTCTGGGATGAAACCCATTTTGAATTCAACACTTTTGAAAGCTTCCATGTCTTCAGCAGATATATCTTCCATTTTGCTGTAAACTCCTGTGTCAGCCGCCATTTGTTGCTGAATGTTTGGAGACACTCCAAATCCACTCTGAGTTTGATTTTCTGGTTTATGAAACACATTAGTATTACTAGGCTGGTTGAACGGAGGCTGAGATTGTGCGAAGATGGACTGAGATGCATTCGCAAATATGCTTGCAGCTGTGTTCTGAGCATTCTGTGTGTTGAAAACGTTTGTACTTGGCTGGGTGTTCTCGGAGAAATATTGCGTTGCTTGGGCGAAGATTGATTGCGGCAATGTATCTGGTTGTGAGAATATACTAGGCTGTTGGTTTGTTGTTTGGGTGGGAGGAGCTTGATTTTGGAAAATGTTTTGACTGGCCTGCGCAAATATTGATTTTGCATGGTCAGCATTTTGTGCAAATATTGATGAAGTGTTACTCTGTGAAAATACTGACACTGGTGATGTAGATTGGACTGCACTCCGAAACACTGAGGAAGCATTGTTATTCCCGAATGAGGCATTGGATTGTTGCAGATTTCCAAAGGGTGATGCAACATTTTCCCCGTTGTAGAGACTCCGTAGGACTTTGGTTATGCTTGTGTTCTTTGAAAGTAGTAGCTCATATTTCTGCTTTGCTTCTTGGAAAAGACTGTTCATGTATGCTACCTGAAAAATGTAGTGACATGATTTCGTATACTTTATTTGATAGATGTTTCAAGAAAAAGCTTGGATCTTCATTGTCATAGTGGTTAGTGATATCTTCTTCCAATCCTAAGGTTGCAGGTTCGAATTCTGTACACCAATGGATTTCAGAACATGAAAATGTATGTGCTTTATACAGAAAATTAAAATAAAAACAGGAAAACATCTGCCAAACGAAACGCAGTGAAACACGCAGTTTGTCTGCGAGTGAAACTAGACATTTCAACACTCTGAAATAGGCACATCAGCGAAAGCTGCTCGTCTATAATTTTAAATAATAATAATAATAATAAATCCCAGTAGTACTCCTGGGAATCCTACATGTCCTAGAACCAAAAATTCGCAGATTCTGCGAGATGCACTGAATCCTTTTACATATGCTTCTTTCATCAATAATCACAAGGCCCTTTTCAGGGCCATCATACCTAATCTGGTCACTGACACACAGGTGAGGTTTTTAGCAGTAGTAGAGCTTTTTTGTGCGAGTTTGTCTGGGGAAGTACTATCCATACCTATTATGCAGCAAAGGAGTATTGCCTCGCATTGCTGCGTTCCGGTTTGAAGGGTATGGGTGCTGGTGAAATTACAGGCACATGAGACTTTTCATCTTTATGTCTCAGGGTGGCGGGCGCAGTGTAATGCCACTTATGGTGCGTCCTAGGTGGACGTGAACTATGAGGTAATGCATTGCTAAAGACAGGGGTTAGCGCTTAACATCAGGTGGGCCACCTGCTTGATGAATGAAAGATGGAAATCGTTTTTTTTTTTTAATAATGTACAGGCAGCTCTCAGAGCTTATGCGTGTATATCTTAGTCCTTGTCAGTGCACTTTAAATGTTTGTACAGAAAAACCAACAAGCAAAAATAAATGAAATACAATGAACTAACTGAATCTTGGTCTTAAAGCATAAAGTATCTTGTAAGAACAATCACTTACAGCTTGATCCAGATTGTTATTAGCCTTTGCTTCATAAATAAACAGCCTCGCTTCCTCCGGAGACATGTCTACCAGTCCAGGGAATGTGGGTTTTTCCTTGAAGGGTGCATACCCAGACAGCAGCCACTGTCCCCCTTGGATCATGGACTGCAGGTCGGTGTGGACCTGGTGCACCAGTTGCTCATCTGTGACAGCTGGTGCTGGCTGGGAGGGTTCTGAAGAAGGGTTCGCTGTAGAGTTTGGAATATAAGTATCTTAGGTGTTAAAAGAAATTATTACAATAAAGTAGCACATAACTGCACTTTCACCTGCAATATTCTTCAGAGGGAGAACCAGGTTTTTGGATAAAATGTATTGAATGGCAGTGACAACATTTTAAAGGTTGTAGGAAGTTGATGGATGATGGCGGCTCAAGACCGGTCCTCGTAGCATTCTAAGGGGGAGGCCTATGTCCAGCAGTGGACAGGCTAAATCTAAGTTATATTCAATAGATCCAGGTTTTGATGTATATGTTTCCGAATTTCATCAAAATACACACAGCTGTTTGGATGTGAAAGAATGACAAAAAAAGCGGCCAAGTGCGAGTCGGACTCGCCCATGAAGGGTTCCGTACCAGCAAGTAACATAATATAAAAGTTCTGTAGTTCATTGTAACTTTGATCGATGTTTTAATAAGAGTGTATTAAAAAAAAAACTACTTACTAGATCCCGTTCAAACTAATTTTCAGTGGAATTTTACATGGTAATGTACATCATATTTTTTTTTAGTTTTATCATTCTCTTATTTTAGAAGTTACGGGGGGGTGACACACACACATTTTACCACTTTGGAAGAGTATCTCGCGCAAACTTTTCAGTTTAGAAAAAAATGATATTAGAAACCTCAATAAATTTTTTGAAGACCTATCCATAGTATGGGTACGATGAAAAAAAGTTTTTTGAGTTTCAGTTCTAAGTATGGGGATCCCCAAAAATGTATTGTTTTTCTTCTATTTTTGTGTGATAATCTTATTGCGGTTCACAGAATACATCTACTTACCAAGTTTCAACAGCATAGCTCTTATAGTTTCGGAAAAAAGTGGCTGTGACATACACGGACAGACAGACAGACAGACATGACGAATCCATAAGGTTTCCGTAATTATTGTTACGGAACCCTAAAAACCACACTTGAACAGACAAGTTCTTGTTATTGTATTGTATTTACAATTTAGTAAGACATGCGCCCCAGAGAACTCACCATGGTACGAATATTTGGAGCCGTAAATGTGATCAAATCTACAATTCTGACCATAGCGACAATTGCCTTGTTGGAAAAACTTGCAAACAACCATCGTAATTCGTAAGTAATAAAGTAAGTTCAGGTGGGGTGCACGTGAATTAAATCGTTGGTCTCTGTATAACTGAATGGGTCAACTTGCTTGAGTGAGTCTGTCGGTTTTGGATAATATCACAGTAATATTGGTTAAAAAAAAACTTTGTACTGATCCTGATTTTGCACAACGAAAAAATAAATAAAGTGCAGGGTCGTCAATCATTTAACAGGTACCATGGTACAACCATAGATTTAGGGTGCGTTCCGAGTCACGATAAAATCGATGTGAGCGATCACAGTGCTATTTTGCGTTCCGATTCAGAAATCGCGCTTATGGCAGTTTGAGCGTTGACGTGACTCGGAACGCTTTATAAACGATATTATCAATAACCTCTGTAGTCTGTCACTTTGACAGTAGCGCTCACAGTAATATCGGTTTGGGGCATAGATTTCGTATGTACTAGATCTACAATCAGAGATCGAAGATGGAACCAAAAAAAATATGTGCACGTGTTGGTGAAAGTCTATGTCTGAGTTAAAAATAGTGTTGTCCTCGACCAACACTTTTACAGTGTCGATAGAATTATTCATCCGTCCGTGATGTGTATGGAAGATAAATACATCTTAATGCAGATTAAGTCTTTCATGAATAACACAGTTTGGCAGATTTGACGTCATAAAGAGAATAAGGTTCTTATTCCAATTTTGAATACAGTTAATAAATAAACCTTTATTATTTATTGACCCTTAAATATTACGGTTTTATTTATAGGTGGGAACTTAGAGTTTCCCTTTTAAATTTAAACTTAAAATGTTTGCTGCAGATACCTAGTGGAGTTCTTATTTGAGTCCATCCCACTCTTCTTATAACCAATAACCATTTTTCTCGTAGCAAAGGATTACTTGGAAATCTGAAAGCACAAAAACATTTTATATCAGCCGTGCTACGCCCATATAATTTTTCACTCTGTTACTTTATCTATAGACAATTTGTTACCCCAAAGTTTATTATTTTTCAAGTGTAAACCACGCTCTATGGATAACATTAAATTTAAATGTAACCCAAAAAATCCATTCTAGCGGGACTCGAACCCGCACCCTCGCCTGTCATCGGCGATGCCTTAAACAATTTAGCCATAGATCGAGCTATGACGCTGGAGACGAAATTTGTGGGCACTATCAACTCGGCTATAGCGCCAAGTTGATAGTGCTGTATCTACAGGTGTTTCATTGGAAACCTTCTGTTCAAAGTTCGAAAGTAAAGGCATCGCTGATCAAAGGCGAGGGTGCAGGTTCGAGTCCCGCTGGAACGGAATTTTTGGGGTATATTTAAATTTAATTTGTTACATATTATTTTATTAAGCAGAAATAAACAATATTTATTGATAAAAAATAAATATACCCTTTCGGGGAAAAAGGCGTGTGTAATAATCAACAACATAAATATTTACTCCAAAATATCTACTACACAAACTTCAATAAAAACACCCGTGGTGCTTTAAAGTTACTGTTAAAGTTACTTTAAAAAAACGGTAAAATGTTAACAGAGCACACATATTTACTCCAAATAAAGTAAATTAATTTAACAAACAATTTAATTTATAGGTAGGTATAGTGCGCGTCATGTAAAAAGAACGCTGGCGGTCAAGCTTCTACAGGCGTTCCAGCGTTCTTTTTACATGACTCGCATTATACTACGATATAGACTGCAACAGGACTATCGATATTTCTGACGTCATCACTTGGTCAAGCCCTATCGTAATCAAACATTTTTATATTTTACATAAAATATTGTTTATTTCTAGGTGCAGCAACGAAATATTATTAAAAAATATAAGGGAAAGTCCTAATCTACGAATGAAACTGGTTTTTAGGCCATTTACTAAAGCAGAATTGATAAAATAAGCAATACAATCGAACTACCAATAATCTCTTATTTACCTGTGAAACGTGTATTTTCCCGGATAATAACGTCTTGTATCTTCACAGTCACAAACTGAATACGACACCATTGTCATACAAAGTAATATTTGTTATTTAATAGTAAGATTACTAAAAAAATTACAAAATTAGTTAAACTGCACAAGAGACCGTCCGGTATGCGCATCTACTCAAGCAAAACATGTCACATTCAATACATTGTTGCTGTCACTTTTCTTCTTGCATGGGGTACATTTAAAAATGACTTCTCTCTCCCACGCTTCGTTTGTCTATTTAGCGTAGCGAAAAATTTCTACGTCTATGGTTTGGGGCATGGTCGGTGTAATCGCAATATGGCGGATTTAATGACGTCATTCATGACGTCACACGCAATATCGTAGTCGCGCTCACAGCGTTTCGGAACGCTAATAATAGCGATCACATCGATTATAGCGTGACTCGGAACGCACCCTTAGTATATGTACTAGATCTACAATCAGAGATCGAAGATGGAACCAAAAAAAATATGTGCATGTGTTGGTGAAAGTCTATGTCTGAGTTAAAAATAGTGTTGTCCTCGACCAACACTTTTACATTGTCGATAGAATTCATCATCCGTCCGTGATGTGTATGGTAGATAAATACATCTTAATGCAGATTAAGTCTTTCATGAAGAACACAGTTTGGCAGATTTGACGTCATAAAGAGAATAAGGTTCTTATTCCAATTTTGAATACAGTTAATAAATAAACCTTTATTATTTATTGACCCCTAAATATTACGGTTTTATTTATAGGTGGGATTTTAGAGTTTCCCTTTTAAATTTAAACTTAAAATGTTTGCTGCATATACCTAGTGGAGTTCTTATTTGAGTCCATCCCACTCTTCTTATAACCGATAACCATTTTTCTCGTAGCAAAGAATTACTTGGAAATCTGAAAGCACAAAAACATTTTATATAAGCCGTGCTACGCCCATATAATTTTTCACTCTGTTACTTTATCTATAGACAATTTGTTACTCCAAAGTTTATTATTTTTCAAGTGTAAACCACGCTTTATGGATAACATTAAATTTAAATGTAACCCAAAAATTCCGTTCTAGCGGGACTCGAACCCGCACCCTCGCCTGTCATCGGCGATGCCTTAAACAATTTAGCCATAGATCGAGCTATGACGCTGGAGACGAAATTTGTGGGCACTATCAACTCGGCTATAGCGCCAAGTTGATAGTGCTGTATCTACAGGTGTTTCATTGGAAACCTTCTATTCAAAGTTCGAAAGTAAAGGCATCGCTGATCACAGGCGAGGGTGCAGGTTCGAGTCCCGCTGGAACGGAATTTTTGGGGTATATTTAAATTTAATTTGTTACCTATTATTTTATTAAGCAGAAATAAACAATATTTATTTATAAAAAATAAAAAATAAATATACCCTTTCGGGGAAAAAGGCGTGTGTAATAATCAACAACGTAAATATTTACTCCAAAATATCTACTACACAAACTGCAATAAAAACACCCGTGGTGCTTTAAAGTTACCTTTTCAATAGTCAATACAAAAACACACACCTCAATGTCCACCTGGTTATTATAGATTTAAAAAAATCGGTAAAATGTTAACAGAGCACACAAATTTACTCCAAACAAAGTAAACCTCCATTCTAGGATGGACAGAAATTTAATTTATAGGTAGGTATAGTGCACGTCATGTAAAAAGAACGCTGGTGGTCAAGCTTCTACAGGCGTTCCAGCGTTCTTTTTACATGACGCGTACTATAATTGTACATTATTTGTAGTAAACTAGATAGGCACTCATTCAATGCATAGTTATACATCTCTCAAATAAGTAGAAAAGTAAGTTATCTCTTAAAAAGAACGCTGGAACGCCTGAAGAAGCTTGACCGCCAGCGTTCTTTTTACATGATGCGCATTACACAACGATATAGACTGCAACAGGACTATCGATATTTCTGACGTCATCACTTGGTCAAGCCCTATCGTAATCAAACATTTTTATATTTTACATAAAATATTGTTTATTTCTAGGTGCAGCAACGAAATATTATTAAAAAATATAAGGGAAAGTCCTAATCTACGAATGAAACTGGTTTTTAGGCCATTTACTAAAGCAGAATTGATAAAATAAGCAATACAATCGAACTACCAATAATCTCTTATTTACCTGTGAAACGTGTATTTTCCCGGATAATTACGTCTTGTATCTTCACAGTCACATACTGAACACGACACCATTGTCATACAAAGTAATATTTGTTATTTAATAGTAAGATTACTAAAATAATTACAAAATTAGTTAAACTGCACAAGAGACCGTCCGGTATGCGCATGTACTCAAGCAAAACATGTCACATTCAATACATTGTTGCTGTCACTTTTCTTCTTGCACGGGGTACATTTAAAAATGACTTCTCTCTCCCACGCTTCGTTTGTCTATTTAGCGTAGCGAAAAAATTCTACGTCTATCCACTCAGGCGCTGCCGCTGCCCGCCGTCCTTCCCCTAAAGCGATGCGCGTTTGAATAAATTACCAACCGCAAATAGCGCGTTATGGTTTTGTGGGTTTATAGTTTTTATTTGAAATTAAGCATGTGTAATAAAATTTTAAAACTGGCCACTATATGACTACATATAAGGCTTTAAAAAAACATAAATTTTTGTACGAATAACATATAGTAAATGTAAGTAAATCACGTAAAGAAACTTGATTTGTAATTTTTTTGTTCACTTGGGAATAATTTATTTATTGTTTCAGAATAGAACTGAAAAGTACGTTTCTTCTGTATGATTTCAGACCGTAAATATTCTATGTAATCAACGAATAATTAACAAACTTGCCTTCTCATACAATAAAACAAAGAAATAATATCATAAACTTCCGCTATCTGGTTACGTTTTTTTGTTTGGACATCGCCGCATGAAACGTAAACAAACAAAAATATTGCGTAAAAACTATGTACTATTTTATGGAACTGTTTATGAAAAACGTGAATACACTTTACCTTTATGAGCTGTATTTTTTTTTAATAAATAATATTCATAATTTTCACTAGAAACGGGATATTTACCATGATTTTTGAGTTTTATATATAAAACTATATTATTATTATTATTTTTATTTAGGTTTTTTTGTACATAACCATGATAGTTTCAAAAGTTAAATAATATTCAGTAAATACCTGGCTATAAATCGTTGAATACTGTAACCTCCATTGCAAACAGCGCAAAATACACCATTCACAGTTTTGATGTTTTGTAGCTTTTTAAACACTATCGCAGAAAGATTATTATCACATAGGAAACTGCATAAATTTTCAAACATGCTGAATTAGTACACTACTAGCAAAAACGAAAGAAACTATATTTAATTTGACTTGCAAAGTAGTCAAAACGCGATCGCCCGGTGCACTAATCCGCGCCCATCTCGCTTTGTCTTCATTAGGCTAAGGTCTGTTTCACGGTGGGTGGTGATGACACGGAATGAATGAAACGAACGGAACACTCTATGGCGAGGTAGGCACAGATTCGCGCCCGACTGTGGCCGACCGTCGGGACGAGTTGTGGGTTCTCACACAAATGGTTCCGTACCTTCGAAAAATTATACATTAACTATTTTTCCTAGTTGGTAGACGGAAAAATGTATGCAAGTACTAGGTAGGTAGGTACGTTTTGAATAGAGCCCCGTGCAAATCTGACCTTTGCATAGAGGGTTCCGTATCATGGAATGATTTAATTTTTTGTTTTATCCTAGATGGCAAAAATACGAATATATAAGTACCTAGATATCATAATGTGCTAGTCTAACGACTACTCGCTCGCGTGTTACTGGATTTATAAGGATGTTGCATAAGTGATTATTTTACAACCAGATTCCACCCACGGTACTGGATTTTTAAGAAGGTTACGTATGTGCTAATGTAACAACTTGATTCCGCCCAAGGCTTCGCTTGCGTGGTACTGGAGAAAGATAAAATATAAGTACAGCCAATTTTCTTTTTAATTTTGACATTCTTTTGTGTTTTGAAACGAGCAAACCGCCCCCCGACTTTATACGGAAAAAAATGTGACGTTACTGCCCGTACGAAGTCGGGGCGAGTCTCTAGTATACATATAAACCTTGCTCTTTAATCACTCTATTTATTACTGAAACTGCATTATATCCGTTTATTAGTTTAAAAGATCTAAGCGAACAGACATTGTATTGATTTGCATGCAAGAGAAGGTATAAAATAATTTAAACTTACCTACTTATTTAAGGCATTTCCTAAATCATATATTTAACTTGTGTCCACTTTTACACAACAACAACAATGATCTAGGGCAGGGGTTTTTGTCTACTACCCACTTTGAGAATAAATTATTTTTAGCGCCCCCATAATTATTTTCTAGCACCCCTATTTTTTCACCTACTTAAAAACCACTATAAAATTAATTATTGTGAGCTATATTAGCGGAGATTAAACATGCACAAATCGGGTTATTTAACAAAAACTTGTTAAAACATGATTGCCGCGGATGATTGTCTACGAAAATTACCTATTTAAGTATACTAATAACTATTAAAATGCAAAAGTGTGTCTGATTTGACGCCCCGGGTTTTTTTCTCGGTCTCTTACCACCCCCCTTTAGGCCTGCAGCGCCCACAAGAGGGCGTTACCGCCCACTTTGGGAACCCCTGATCTAGGGCCATCATGCTGGGGCGAACATGATCAGACAGGTTTATTAGCGAACTTCCTGGTTTCTGCATAATGAAGTCCTAAAATGCATCATGCATCTCATAATTGCCATGACAACCTCTGTGTCCAGCGTCGGGTGCAAGTTCGCCTGCGTCGCAGGAGGTTGCGGGTTCGATTGCCACCTCAGAACAAATATTTGTGCGTTTTGCAGATATATGTTCAGGGTGATCTGGGTATTTTCTATGTATAATAAAAATATCTACCTATGTAATGTATTGTATTAAATATATTTGTTATCTAGTACCCATAACACAAGCTCTGCTTAGCTTGGGGCTAGATAATGTTGTGTGAACTGTCCAGCATTATTTATCTATTTTATTAATTAAATTCAGGGTTGATTCAATATTGCAATACTGGAATACTGGCAGCAGTTCAGACAGAGCTGAAAGGTGCAAAATGCACATATTAATAGCAAAGAGGAGGAGATAAATAAAAATATTCCTCCTCTGTGTGCCCTGAAGTTGAACTCTGAGGTGACGGTTGCACTACCAGAGTCTGTTCGAATCAGATAAAATAAAGAATAGTTTTCTCAATTGTTCTGTGATACCTGGGTTCTGCCTTGCCGGGCTGTATCTTTTCGGTTCAGAAGACATGAATGTACTCACCTCGCGATTGAAGTCACTAACTCAAATTATTTTTTTTGTGATATTTTATATTTCTGGGTTCAAAAGGCCGGAGGTCGCTGATCCTACCTTGTGCTAACAAAGATATGGACGAATAATTACAACAGACCAGACCACAAAAATTGTGTACCTACCTATTCCTAGCTGGTACCTGGTCCTATCGGAATTGATAAAAACCATCAAAGACTTCAATCAAAACTGTAATCTTTAAGTTATTATTTTTATATTAGGTTGTAATGTGTTTTGTGTGTGTAAACAACCAAAATAAAAATAAAATAAATTATCACATTAAGTTAAATCAAATAAATATAACTTTATTTTACAGAATTGGATACAGCTAGACTGATTAACTTCAGATAATTTCATATTATAAGCGACGACTGCCCGTACCCAATTTCAAAACACAAATTTATGCAAAGCACTCGAAACGTGTTCTCGGTATGATATTTAATCTAAACCTAAGACCCTTTTTGAGTGGGTCATAAATCTCAATTTTTTATTGGTTTAATGTGAAAGAAATTTTAATGTTTGCTTTTAACTTGCTTAATGACAAACAATTCTGATTTACAAGGGATCGCTCTACTACTGATGCAGGTGTTAAGTTACTACATGTTACAAGATATCACATATTTTCGATGCTTAGGTGTTTAGTGATTTATCTAAGGCGTTTGATTGTGTACGTACCTACATCATGAATCATTAATCAGGAAACTACATCACTATGGTATTACGGGTGTTGCTCAAGATATGCTCGCTTCTTACTTAAGTGGCAGAATACAAAGAGTTAAGGAAGTGTTCTCCGGGGTCAGTGGTTACAATCGGTGTAACACAAGGATCTATCCTTGGACCATTCCTATTTTTAATTTACACTAATGATCTACCCTATCTTGTAAGAGATGATCACGAGATTGTATTGTTTGCAGATGACACGTCACTTTTATTCAAATTGAAGCGACGACAGGCTGTTTTTGACTATGTAAACAATGCAATCTCTAAAGTTACGAAATGGTTCTATGTAAACCACTTATTGCTTAACGAAAAGAAAACAAAGTGCATTCGATTTATACTACCTTATGTTACACAGGTGAAAGCTAGTATTCAAATCTACTGAATTAGGCATGACCTTAGATAATAATAATAAGCTTCAAAGGAGCCCACACATAGATAAATTCACAAAAAGACTCAGTTCTGAGGCATATGCAGTAAAAAAAAACCGTTTCCTTACAAACGTTGATACAGCTAGACTGATTTACTTCTGCTACTTTCACAGCATATTGTTGTTGAGATGTGCTGCAGATGTAAACACCATATTTGTGCTGCAGGAGAGGGCTGTTCGTGCAATTTATATTATGGACCCCAGATAATCATTTCGAATGAAGTTTAAAGAAATAAACATCATGAAATTTCCATGTCAGTATATTTATGAAAACCTGATGTATGTTCACAAAAATATAAACTTATTTAATAAAAATGCGACGGTCATAATGTGAATAATAGACACAAAGATAAACTCGCTATTCCCATTATTAGGCTCCATAAAATTAGTAAATCATTTACAGGGCAATCTGTGCGCTTCTATAACAAAGACCCAAGTAATGTGCTAAAATTATCGATTAACAAATTTGAAAACCTAATTAAACGTAACCTTGACGTAACGTAACGAAAACCTACTATAAAATCTCAGGTTATCCAGATGATAATTATACTTCAGACTGAATTTGATCCAACACCGTACAAATAAAATAATACAAAAACTGAAAAAATATTGAACATAAAAACCTAAAACGCAGGGACCTGTCATCCCGTACATCAGATAGATAGATAGATAGAAAATTCTTTATTGCACATAAAACAAAGAAGTACAAAGGCGAACTTAATGCAACCATATGGGTATTTCGAGATCGGGCTCCTCCCAAATTATCAGGCAAAACTGCAGAGGCCTGAGACGCCATATCCAGTTCTTCAGCTTTGGAGTCATCAGAAACCATCATTCCTTCTCCATCTTCTTCTTTATCTTCTTCTTCAGAATCTATAATGAATGAAAAATAAAAGGTCTATATCGGGAATGTGTCAAGTGTATACGAGTTGGTATTATCATTTTTAACTTTGGTGTCCAGCAATATTTTTCCCTTAAAGTACATTGGTTAAGGTTTTAATAGAAATTAGTGAGGGCACCAACCTGTGACTGTGTCTGTTGTGGCACCAGGAACCACAATAACGATGGGTGACGTAGGCCTGGTAAATTGACATGTAGTAGTGGTGGTATCTGAAATATAAAATAATACAAGTATTTTATCAAAAATATATTTTAATAAATTAATTTAATTGTAGTATTGCGTAAAAAACCTGTATCATAACATTCATAATGAGTAGCAGCAGCAGCAGTAGATAAGCGCTGTAATGACACAACCATGGTTAATTAGTTCTAGACGCTGTAGTTTACTATTTGGATAAAATAATAAAAACTAACCTGGTGTTGATGTCGAAGGATCTATCAACCCATCTACAGTGAGTGATGCTGCGGGTGTCACAGCGGGTGCTATGAGTTCTTAAGAAAACATATTTTAGGTGTTTATTTTTCTAGTTTGAACAGAAGTTTACTGTGCCAATAAGTATTATTCAATACTAACTGGAAATTATATGTTTTTTTTTGCTTCGTTCCTCCGCTGTCCTTCTGTTTCTTTCGCCTTATTATAACTGTTATATTGTACTGTCTTATTGTAACTGGACAGGTAATATTTATCTGAAAGTGAAGAAAAACGTATTAAAGAATAGTTACTAGTGTTTGCTTAGCCAAGACTCAGCATACTTTTTAAAATACTTACTTATTTTTATAGGTGATATCCCCGGGCTTTCAGGTACGATGTCTTTGAGGCTTTCAGGTACGACGTATTCAATATTTTATTCATCATTTTGAATATCAATGGAATATTCAATACCCTTCTTCCAGTAGTATGGCGACAATGACTCTACTTCCAGGACGCTCGCCATCCTGCCACCACTCTACAAGCATAATATTGTTTTTATCTCATAAGCAATTATCACCCAACATAACAAAACAAAACATAACAATGATATCCGGTTTTCATCATCATCATCAGCCCACAGAAGTCCTCCGCTAGATCTATGCTTCCCACATAGAATACCTCGGCGAACGGTTTGAGGCTCCTTCGTCCACTCCGTATCGCTAGCGTTCAAATAAGTCCCCCTTACAAAATAATAATGAAATAAACCCACCTACTGGGAGTTCGTACTCTCCACGGTACGGGCTTCGAAGAAACATCCACCCACACACGACGCTGGCATTTGAGACGAATTTGGGCTGTAACAGAATCATTATAATTTATAATTAAATATTTATCTGTAGGCTGTTTTGCCTGGTTTTGCTATCTTTTAATTAAGGCTCATGTACAAATAACGGCTGGACTCTAAACGCGGGAAAATTTGTTTATATACGATTAACGTCCATAATTTTTACCACCTATTCATTAAAAATTTTTTGCTGTTTAATTCTGTAAAATTTAAATTAGACTCTTCGCATGAAATGAAGTTTTCGTTGTATGAGTTTGTCTTCATTTTCTTACATTTGTTGAAAAAACGTAGGATCACGTAGTATCATATGTAGGATACGCCCCGTAGGAGTTTACCCAATCGCGATATCAGAGACACGTGGGACATATTATACACTATCAATATCTGACGCACTCGAATATTTTCATGCGACATTTTTTTTTACATCTTTAATATTCTCTAGACGCTTCCCCCACCGGTGAATGGGTGTACACTATATATCTCAGATATTAAGGGGGAGGCGTGATATGAATACAGGTTAATCAGTATACCTTTTGAGGTACGGAATCCTAAAACATGACTAAACTTCAGTAGAAACCTCCTTCAACGGATACCGCGTTTGTTGCCCAAAGAAACAAAACCAAAAGTTTTATGAGTCCGTTGGTACGGAATCCTAAAAAACATTCAAAGGTAAAAAACATTCATACAAAACTCATCGCAACTCAAACTTATTAAAAAAATAAACGAGCTGTATGTGCTGGAAAATAAGCCTTAACCCTTCGGTAATAGAGATTAAATTAGGAATGCTAACATTTTGTTATGCAAACAACCCATGCCATGCCCAAATCAACTGGTTCAATGAAACCATATCAACAACACCACAGTTAGTATCTATTACTTATATCAGTATACTTCCTTGACATGTGGATTACCAGTATACACACCTTTATATTTATGGCTGCGTCGGGGCTCCGATGTGTGCCTAGCGCGATATAGATATTAACTTACCAAAAAATCGAAATAACGTTTTATTCTGTATGAAAACGCAATTATTGAATGATAAAGTTAATTATTATTAATACCAAAAATTTGTTTACACATGGTTTTTGCTAGGAAACACTATTTTATCGAACAAAAATACATTTACCGACCATTTTACAATACATCAATTCTTTTCTGTCTTTTATTAAAATATTTTTTAGCATATTCGATATGAACTCATGCAAACAAAGTATTACACTAAACCAAAACGAAGTTTTTCTTATTAAATAACTAGCAAATTAAAATAAAAAATGCTCACTTTATTTTATATTCATCGATAAACTTCGAAGCACACCACTTCCCACATCTAGAATTTCAACGGACAATTTTTATTTTTTTTTCTTCTATCTGCACTTATATTTTCCATTCATTCAATAGTACTGTTCAACTTTCAACAAATTTAGTCGATTTTATTCGATTAAAATAGACAAAATGTTATTAATAGTCATTTTAACGTCACTAGTCGCTAGAACTGCTGCGGGCTGCAATAGGTACCCGAATCGTAATTCAGAGCAGTCCGTCGGACGCGATTTGCGCCCAGATCGCCTGAGTGGCTATGGGTACAACTACCAATTCATTGAGTACTCAGAGTTGAAATATGTACATTATAGATTTCGCTATTTTCAAAAATAAGCTTCTTAGTCAACACGGACCAGTATCCAGGCCATTATAAAAAACAACATCAGCCATCTTGTTTCTACAGTTCATCCAATCAGAAAGTATCAGATTAGACGCCAGTGATGCCAATTCAGAAATGTTATAGCTAGATCTAGCAGTAAACCAACAAAAAAACAACCAAAAACAAAAAAAAAAAACCATCTATAGCCAAAGAAAAATAAGAATATGTAATAAAAAAAGTCAGTCTGTCAGTAGAGAAGAAGTCCCGGTTGACATATCTAGAGAAAGTAAGGACGTATGTTTACTGTAAATTAGCAACATGATACAAATATGGTTTTTTGTTCGAAATAATATTTTAAAAATCGTAATCCAACAGAAAATGTCATTAAATTATTGTATGTGTACAATCAATTTATTTATTTATTTATACATTATTGCACATACAATAATGTTACAAAAAGGTGGGCTTCATGCTAACAGCATCTTCTACCAGCAAAATAAGGTTTGTGACAGCTAGTGGTTGGCGTACCACTAAACTACCTAAACGTACTAAGTAACTGCGTAAACTAACAAACAAAAAAAAAGTTTCTTCCATTTTTTTTTTTTTTTTAACAATGTTTGTTTTTTTAACATAGACCTTTGTTTGACCACGATCTCACCTGTTGGTAAGTGACGATGCGGCCGAAGATGGAGCACAAAGGTCTAGAAGGCACCTATTCACTCTAGCCTAGCTCTATTCCATCTACAATAATTTTGGTTATTCATAAAGACAATTGATAGACCAAGTATATTCAAAAGTAGGCTAAAACAGCTTTTGCTGTAAGGGTGCTATAATGCACTACTTAACAAGTTCAGACAAGAATTGCTTTCTGAACATAAATTTCATAAGGAGGATTTTGTTTTTTTTTAGTAGTGATCTGGCTGTTTTTTAAAAATTGAGTTGGCAGCACTCATTGCATATGTCAGTCCAGTCAAAATTGTAAAAAAATTGCATTGATAATTAGATAATTCGCATTAATTTGGATAATTTCCACTATCGCGGAATATAGACGTGAAAAAAAATGTCTTTTATGAAATGCTGTGTCCCAGGCTGTTCGTGAATCGATGAAACAGGTATGTATATTCAATGCTAATTTAATAACTAGTAGTTACACCAGGGGATGGGCAGCAGCATACTATTGAGTGCTCAACACGAATACTGCGATCACCCGCTCGCAATCCGCCTGCCAAGCGTGGTGATTATGGCAAAACCACCCATTCATTCTATGGGAAGGCGTCGTCCAACTGTGGACGCCTAAAGGTCGAGCTCTGGGAACAGTTTAAACAGCTTAGGCCTCACAAGCATAATTTTTTATGCTCGATAGAAATTGTAGAACCTGTACCTAGTTAACTGTACTATCAAGTTTCGTCAAGATTGGTACAAGAATACAAATATACATCCGGACGGACAGATGAAAGCAAATGCCATTTATTGCAAGGACTTCCCCCGCTCAGTCAAATACTGAAAATACGGTTTAATTCGATTCTGGCACTTGCTGGAGGACCATTTCCTGAGTTTCCCATTTTTAGGGTTCCGTACCCAAAGGGTAAAATGGGACCCTATTACTAAGGCTTCGCTGTCTGTCTATCTGTCTGTCTGTCCGCCTGTCACCAGGCTGTATCTCATGAACCGCGATAGTTAGACAGTTGAAATTTTCACACATGATATATTTCTGTTGCCGCTGTAACAACAAATACTAAAAAACAGAATAAAATAAATATTTAAGGGGGCTCCCATACAAAAATAGTGTTGATTGCCGTTTTTATAGTAAGTTTTTGTAGTTTTTATATAAGCAGCAGTGCTCGCATTGCTGTGTTCCAGTTTGATTGGAGCCGGTGAAATTACAGGCAGATGAGACTTTTCATCGTTATGTCTCAGGGTGGCGGGCACAGTGCAATGCCACATAGGGTGCGTCCTAAGTGGACGGGGCCTATGAGGTAATGCATTGTTCATAGCCAGAGGTTACCGCTTAACATCAGGTGGGCCATCTGCTTGTTCCGTCATTCAAATAGTATACAAAAAAAAAGAACAAGTGACCCGGACCGCGTCACGGTCGAGACAAATTGCTGCAGAGCTTACGCACACTAAAACAATGTGCATGTGCATGCATTATGACTAGACATCGGATTATATGCATTTGCATGTTTGCATATGCAAATGCATCTAATGCTATTTTTAGAGCGTTTTTGCATATTTTGGTACTTTTTAATTGATAGTGCTTATTTCAGTAGTTATGCAGTAGTTATGTAGTATTATTTGCAACACATTTCAGCAATTTACCCGATGCAATTGAGAAACTAGAAACTAAAAACTTGCCTCTGTGCAAGTCCTTCGAAATAATAGATAAAATGATTGAACAGAATAACGCCCTTCCGAGTTCACTATCGCAAAAGGTTCGTGGCAAATTAAGTGCAGTTATGCATAAAAATCCCGGTCTTGAAGGAATAAAGGAAATTATGAACGGCACCGGACAAACACTGCCTGATGAGGTCTCTACAGAAATGGCGCCAAATTTTAAGTTCTGTCCTGTAACGTCAGTTGACGTCGAAAGGTCATTTTCAGCCTATAAATTAATATTAAGTGACAAACGTCACAACTTTGCTGCAGGAAACCTACAAAAATATGTTATTGTTTACTGTCACTTTGTACTTGTACTTGTAGAGCAGACTCTTCTCCGCAACTAGGCCACCAACGGGCCCTTTTTGCGTGATGGGTGGAGGCTGCTAGTCCAGCCACCCGATGTCCTCCAGGAAGGCTAGCAGCTCGCCAATGCTGGCGCAGGCCTGCCTGGGCGTCCTCGGTGTCCCGAGGTATGCTTTCCTCTGGGACGCCACGCTGCTGCACTCCAGGAGTACATGCGCTGGCGTCTCATCAGCTACTAGACAGCCTCTACATAGGGGGCTATCTGTAATACCCAGAGTAAATAAATGTTTATTAAGAGCACAGTGACCCGTGACAATCCCGACGATCAGCCGTAGCTTGTCGCGCTTCAGATTGAGGAGTTTACGGGAGTATTTCGGATTTAGGTCCGGAAACGCCTCCTTTGACTGCCTACAATCCGATAAATTTTCCCATAGCTCTTGGTGTAGATTGACAGTACGTTTACGGATCCAGGAGCGTATCTGGCTAAATGGCAGGGGTAAAATGGGCTCCGGTCCTGCTGGTAGCAATTCCGAGCCTCTCCTGGCCAGTTCATCAGCCCCATCGTTACCTCTGGAGCCACTATGCCCCTTGATCCATTGCAAGGTTATGTTGTTTGACTTACTTACTTCTTCCAGCAGATTATGACACTGAATGGTCAACCCTGATGTATGTTCGCTTTTCTGCAGGGCTCGTAGTACCGCAGCGCTGTCAGAGAGTATCCTGATGTTAAAGTCAGTTACCTTCCTACGTAGCACTGCGTGAGCAGCCTGGATTATGCCTACGCATTCCGCTTGGAAGATGGAATTCCACACCCCCAAAGCCGCTGACGAGTGAATGTTCAGATCTTCCGAAAACGTACCCGCTCCGGTTCCTGCCTTCATCTTAGAGCCATCTGTATATATTCTAAGTTCGTGAGTGTTCGAGCTGTCACTGGGCTCTTCGTGTAATTGTACAATGAAGCTCTTAGAGAGAATGTGTTTTTTGGGTACCCTATCATAAATGGAGAGTAACAGTGGATAACCAACCGCGAACTCGTCTATGATGGTAGTGTGGATGGCCCGTGTGTCATGCATTAGTAGATTTAAAGCCCTGAGTCTGTAGGCAGCGGCTGCTGCCTCCTGTTGCACGTGTAAGTGCAGCGGGGTCAGGCCTATTAAGGCTTCAAGGGCAGCCGTTGGGGCCGTTCTCATACTACCCGTAGTCGCCACACATGCCAATCTCTGGAACTTTTGCAATTTACTAATAATAGTACTCTGTTTGGTTCTGGGCCACCAAACTAGAGCACCATATGTTACCGAAGGTCTAATCACCGTGCTATAAAGCCATAGGGTTATCTTTGGGCTAAGACCCCATGTTTTGCCCACCATTCTGCGACATTGCCAGAATGATATCGTGGCCTTCTTTAATTTGTTGTCTAGATGTTTCGCCCAATTCAGTTTACTATCCAAAGTTATACCCAGATATTTAACCTCATTGGAAAAGTGCAACTGCGTACCAAAGAGACTAGGCACCCTATAGATACCTAGGTTACGCTTATTAGTGAACATTACTAGCTCTGTTTTAGTTGGATTCACGGTCAATCCGTACTCTGTGCACCACTCCTCGACGACCCTAAGTGCACTATTCATGATATTACACGCCACACTAGCAAAATGACCCGATATTAGAATAGCAAGGTCGTCCGCGTAGCCTACCGTGAAGAAACGTTGGGCGTTAAGTCTGGTTATTAGATCATTGGCAACCATGTTCCACAGCAGCGGTGACAAGACACCTCCCTGGGGACATCCCCTCGCCACCACCGCCCTGGTCTCACCCAGTAGGTCGACACGTACCGCCCTAAGTTTGAGCATGCCAACGATCCAGTTGTTTACTGTCACAAGAATTATAATAAATACATAAGTTATTATTAAGTAACTTATTATGTGAGTATTATATAATAATTTTATTGCAAGCAAGTTATTATTGTGATAGATAATATAATAAACGTAAGTTCCTATTATAATTGTATTTTTGATTGTGCATATTTCATGCATATTTCGCCCTTTTTTAGTGCATATTTGCATGCATATTTTGGCATTTTGATAGTGCATATAATCCGATGTCTAATTATGACAAACATAGCCAAACGGACTTCGTGATAATATCTGTACCCACGATGCGGGGATTCACCAGCATTATGTATGTGACGGTCGGGTGTTATGTTGTAACGATCGTGTTTGTTCTAGACATGCTTCCACTCGCCCCAGTCCATCGGAGTGATCGGCGGCAAGCCTAACCAGGCTCTGTGTCTGATCGGCTGCGTTAAAGACGAGGTCATATACCTGGATCCGCACACCACTCAGAGATCTGGATTAGTCGAGGTAGTGTAGTGTAATAGGAAGGTGGTGGATGTTGGTAGCCGTATTACGAAACTCAAGTGGGGTTTGGATGGACACTTGACAAGATTTGGTGATGGCAGGTGTAGTAAGGCTGAGTGAGTGACTGAGTGGTGGCTCAGAGGATACATGAAAGGCCTCCGCAGACCGGTAGCCAGTTGGATGGTGATGTTGCTGTACAGGGAAAGTACCTCCTCTGTGGTTCACCTTCCACGCAGGAGGTTGCGGGTTCGATTCCCGCCTCGGAACAAATATTTGTACGATCTGCAGATAATTGTTCAGGGTGTTCTAGGTATTTTCTATGGATAATCGCACCAAAATATAAATCGTGTAAATCGTATATAGGCACCGAGGTCCGTGCTGAAAATCAGCGTTGCAGTTCACTGCAGCAATATGCTAAGCATGGACCTTTTTTGACGGCACTATACACACAGCAACAAATATTTTTTGACGGTGTAACTTTTGTTTTGTGTATTCAAGCTGTGTGTATGTGCTGTTCAAAATAAATTATTTCTATTCTTCTATTATATAATAAAACATATATATCTATGTAATGCATTTTATTAAGTCGGACTTGTTAGTATGATTTGTTGGTATAAGATTTGTCCTGGCTGCTAGCTTATTATGGAATGTGTTAATACTGGAAGAAAGCGTTAGTTGAGTCATTCGTGGGAAGCAATGGCGGCGATGAGCTCACCACTTGTCACGTCTATATTCCACGATGGTGCAACCCACTGTGAAAAGCGGCCCATTGAGGCTCTGCCTACCCCTTCAGGAAAAAAGGGGGAGGGGTGGGCTGCTTTTTATCCCAACAACATACTTGCGAAGCCGCGGGCAAAAGGCTAGTTGTTAACAAATGTAATTCTTTGATTACAGTGTTTCCTGTGCCGGACAAGAAGTGATTTCGACGAACTATGCAGCACGATCGCAACAAACTTGACTCGCGAGACTCAACCGCTCTTCGACATATGCGAGAAGAGACCGTCGCATTGGGGCCCCCTCAATAATGACATTGACTTACAGAATACTAACATATTTACAGGTAACTTGCTGTGCCCGACCTGAGAATAGACCGCTCCCGTGGATGTCGTAACAGCCGACTGCGAGTAGAAATTAGGGAATAGGCAACAGCATCCACCTGAGTACTTAACACCAATAAAATAAATAAATACATAATGCTAGTTCACACAATGTTATCTAGCCCCAACATAAGCAGAGCCTGTGTTATAGGTACTAGATGCAAAAAATGATGCATGGTGGAAAAACTGCAAAATAAGTTTACTAGGTATACTTAAAGGTATTTTTTTAACTGTAAACATAAAAAAGGTTTGTTTACGGTCAAATTAGCAAAACTGATGATATTTATGAGATACTATCAATTAAAACATGTGTGTTATGTCTCTTAGCGCTCGCGAATTCAACTTTCTCTATCTGAAGAAGTGTTAATAAACTGTAATGAGCAAAAAACACCAAAAAATAATAATTTCGCCCCTCAAGCGAGACGACATAAGTCATTATAATGTATTTACATACATACATAGACACACGCCTTTTTCCTGAAGGGGTAGGCAGAGCCTCAATGGGCCGCTTTTCACAGTGGGTTGCACCATCGTGGAATATAGACGTGACAAGTGGTGAGCTCATCGCCGCCATTGCTTCCCACGACTGACTCAACTAACGCTTTCTTCCAGTATTAACACATTTCATAATAAGCTAGCAGCCAGGACAAATCTTATACCAACAAATCATATTAACAAGTCCGGGTAATCCCTTAGTCGGCTTTTACGACATCCATGGGAGAAAATGGAGGGGTCTATTCTTAGGCCGGACACACCACGGCAATGTGTATAGGTAGATCTAATGAATAATGACTATTGTATGTTTAAAAATAAAAAGGTGCATATTGTGTTTGAAAACGTTGTTTTACTAACAATAGCCAGGCACCTATCTATCGCTATATAAGTATGCCTATTTGCTATAGAGGCATACATACAGTTGTGGTCATATAATTAAGAACGATTTGAAGTTCTAGAAGTTTTTTATTTAAATCGTATCATACACAGAGATGTGTACCTTCTGAGAAGCAACTAGTTATGTTATATAATAGTCACATTAATAGAGCAACCTGACTTAAGAATAAAGTATGAAATCGCTAACTATTTTTTGCACATTTTATTGATTTTATCAAAGTAACACATTCAAATAATAAGAAAAAAACTGGACAAATAATTAAGAACGATTTATTTAACTGCTCGGGAATTGTTTTGTATGACACTTAGATTTAAAAAATCACAATATTATGTAGCACAGGAAACATAAAAATAAATTTAATAAATATTTAACTAAAATTAATAGTTAATAGCATATCCACGGCTTTTAATTACAGCTTTACACCGGCGAGGAATTAACTCTATTAATTTTTGACATTTCGCAAGAGAAATAGAGTTCCATTCTTCTAAAAAAACGTCATACAGCTCTCTTAAATTTCCACACTTTGTATTTGAAACCTTTTCTTTACTTCAAACCACAGATTCTCTATTGGGTTTAGATCTGGACTGTTAGCAGGCCAGTCTAAGACAGAAACTAATTGCGCTGTAAGAAATTCCTTTACGGTGCGTGCAGTGTGCTTTGGATCATTGTCATGCTGGAATGTCCAAATGACCGGTAGAACGTCTTCAGCGTATGGTAACATTGTTTCTTCCAGTATATTTTTGTATTGGAACTGATCCATGTTACCTTCTATCAACTTTACAGGTCCTACACCATGTCCAGAAAAGCAACCCCAAATTTTCACATTTCCACCACCGTGCTTTAATGTAACTTTCGTGTACTTTGGGTCGAATGCTGTATTCGGGGGACGTCGTACATATCGTTTTCCATCAGAACATACTCTGTTTATTTTCGTCTCGTCAAAAAAAAGTACATTTTTCCAATGTTGCACAGTCCAGTTTTCATACTTTCTCGCAACAAGCCGGGCTTGCCTGTGGCAAAGTTTTAACATGGGTACCTTTCTTGCTATCCTACCGTGCAATTTTTCTTCTACGAAACGTCTTCGAATAGTGCGTGCTGAGATTGCTGAAGGGTTGTTTTCACCAAAATATTATTTTCTAAGCTCATTGGACCCTTTAAAAGGATTTTGTTTTGCCATACGAACGATGTTTCGGTCATCTCGAGGAGTTGTTTTTCTCTGTTTAGGTACACGTGGAACATTCGAAGTAGTTTGATACGTAGCAAAATGCTTTACAGCGTGGAAAACCATCGTTTTTGAACATTGCAGATGGTCGGCTATCTTTTTATAAGACCAATTCTTCCGGCGAAGTTTTATTATTACTTCCCTTGTAGATTTATCACAACTTTTATTTTTTCCCATTGTTTTTTCTAAAGAAGCAATCACCTTTAATCTTTTACAGCACGTAATGGCGCCAAAATTATACAAACAGTAACAAATCGACTGAGTGTTCTCTATTTAAATTTGAATAAAGGTATAAACTACTTAGCGTTCTTAATTACGTGACCAGCCAGTAATAAGGAATACTTTGTTTAAAAGTAGTGTAAAAAGTTTGCCTATTGATTTTTAGCCAATCATGTGTATCAATGAATACAGTGGTAATATGGAAATGTTTTACGATACCGAGAGAAATAAAAACAAATGCATACAATTAGTTTTGCATCTTAGTTGGAAAAAATCTTCCCCTTATATCAGCGTTCTTAATTATATGGCCACCACTGTATATAGCGATAGGTAGGTAGCTAGCTATTTATGTAGTATGAAAAATGCAAATAGAGCTAAAGCACAGAATAAATAATAGTTACTATGGCAAAAGTTCATTTAGTCGAATATAGAAGGCGCGCATGAGCTCCTCCCCTCTTTTGGCGGGAGATATATCTCTATTTCTATATATACAAATTTCTCTATGATAAAGTGCTACCCACTTTCATTTCAGTATATACACTATATACAGAGTACTCTGTGGTAAGCACTACCACAGAATAAATATTAGTACGTTACAACAACGTTGGTGCTAAGGGTGCTACCTACACCACAGAATAAATATTAGTTCAGGTTCAGAAGACTCACTTAGCGAAAAAATTTATATAAATAGCGACTCTTGCTGGGACGCAACAAAGTGCAATTCAGCTCGCATTAGCGCTCAATGCCTATCGCGATATTCACCTAAACATTTGCTCTCTCTTCTAACGCGTAACTCTGTCGCTGTCTGGCGCTGAGTGATGCGCATCGAAAGGGTTGTCGACATATCTAATAAAAAATTAAATAAACCTTCCGTTATATAGGTAGTTAAGTAGTCAACATTGTAGCACAGATTATGTATTAGTTACTTCGTAACGCGCAAGACAGCTAAAAGAGGCCGAACATAGGGTCGGAGCTTTATGTCTCAGTGCACAGTGCGGGCGCAGTGCAATGCCACATAGGGCGCAACCTAGATGGACGTGACCTATGAGGTAATGCACTGTTCATAGGCAGAGGTTACCGCTTAACATCAGGTGGGCCATCGGCTTGTTCCGTCATTCAAGTAGTATAACAAAAAAAAGATCGAAAGCAGGTAGGTATTTTTAACCCCCGACGGAAAAACGACGGGGTGTTATAAGTTTGAGGTGTCTCTGTGTGCGCGCGCGCGTGTTTGTGTGTGTGTGTGTGTGTGTGTGTGTGTATGTGTATTTGTGTGTGTCTGTCTGTGGCATCGTAGCTCCCGAACGGATGAATAGAATTATTATTTTTTTGTTTGAAAGGTGAATTTGTCGGGAGATATCAAAATCGGTTCAGAAGTTTCATTGCGTTGAAAGTTTTTATTAATTTTTACAAAATTTGTTACTTGTAGGTAAATTAAATAGTTACAAAGTTATATAGATATTATAACGATGAGATATTAAGTTGGTAGGTAAGTATAGTTTTTCTCTGCTTATGAAGTTAACAAGCTACGATTTAATTTAAAAACATCAGTAGGTTTACCAAAACCATCGATGACCAAAACATATTATTATTATGGACTGAACTCGCTCTAAATAACCTAACCTACATAAAGTACCTTGCGGGTACCTATTTTCATTTTGAAATAGGTACATATTAGGTACATATTATGTATCTACGAATTACGTAAGTACCACATGTTATTATCAATATTGTTATTATGTAGAAATAAAGACTTATTTATGTTTTTTTATTTTTATAACAACTAAGAATGACGGAACAAGCAGGTAGCCCACTTGATGATAAGCGGTAACCTAAGCCTATGAACAGTGCATTATCTATCACATAGGTCACGTCCACCTAGGACGCGCCTTATGTGGCATTGCACTGCACCCGCCACCCTGAGACATAAAGACGAAAAGTCTATGTGCCTGTAATTTCAGCGGCAACCACTTCCAACCGGAACACAGCAATGCGAGCACTACTGCTTTTCGGCAGAAATAGGTATGGTGGTAGTAGGTAGGTACTTCCCCGGTCGAACTCTTTCACAAAAAAGCTCTTCTACTGCTAATTTAGAGCGATTCAGAAGTAAAGTCTAATTAAGCACGTAAGTAGGTCAGTAAGTAGGTAGGTACCTAAATTCAAGTAATTACTTAAACCTATATTACAACCTAGATCTTTGAAATCTATTCTGTATGCACAAGAAATCACACCTATGAAAGGCATTACTTCGATATGTACCTACAGAAAATAACTAATGTACCTACATCAATCAAATAAATTAAATTTCGTCGTGCATCGGCAATGCAAAAAATTATAATTCTTTATTTGTTTTTTGACTATTGCATCCATATACAGCATAATATGTACGCGACGGCATATTTGCGCGGGAAACGTGTTGCGCGAGCGCTCAGGCGTGTAACAAAATAGGCACCAGGTAAATGATCAAGAGTATCTTGGCAAGAGTATCACTGTATCCAATCAATTAATGGGTTTGTCAAATCAAATAAAAGATAAGAATTCGTTTTGGCTTTGTATTTTACATTTTACTTACCATTGGTCATATTAAAATAGAAACACTGCTTGGTTCGTATTAACTGGTCAATATAATATACATAGGTAGGTACACACATCAAGTTACCTACACAGCTACACAAATAATATGAAATAACAACATACCAGTTTCACATGTTAAGGCCAGCGCTGTCGATACAAGACTGCCCATTGCTTTTTTTTTTTTTTTTTCGAATGGATTTTAATGCAGTTGACCGCCTGGGGTCATGACTGCGTTACCGGGCTTTTGGTGAGCGCGGATGGCGCTCAACCTGCAAAGTTAGGTTGGGGCAACTAGCACAAGGGCACCACTTAGGTACGGACCTCGGCTTGGGCTGTTGCCGGTTGGGGAGGAACGGGCAAAACGCCCCGGAACATGCTTGTACCGGTTTAGGCGTAGGGTACAGAAGGTACTTAGAAGGTTCGTCGACCTCGCCGGCGAGGTCGGTGCAAAGGTAGAGTGTTGTCTCTGTCTTGACTGGATGACGTCACTACCGCATTTGCGGTAGTGATAGGGTCATCAGGATCACCAAGAACATGTCTTGGTCTACGGAGGGACTGATCAGAGGGAGGCTCTGTGGGGTAGTCGGGGATGGAGGATATGAGAGGGTTGGTATGATTTATTGCCAGGTCATAATGCCGCCGGGAGGCGAGCTTCATGAAACTGGCAATCGACTCTAAATCTAGGTCGCGGTGGAGGTCTACATTGCGTACGTACCAAGGCGAACCTGTGGCCTTACGCAAGAAACGGTTTTGGACTACTTGGATCTTTCGGACATGTTGGGAATGAGCAAACACCACAGAGGCGTATGTCATGATAGGTCGTATGCAAGTTTTGTAAAGTGTCACCTTATTTCTAAGGGACATTTTACTCTTCTTGCATACGAGAGGAGTAAGACGACCGAGAATGAATTTAGCGTGATTGCTAACTTTTTTGATATGAGGGAGAAAGGTCAAGCGACTATCAAGGATCACTCCCAAGTAACGGGCTGACTTTACCCAGGGAATGGGTTTGTCAAAGAGATGGATCGCACGGGGTGTAGGGCGCCCCCGCGAAAAGTACACTGCTGCACTCTTCGTTGGGTTTACCTCAATGCGCCATTTGCGGAACCATGCACCTAGTGCAGTGAGAGCGGATTGCAGTCTTATACACACCCGATTCGGATTCCGATCCGATGTATATAGGGCTGTGTCATCCGCGAAAAGGGCGACTGCCCATTGCAACGAATAGCAGCTCTTTATAAAGCCCACAGTCGGACAAGTACGGGAATCAATGTTCCGTCTTTAATTATGTACAATTCTGGTAATCGATCATTGGAAAACTAATTACTATAGTGATATACGTTTCAAATAATTACTAGTGAATTTACGTATGATTTTAGAGATTAAGATTATTCAAGTTCAAGTTTAAACAATAGTCAAATCACGTCCTCTGCTTAATTGCAATGAAAACTATACGATCTAATATTGTAGGTATAAATTATAAATTAAATCATCAATTATTATCACAATATCTAAACCTGTCTTCAATTATTTATACCTACAAGTAAACGAGCAGACGCCCGACCACGTGTTACTTGTAAACAAACTGTTTTCAATTATAAAACATGATTGAAATGTACATAGGTACCAACATGTACATTTCAGAGATGATTCTTACAACTTCAAAATACATTTATTGGTAGATATAATTTAATGTAAGAGTATCTTACTTGACAGACATCCAACGTGGTGGTACTTTTAAATATGACATTTCACATTTAATCATGTTGAAATGCAATCACAATCTAATAGCCCTTGCACACGTACGCCAATTCGACAAACGGACGATCAATTGTCACCGTGTGCACGCGATTGTGCTTAGCAATTCGACAATACATTCGTTCAATTCAATAAAATCATTCAATCATCGATTGCCGCCAGCCATTTTCAAACAGGGATAATAGCTGTCATTAGCTGTGCACAAGAGGTTCCCCCACCACCAAAAATACAATGTTACCAACTCAAAAAGATGAGTTGGTTGGTCACAATTTCCCAAAGGTAATGTGAGACCGCTAGAAATCGATTATAATTTACCCACATTTTAGGCACACCACATAGCCCACCACCATTTAATTTTCTAGTTTGGAATTCGTTAATTTGTTATAACTTAGTACCCCATAGTAGTCTAAGAATGTGATTAGATGCGTGTCCAGTTCACCCCACAAAGTATATTTATAATGATCACCCTTAGAGCGTTAGTTTACGCATTATTATCGAAGGAAGGAAGCTGCCATAAAGTGCCATGGTAGGTACACTAAAACATAATTAATTATATGGAATCATGGAATGGAAGCCCCATCGCCATGCACCACCACAATGAACAGAACAGGCAGACAGGGTAGGAGACACTGGACTGATAGACCTCTCCTGAAGCAAAGCAAGGCTAGCTCATCACAATAATGCTTTCCAAATGTGGATAATACCAATTTTCATATAGGTACCTACGCCATATTTTACAATATTTTTTTCAGACAAATTACTAAAGCTTAATAGCCATGCCAAAAACGTTCGGAAATGATAAACGCATTGCGTTTGCGCTACAAGCCCGCGAAATCGTATTCAATCTCTTCCTGTACTTTTTATCCAAAAATCAATAATAAAAAAAACTACATACATACATACATAAACTCACGCCTGTTTCCCGGAGGGGTAGGCAGTTAAGGGTACTCTTGACCTGGCCTTTTTCCAGAACGTCTCCGATCTGGTCTGAAAAAAGTCTAGGCTGAATATATTAATAAAATACATAACTGGAATTTCTCGAACAACTGTTAACAAAATACTGAGAGGAGAAGAGTCTAAGAAAAAAGATATGAGTGACCCAAAACCAAAACATGATTTTGATTATACAATGATTCGTAGAATGGTATACAATTTTCATTTGGTTTAATTATTACTTTCTTGTTTTTGTTTGTTTTTGTATATTTTTTGTTTTCATTTGTTTTACCTACTATTTTATAGAAGTTCCAATAATTAAGGCCTTAAAGTCAAAATAACTAGGAGAAATAAATATATTTTATTTAATTAATTTAAACATGCGTTATGGTAGCTCTATATAGATATTCAAAGTTTGCTTGTTATCATTTTGACATAAACTAATAAAGTCCATAAAATTTTGTATTAAGTTGCCTTAGGACGTCATTAAATAAAAACTATTATTGATAGATCAGCGTTCGGGATTTTCCATAGACGTAGAATTTTTGCTACTAGATCTATGGGATTTTAAAATTGGTGGAAATATTCCGTTTTACTAAAACATGACTTGACTATTACTTTGACGACTTGGAAGGAGTGTAAAGTTGCAAATACATACATACATACATACATAGACACACGCCTTTTCCCCCGAAAGGGTAGGCAGAGCATCAAATGGGCCTCTTTTCACTGTGGGTTGCACCGTCGTGGGAAAAAGACATGACAAGTGGTGAGCTCATCGTCGCCATTGCTTCCCACGACTGACTCTTCTAACGCGTCTTCCAGTAAGCCAGGATAAATTTTATACCAACGAATCTTACTAACAAGTCCGGGTAATCCCTTAGTCGGCTTTTACGACATCCACGGGAGGAGATGGAGGGGTCTATTCTTGGGCCATACACACCATGATAGTTAAAATACAATAAATATAATTGAAAATGGCAAATGCTCAAGCCGTGCGACTTCAACTTAAAGAAAGAAAAAGACAGCGAGCTAATATGATGATGGAGACGGAAGGTGGATAACTGAACTCCTCAGTAGATAATAGTAGACTGGCCGTGTTTAGGCTCATTTTGATCAGCACATGGTTCCGATCACTAATTTTACAACTAGCTGGTCTGATGATGGAGACGGAAGGTGGCGAACGGAACTTCTTGATGGATAATAGTAGACTGGCCGTGTTTAGGCTCATTTTGATCAGCACATGGTTCCGATCACTAATTTTACAACTAGCTGGTCTGATGATGGAGACGGAAGGTGGCGAACGGAACTTCTTGATGGATAATAGTAGACTGGCCGTGTTTAGGCTCATTTTGATCAGCAAATGGTTCCGATCACTAATTTTACAACTAGTGGGTCTGATGATGGACACGGAAGGTGGACAACGGAACTCCTCAGTGGATAATAGTAGACTGGCCGTGTTTAGGCTCACTTTCATCAACACATGGTTCCGATCACTTAAAATCTTATATTAGGGATAAATTCCTAGCTTTGAAGTTGTTTTTTTTTGGAAAGCATTATTGTGATGAGCTAGCCTTGCTTTGCTTCAGGAGAGGTCTATCAGTCCAGTGTCTCCTACCCTGCCTGCCTGTTCTGTTCATTGTGGTGGTGCATGGCGATTGGGCTTCCATTCCATGATTCCATATAATTAATTATGTTTTAGTGTACCTACCATGGCACTTTATGGCAGCTTCCTTCCTTCGATAATAATGCGTAAACTAACGCTCTAAGGGTGATCATTATAAATATACTTTGTGGGGTGAACTGGACACGCATCTAATCACATTCTTAGACTACTATGGGGTACTAAGTTATAACAAATTAACAAATTACAAACTAGAAAATTAAATGGAGGTGGGCTATGTGGTGTGCCTAAAAAGTGGGTAAATTATAATCGATTTCTAGCGGTCTCACATTACCTTTGGGAAATTGTGACCAACCAACTCATCTTTTTGAGTTGGTTGGAACAATCAATGAAACACCGAGGTCGGGAACTGACTGGTTTATCACCGATATAATGCCTACCCACATTATACAATGATAGTCAACCCTACACTTTTCCCCTTTCAAATACCTAACTAATACATCATATACTAAATACCTTAATGTATCCACAACCCTTAAAATTACTAACTCCAAGCTTATATTATAAACACTACCTACTACATGATCCGAGTTATTTAATAAACTAAACTATGTATATACCTACTCGTATATGTAATCATAGGTAGGTACACTAGCATCTACATAGATACCTACACATTTTTAGCTCTGTTGTAAGCTCGCACAGTGCGGGCTGATGCATCCTGCGGCGGAGGCGTCGGAGAGTGCGCCGCGCACGGCACCGGCGCCGTCGGGGCAAGAGCCGACACCTGGCGCCCCGGACTACTTAGTACCGACTCCTCCCCCGCTGCATCTTCAAATGTGTCGTCGGCATCGCTAACCCGTCTCTTTGAGCTAACATTCATATAAGGGCGTGGAAGGGAATACCTACTTGAACATTTACGACGCGGATTCAAAGGTATTACTTGATCCTGATGCCTACGCCATTGCACGCCATCACCCACCTTGACTTTATATGATACTGGTCCCGTTTTCTCTATCACATTACCATCAACCCATTCCTGCCCTTTATCAGAGTAACCGCGAACGAGCACAGAATCACCGACCCCTATGTCTCGGTTCTGCCCTCCCTTGTTCGTGACCTGGCGTTGCTGAGCCGTGCTCATGACGGCCGCCACGTGCGGTCGTAGCGCGTTCAGCCGACCGCGCAGGCGGCGGCCTAGAAGTGCCACGGCTGGCGCGTAATCCGTAATCCTACAGTAATCCTTAAAATCTATTGACAAAAACGTTGGGCCGTTATCGGTGACAAGCTGTGACGGCAGACCGAACCTAGAAAATATCGATCTCAACATAGTAATGGTGGATTCAGCATCCGTTCGGTTCATTGCCATAACTTCGGTCCATTTTGAAATGGCATCGATTAATATTATATTCTTACCCCCCCACTCTGCAAAATCTGCGTTAATACGCTGCCAGGGCTTTAGGAAAATCTCCCACGGCGGGACTGCGTCCCGCGCGGCGCGACACGCTTCACTCGACGGATATAAATTCTCAATATCTTGCTCGACGCTGGGCCAGTAGACATAACTACGCGATAACTTTTTCATTTTGTTTACCCCTGAGTGCCCTTCGTGAATATCCTGATAATATATTTTACAAAGTAACTTATCAACACCGGTTTCCTCCCCGATTTCCTTAAAACTGACCGGCATAATTTTGCGCACCAAGTCAACATAGTTAACCGGTTCTGTGAGCGGTCGCTCGCACCGCAGTGGTAGACGAGACATTGCATCGGCCGTGCCGTTATCAATCGACATAACGAATGTGGGGGACCACCTAACCCAACTTACCCCCTTTTTTAAAAGATTGGTTATAAATTCCCCATAGTAATTTGGCAGGCCCAAAAGACTTTTTAAATGAGTGACGTCACTCGGTCGTGGTGCATCGCAAATAGCCTCCGGTTTCTTAGGATCGGGGCGGAGATCCGTGTTATCTATAATACATTCGATATATTTGCCATAGTTTTGTAAAAATCTACATTTTTCAAGCTTTACTATGAAACCTATTTTACATAATCTTCTTAGCACGGCCCGCAAATTATTTAAATTATCTTGCCTCGTGGGACCCATAACACACACATCGTCAAGAAATACCACGTTATTGGGAATACCACAAAGGGTTTCCTCTATGATATTTTGGAACTTCTCCGTTATACAAGATAAACCACATGGGGTGCGGCGATAGACGAAGATACCTACGTGTGTAGATATCGTTCTATACTGTTGTGAATCCTCTGTTAACATAAATTGTTGATAACTATGTTGTACATCTATTTTGGAATGCACTTCACCCCCATTGAGGGTCGCAAACCTCTCTTCGATCCAGGGCAGAAGATACGGATCGTGTTTGAGTTTAGATATAACAGTAATCTCGTAATCTCTACAGATTCGTGTATCGCCACACTCTTTTATTAATGGAACGATTGGCGTCCCATAGTCTGAGGACTCAACGCGATTGATGGTGCCCTCACCTTCCAGCTCATGCTCGACGCGCGAGCTCAATGCTAGTGGCACCACCCGCGCTCGTACATATACAGGCTTCTCATCAGTAACATGAAACATAACAGTTTTCTTACAAGTTCCTAACTTTTCCGAGAACCCTTCCGGAAATTCTGTTGTAAGTCGGTTCACGAATGGATCGCTCACATGATCGCTTATCGCATATGTGTCAATCGTGATACTTTTTATTCTTAGAGCGCGCACCCACTCTCTCCCTAGTAAAGGACGTCCCCCGTTTCGAACCACGTGAAGTTGGCAACCCGGCACTGACACATTCCCAAGAACCAAATCGACATCAATTAAACCAAGCGACTCCATTTTTGAACCGACGTAACTTCTTAAATGTAAATAATTAGGTTGGATCACTTTCTTCGAAAAATTACGTCGATAAAAGTTCTCACTAATGGTGGAAATCCTACTGCCCGTATCGACTTCGAACTCGACAGACTCTCGATCTACTAGCACCATAATAACGTAAGGTCGATCACCTGTACCGTCCACCTGGATGTTGAAGAAGTCCTCGCCTTCATCGTCACTTACGTAATTCTGTCGGGCGCCGCCGTCCCGCCGCGTTTTACACATCACCTTTAAGTGGCCACGCACACCACACTCATCACAATTATATTGTGCGAACCGGCACTTGTCCGGCCGATGCGACTTGCCGCACCGCCAACAACTAGCGGTCGAGTCGGCAGCGTTGCGGAGCCCTGCGGCCGCCTCGCCGCCTCGCTGCCCCGGCCGCGCGGCTGCTCCGCGCCTTACGTTCGCCTGGTGCAGGCCTTCGCCCGCCGCCGCACTGCCGTCGCCCGTAGCCGCCGCGCTCGAGGCCGCGGCCGCCGTGGCACCGCTCACCTCCGCGTGGCGCTCGGCGGCCTCCAGCGCCAGAGCCAGTTCCACCGCCTCCTTGTACTTAATGTTTCTCTCAGCAAAGATTCGCGACCGCATCGTTTCGTTCGCTAGCCCCGACACGAACTGATCGCGAAGGTTCTCCTCTAATTTTGCTCCAAAATTGCACGTAGTTGCGAGGTGTTTGAGATTTTGTAAATAATCCGTGAGAGACTCGCCGACATTTTGCCTACGTAAACGAAACACGTGACGCTCGGCGATCTCTGATCGTTGCGGCTCCAAGTGGTCGGTTACGAGTTTCACTAACTCATCTAATGTTTTTGTTTCTGGATGCGCCGGGGAACACAAATCACACATAAGAGAATACGTGGCTTCTCCAACCACAGTTATCAACAACGACACGCGCAGTGTCTCCTTGACTTCGTTTAGCACGATGTACTGTTTTACACGGCGAATATACGCGGGCCATTGCTTAGAACTCATGTCAAATGGTTCCAATTTGCCAATCGGCATTTTATTAATCACTTTTAAACACTTTTTATGCCTTTAACACGATTTATACGCGTAAATTCGAATCGTCGCCAGTGGAACAATCAATGAAACACCGAGGTCGGGAACTGACTGGTTTATTACCGATATAATGCCTACCCACATTATACAATAATAGTCAACCCTACATTGGTAACATTGTATTTTTGGTGGTGGGGGAACCTCTTGTGCACAGCTAATGACAGCTATTATCCCTGTTTGAAAATGGCTGGCGGCAATCGATGATTGAATGATTTTATTGAATTGAACGAATGTATTGTCGAATTGCTAAGCACAATCGCGTGCACACGGTGACAATTGATCGTCCGTTTGTCGAATTGGCGTACGTGTGCAAGGGCTATGAGTGTAATAGGGTCACATGATGGTGTATTGTATTCATCATAGACGTAGAATTTTTTCGCTATGCTAAATAAATCTATGGTATTCATGGACTTTTGTATACTAAGTTCATGATTGTATTATACACATGGACGTAGTATACAAAAGGACTGAGCGCTCGCAGCTGAAAAAAAAGCCGAGCAAGATATGTACTATAGAGACAGTGTGTCTCTTTCTAATACGGTGACCATAAAAAAAATCATGTCCAGGAAACTTTTTTCCAGAGATACTTATGTAGGTAGGTAGGTACATGGAGTGGAACAAACATTATTTATTATTATTTTTTAATCACGGATCGATAACACTTTTTGGTATTTTCGTAAAACAAAATGTTTACCTCCCAACCTCCCATAGATGACTCGGGCTGGGCTTCCGTTTGTAGGAAACACGATAAAAAATATTTGTTAATTTCATAAAAAGGTTATCGAACCTTGTTACTGATTACTTGGCGAGTGTTCAGTATGAATTTGGCTCCATAAATTAACGTCAACTAGTTTTTTATTATTTTAGTAATACCTATTTATAGGTGTTTATACTGTTGATTGTTGGTACTTGGTGGAACCTATCGAATACCTACATTATGAACAAAAAATTAATTGTACTTATCACTTGTACTAATTCACAGATTTATGTTTATTCCTTTGATACATACAATTGATCCATAAAAGCGAAACCAGTCAGGAAGTTATCTAATAATAAATCTGTACATTTAGTAGATTTTGTGTTTATAACCTATTAAAAGGTAAAACTAAAGTAGTGACTAATCATTGGTGCTCGCGGTGAATAATATTTTGATCTATATGACACTACGCCCCGTTAAATAGCGCTTTCTCTGTGGAATGGCTATTTATCGGTGCCCTTGCAACGTAGGTACTCTCAAAATGATTTTAAATTAAAGCAAAATAATAAAACAGACAGACAACAGACTTTTGTTACAATTTTATGATACAAAAAGTAGGTAACCATTTTAACATATTCAAGTCCGGTGAAAATAATAAAATTAAAACGCATAATGGTGCGTTGCCAGCACGGAATGGATATATTTGCTTTTGAGGTAATAAATTGTAGAGAACAGAAATTACATTATTTCAGATGAATATGCAAATAATCCGGAATAAATAATCAAACATGGCTAAATAAAATAGTTTTATGTAATTTCTGGCGCAAGCTAATCTTACAGCCTAAATTCTTCATCAATGGTCATGGTCACCCTTGCTATCATAAAGCTATCATTTCAAGTGTTGGAAAGGGACAAACTGCATCTATTCTAACTATCTCTCTTGGCTCGTTTTTCGTCTACTAATGACGGTAATCTAAATTGACTCCTAACCTGATCGAATAACTAATCTTGTTTCGGTACCTATATTAATTTTTTAGAGCGCTCAGTCCTTTTGTATACTAAGTCATATACTAGTACATACAATTTTCTCTATGACACCCACAGCAAAGAATATAACTATATAAATGTTCTGTGGCAATGTCTAAAGTAAACGTAGTAATTTTTTTATTTTTTTATTTATAAAAGTACTGACATGGAAAATTAATAAAATATTATATTCATTAGATTCAGTTGATTGAAGTTGTTGTTGATGAGTTGATTCTTGACTTGTTGAGTGAGATAGACGGGGAACTCTGGGGGACTCCCTATGGTACACATGTGTTAGTATCTCTTCCAAAGAATATATAGGTACGTAGGTACTAAGTAGCGTGATAGGATCTTTTTCGTTGTTTTTGTTTTAGTTCTTCTTCCTATGACTTTTTTAAAAGCAAACAGATGGTGAGGCACTTACTACCCCCCTCATTTTTCAACTTTTCATCATCATCATCATCATCTTATGATGACGACCTCTGTGGCGCGGCGGGCGAAGGTTGGCCTGCGACGCTGGAGGTTGCGGGTTCGATTCCCGCCTCGGAACAAATATTTGTGCGATCGCAGATATTTGTTAGGGGTGTTGTAGGAATTAACCGCTAGCTAATCCTGGGTAGTTGATATAAAAGCCAAGTTTGTTGGTAAAAGGTTGTAATCCCTTATACGTAAACTATGACTAGTAATGATGATGAATGAGTGTTATGCGCCTGGCGGCTGTAGTTACACTGGCTGAATGCGTTGCTGCACTGACCTAGTGGACACAAGTACACGAGTGACCCACTTTGGTAAGATTGCTGATGGCTGCTATTATATTATATTCTAGGTGATCGATGTATATCGAACAGGTGTTCTGGGTATTTTTCTAAGTATAATAAAAAATATCTATCTATATACCTACTGTATTAAGTATATTATCAGTTATCTAGTACTCATAACACAAGCTCTGCTTAGCTTGGGGCTAGATAATGTTGTGTGAAATGTCCAATATTATTTATTTATTTATCTTATGGACGAGGCCTTCCCCATAGAATGCAATGGGGGATTTGCCATGATCCCCACTCTTGGCAGGTGCATTGATGTTGAGTACTCAGATGGATGCTGCTGCAAACCCCCTGGTAGGTATACTCCCTTAGTTGGCTTTTACAACATCCATTGGAGAAGAAGGAGTATATTCTTAGGCCGGAGACACCACTGCACTTGTCTGCTTTTATATTCTCTGAACAACACACTAATTGAGGGAATGGCCAACACAGGCACTCAATAGACAGGAGTGGAGGAAGGGGGAGGCCTTTGCCATGCAGTGGCAAAATATATCAAAACATAATGAGTTTTTTGTGAAAAATTTATTTATAATGTAAACTTTTGTGAAATTAGTGATCAGAACCGGGTGCTGATCAAAATGAGCCTAAACACGGCCAGTCTACTATTATCCATTGAGGAGTCCCGTTGTTCACCTTCAGTTTCTATCATCAGATCAGCTAGCTGTCACCGTAATATTGTGATAACATAATATTGTTTTTATCGGAACTTGACAGGTATGCAAAAGTAAATCTCAATCGGTTGATAATAACTGCTTAATGCAGTTGCAAGATTTGACAAGAACATTCAAACAATGTAAGTTAAATAAATGTTTCTCGTTTCGTTTCGTTTCGTATGAGGTAGTGCTGGCCTCTGGTGTCGGAGTTTTTCAAGCCGCCCGAGGGCCCAAGACATGGCTTATCGACTGCTATTAATCAATAACAACCGGGACCGACAGCTTAACGTGCCCTCCGAAGCACGGAGCGATGGAAATTATAAATAATTTGATATTTATAAATGTTTCTAAAAATATGATGCTGCTATTCTAATATTTCAGGTGATGAAAAATGAACAAACTATACGTCTATGGAATACAGGTCCTATTTATTGGTGGCATTGCAGTTGGTAAGTTGTTATTCCTTTTATGTCCCAATTCTCTCTTGTGTGTAGGGCTTCGACAATATACCAGTCTAGATTGATAGAGGGCCTCAAAACACGTCAGAAAATAAAGTCCTGAATGGGATGGGCTTGTGTCAGTAACCCTAACCAACTATTATTTATTCTGAGCCCTAACACACATGTTGTTAGTAGTAGATCTTAGAGTTCTTCCGAGAAGTACTACCACCATACCTATTTCTGTTGCATGGCAGTAGTGCTCGCATTGCTGTGTTCCAGTGTAAAGCGTATGATGCCTGTGAAATTAAAGTCAGCTCTCTGGTTTCTATACTAAACCGTATCAGCCTTCCTTATTACAAAAAACTAAATTAGTCCTGGTTTAAACCTTTGTGGTATCGAGTGTAATATAGGCCTGTGGTCCATACCTATACTATATTATGCTTTAGGACTATACCTATTGTTTTGTCTTGCGGCACGTATGTGTAAATTGTAAGTGCAGTAATTACAGGTCTAGTGCTTAACTGAGCCTGTCCCTGAGGTATGGGAGGGGTGTTTTCAGAGTGAATGATAGATGTGACAGACGAAAACACCCCTCCCGTACCACTCCCATACCTAAAGCGCGTGATCGACGGGCGAGTAAGACCGCGGTTTTATGGCTCGTCGGTAAAGCTCGCCGGTGTATCATTGCAAAACCACGGTTTTAAATACCGCCGAGCCTGGCTCGCGGCTCGTCGTCGTGCTATATTTTTTACTCGGCTCGCCATGCAAAACCGCGTGTCGATCACGGCCGGCGAGCCGAGCCGTCACTTTTCGGCGACAGCGCTAGAGGACGGATGTGCGCCAGAAGAGCTGTGTACCTACCTACTACAAACTTCGTAACGTGCGTGCTCAGTCCGTGTCACAATAATGGATCTACGTACTTGCAGCCACGATTTTATAATACAATTTATAAATGCCTTTCGAGACTGTCCCTGTTTATGGCAAACTAAATCAAGCGAGTATAAAAACAAAGCAAATAGGCTTGCAGCATATAATAAACTCGTGGATATTGCAAAAAAATATGAACCAAACTCGGATATAACCGATATTAAGAAAAAAAATCAGTCACTACGAGCTTCCCACAGGAAAGAACGAAACAAGGTTAAAGCAAGCATGAGAACCGGCTCCGGAGTTGAAGATTTGTATCAGCCAAAGTTGTGGTATTATAAGGAGCTAGAATTTCTCAACGATCCGATCGAAAGTAAGTATATAGGTAATATAGGTGCGTACCTACCAATTTTAAATAGAAAAAAAAAAATGGTTATTGACAAGTAGGTAACAATTGTGGTATGTAAGTATGTAGTTCTTTATTAACACATAAATTGATTTTTAGGGTGTAACGGTTAAGTGTAGTCATATTTTAAGGGCTTATTCTACTCATAAATACGAACCATTTTTACTATGGGAACAACTTCGAAATCGCAAAAAAAAACTGCTGTTTCATACATTGCATCGGGAGGTTATTGAACTTTTCTATGCAACAGCTCATTTTTTTTCGCGATTTCGAAGTTGCCCCCATAGTAAAAGTTGTTCGTATTGATGGGTAGAACAAGCCCTTAAAATATGACTACATCTAACCGTTACACCCTGGATATATAAACAAATAACATCAACTAATGAAACAAATGTGTAATACAGACAATTATTTTACAGCTACAGCATCAATGTCAACTCTTCGAAGTGACGACGATGAGACTCGTAGTTAAGTATCAACTCAAGATTCTCTGAACGATGTGAGTACCTATTATAATTACGAATTTATCATTCTTTCTTGCCATGGTACAACCCCAGAAGTATTGAAGTACCTATTTCACAAAATCATCCCTAACTTTTTTTGCATTATTGCTTGAATTTCCAGTACGGGTCACCTGTATGGGCTCTAAAATACCACCCGGGCTTAGACCTTCTTGAATGGTACCAGTAATATGATTTTCTGTGTCACTGTCACCTGGAGTGATATAATCCCTTCTGGATTTGCATAAATAATTATGCAGAGTGCAACAAGCCAATACCACAAAAATAATATCTTCGACTGATTGGAAGTTGATAGCACTGTGAAATATTTGAAATCTTGCGGCTAAAATACCGAACGCATTTTCTACTATCCTCCGAGCTCTGCACACTCGATAGTTATCAATTCTCGTTTTGGATATGGCTTCAAGAAATCTGGTCTTAAGGCGAAAGCTTCATCACCAATGTACACAAATGGTAAAGGATCTGAGTCCTGTGTTGGTTTTTCCGGTGGTGGTATATTTAAAGCACCTTCATTCAAACGCTTATAAAATTCTGTCTTTTTTAAAACTCCTCCATCAGAAACGCGGCCGTTAATGCCGACATCAACATATATAAATTGGTAATCTGCGTCGACAATTGCCATGAGAACAATACTATGAAAGCCTTTATAATTAAAGAAATGGGATCCAGCGCCAGGAGGTGGAACTATTTTGACGTGTTTACCATCTACTGATCCAAGGCAGGGTCAATTCGCTAGTTAGCCGGCCGCCTTTAGTTTTCGGCCATTTGGCGAAGTCTCTATAGTAAAATGGAGATAATAGCGATTCCTAGCAATTTTTTTGTGCGAAAGTATGATCAATTCATCTAGAAATAGTTAAATGACATCTGGTTTTTTTTTCGGCTAAATAACCTTCACTAGTAATTTTTAGTGAATTTATCAGTTTGACGCCAGCATCGAAGCTGTCACCGCATGCGTAATTGTACGAAAAAATTAGTGACACGCGTTTCACTCCAAGGTATTTTTTTAATGTTTTTGTAAGTAAATGATGTTGATGTGCATTTAATTGACTGTAGAAATGACTTATTAACATATTACCACTATGTTTATTGCAATATTTGATTTAAAACTACGATAATTAAGGTGGCCGGAAAGTAGCATCGAAAATTTCCAAAATGTTTAGTTCTCGGCCTAGTGGCCGAAAACTAGCATAACACAGCCTATAATACAATTGGTCTCTTTCTTTTATTTGGCTACGCATATATCGAAATTCTCTTCTGTTTCCGATTATGAGCCATGTGATGGATTAGCTTATTAGTTTTCGGCCACCAAAGTACATCAGTATGAATAAATAGCGATGAATCAAAGTTGGCCATTTTATTGATGGCCGGAAACTAAAACAGAAATAAAATTGTAACTCAGTTTTCGGCCTACCTGAATTTGTATGGAAAAGTTGTGGCCGGAAACTGAATAGCGTCATTCAGTTTTCGGCCATAATTTTAAGCCAAATAGGCATAAATTATAATAAGTGTTCTAGATGGATTTTCTAAGTATTATTTCTATATTAATAGTTTTTTTCTTCAGGTTTCAACTAATAATATTAAATGATCAAATATAGTTTTTAACAAAGTCAGTACCTATATAAATACATAGATCTATCGCAAAGACAAATTTTTGTGCACTGTTCCGGGATACAATAAAACACTTATACCGCAAAACATTAATCAAATTAAATTCATAATATGCAGTGGATTATACTAAATGTCTCCAAAACACACTGGAGAATTTAAACTGAGAAAAACCCGAAATAACGGACGTAGATTTCGTTTCACAAAAGAAAGTTTTTTAACATTTAAAACCAACTCTGGCTATAAAAAACATAAACATGTCTGTGATTCTAAAGAAGATGAAAAAAAACTCGAGAAAAGTACTTCTGAAATCCAAAATGACGATTTTCTGTAAGAAACATGTTCGAAAGACAGGAAGAACTCCAAAATTAATTTGTTGACATCTCTATTAGTTGAGGATGAAAAAAACAACCAGAAATTGAGAAGAATCGGAGCGGAAATGAAATAAATTGAGCGGAATATCCCAAAAACTTAAAACTTTGACACTATGCATTAGCATTACACAAAGTCAAACAAATCAAGACTAGCCGATTAAGTTTGCTGATATTCTACCACCAAATCTATCCATAATAGAAGAACCTTTCAAATTTCATGAAATCCCGACTTATAAAGACAACATAATATCACCATCAAATTCAAACAAAGATTTACTAGTAGCCGCATTCCTGCATACACAGTGATGCTATAGTAACTCGGAGCAATACGCTGACTCTGACAAAAACTATAACACGCCTTATAACAAGCAAAATGCCAGAATCAATTATGGTATATGGAGAGGCTTTTAATAAATACCTTTTTATACCGAATTCCCGAAGGAAAACTATTAATTTAAGTACACCAGTAGCAATTTCGTCTTGAGACATGCCAAAAAGTCTTTAAAGATAAAAAAATAAAATGTAAAGGATAGAAGTGCGTAAACAAAGACAAGGAAGTCAAAATTGAAGAGATTGGAAAGAGATCATATAAGCAATTGAAGAAAGCAGAAGTTTCAAGACGAAAGGTGACAAAAGTCAAAAAGCAAGAAAGGAAACGAAAGAATAAAAGTGGATTGCGCCCGGTGTGATGATATTTTAATAAGCCACACAGAAGAAAATGCAGAAAGGAATACAAGATGTGATTTCTGCGCTAAATAGTATCATTTAAATTTACAAATTTTTTAGGACTCAAACAACAAACCCTACAAGATAAGCCTTTCTAATGCAATGCATGCAATATTGATTCCTAATTAATGAATGCACATTCATTTTTCTTAGTTTTTTGTGATTTATATTCCACGATGGTGCAACCCATTGTGAAAAGAGGCCCATTGAGGCTCTGCCTACCCCTTCGGGGAAAAAGGCATGTGACTATGCATGCATGCATATTTTCAATTGGGGTGGTTAAAAAGATTGAATGTAGGTACCTAATTGTTAAAGCTTCATGTTAATGTTAAATAAATAAACAAATAAATAATGGCCATCTTTACAAAATATATATAATAGTGATAACGTCAAATTATTAATGTGATTGTTATGTTTAAAATGGATAGAACTATTCGAAATTAGTGATTGCTACTTATAATTACTATGATTTCATATATAAGATGTAAGAAAAAAAATAAGATGATATTTTGATGATAACCATAAACGTAAAAGACTGTTAAGTAATCAATGTGATTGATAAATTTATGAATTGAAATGTCATTAGTTATTTGAATTAAAGGCTGTTATTACTATATAATTCATTAAATTGCATACACTGATCGAGAAAATATATTACATGATAATTATTGTTAAAACCATAGTTGATGATGCAAGACTTGTGATTGTTAACAATTAAAAAAACTGTAATTACTATTTCAACAGTAAAGAAAAAAAGAATTAAAAAGAAAAATGTATATGTAATAAAAGGATTTAAATTTAAAGACTTAAAAATTATATGACAGAGAAGTGATATAAGTACCTAAACTTCTGCCTAACAGGACATTTCAAATTAAAATATAAAAAAACAAAGTCAAACTTTGATTTTGTTTATTTTTATAGTTTTTCTGGTGAGGCCTAAAAACATTTTTACTAAAAAACAAGTTTTTAATTTAACTATAATAGCTTCGTCTTACTTTTTTATCCATTATAAGTAACTAAATACCATGTGGCCGAAAACTAGCGTTTTGGTCATTTTTGGGATTAAAATTTATTATAAAAAAAACTAAGATCACTTCGCGTCAAACAGTTTTGAAATCAGAAACTACAATATTTTATCTATCAAAATACATTATCAGTACAGATTACCAACAGTAACATTATTTTTTTTCTGACCGTTTAAAGTTGCCAAATCCACTAAGAGGCCGTAAACTAGCGAACCGACCCCAATTGGGGAACTGCCACTTGTTTTGAAATTGTTTAGCTATCATTTTCATTTCTTCTATATTACCAGGAAACTGAAACAAGACAAGAGGTACTTTAATTATTTGTTTTATTGCAGATAATCAGTCCACCGCCATCGCTTAATTCATTGCCTGGACAGTCATCTCAAACTCCATCTCCAGCTACAACGCCTGAACCTCCATCATTTACAAGGAAACGAAAAGACGACAATGTAAATCATATGTTTAGTTTGATTAGTCAACGGCTCAGTCAGAAAGATGATGAGTTTGATATTTTTGGGAAAAACGTTGCTATAAAATTAAGGACAATGACGAAAGAACAGAAAATGTTATCAGAGAAACTAATCAACGATGTAATTTTTTATGGGCAAATGCAACGGCTCTCTGTAAATTCAGAAGTTAACGTGGGACATGGAAATGTAAATTATTTGACTGCAACTGCTCCAGTACCTAAATACTAGGTCTTCCATCTGTACGTCCAGTGCGACAATTCTACCACAATATCAAGTTCTGACACCCACAGATGATCAACTACTATTACGTGCTCCAGCTTCAGTAAATACCTCATCATCTAATTTTACGTCCACAATCTCAACTCTACCACAGTTTCAAGTTCAGACAGCTACAGATAATCAACAATTTGACTTAGGAAACTCAAACGAGCTGTCATATTTTGTTTCAAATTTTTTACCATAAGTTTTTGTTTTTTCAAATATTGTTGTATTGTTCTGAAGTAGCTACTGTCAAAAATTTCAAGTTCAAATAAATATTTTACTTACCTTCATGTATTCGTTTTTCAATACACCGTAAATAGCTCTGCATGTCTCTGGAATAATTCTTCCCAAAGTTTGCCTAGATATTAAAGTAGGATACTGCAAACTGGTTTGATTTTTCCCTTCTGCCAGGTATCTGATTGTAGCAGTCAGACGTTCATGTGGAGAAATAGCTTCTCGCATTACAGTGGTAGCGATTTGAGATTACCACTTTCTAAAGCTAAAGTTAATTTTAAAGATGCTAATTTAGTTTAGGTTTAGTTATTCGGCATTTGAGTTTCACCTCCTTACTAAAATAAACAACGTTAGTTAGCCACCCAAGTTGAATAAACCATAGACAACTTAGTGATTCTAGGTTTTTGCCAGATAAAGCTGTGCGCAAACAGAGTGTGGCCATTACATAAATTTCGGAAAATACCGGTTATTTTGCAGTCCATTTAAAGTGCGGGAAAGTGGATGTATTGATAAAAACATTGTTTTGTTTTGTTTTTACAAAGATAATTATGCCCGCAGGTGTATTTTTCATAGCATTTATCACTTGATGAGGAAATAATGGGCCATATTATATTTTACTTCTGGCAACATCGTCAGTGAACCAAACCCTTGTCAATCTTGCCATCCAATTTTCTTTGCCGCCAAGATACAAATCTTCTGCGTTTGTTGTTACAAATCTTCTGTGTTTGTTGGATAATTAGGGATAAAATGGATAACTCGCGTAAAAGAGTAAATAAAAAACAGCAACACCTGATGGTGGAATCCCTGCACGCTAACACGGAGGTGGCAAGAGGTTGGTACATTCAATTGCGTTGAATCATCATGAATTGTATCATTACTCAAATCTTTGTAGTTAAGTTATAATTGTACATGTTCAAATTTTATTTTTTCAGGAAACTCTGCTAATGCAGATTTCTCTGAGCTGTGGTCGAGGCTGGCCACCCAGCTCAATTGCCTTGGGTGCAGGAGAACTGCAGTAGAGTGGCAGAAAGTGAGTTTAACAATACCTACAAATAGATACAAGATCGAAATAATATGGCTGCTAATATGTATTATTTATATGTTAGGTGTGGTCCGGATGGGTGGTAAAGGTGAAAACGAAGGCGAGGAAGGTCCGGGACTCAATAAATGCCACAGGTGGTGGTCCTCCAAATGACCCATTGACCCCAACAGAAGAAAAAGTAATTGAAATCCTGGGGTCAGCCGCCATCTATGGAGTCACGAACCGTGAATATCCCCGACTGGTCAGTATTTATTTTTTCATATTATGATGTTAGTTAGAGCGTACAGGGTGCGTGCCTTAGTGAGGCTCGTTTAAAGAGAAAATGTATGGCCCAGTACCAGTATCGTTGTAATGTGTATATGTATGTAAGGCAAGCGTTGCAATCATGTTTCAGGACCCGCCTTCACCTATATCACCACCAGATGTAGCACCAGATGTACCACCACCGCTGAGCCCCCCCACACATAACGCTGGACCCACACGCAGACGCCGGCATTACAGGCGGCCTAATGCGGCTGAGCCCCTGGGTAGGATATTGCAAAGCAACAGTTCTCTGCACAGGGAATCAATGCTTAAGGCGGCCGAATGCCTGGCGTCTGCAATAAGGGAGTCTGCGGCGATGATGTGTGAGGTCGTGAGGGAGTCCACAGAGAAAATTATTGCCGCACTTCCTGAGCCTCAGTAGGTGGTAGTGTTCGCAGCGGCGGGACCCCAGCAGCAAACTGACGGCGGTGAGGCTGGCCTCCACCACAGTCTATGAAAAATATGTTAAGGAATTTTTAAGTTTTTATAAAATAAATGTATATAATCGCGTAGAAGTTTTTAATATTTATAATATTAATATTCGTTATTCCAGCTATGTAAAACCCACTACAAAGGCCTAATGGTAGGTAATATAGTAAGGCTAGACTAGTCTAGACTAGTCTTAAAAAATTGTTGCGAAGCTCTAATACCAAATCTTTAAAATGCATTGTACATATAATGTAATGCAAAGGTGTGGTTCTAGTGCTAGTAAGAAGCTTGATTTTTCTACAGTACTGGGGTAGTGTAATTGTACCTTCTAGAGGGGCTCAATAAAAATCAAATTACATATTAAAATGTGTGTTTATTAAATTATTTTGAATACTTCGGGCTTCTTGAAGATCAGACGATGTATGTAATGTATGTACCTATCACACATAAAATAACCTTTCTGATGCATGAACCACTGCAACAACGAATTCATCGTCCATATTTCAGATATATCATATCCATATATCGTCCATATATCAGTTTAAAATGTAGAGATTACTTGCTCTGTAAGTTTATGATGCGAATTAATATAATTCGTTCATTTAGGATATAGAGAATTCAAATATTTGTCTGGCGCCAAATTTAGCAGGGACCTCTGCAGGTGGCTGCTAAAATAGAAAGGAATTTCTTAATATTAAGTCAAAAGTGACAGATAGCAATGACGTTTCAAATGCAGACTAGCTAATTTGAATAACTAAAATGGCCGATGACGTCATACTTTTTATTTTAGAGAATTTTAGAAATAGAGAGTGTCGTTTCAAATACCAACACGTGCTAAACCAATTTTAGTTAGCTATAACTTTAGCGAGTGCAATTTCAAATCGCTACCATTGTCTTGTTTTTGTATTAAAGGTGTCACTAAAGATAACAACTCGTTGTACGATTCTTCAGACAATTCTCAGATAATTTTGGTAATCAAGTGGCTCTGCTGCAAATTCTTGAATTAAATGGGTATGTGACAAAGCTTGCCTTTTTTAAATCCAACTTTTAACCCAAACTTTAGGGCGATTTCTTTTTTTTTTTCATAACTGCGTAATATCCAATGGCGAGATAACACAAGGCTTCAGACTCGGAACAAGACATGTTTGCGACTGTTTTGCTTGCTAATCGATCAGCACCAACGAAACGCGAGCCAGGTTCGTCGGTATTTAAAACCACGGTCTTACTCGCCCGTCGATGACGCGCTTAAGGGACTGACTCAGTTAAGTGCTAGACCTGTAGTTCAATACTATAAACATCCTTTATTCTGTGTTATTCAGCTACCAAAGTACCAACATAATACGAACTGATAACAAAACAATGCAGATGATTGTAGGCTAAACAGTTCAAAGAATTACCTAGTACAGTTCAGCTATAAAGTTTCATTAGTGTGTTATGCATTTCACTGGCTCTTTCTCGGTCCCCCTGGTTCAGGTCACTGACATATGATAAGAGAACCACTGTGGTGAAAGGTTCAGAGCCTCAGCAGATACCAGAGACATTTACACAGAAACATTAGCATTATCATACAAACATTTGTCTCGCAGCGGGAATCGAACTCGCAACCTCTCGCATCTCAACCGGCTACTCGGCCACCGCGCCATAGAGGTTGACATGCCGGTTTCCTCACGATGTTTTTCTTCACCGTTTGAGAGCATGTAGTAAAGCGTGTAAAATCCATTGGTGCAAGACTGAGATTTGACCGCACGACCTTATGATCGAAACTTGGGGTCACTATTCACAACACCACCAGCCTTAATTGATTATAATCAAAATTAATCTAAAGGACGTATTTGTTTGTGAGTTTGTATGGTGATCTCCGCAATTTTTTTGATTCTAACACGCCCCCGTGGGTCCCGCCGTGGTGTCCTGTGGACTACCATACACTCCCTGGGCGCTTCGATCAATCCTAGATCGAAAAATCGTCATCAGCCGTAAGACGAGGTGTGCGTCAAGCTAGCGACCCCTAAATCGAATTCAGGGTTTTCTTCCCGGCCAATAAATAGTGCATAAATAGTGCCAAATAGTGCCTGTAGTTAAATAATTAGTGCCTCAATACTTTAGAAGTTATAAGCTAAAGAATGGGGGGTCGCCAGCTTGACGTCACGATAGCGACCCCCACCTGTAACTCAGCAACCACAGCACGCACGACTTAGCTTTATATCTCAAAAAATAGTGCCTAATTAGTGCCTAAGACCTGCAAAACCTCAGCAACGAGGCTGCAACAGAATAGAAGATATTTGATATTCTTTCTGAGACTATTGGTTTCATGGCGTCGGTCTTCGCTGCCCTCAGTGCCGCGCCAATACGGCAACTGACAAAATTAATTTCTTAAATTCTGACGTTATTCCATAACTCAAAAAATAGTGCCTAATTAGTGCCTTAGACCAGCAAAACCTCAGCTACGAGGCTGCAACAGAACAGAAGATATTTGATATTCTTTCTGAGATTATTGGCTTCATCGCGTCGGATTTCGCTGCCCTCACTGCCGCGCCAATACGGTAACTGACATGACAACATTCTTTTCTCTACATTCCGCGACGCATTTCATTGGTCGGCAGGTAATTGAACAGAAAATAAAGGCTCGTTTACACTAATACAACAGTCATCATCAACATTATCAGCCTGCAGAAGTTCACTGCTAGACATGTATGTAACTGTTGGGTGTTATGTTTTGTTATGATAAAGGCCTCCCCCATAATATGATGACACGAAGAACAGTCTTGGCCCGCCTGCATCTACCAGAAATCTAAATGTGAATTGAGGTAAACACAAACTCAAATAGTACCTATCTATGGTTTTCTTTTTATTTCTGTCTCTCTTCTGAGTTACCTGGGTTAACTTATCTCACTTACTTTTGAAATACCCCTACCGGTAGTTCATGGGGCCCTCTTTCAACGGCTTTCTGTGAATGACAATGACTACATGAAAAATTACAACCAGCCCCCCGATTCCCTATCTTTTTCGTCTTCAGTGACTAACTGATGATAGTTGTTCACTAGCCCTAGTGGGTAACCGAAGATTGTTATTAATCGCGATTACGTAAGGGAAAGCTGCATTGTTGCACCAAGCTCTAGCTCAGTGACTATCATTGTCTATCGATATTATTTTGGCAACTCTAGTTACTTTCAAAATAGAACTCTTGTGTGGTCTATAAGCAGATAATGATCACAAATCATTTATTGCTTATGAATCTAGGTAAAATACAATTGCATTAGATGTTAGGTTGTTAGGTATAGGTAAGATCGCTAGATTCTGTTTTACAGCGTACAAACATTAGACAGGTAAGTCAGATTGGCCAATTTATAAAACAGATCGGTAAGTTTATAAGAAGAGCAAGCACGAATTTCAAAATGTTACAAGCTGTGTCCTACTTACTTAATATAATACAAACATGTCAACAATATCGACAAATAACAACAACAATAACAATATTAATTAGCGCCCAATATCAAGCGGCGGCTATTTACAAAAACTGAAAACACACTTATTGATGTGTGCCTGTGCATATAAACACAATTTATTATAATAAGTACAAGCTAGAAGAAGAATAGGTACGCATAGGTAGGTAGGAACTTAGGTCTTTTACTTCTTACATTAATGTATTCAGAGAATGGAATCCCTTTGTATTGAGGAAGGCCTCCTAGGTCACGTCCACCTAGGAATCTATATCCAATCATATATTTGAATCGTAAATATAATTATCCATCGAATATTTCTGAATATTTCTGATTTATCATATCTTCTCAATATTGCAAATGCCACGGTGGACTGCTCCGAGCTGCTGGAGCTGTTAGGACTGCGTACTAACAGAGCCGCATTAAGGAGACCGAACATCTTGTATGTTCCACGAGTTAAGACTAATTATAGGCAGAACTCATTTGTTATTCGAGCAAGCACTTTATTTAACTCCTTGAGTAAAGGTGACATAGATATTGATTTGTTTAATACCTCGACAAGCAAGTTAAAACGCTTGCTTGCAGACAAATTCTTTTTGTAACTTGATTTATGTTTTTTAGTTGGTATGTTTTATTTGTTTTCATTCTCTGTTTGGCTTTAATATTATATATTTTTTATGTTGTCTATTATTTTCTTGGTTTGTCGTCCACATTAACTGTATTTTTTGCATAGACTACTTAACCTATCAATGGAAATTTGTAATTGGCCTTCAGCATGCATGTATTATGCAAGTACGTATTTAAATAAGTTATCGTTTTTGTACCTAGCTGTAAGTTTTCTCAAAATTCAAAAATAAAATAAATAAATAAAATAAATATAGCCATATTTTTTACAAATACCATCATTTTTATTTATACTCGACAAAACAATTTCAGGCTCCTACAATAGATGTAGGAAAATATACATGCGTCAGACTGCATGACATGTAGGTAAGTCGGGACACATGTGTTTATTTACTATGAGTATCCACAGAAATGAGACAAGAAAATATACTTGATAAAAACATGTTTTGAATATTTTAAGATTTTACATGAGAACGATGAATATCTAGTTTTTTTTCTTATACTGGTCACTTCTTTTCTAAAAGGTTCAGAATCTTAATCCAATAATATATTTTTATCCAAAATATAATTATCCATAAATATGGACATATTTTGTACAAATATCAACATTTTTATTTATACTCGACAAAACAATTTAAGGCTCCTACAAAAGATGTAGGAAAATATACATGCATGAAATTGGAGACCTGTAGGTAAGTCTGGACTTAATGATACTCGCTTGTATAGTAAATAGGTATGTAGAGTAAAAGCAAGTTTTCATGTTTGGTAAAATTTTATTTGAGAACGATGAAAATCTTGTAACTTTTTCAAAATATTTATATTAATTATTATATATTAATTTATATAAATTATATTATTTCATAAAAGTACCAAACCATTTTTGAGCAAATCCGATCTCCTTTGTTTGTTTTCAAGTTTTTAGTACGTACCTACAAAGTTACTAATTATAATCATCATGGCTTAGACTAAGTAGTATAACATATAATAGGTAATAACTCACTTTAAGGTCAGAGTGTATGTAGGGGGACACTGAGGAAAAAAGACTTAGGTAATGTTTTTTTTTTTTTAATGAAATAAATACGCAAACTAGCATACGGCCCACCTGATGTGATGTGGTCACCGTCGCTTATAAACACCGGCAACACCCAAGGTATTGTCGATGCGCTGCCTACCCTGAAGGAATTTATGAAAAATTTTCTTGAAGCGACACATGTCGTAACCAAGCGGGAAAACCTCAGATGGAAGCTCATTCCATAGTTTGTAGGTATGGGGAAGAAATGATCTCGAGAAACGAGTCGTTCGAGAAACCCAGGTATCTATGATGTGCGGATGAGCCTTGTCATTAGAAATAATGTTACTCTAAAACGCGGGTTATCATCTTAATTGTTACATGAACATATTACGAACATGAACGTCATGAACGTTGCATGCAGTATATTTAGTACAGTTACACAGTGTAGCGTCTTTTGCATCAGCAAGCAGTTAAAAATTCTATAAAAAAGACAAAACTCGGTGTAAGTAACTATACTAAGGTAATTTTTAATTTATAGGAACATGCTCAGAAATGATCAAATGGACGGAAACCATTGTCTTGATCTCAAATCACTAGGTATATGGGTACTAAATAAATAAATAATTTACTTACTACTTAATGTACTTACTTAATACACTTAAATTCACCAACAAAAATTTGATTTTAGGTACCAACGGTTTTTTACAGTTTCACCTCTAAGACCCAAAAAAACCACAGTTTATAAAAACCGGCCAAGTGCGAGTCGGACTCGCATTATCAATATCAAGCAAAAACGAACAAAAAAGTCTCGTGGTTTTTATATGGGAGCCCCTTTAAATATTTATTTCATTCTGTTTTTTCGTGTATGTTTTTATAGCGACAACAGAAATACCTACATCATCTGTGAAAATTTCAACAGTCACGGTTTTCAATTTTATCACGGTTCATGAGATACAGCTTGGTGACAGCCTGACAGACAGACAGGCAGACAGACGGACGTACAGCGGAGTCTTAGTAATAGGGTCCCGTTTTACCCTTTGGATACGGAACCCTAAAAATTACCAGTTTCCCCAACAGACAAAACTATCTATCCTACAGTAACCCTTTAGTTTTTCTTAAATATTTTAGGCGTTTATTCCGTAGTATATTATGGTATAACTATACCAAGAATCATTAAAATCCGTCAAGTAGTTTCAGCGTGATGATTTTTCAAGGATACATACAGGCAGAGAGACAGAAATTAAAAAAAAAACCATAGATAGGTACTGTTTGAGTTTGTGTTTACCTCAATTCACATTTAGATTTCTGGCAGATGCAGGCGGGCCAAGACTGTTCTTCGTGTCATCATATTATGGGGGAGGCCTTTATCATAACAAAACATAACACCCAACAGTCACATACATGTCTAGCAGTGAACTTCTGCAGGTTGATAATGTTGATGATGACTGTTGTATTAGTGTAAACGAGCCTTTATTTTCTGTCCAATTACCTGCCGACCAATGAAATGCGTCGCGAAATGTAGAGAAAAGAATGTTGTCATGTCAGTTACCGTATTGGCGCGGCAGTGAGGGCAGCGAAAACCGACGCGATGAAGCCAATAATCTCAGAAAGAATATCAAATATCTTCTGTTTTGTTGCAGCCTCGTAACTGAGGTTTTGCTGGTCTAAGGCACTAATTAGGCACTATTTTTTGAGCTATGGAAAAACGTCGGAATTTAAGAAATTAATTTTGTCAGTTGCCGTATTGGCGCGGCAGTGAGGGCAGCGAAGACCGACGCCATGAAGCCAATAGTCTCAGAAAGAATATCAAATATCTTCTATTCTGTTGCAGCCTCGTTGCTGAGGGTTTGCAGGTCTTAGGCACTAATTAGGTACTATTTTTTGAGATTTAAAGCTAAGTTGTACGTGCTGTGGTTGCTGAGTTACAGGTGGGGGTCGCTATCGTGACGTCAAGCTGGCGACCCCCCATTCTTTAGCTTATAACTTCTAAAGTATTGAGGCACTAATTATTTAACTAAAGGCACTATTTGACACTATTTATGCACTATTTATTGGCTGGGAAGAAAACCCTGAATTTCGATTTGGGGGTCGCTAGCTTGACGCACACTAAGACGAGGCCTCTCCTATATAATGCAATGAAGGGATTTGTCATAGCCAACACTCTACTCTTCGCCAACCTGAGACATAAAGATGAAAAGTCTCAAGTGCCTGTAATTTCACCGTGGCAACCATACCCTTAAAACAGGAACACAGCAATGCAAGCACTATTGCTTTACGGCAGAAATAGGTATGGTGATAGTACTTCTTTTTCTTCTTTTTTTTTTTAAATTTATTTATCATATAAACTTACTATTTCAACTTTTATCATAGATATAGCACTTTAAAAACCACAAAGTTTGCAAAAAAAAAAACGAACGAACTTCCCCGGACTAACTCTTTCACAAAAAAGCTCTAATACTACTAAAACGCACAGACGCAACGGTACAGGCTATGTTTTATTAGCTTCCGCCCGCGACTACGCTCGCTTTATGTGTGTCGCAGCCAACGTTGAATTGAACGGCGAGCATTTTATTGTCTAACTTCGTTGTAGATAAAAAAGGTTGTCTGGAAGAGATCGCTTTTAGCGATAAGACCGCCCATTGTACATTACTGTTATAGTTTTTTGTTCTTTTATCTTTTTATTTGTCTATTTGGTGTGCATTAAAGCGTTTATCTATCTATCTATCTAGATCACCTGATGTTAAGCGGTAACCTCAGTTCAACCCAAATGTAATACCTCTTAGGTCTCTCACGTCCACTAAGGACGCGTTCTACGTCGCATTATAGAAACAACAATATCCATTGATTTTACTAGTTGACTGTACTTCCTGGAGGCTGCGAGCTGACCTGAGAGCTTGCTGTACGATTATTATTTCTTTCCATCCGTCCCTCCTCCTCCAACAGTCATCAGTCCAGAGCCAAACCGTAAGCCCACTGAAACAGCCGTCTATTGAGTAGGTAAGGACAGACAACTTCACATTTCGTTAATGTAAGAGTTAGTCTTAATTTTATATTTATTTATTTATCATATAAATTTGTGTTGTGTTGTAATATAATTGTGTTGTCCCTAGGTTTTCAGAATAAATAAATCATCTTCGTTATAACTTCTGGTTGAGTCTCCCTTTTTCAAAGACCGACCACTTTCATAATCTCAGATCTCCATCGTCTTACCGTTTTATATCCTGTCGACATTGACATTGGCAAAATTGTGGAAACTAAAGCCACAGTAGCCACAAATAAAAGAAGAAGACTAAGACAAGACAGATATCCTTTTGCTTTAGTTTATCTTTGTGAGTGGTTCAATAGTAGATTGTATCACAAGGGAGCAACATAATGTTTTTACGGCGAGGGCGCTTTTTTGAATCCTGAGCGAAGTGAGAGATTCTAGAGTAGAATCCTGAACGTAGCGAGGGATTCAAAGTACGTCGCCTGAGCCAAAAATATATGTTGCGCCCGAGTGAACACTCTACTTTTCATCACCCACTATGAGAAAATAAAAGGCGCCTCATATGTTATTGTAATAATTTATTTAATAAAACATAGAGTAACAACTAAATTGAAATTAAATAGTATGTAATAATAAAACAACTAAAAACTTATATTAAAAATTACCATAGGCTTTCATATATTTCTCTCGGAATTTTGCAGGTAATAGAATATCCATCACATTTCTTGCGTCAGTGCTAATACTTTCAGGAGTTCATTCTATACTTTCACTGTCACTTGAAGAACTCATTTTTCAAAACAAACCCATGAATTTCTAACAATCCGTGAAAATTGACAAAACGCGGGCAGTAGTTAGCGCTTTTTTTTTTTTTTATTCAGCCGTCGCGTCTGTCTGCGCTACTATAGGCCGTCGTACCAGCCAGTATTTATTCAAACAATATTTGCGTTCGATTTCTAAGGCGCTGGTTCCAAATCAAAAAGTGCGCGGCAAAGATGCTTTTCATCCCATCTATTCGAAAAGGACGACTGGGTTCGCCTTTAAGTGCACCCAACGGTGGTGTTTTCTATGAGTAACTTTTAGCGGGCAGTAATGAGTTTTGCGGCGCACTTATTAAGTTCCTAATTCAAAAAGTGCGCGGCAAAGATAATTGCGGCGCACTTATTGAATTTGGAACCAGCGCCAAATAATTCGAACGCAAATATTGTTTGAATAAATACTGGCTGTTACGACGGCCCAAAACCCAAAACAAAAAACCCAAAACACACAAACAACACAAAACACAAAAAAAAATACAAAAACAAAAAAACACAAAACACAAAAACACAAAAAAAGCACAATACACACAAAAAAAACAAAACACAAAAAAAACACAAAAACAAAAAAAATACACAAAAAACACAAAACACAAAAAACACAAAACACAAAAAAACACAAAAAACAAAAAAAAAACACAAAAAACATAAAACACAAAAAAACACAACACAAAAAACACAATACAAAAAAAACACAAAAAAACACAATACACACAAAAAACACAAACACACAAAAAAAACAAAAAAAACACAAAAAAAACACCCAAAAAAAACACAACAAAAATAACACAAAAACACAAAAAAACAACCATTTGTTTTATTAAATAATAATATTACAATAACATATGAGGCGCCTTTTATTTTCTCATAGTGGGTGATGAAAAGCAGAGTGTATCACACGGGCGCAACATATATTTTTGGCTCGGGCGACGTACTTTGAATCCCTCGCTACGTTCAGGATTCTACTAAAGAATCCCTCGCTACGCTCGGGATTCTACTAAAGAATGCCTCGCTACGCTCGGGATTCTACTCTAGAATCCCTCACTTCGCTCTGGATTCAAAAAAGCGCCCTCGCCGTAAAAATATTATGTTGCTCCCTTATGATACAATCTACTATTTCATCCCATCTATTCGAAAAGGACGACTTGGTTCGCCTTTAAGTGCACCCAAAGGTGGTGTTTTCTATGAGAAATTATAGCGGGCAGTAATGAGTTTTTAATCCTCTTTATAAGTGCGCCGCAATAATCTTTGCTGCGCACTTTTTGAATTTGGAACTATATAAGTGCATTATCTCTGATGAACTGTTGGTTCAGACGTTTCGAACATAAGTAATTGTAAAAATGACTTTTTTATTTTTCAGGCTCCCAATGCTTTGAAGATAAGCACAAGTGGCTGAATGTCGGTGAGTGTTTTGAATCTAATATTATATTATGGCGGTCGCGGGAAGTATGTGGATGGAGACGGTATGTGGCGGCCTATGCCTAATGATAAAAATAAATAAATAATAAATAAATAATGTTGGACTGTTCACACAACATTATCTAGCCCCAAGCTAAGCAGAGCTTATGTTATTATGGGTACTAGATAACTGATTAGTTAATACAGTATATATTTATTATATATTATTATTATAATTCATTTATTGAGACAACATGACCCAATTCTATCATTAAAATTATAATCAATCAATATTAAACAATACTTAAAACTAAATACCCACATACATAATTATATAGATAGATATTTTTTATTATACATAGAAAATACCCAGAACACCCTGAACAAATATCTGCAGATTGCAAAAATATTTGTTCCGAGGCGGGAATCGAACCCGCAACCTCCTGCGTCGCAGGCGAATCTTCGCCCGCCGCGCCACTGAGGTCGTCGACGTAGATGATGGTGAACTATTCAGTCCGTCTCCACCCACTGTCCGATATAGGAGGCCCACTCTGTTATAAGCTTCTATTTGATCTTAGGGCGGTTTGAGGTATGGCATGGCAAACATTCTTAATCGTAGATTTGATTTTTGACTAAATCAAATGCAATATTCAAATGAAAAATATGCATGGATACTAAATTCTAATGCCAAGGGATCACTGTACCAGAAACACGATAGTAGGTACAATATTTTCCATATAGAAAAAAAACCCTCTAACTTAGATAAATAAAATCAGTAAACAACGAGGGTTTAATGTAAAAGTTTCGTAATATTATCTATATTTTTGAAGATATTCAATACTTTTTTTTTTTTAAATTAAAAAAAACACCAACGCTGAACGGCTGAACCGATTTTGATCAAACAAAGCTAATAATAACATAATAACACAGCTCCCGACAGTCTACTACGCAATACCCCGGCTGATCCCACACTGGGATCCCCTGTGCGATGGGTATCAGGATCTACGAGTACCACAACACACAGACACGGAACGAATATTCGCAGATCATAAAACATTTGTGTCGCAGCGGGAATCGAACCCGCAATCACTCGCATCTCAGCCGGCTACTCGCTCGCCGCGCGACAAAGGGCGTCACCAGGCTGGTTTTAATCCTTTTAGCTAGCATTTGTTAATGGTATCATATGGTGGTATTACCAATCAATGTCTAGGAATATCGTGTTATGACGTTAGATACCTATATGTGATCGGAATTGGTATACTGTTTTGAATAATGATGTTGTATTCAAATAAAGCATTGCGCCCAATCGAATATCTAATAATATTATAATAATGATGTTGTATTCACATAAAGCATTGCGCCCAATCGAATATCTAATAATATTATAATAATGGTCGGCATTCGTGGTTCTGTATTAAAAGATTTAGTGTGGGCAGAATATATATTGTAGGTAGATATTTGGTACCTTAGAATATATAATGGTACGTTCACGCAGTCAGTGGTCTTACTATGTCAGTTATGTTTTCTTTGTCGACTGTCGTTTCGACTCTTAATACGTGCTAATTTGGCCAGGACCTTATCGGTGGCACTTACAATATTATTATACAAAGTATTTTAGTAACAAGCAATGTGCATTGTTTAGGGTTGTGTTGTTTTATTTGAAGATAAATAACTGGGTATAATATGGTATAACATGGAGGTATAATAGTAATGGAGTGAGTGCTAAAAATAGCATAGAGTGTTACTTCTTACTCCTATCCTAGAAGATAGCTTGCTATCCTATGTTAGAGAGAAACAAATATATTGTCACACGACAGTCGTCTTTCCGTTCCGTACCCTGAATTTTGGTATCATGCATATACATCTCCCTAGATTGTTACCATGAATGTACTAGTAATTTGACATTTGGCCTGGTATGACTACCACAAATAAGAACAGATAGATTTATGCTTGTCTCATTCCAACACATGAATACATTCATATAAAAGAATGAGACTGGTATAATCGCTAACGTTTCGTTTTTAGGGTTCCGTAGTCAAAGACAAGGAACCCTTATAGATTCGTCATGTCTGTCTGTCTGTCTGTCTGTCTGTCTGTCTGTCCGTGTATGTCACAACCTTTTTTTTCCGAAACTATAGGAGCTATACTGTTGAAACTTGGTAGGTAGATGTATTCTGTGAACCGCATTAAGATTTTTACACAAAAATTGAAAAAAAAAACATTTATTTTTGGGGTTCCCCATACTTAGAACTGAAAATAAAAAAAATAAAAACATTAAACCTATACGTGTGGGGTATCTATGGATAGGTCATCAATAATGATGTTGAGGTTTCTAATATCATTTTTTTCTAGTGAATGCTCACGTTTGCGGCGCGAAATTCAAATTTTTTGGTGTTTTTTGCCCATTACAGCTCATCAACACTTCTTCAGATATCAAAAGTTGAGTTCGCGAGAACTAAGAAACTTAACACACATGTTTTGGGTAATGGTATCTCATAAATATCATCAGTTTAGCTACGATACCCATAAACAAAAAAAAACACTGTAAAAATGTGTTTAAGGGTATCATAGCTAAACCGATGATATTTATGAGATATTATCAATTAAAACATGTGTGTTAAGTCTCTTAAGTTCTCGCGAACTCAAATTTCGCTAGCTGAAGAAGTGTTGACGAGCTGTAATGGGCAAAAAACACCAAAAAATTTGAATTTGGCGCCGCAAGCGTGCGCATCCACCTTAATAGTTTGCGCGAGAGACACTTCCAAAGTGGTAAAAAGTGTGTCCCTAAAATACTAAAATAACTTCTAAAATAAGAGAATGATAAAAATTTACATTACCATGTTAACTTTCACTCAAAATTGGTTTGAACGAGATCTAGTAAGTAGTTTTTTATTTTTGGGGTTCCCCATACTTAGAACTGAAACTCAAAAATTTTTTTTTCATCATACCCATACGTGTGGGGTATCTATGGATAGGTCTTCAAAAATGATTTTGAGGTTTCTTATGTAATTTTTTTCTAAACTGAATAGTTTGCACGAGAGACACTTCCAAAGTGGTAAAAAGTGTGCCCCCCCCCCATAACTTCTAAAATAAGAGATTGATAAAACTAAAAAAAATATGATTACCATGTAAACTTTCACTCAAAATTGGTTTGAACGAGATCTAGTAAGTAGTATTTTTTTAATACGTCATTAATCGTAATCCATCCAAGAACTTTTATATTATGTTACTTGCTGCTACGGAACCCTTCATGGGCGACTCCGACTCGCACTTGGCCGCTTTTTAGCCTTAGTTCCATGCCTTTAGTCCATCTTCCTAGGGTTTTACATGCTTTTATTTTATTTCTCACGTTTGTAGGGGGACATGTTAACTGCATTTTAAACCAGTTCTCTCCCAGCCGATTGAATTAAAATTTTGAGTACCTGTCAAGTTCCGACGACAATCAATATCATGGTAACAGCGAGCTAATCTGATGATGGTAACCAAAGGTGGAAAACGGAACTGTCTGTCTGTGATAGACAAATATGGCGATTGAATTTTCGACCACTTCTCGATATCCGATCGAGCTGAAATTCGGCATACCTGTCAAGTTCCGATGACACAACAATATTATGGTGACAGGGAGCTGATCTGATGATGACGACGGAAGATGGGCAACGGAAATCCTCGATGGATAATAGTAGACTGGCCGTGTTTAGGCTCATTTTGATCAACTCACGGTTCCGATAACTAATTTCAAAAGAGCATGTTTTGATAATACTTATTTATAATAATTATTTTTATTTTTTTACTTTCAGCTCGGTATATAATATACTGCCTCACAATCAAGACGATCCCACACCTGTGTGAGCTCATACACAAGTGTTACACCGGCCGTTACATAGACTTTCGTAAAACAGTTGCGGATGGCAAGGATTATACGATAGCATACCTGTGTTGTGTCGCCCTACTGGTGTACTGTGCTGAGGGCTTGTTTAAGGAGGACTTTGTGTACTTGGGAGTAGCGTATCTAGTCGTCAAGTACCCGACAATGGTGAGATCTTTAGTAGCTATCGTAACTTGGGTGAGTATGTTCCCCATGAGCTTTGGCTGCTCATAGAATAACCTGTTTATTCTTTGGTCTTGTTGCATTGGTTCTTTCTTGGTCTTCCTGTCTCAGGTATGTGACTGCAGCACGTTGGTAGAAAGAAGTGAAGGGACGAGAAAGAGCCCACATGGAGTCTATTCAAGCACATGACGCCTGTTTTGAGTTGCCACATTGTTTTCCTTTACTGTTTTAGGAATAGAACCAATAAGAGCATGCCCGTAGCCTTGATTTTAACACGCCCCCGTGAGTCCCGTCGTGGTGTCCTGTGGACTCCCATACACTCTCTGGGCGCTTCGATCGATTCTAGATCGAAAAAATCGTCATCAGCCTCTCCTATATAATGCAATGAAGCGATTTGCCATGGCCAACCGGCTTCGCCGGGTTTGGTGATCGCAGTATTGGTGTTGAGTACCTACTCAGGTGGGTGCTACTGCCCATCTGATTCCGGTGTATTCCCTTAGTCGGCTTTTACGACATTCACGGAGACGGAGGGGTTTTCTCTGAGGCTGAACACGCCACTAGTGGGGGCCGTCCAATCCTGCAGCTTCTGGTTCGCTGCTGTTCTGCACTGCTGTGCATAACACGGCCGATCCTATGATAGTAATTAATAACTAGACATTAGGGGTCATTTGCACTAAATCAAGAGCGAGGTGAGCCCAGAGTGAGTTAGAGCTACCAAAACGTTAATAAAGGCAACCGCAAGCCGCTTGTCTAATCTAGCCTGTGTGTCTTTCATCGCATCACTGGTTCCGTCTTGGTCACCCTGTGCTAGGTCAGTGACTGGTTTAGTGTCTGGTGGCCCTCATAAGGGTCTTGGGATCCATCGCGTCAGTGCTGAAAGGATTCAGTGCCCGCGCAGAAGTTCCTTTCAATGCGCATGTCTCGACTTCTGCTTCCAGTGTCCTCACGATATTTTCGTTCACCGTTTGGAAGCATGAAGTATTACGCACACAAATACATATGTCTAGTAGATTTTTTTATACTACTTTAGGTGACGGAACAAGCAGATGGCCCACCTGATGTTACCCTCTGCCTATGAACAGTGCATTACCTCATAGGTCACGTCCACCATGTACGCGCCCTATGTGGCATTGCACTGCACCCTGAGACATAAAGATGGAAAGTCTCCTGTGCCTGTAATTTCACCGACACACAAACCCTTCAAACCGGAACACAGTAATTCGAGCACTACTGCTTTGCGGCAGAAATTGTGGAAGTGCTACCCCAGACGTACTCTTTCACAAAAAAGCTCTACTACTCATGTGTAGTGTGTGGCAATCACACTAATATTATAAAGGCGAAAGTTTGTGTGTGTGTAGTGTGTTTGTTACTTCTTCACGCTGAAACGGCTGGACGGATTTGCATGAAATTTGAAATAGAGATAACTGGACTCCCGGAATAACACATAGGCACATTTTTATCCCGATATTCCCACGGGATCGAGACTTGCGCGGGTGAAACCGTGTAGCGCTGCTAGTGTTTCATAAAATATCATGTTAATTTCAGTCGTCCAAACCCTCCATCAACTATGGAGTGGGCATGGCGTGCTCCTTCTTCGAAGGGTACCTGATACATATATTACCTTCAGACGGAGCAAGGTACGTACACGCGCCAAATTACTTGTCACACTGATTTTAAGGCGCATACAACAGGCAAATTCCGTCACTTTTCCGTCATTAAAGTTCCTGTAAGTTAGAAAGTTACAGAATAGTGCTCTCGCGGAAAGAAGTGAAATCACGAAAAACTTGCCACGTGAAAAACTGTTGCATCACAAAATTATACGTACAAAATTCTAAGTCGTTTAGAAGTTGAATCAAGTTTTCAGTCGAAATCAGTGATGGAACATGTATACGCTTTGCATTCGTTCATTCATAGATTATAGAGCATGGCACTCTATAATATGTACATAGATAATTTCATGACTGAGGGGTGAGTCTGAGTTTTGCAAACACCATCGTAACGGTGAACGTAACACGATCGTACGTGTATAACATAATAACTAGCTATTAATCTGTGCCAAAAACGTCACAGATTAATGGCTAGTTACTACGCAATACACGTACACTCGCCGTTACGACCATCGTTACGATGGTGTGTGTAAACTCGGACTTGCCCCTCTGGCTCGCTCTCTCTTGTCAAAACTACTGTAATGTGAGTGCACGTTCCTTAACCTATTTTCTTGTATTTTAATTGATTACGTTCTAATAATGTGGACTGCTATTCATTCATTACTACTTAATGATAAAGGAATACATGAATGCTAAACAGAATGTTTAGCATTCATGTATTTTGTGGTTTTAATCTCACCGCATCCATCCATCCATCAGAGGCCCGTATAGATGATAGCACGAACACACCTTATTATAGGCTTCGCTGTGATACACAGCTATGCTCAAATAAATCATATGTAATAACAATCAGCTGCATCTTTTCACATGGTTAAAGAACAGGTAGAACATTTTTGTACTTTACAGATAAAAGTTCAATGAATTACTTTTTTATTCAGCACATAACTTTGACTTCTCTATGAGGAGAAAGCCTCCAACTAAGACCAATCAGCGCGCCTTAAGCATAGTGATAAAGAAGCAATCAGTGACACATACAAGAAATTCTAACTTTTCTAGTGGTGCCATCTAGTTTTGAGTTTTTAAAAGTTGCCATATAGCTTTTATAATTATAACTTTTAATTTTGATCCAGTTGACGTTATCCGACTGAGTTTGTATTTTGGTAGATTACCATACGAGCTGATCTGATCACGGAGGGAGACTGACGGTGGACAGAACTCCTCGACGTAAAATGGTAGAGAGCTTTGGGCTCATTTTTATCAGCTCACGGTTCTGATTACTAATTTCATCATCATCAGTAGCTGCGCTGTGAAAAGTTTCATAACATGTTATAAAAAACATTTTCTTCAAAGATTTTTTTTAATTGTATTTTCTTGCGCTTTTACGGGCTGAACTTTCCATTATGGACCATTGGTTTGGAAGTTCATATTTTATTTGTAGATAGTACTCATAAATAGAAAGCTTTTTGCAAATTTTCAAGTTGCGGAGACGCCTTACCCTTTGTAATATCAAAGTCTCATACTTCAGAATGAGTGACAGTACGACATGTATTTAAAACATTAGAGAACAGTGATCACCACGTGAGCTACGAGCGAGCCGATAGCGAGCGTGGCCCGGTAGGGCCCGCAGCGAACCAGGGGGGTGATTCTCGGATTGTAGACATTGATGTCGAATAGAGACATGTCGAAACAAGATGGCGAACGTCGAGATTTTATTCAGCATTCGCCATCTTGTTTCGACATCAATGTCTACAATTCGAGAATCCCCCTCCAGAACCGACACCTTCACGCCAATACCCAATAGCCCAAACTTAACCTTAAAATTTAAAAACTTTATGCATTGATATCTCCATAACCATGGGGTTCCGCGGAATGGGGACGGTACAGGGGGGTAGACTCCCCTTCCCATAAATCGATGGTCCTTAATGGCAGTTTTAACCCTTTCAGGTTTGTAGGGTTCGAGGAGAATATCCGGATACTGGAGGACAGGGAGGGGGTGTTGTTCCCTGTGAAGAAGCTCTTCATCGTCATCACCAAAAACCTATTCTGTCCGCCCGACCTGAAGGAGTTCAACAAGAGCCGTGATGTGCCTTACCTGGAGTCTTTCAATGTAAGTTAACTAAAATAAGATAACCGCCATTTCCATACAAACTAAGGAGTATGCTCGCACCGCGAGTTAGGTCGTACCTAAAATATGAATGGGGAAGACCACTGTCAATTAGTTCCGTGTAGAGGGCGCTAAATGTTTGTTCCCTGCGAACTATCAATCTACATAGAAATTGTACGTTTTTTAACTTGTTTTCTCGAAATACTCGAAATATGGGTCGTTGTGTAGCTTTTGGATGTGCAGAAATAGGTGTATACAAATTCCCAAGCCATTTAGCATTAAGGAGAAAGTGAGAAAAAGCATTGAGAAGACTTTATTATAAATCAAGTGATTTTTCGAGATTATGTGGAAAACACCTCACAGAAACTGACTATGAGATCGCTTCTAAGATAACAGGTATTACTGTGAAACATGTCTCTTATTATAAGTAGGTAATCCATTATATGCGAAGTTTTAATGTTACTGAACATTTACATTGTTTTAGATCATTTTCATAAAATCAATTTTATCACTAAATTTAACTAACTTTTGACGAATAAGTGTTCTTATGTTAGAATTATTAAAATCAAATTTAACTAAAATGTTGTCCTGAAAACAGCTTAAACTTAGTAAAATGGTAATTAAAATGTACGTTTCGACTAGTTCGGCTTTCTTTCCTTGCAGCGATGCATCTCTTATTTTCAACTCCTCTTTCAACTGGGCGATACGCCAGGTTGAATACATCACAAAATCCAAACCAAGCTCGCCAAAAATCAAACCAATGCTTAAAAAATCTCAATAACAATGGATTTATTTTAAAAAGGTATTTTGACAGGTAACAAACACACAGCGCCCTCTGCCGGAAAAGTTTTTGGTAATCTTCCCCATTGTGATAGATTTACTTCCTGATGTCTCCTATAAACTCCAGTCAGGTCCACGTAGGACGTGACCTACCCCTCCCTGAACAACCCTACCAAGACCTATCCCTGGAAGGCTCCAGGGAGCGGTTACACGCTAATATTAATTTAGCATGAACGTTAATTCATCCTGACTATGGAACTCTTCACTATGTGCGGTCCGACAGGCTTACCATTTCAAAAGAGAGAGATGCCTGTCTTTGGTTTCCATAGTGCCTTATAAAAAGAGAGCGTTGTTTAAACTAAAAAAAAACACTAACAATTTGTTTATGTTAGGTATTCGTAGCTAAACTGATGATATTAATTTATTTTATTTTTACTTATTTGGATAACAAACCAGCACTTATATAAGATAATGGAATACATATTATAGAAACATATTGGCCTTGAACAGTCTTCACATATGGATACAACATAAAAGTAAAGTTGTCCTAATTAGATGTAAACGAATACCTAGAGCTACCTTATACCCCACCTTGTACCCCTGACCTTGTACCTTATTAGATACTATGTCTACTAGTTTTCACGAAATCTACTTCCGCTATCTGAAGAAGTGTTGATGAGCTGTAATGAGCAAAAAACACCAAAAAGTTACAATTTCAGATTAGCAGCTAAAATCTAATCAATTAGAAAATAAACGCGAGCGAGGCGATCCTCGAAAATGTTAGAAATAAAAAGCAGGGGTCGCGAATTGCGAAACCAGTCTCTGGCTAATGCCGGCCGCACGTCTGTCTAATGGCCCCTCTACACGATGGGCCATCATACTAGCCCACTAAGATGGGTCAGCGTGTGGAGGGCGCAGTTGTATCGGATGGCTTATGGCGCGGCGGGATGGCGATGGGATGGCCACGGTGTCGGTTTTTCGTCCGCACATCAAAGGTAGTGGGCCAGCGATGGCAGTACGCATCCACACGTGGCCCATTCCACATAAGTTTTAATGATAGAGCTACTAAAATCAGAACATATAATTTAAAGAAAACTAAATTGTCTTAGGTCAGTGAGTTGTAATTACTATACTAGTAATAATATTAGTTCAATGATTTAGGTACTTAGTTCTATCACAGAATAAATAATAGTATAATAGTTCTTTTGCGGTGGATAGATAACATCCACCATCTTCTTCTACGCCATTTATTTTTAATAACTTTATTCTTGTGCACATTAAGAAAATAATGGTACGTGCTGTGTATATACATAGCCGTAGCGGCTAATGCTTCCACGTCCATCTCGAACAACGACGAGATCACAACTGAATGTCGCCATCGTATAGTTGCGTATCAACCATCGCATGGCCATCTCGCCAGATGACCATCGCATGGCCAGAGCTGGGCCATCATGTAGAGGAGCCATTAAGCTTAAAATGCCTGTAACAATAGGTCCAAATTGCAATTGTGTTTGCTTCCAGTCTCTTGAGGATGTAGTGAAGAGCGTGGCGGGCGTAAAGAACCGGACATACCGCAACACAGCGTACAAGGTGTACAGGCCGAACGCGCTGCCCGTGTGCGTTGCCGCCGAGTGCGCCACGCCGCTGCACACGCTGCACCGCGTCCTCGGCAACCGAACGCTCTACCAAGGTGACTGACTCGACTCACTGGCTCTCGTACAAGGTGCACAGGCCGCGCGCGCTGCCCGTGTGCGTTACCGCCGAGTGCGCCACGCCGCTGCACACGCTGCACCGCGTCCTCGGCAACCGAACGCTCTACTGAGGTGACTGACTCGACTCACTGGCTCTCGTACAAGGTGCACAGGCCGCGCGCGCTGCCCGTGTGCGTTACCGCCGAGTGCGCCACGCCGCTGCACACGCTGCACCGCGTCCTCGGCAACCGAACGCTCTACCAAGGTGACTGACTCGACTCACTGGCTCTCGTACAAGGTGCACAGGCCGCGCGCGCTGCCCGTGTGCGTCGCCGCCGAGTGTTTTAAGAGCATTCAAAAGAGAGTCTAAAGCGCTTGACTTAGCGTTATTACTAGTGGTTCGCCCCGAACTGAGACCTCGCGAATACACGCGATCTAGGCAGGTTACCTTATTTCTTTTGAAAAAATATCTATGTTATGTACGTGAGTAGGTATATCCACATAAAATGAACGTAGTTATCACGGTACTTCATATCCAAGCTTTAAAACGCATCGATAGCGCGATTTAACTTTCAGACATAATTAGCATTGCCATCTAGTTGTGGATTTCCACCAAAGATTACGTTTTTCATCGCAAAAAATTGGTATTACAAAGACAATCCTCAATTTTCGACTTCTCCTTGTAGTTTTGCACAAAATATACTAATACCTTTCTAACCGTATTTACTGCCAGTTCAATTCTGCACCTGGCTTGCAGACTTTCTGAGGGAAAGATCCATTCGAGTAGTAATTGATGGCTGCTCGTCGGATCAATTGGCTATAAACGCCGGGGTACCTCAGAGGTCTGTGCTGTCTGCCACACTGTTTCTGCTGCACAGTAATGATCTGCTACTGCCCGGTATCATTGGGTATTCAGACGACAGCACAGTTGTGGAGAGATATGTATCCACTGCCCGAGCTAGGCATATTTAAATTCAGGAGCTAAGAGATGAGATGCTGCAGCGTCTGAATTTAACTCTCAAGGCCATATCCCACTCGGGCGATGCCAATCTAGTGAAGTTCAACGTCTCTAAAACGCAGGCTTGTCTCTGCTCGGCGAAAAAAATACAGTTTCTCCAAGTTCCTGTATTCCGACACGTACCTGTAGATATAGGGTATAACCTCGAGCTCTTGGGTGTTTCACTTACGCCTACTCTCAACTTTGGCTCCTACATCGAGTCTAAGGCAAAAACAGCTGCCATGAAGCTAGGCATCCTGAATAAGGTAAAGCGTTACTTCACGCCAGGACAGCTTCTGAGTCTATATAAGCTCAAGTCCGTGCTTGTATGGAGTAGGTCCTGCTGCCATGTTTGGGACGGCTCTGCCAAACACCTTGGACTCGATTGAACGCAGAGCTTTCATGCTTATTGGTGTGCAACATATGGCGGAGACTAAGATCCAGAGTTACGAACACCGCCGTAAGGTCGCGTGCCTTTCGATCTTCTATAGGTTACATTTCGGGGAATGCTCCCAGGAACTTCATGATCTGATCCCACCATCTCCTTTTCATCATAGGACGAGCAGACGCACGGCTCGGTACCATCCGTACCTCATTAGTACTCGTATACCCTCTGTTCGTACTAAACGATTCAGTTCTACCTTTATAATGCGAACTGCTAAGAAGTGGAAGACCCTACCGTCGTCTGTCTTTCCTGAAAACTATAATCTGGGTCTGAAGCGACCCAGATTATAGTTTTCAGGCTAGACCTTTGTGCTTCATCTTCGGCCACATCGTCACTTACCAACAGTTGAGATCGTGGTCAAACAGAGGTCTATCATAGTAAAAAAAAAAAGATTTCTGAAAACATTTACTGATATGAAATAGTTAAGTGGTTTGAAAAGTTAGACCTACAACGTCGTAAAAATTCCTAGAAACGGGAGATCAACATTATTGGTTATTGTTTTTTAGGGTACAAGTTTCGAAATTTAAATAACTTTAGATATTGCTGGACTGCACATGGAAAAGTCTATATTAGGAAAACTGATGGGGCACCCCTGCAGCGTATTAACTCGGAAGCTGATCTGAGCAAGCTAGGAGCTAATCAGTGACTAGTATCTGGAAACATGTATCTCCTTTTTTGTCTTTTTTGTTTGTCTTTTATTGAAATTTTTAGAAGATATGTTTTTTGTATCTTTTTGCATGAATTTGTTATTTATCATTTGTATTTTGGTTTGATTGTTTTGAGCTATTTTTATTATGCCTCGTTTGTTGCAATTGTTGTGATTGATTTTGGGATGGAATTCTTTGGTCTACTAGTTCTGTATCTACAACTATCAAATACCCACACGGGCATTTTTACACACAAGTACATAACTATGAACCTACCGAAAACATACTCGATTATGAGCACATATTTATTTATTATTTTGCAGTCTGAAATATGCATCAGAATTGTTATATTATGTCTCTTGATTTTTTTGCACTCTATGGTTGGTCTGCTAGCAAATGCACACGCATGCTCTCTGCATACGGGAACAATAACTTGCGTCACTTTTACCATTTCTTTTGTTTATGGATAGCTTCAATCAAATCACGAGTGAAATTGAGGCAATTAGTGTTTCCAGATCTTTAACATGCGCTCCGGAGGAGTGCATAAAACATATTAATGTAAATAATAAATCCTTAACCGTGTTGCATGCGAATATTCGCAGTATTAACTGTAATTTTAATGAATTTATAACTTTATTGATGAGAATAGGGATCAGCTGTGATATATTGATTCTTACTATATGCTGGCTTAGTAAAGTAACCCATCTACCTAAAATAGAAAACTATAATAGTCACAATTCGAGTCACTCAAATCAAAACGATGGCATTGTTGTTTACATCAAATCTAGTATTAAATATGTAATTGAAGAGCCTGAAATGTCTGACTGTAACTGCCTAGTCGTTAAGTGTTTCTCAGACACCACGATTGCGGCAATTTACCGATCTCCGTCCTTCAGTAACCCACGGAACTTCTTGAACAGCTTAAATAACTTTTTGTCATCTATACTGGCTCAAAAAACAACTATCATTATGGGTGACATAAACATCAACATAGCTCCAGATGGTGATGACGCTTTTGCAGACGAATACCTAAACCTTACTGCTGCTCATGGTCTTCTACCTGCCTTTACGCTCACCACTCGTCAAGTAAGTAAGACATGTATTGACCACGTCATCATGAAGTCCTGCAACAAGAACACCCTATCCCTTATTCTGGATACTTTCACTACAGACCATTCTCCGGTTTTAGTTCATACGGAGTACTTGAATAAATTTAAAGAACAAAAACAAACAGAACGAGCCGTGCTTGACTACGACAGTATAACTAAGGACTTAGCTGCTTCCGATTTCTCATCAGTACTGACCAGCACAAACGCAAACCTAGCTACTGATGCTTTGATTAATATTATAAGAGAAGTAATTAAAAGAAATACTAAAATTAAAAAAATTACCCGTAAAAATAGAACTATTAAACCCTGGGTTACTGTGGGAGCGTTAAGGTGTCTCAGACACAGAGACAAATTGCACCTAAAATCAAGAAATGACCCCGTAAACATGATACTAAAGGTTTCATATTGCCGCTATCGTAATTTATGTACAAACTTACTCCGCAAATTAAAAAGAGACTACGAGCGGCAAGAGTTTGATATGGCCCGCAACAACCCAAAAGCAACCTGGAATGTAATAAAAAAAATAGCCAATCTTAATACTAACAGTAACTCTGCTACTGATCTCTTAAAAATCCATAATGATCCTAATTTATCTGTAAACTCTGTCAATAACTACTTTGTAAATATAGGAAAAAACTTAGCAAAGAAAATCAATTCTCCTTTAGCTCTCTTGACCGATAATTCTTCGATTCAGTGTTGCTTGACGTCAAATCTTCAGGGTAATTCTATGGTGCTACTGCCCACCGATAACAAAGAGATTGAATCGGTTATAATGGGCCTGCGCAACGATTGTGCGACCGGATGGGATCATATATCTTCAAAAATTATCAAATGTGCTAGGTACTCTCTCATAACGCCAATACAATATGTTTGTGATCTTTGTTTGTCCACGGGAGTGTTCCCGGTAGCTTTTAAAAAGGCACTTGTTCATCCGATCTACAAGAGTGGAAACCGTGACAGTGTCGATAACTACAGACCCATTTCAGTATTAACTACTTTATCAAAAATCCTTGAAAAAATTCTTAACAAAAGACTTATTGACTTCTTGGAATCCCACGATGTTATTGCGAAGAACCAATATGGATTTAGAAAAGGTATATCTGCAGAAGATGCTGTTTTGGATCTTACCAATGGCATTGTGCGTCAACTTGATCATAAAGATAAGTCAGTTTGCATCTTTCTTGACCTATCAAAAGCGTTCGACACTGTTTCGATTCCACTCTTGTTAAATAAAATGGAAGCTGTTGGGGTGAGGGGTATCGCTCTTGACATTTTCGGAGATTATCTTTTAAATCGAACACAATGTGTAAAAATTGATGGTCACATTAGCCTTGATGAACCGATTTGTTATGGTGTACCTCAAGGTAGCGTGCTGGGGCCTACCCTGTTTTTAATTTATATTGATAGCCTCTGTAGGCTTTCTCTCCCCAGCTGTAAAATATTTACTTACGCTGATGACACAGCGTTACTCATCAATGGTGAGAGTTGGGAAATTGCTCGCAAAAATGCTGAACATGCTTTAAAGCTTGTCATGGAATGGCTTATGGCTAGCATTCTTACACTTAATATCAGTAAAACCAAATTTATATCATTCACTGCCAACTCTCAGTCGCAACCAAAAGATGAATCTTTTGCTATTGTGGCTCATACCTGTAAATGCTCTTTTACGTGTGAGAACCAAAATTGCCTCTCTATCTCACGAACTACTAACATAAAGTACCTAGGCGTTTATCTAGATCACACTCTAAGTTGGAATGTGCACTTGCAGACAGTTGTTCCTCGCATAAGAAAATTAATATATGTATTTAAGATTCTCAGAGCTGCCGCTTCGCCAGACACTCTGAAAATGGTCTATTTTGCGCTCGCACAGTCTTTGCTATCCTACTGCATCACAGTATGGGGGGGTACTTTTGTTACCCACATGTTAAAAGTAGAGAGAGCGCAGAGATGTGTTTTGAAAGTTATGCTTAATAGACCATACAGGTATCCTACTGCGGAATTGTTTTCAGACTGTTCTGTCCTAACTGTGAGGCAACTGTATGTAATGCAAATCATTCTAAGGAAGCATTCTGAAATCTCTTACGATCCAGAGCTAAATATGAATAGGCGATTAAAGTATAGGGTATGCCCTATTCGTCGTCGTTTCGTATGAGGTAGTGCTGGCCTCTGGTGTCAGAGTTTGTCAAGCCGCCCGAGGGCCTCTGACATGGCTTATCGACTGCTATTAATCAATAACAGCCGGGACCGACCGCTTAACGTGCCCTCCGAAGCACAGAGCGATGGAAATCCACACATAACTTAGAAAAGTCATTGGTGCGGAGCCTAGGATCGAACCAGGTATCGTTGGATTCTGAGTTGCACTATTGAACCGTTAGGCTACCATCGCTCTTATGGCCTATTGAGAGGCACCGGCTAGCACTAACAGCACGTCACTATCATGTTTTGAGTTCCCGGCTTTATAATAAGGCTAACAAGTCGTTGGCAATATATCACCTATCCAAGAGTAAGTGTAAAGTGGCTGTAACAGACTGGCTTAAGGGGATGACTTATAGTGATACTGAAAATCTTTTCACTGTAATTAAATAGCTCTTTACACATCACACCACACCAAAACATATTTACCTTCACTTTAAACATTAATACGTGCACGCATAATATCCACACATAATATATAACGTTGTGTATTCTAGAATAATTAAGACTATAACTACACTGACGTTAATCTTATTTTTTTTCTAAAATGATACGGTAATTTCAATTCTATAGTGTTATATGGTTGTTTTCTTCTTTTTTATTTTTCTGCATGTGTATTAAGATTTGTGTATTGTTTATTTGATATGTATAAGTGTCATTAAATATTTCTACATAATATTATATTATCAATAAGTACAGGTACTCATCCACATGCCCAGACATTAAATGCAATGTAGATACTTTGATAGGTACTTAATAGGCATGCACCTGATTTTTTTTATTCCAATCTTGTTTAAATCTAATTTTATAATTTTTGCAATTGCTTAGAGTTATTTTAATTTCTGTTTTATTTGTAGTATTCATTTTTTTTTAATGAAATTACACATGAGCATGTACATAATTCCATGTAAAAAAAAGGGAAAGAACTACTAACCAAGACACAAGTTTTCTTAACTTAATTTGGTTGGTAGGGCTAGTTAACACAGTAATGTACCTATTAAGTGAAATAAAAAAATTGAATTGAATTGAAAAATTGAATTGAATTGAAATTCTTCAATTTTAGACTTTTCCCAGTATTTGTGTCATAAAATCTACAAACGTACCAAATTTCAGCGTTGTAGGATTAAAGTGAAAGTACCGTAGAGGTTTTGATTTTTTAAATTTTTGTTTTACCCTAATATCTCAAAATCTACATAAGTTAAAAAATTATAAAAAAATAGTTTTGAAATGTCGAAGCGAGGGGCTTTCATATGATACCCCATTTGATCTGATGTTCTCACTTTTTTTTTTACCCCCTCTTGTACCCTAATATCTCAACAACCCCCATCGAAATTCTTCAATTTTAGACTTTTCTCAGTATTTGTGTTATAACAGCTACAAACATACCAAATTTTATCGATGTAGGATTAGTGGAAGTACCCTAGAGGTTTTGTTTTTTTAAATTAATTGATTTACCCTAATATCTAAAAATCTACATAAGTTAAAAAAATATAAAAAATAGTTTTGAAATGTCGAAGTGAGGGGCTTTCATATGATACTCCATTTGATCTGATGTTCTAACTTTTATTTTTTTTACCCCCTCTTGTACCCCAATATCTCAACAACCCCCATCGAAATTCTAAAATTTTAGACTTTTCTCAGTATTTGCGTCAACAGCTACAAACATACCAAATTTCAGCGATGTAGGATTAGTGGAAGTACCCTAGAGGTCTTGGTTTTTTTACATTTTTGATTTACCCTAATATCTCAAAAACTACATAAGTAAAAAAATTATAAAAAATAGTTTTGAAATGTCGAAGCAATAGAGCTTTGATATGACACCCCACTTGATCTGATATTCTCACCTTTTTTTTTACCCCCTCTTGGACCCCAATATCTCAACAACCCCGCTACCGATATAGCTCATAACCTTACCAACAAATTGTACCAATACTATCTACCCCCTATTCAAATTTCATTAAGATCGGATTAACGGTTCGCAAGTTATGCTCGGACAAACATACATACATACATACATACATACAAATGCCGATTCTTCCATGTTGACTCAGAGAACTTGCTTCGCTCGTTCAATTACTTCGTACACCGCGCAATGCCCGCCGCTGGCGGCCGATACATCGCGCCGTAACATAGGGTCGACACATCTAAATCAAAACAATACAAGTACTTTTAGCTCTTTTTATACTATTTGATCATCAAAATGTTGGTTGATAAATAACATGTTTTACTGTACCTACACTAAAACATACCCACAGCCTCGATTACAAGCTGTTTTATGTTCCGTGCTTGTTGTACGGTTAACAGAAAAATATAAAAAAATGGTATTTTACAATGTTTACAGAGGTAGCGGACATCGACGTGCCGGGCGTCGTGGATGACTTCTGCACCACGCTGCAGTCCATCCTCGACAAGAGCGCAGAGTGCCGCGGAAAGTGCGAGCTGGTCTACTACGACAGTAAGTACATCCTCGAAAAGAGCGCAGAGTGCCGCGGCAAGTGCGAGCTGGTCTACTACGACAGTAAGTACATCCTCGACAAGAGCGCAGAGTGCCGCGGGAAGTGCGAGCTGGTCTACTACGACAGTAAGTACATCCTCGAAAAGAGCGCAGAGTGCCGCGGCAAGTGCGAGCTGGTCTACTACGACAGTAAGTACATCCTCGACAAGAGCGCCGAGTGCTGCAGCAAGTGCGAGCTGGTCTACTACGACAGTAAGTACATCCTCGACAAGAGCGCCGAGTGCCGCAGCAAGTGCGAGCTGGTCTACTACGACAGTAAGTACATCCTCGACAAGAGCGCCGAGTGCCGCAGCAAGTGCGAGCTGGTCTACTATGACAGTAAGTACATCCTCGACAAGAGCGCCGAGTGCCGCAGCAAGTGCGAGCTGGTCTACTACGACAGTAAATACATTTGAACTCCACTGCTGGACCGACTTCCCCATCTTCGATCAGAGATACAACCCATTTTCCGACCTCTGTGGCACGACGGGAGAAGCTTGGCCTGCGACGCAGGAGGTTGCGGGTTCGATTCCCGCCTCGGAACAAATATCTGCGATCGCACAAATATTTGTTCAGGGAGTTCTGGGTATTTTCTATGTATAATAAAAAAAATATATATTTATGTAATATATTAATAATAAATAATAATAAAAATATTGTATTAAGTATTGTATTGTAATATTGTATTAAGTATATCAGTTATTCAGTACTCTGCTTAGCTTGGGGCTAGATAATATTGTGTGAACTGTTCAGCATTATTTACTATTTACTAATTACTATCAATTACAACATATGTGTTAAGTTTCCTAGTTTTCTCGAAATCAACTTTCGCTATTTGAAGAATTGTTGATGAGCAAAAAATACTTTCATGACGAGGCACTGGTTGCGAAATAGCGATCGCACAAATATTTGTTCAGAGGCGGGAATCGAACCCTTAACCTCCTACGTCGCAGGCGAACGTTCGCCCGCCGCGCTTAAATGATTTATACAGTGTTTTTTTTTGTTTAGGGTATTAATGATATCTATGAGATACTATTAATTAAAACATGTGTGTTAAGTCTCTTAGTTTAAAAAAAAACATTCACTTCTCAAGTTAGAGCCCTTTCTAGAGCAGGAAGGGCTCTTTTTAATGAACTCTTACTATAAGAAGAAGCCGCATAGAAAGTGGAGGAGAGGAGTAGGAGGTCAGTTGGGCTGGGCAGCGTTCGGAAAATACGCAGTCTTCTCGTCGCTCATACCACAATGCCTGAAGACTAAAGTCTTCAATCAGTGCGTCCTACCAGTGATGATCTATGGTGCCGTGACGTGGACACTCACGGTAGGGCTAATCCACCAGTTCAAGGTTACACAGCGAGATATGGAAAGGGCTATGCTCGGAGTTTCCCTGAAAGATAAAATCCGAAATGAGATTATTCGACAGAGAACTAAAGTCATTGACATAGCCCACCGGATTAGCAAGCTGAAGTGGCAATGGGCTGGTCATATATATGGCATATGCCGAAGAACTGACAACCGATGGGGTAAGCGAGTTCTTGAGTGTAGACCGCGTCTTGTCAAACGTAGCGGGGGGCGCCCTCTGGCTAAGTGGAGCGAAAGGCGGTGGGCAGAAAGTGGATGAGAAGAGCCGAACACCGGGCTCAGTGGCGCGTATTGGGAGAGGCCTATGTCCAGCTGTGGACTAGTGTGGGCTGATGATGAAGTGAGAGCATCCATAATAATACCACCTTAATAAGTTTATCTTAGGTCCATTTTAAGCGGAACACACCACAACACGATACAAGAGAGAGAAATAGACCCGTTCCAAAGTGACTAATAATGATATTTGACCTTCAGATGAGGACCCGGAGCAGAATCTGGCGGAAATCCTCCTGACCAGGATCCGCGCGCTCGCTCCCGACTTCGAGGATAGGATCATCGCGAGGAGGGACCAGAACGTCCTCGAGGGATAATAGGACTAACTCTATATCACGGCACGGGGCCGGCCCGGGAACTAACCGCACTGTAAATTTGAACCTAATTTGTATCACGATAGAGTATACAGGGCGTCCCAAGACTATGCAACATGAAGTGAAAGTACCTTAAATATTCTAGATATAGAATATTTTGTTGAAACGAGACTTTATTTTATTTTAAAAACTTAGTAATATTGCATTCAAAGTTTTTTTTTTAATTTAACCTACTGTGTCCCACTGCTGGGCAAAGGTCTCCCCCAATATTTTCCAGTCATCCCGGCCTTTGGCAGTTTCCCACCACTCCTTCTCGTGAGCTTCGAGATCGTCCCGCCATAGCCTTATCGGCCAGACCCGTCGTATAAAAAAAATTTTTTTTAGGCGACTTTATTTTAATTTTAAAACTTAGTAGTTAATATTGCATTAATTTTTTTTTTAATTATTTGGTCCGTTTTGGCATCGAACCGAACGTTTAATGGAATCAATCATTTTATGTTATGCTTTTGTTATAAAATACTATGTTACTCAAGAGGAATTATTATTTTATAGCCATTCTTTCGATTGGCATCATAAATCAGACGAAGCAAGTAATTTTTAGAAAATCTTTGAATGCAGTATTACTAAGTTTTAAAAATAAAATAAATTCTCCTTTCAGCAAAATATCCTATCTACAATATTTAAGGTACTTTTCCTTCATGTCGCATAGTCTTGGGACGCCCTGTATATCGGCATTCATAAAAAGTCACAGCGTCACAGCGTCGCCGCGTCGGGACATGGATCAATGCTCATCGTTCACTGAACGGAGCGCTCCGTACTAGTACAATCAATCAAATGAGTTCAGTCTTATAGTTCTATCTATCTATTAGTGCTGTTAGTGCAGTCACAGATAAAAGAATACTATACTAGTACAGATACCTCATGTCATACAACAAAACGTGACCGCCATAACTCGGGCAATTCTGCGGGCTATTTTGGTTGCCTTACCTGGGCGCTAGATGCCGCTAGCAGGGAAATTATAGCTAGAGCCACCTAGCACCTGCAACTGGAATTACCGCGTAAAACACGCACGCGCTCAATAGATGGCGTTAATTTTTCATCGAGTGCACGTTAGACAGCTAGCTAAATAATTACGAATCAGAACGTCTAGTAGTCTGAGTGGCGACCGGGAGTTTTATGTGCAGTTACTATTATTTATTCTGTGGAGTGGTGAGCTGACTTACGGTTTTTTGCCTAGATAGATCATACCGGACTACCCGGACTTGTTGATAAGATTCGTTGGTATAAGATTTGTCCTGGCTGGTAGCTTATTATGGAATGTGTTATTACTGAAAGAAAGCGTTAGCTGAGTCAGTCGTGGGAAGCAATGGCGGCGATGAGCTCACCACTTGTCACGTCTATATTCCACGATGGTGCAACCCACTATGAAAAGAGGCCTATTGTGGCTCTGCCTACCCCTTCGGGGAAAAAGGCGTGTGTCTATGTATGTATGTATGTATGTATGTATGTAGATCATACCTTAAATTATGTACAGGTACTCTATCTAGGCTCTATCTAGATAGCTAGCGCTTGATAATATGACCTACACTATCTACCTAGACCTACATAAGGGTTTGTAAAAAAGAAAAATAACAAGAAATAAAACACATATTCAATATTGTATGTTACTCATTAATAATATTCAATGTAAAACACAGTGTTTTGTGAAGCTACATTTGCCAAAAAGATTTAGGACCTACCTGTTTTACTATATCAAAATAATAAGATGATAAAGTAGGTACCTCCTACCTACTTACCTTATAAAGTGAGCAACGGAAGTTGAAGAGAACATAACAAACTCATATTATCATATTTTCATATACCTATAAACTTATGAAACTCAAACTCAAACAAAAAAAACAATTCCCATACAAAATATTGATGAAGTCATTACTAGCCCCACCCTGGGAATATTTTTAAGAACTACCGCTCAAAATGGCTGTTTTAACTTAAAGTACCTACCTACTCGTGTACCAAACGGCTATCCTGTACATCGATTTGCGGTTTTCTATCAATATTTAACTTTGAATTTTCGAAATCGGTGAAAAAATAGCGAAATTATGACGAAAGTTCACCCCCCGCGCGCACACTCCGTCCGCCCGGGGTCAATGAACTGAGCTAGCTCGTCAGACACTTCGCTCGCCGCTTTGCCCGTCAGTCGCTACTCGCTACCAAGTCACAGAATAAATATTAGTACAAGTACAGAAGACTCACTTAGAGAAAAAAAATAAATAAATAGCGACTCTTGCCGGGACGCAACAAAGTGCAATTCAGCTCGCATTAGCGCTCAATGCCTATCGCGATATTCACCTAAACATTTGCTCTCTCTTCTAACGCGTAACTCTGTCGCTGTCTGGCGCGAAGTGATGCGCATCGAAAGGGTTGTCGACATATCTAATAAAAAAATAAATTAAGGTGGTGGTACCTGCCAACGGCTTTGACGATCTGGGCGGAGTCAGATATTTTCCCCGCACCAGCCACATTTCCTCGTAACATATTGACGCGCGCAGAGCTAGGCCCGCGCTCACTCAGCGCAGCCGGCCGCGTCGCGCCGCGCCGCCGCGTCGCAAAACTTGATTCACAAACTTTAGATTTTTATTTTAGAGGAGTAGCGCTGGTTTCCCCACATATGAGCTAAGTTGCCTACAAAAATATACTTCTTTATTATTATGATTGGAGTGATAGGTAGGTATCTGTGGTACCTACATCACTAAACATATCTATCATATGTTTGTATTATATCAGTTATCTAGTACCCATAACACAAGCTCTGGCTTAGCTTGGGGCTAGATAATGTTGTGTGAACTTGTCCAGCATTATTTATTTATTTATTAAACTGTATGTAAAAATAACTATGTGTATGTTGTATCAAAATAAACTTTTTACTACCTTACTTACTTACTACATAGTATAAAACAAAGTCGCTTTCCGCTGTCTGTCTGTCCCTATGTATGCTTAGATCTAACTGATTTTGATGCGGGTTTTCATAGATAGAGTGATTCAAGAGGAAGGTTTATATGTATAACTAGCGACCCGCCCTGGCTTCGCACGGGTAGTAACTTCACATCCCGTGCGATGCCAGGGCGGGTCGCTAGTAAAACTGATTTATGAGTATAGGATATGTAGTATAGTAAGTATAGTATAGGATTTTTAGTAGACTGTACACCAAGTGCATAAAACAAGACCATTTATCCAAGACATATCTGCCCTAGCCGAAGGCGAGGATATTGAATTCGAGGATAAAATGGGTTTTATGAACAAGATATTCATCATCATATTTATCATTATTATCTATGGTTAGAATTTTTTACCAAGGTACCTAGTGTAAAAAAGTCACATAGGTCCTCCTGACCACACCTACCTTTACTAAACAAATAAATACGACACACCTAGGTACCACGTCTATAAAAGTCACATTGGTCCTCCTGACCACACCTACCTTTACTAAACAAATAAATACGACACACCTACCTAGGTACCATGTCCAAAAAAGTCACATTGGTCCTCCTGACCACACCTACCTTTACTAAACAAATAAATGCGACACGCCTAGGAAACTAGAGTAACAAAGTCACATTGTTTTCCTGACCATACCTACCTTTACTAAACAAATATATAAGAAGCACCTAGGTACATAGTGTAAAAAAGTCACATTGTTTTCCTGACCACACCTACCTTAACTAAACAAATAAATACGACACACTTAGGTACCCAGTGTTAGAAAAGAGCATTGTTCCTCCTGACCACACCTACCTTTACTAAACAAATAAATACGAGACGTCTAGGAACCTAGAGTAAAAAAGTCACATTGTTTTCCTGACCACACCTACCTTTACTAAACAAATAAATGCCACTCACCTAGGTACCCAGTGTTAGAAAAGAGCATTGTTCCTACTGACCACACCTACCTTTACTAAACAAATAAATACGAGACGCCTAGGAACCAAGAGTAAAAAAGTCACATTGTTTTCCTGACCACACCTACCTTTACTAAACAAATAAATACCACACACCTAGGTACCCAGTGTAAGAAAGTCGCATTGTTCCTCCTTACCACACCTACCTTTACTAAACAAATAAATACGACACGCCTAGGAACCTGGTGTAAAATAGTCACATTAGTCCTCCTGACCACACCTATATTTACTCAACAAATAAATACCTCACATATACCTACCTAGTCTAGAAAAGTCATATTGGTATGCCTGACCACACACATCTTTACCAAATAAATAGTATTTGTTGTTTTTTTTTACCCCCGACGCAAAAACGACGGGGTGTTATAAGTTTGACGTGTCTGTGTGTGTGTGTGTGTGTGTGTGTATCTGTCTGTCGCAAAAAAAATCATAAGTAAGTATTTACGATATATATTATTATGAAGACACTTTTTTTCTCAATTTAGTTATTTTCTCGAACCTCTCTAATCTTTATTGAAACCTCATTTTGAAAGAGCTTTCAAAAATTATCAAAACAATAACAAAAAAGGCTCACGACAAAAAAAGTCGTGACACGCACTAGTCACTTCTAGTCACGCACGGCCGCGTTTTTGAAAATATAAATTCATAAACCACTTCGTTGTAAAGATGAAGCGATTGACACCTCAAATTGCTATGCCTCACTATAGTAGTCAGGAAAAAAAACAACAAATATCACATAATCACGACTCCTTCCTCGTGGATATCTTCAGATATTGGTCAGTAAGTAAATCTTTACCTACACTTTTGCTCACTTTTTCGTTGGTGCAGAAAAAGTGCCGGAATGAGCAAGGATTTGGGTTGCTTTGCAAGAGTAGGTAGGTAATTCCTCGAAATGCTTTGTTTTTAGTACTTCTATGGCTATATTATTGTAGTAGATTCTGTTTCCTTGACTTTCTAAAATAATATACTAATATGACAGTCACAAAAAAGTTATCAAAAGATAAGGTACTAGATACTTAGAGATGGTTATTTTATCTATAGGCTAGATACATAGGCAGAGGGTACCGCTTATCATCAAGTGGGCGATCTGCTTGTTCCGTCATTCAAAGTAGTATAAAATATAAGATACTAAGGATAAATATTTTCAGTCGCAACTCCTATAAGAAACAGAGTTGCGCATGTGTTAGGTACCTACCGAAGTAAGCATGTTGTGAAAATTGATCCTGACCAACCTCTCTAACTACACCAGACAATGTACTTATCCTGAGAGTCCTAATATCTTGCCACACTCAGTATAGTATAGGTAGGTACCTACCTATGCAGACAGACCTATAAATATAAGGTCGTGCAGCGTTGGTGAGTGCTTCGCTAAGAAGTGAGAGGTGGCGGGTTCATTTTCCGAGGTGGGACAATGTTTGTATGATCTGTTTCGTATTTATTTGTTAAGTAAAAGTAAGTGTGGTCAGGAGGAACAATGCGACTTTCTTACACTAGGTACCTAGGTGCGTCTTATTTATTTGTTTAGTAAAGGTAGGTGTGGTCAGGCAAACAATGTGACTTTTACACACTAGGTACCTAAGTGCGTCTTATTTATTTGTTTAGTAAAGGTAGATGTAGTCAGGAGAACCATGTGACTTTTTTACACTAGGTACCTAGGTGCTTCTTATTTATTTGTTAAGTAAAGGTAGGTGTGGTCAGGAAAAAAATGTGACTTTTTTGCTGTAGGTTCCTAGGCGTGTCATATTTATTTGTTTAGTAAAGGTAGGTGTGGTCAGGACGAACAATGCGACTTTCTTACAATAGGTAGGTGTGTGGTATTTATATATTTGGTAATAATAGGTGTGGTCAGGAGGACTTATGTGACTATTTTACTCTAAGTACTTAGGTGTGTAGTATTTATTTATTTGGTCAAGATGGGCGACCATTCAGGTCAGGCTGACCATTGTTACTTTTTTAGACTAGGTACCTATGTGTGTGGTATTTATTTGTTGAGTAAATTTAGGTGTGGTCAGGAGGACTATTGTGACTATTTTACACTGGGTACCTAGGTGTTTGGTATTTATGTGCTTAGTAAAGGTTGGTGTGGTCAGGATGACCAATGTGATTTTGAAACCGACTTCAAAAAAGAAGGAGGAGTTTCTCAATTCATGTGTTTATTATATGTCTGTAACCTCATATCTTGTTACCTCATATATCATTTAGGAACAGATTTGTATTTTTTTTTAATTTAGTTGACTCGGTATACTTACAGATTGTTGCCATTTTCACCAAAATATGGTTTTTCACCAAAAAAAGTCGCATTGTTCCTCCTAACCACACCTACCTTTACTAAACAAATAAATACGACACGCCGAGGAACCTAGAGTAATAAAGTCACATTGGTCCGCCTGACCACACCCATCTTTACCAAATAAATAAATACTACACACCTAGGTACCTAGTGTAAAATTGACACATTAGTCCGCCGACGCTGCACCACGACATGTTTATAGGCCTGTCTGCATAGATAGGTACCTATTTATATACAGAGTGTATCAAGATATGGAGACTCTCAGGGTATGCCCATTTTCTGATGTTATTAGAGAGGTTGATTCTTAGATAACAATTGCCACAACATGCATACTTCGGTAGGTACATACCTATCTTACCACGCAAACCAAATCTGTGTTCATTGCGGCACCTGCTCTGGATGAACGAAAAAGTGGGCATCTAGGTATAGTTTTACGTACTGACCAAATCTGAAGATATCCACGGTGGGGAAAAAGTCGTGATTATGTAATATTTGTTGTTTTTTTAAGTTGGTAGGTAAGTATAGTTTCTCTCTGCTTATGAAGTTAACAAGCTACGATTTAATATAAAAACCTCAGTAGGTTTACCAAAACCATCGATGACCAAAACATATTATTATTATGAACTGAACTCGCTCTAAATTACCTAACCTACATAAAGTACCTCGCGAGTACCTATTTTCATTTTCAATTAGGTACATATTATGTACCTACGAATTACGTAAGTACCACATGTTATTATCAATCTTGTTATTATGTAGAAATAAAGACTTATTTATGTTTTTTATTTTTTTAAGAACTAAGAATGACGGAACGAGCAGGTAGCCCAACTGATGATAAGCGGTAACCTCTGCCTATGAACAGTACATTATCACATAGGTCACGTCTACCTAAGACGCGTCTTATGTGGCATTGCACTGCACCCGCCACCCTGAGACATAAAGATGAAAAATCTATGTGTCTGTAATTTCACCGGCAACCACTTCCAACCGGAACACAGCAATGCGCGCACTACTGCTTTGCGGCAGAAATAGTTATGGTGGTAGTAGGTACTTCCCCGGACGAACTCTTTCACAAAAAAGCTCTTCTACTGCTAATTTAGAGCGATTCAGAAGTAAAGTCTAAATAAGCACGTAAGTAGATCGGTAAGTAGGTAGGTACCTAAATTCAAGTAATTACACATCAAAATACAAGATAAAAAATGCTATATGCAAACTGAAATTTTACATGCTAAATAACCAAGAAATATGCTAGATTTAGCACTAAAAATGCCAAAACAGCAACATTTAATGCAAAGTTGACACAATGCGTTTCGTTCTTCAATTCAATTCTTAGGTATCTACGATACCATATTGTTTCTTATGATTTCGAGTAAAAAAAATATGAATTAGTAATCTACCTACTTATTAGTAAAACGCAAAAACTAAACGCAACAATACAGTAATTTAAAATAGCGCCATCTATTAAATCAGTGCTATCTGTGGTACTAAATAAACTGTGTCTACCCCGACGTAGTTCAAATATTTACCGCCAGAGAAACGACATCATTTGATTTTTTGTAAAAATAATTAAAATTGATTACAGAGGCATTTATTTAATTTTCCCGTGTTATGGGTATTTTTTGCTATCAGAAAATCTTTTTTTCAGGATCTAATATTAATTTTTCACATACTTCAATAACAAATCTATACCTGTAACGCCATCTATTGAACTTTAATAGAACAATATATTTTTTGTATGGGATGAGACCCCGTGGTGCAGTGATGGTAAAAGAGTCTTGGTTCGTGTTCGTTCGTTCGTTTGTGCTCGGTCTTCGGAGACGCTTCGGTCGGACGGTGTGAGTGCTCGCGCGCTCACTCTTATGCAAATGGAACGATGTAATAAGGATATCTCGGGGAATAGTTCGTTCTCGTTCAATAGTGGGAAATATTTTTTTATAATTCTTCGTACGTGAATGTACAATTGTCAAGGTCAAACCAGTGAAATTAAAATTCACAATACGTATGTTTCCCGCCCAGCCCCATCCCTGATTATCTAGTTTAACTAGAACTTATTTTAAGGATAATTGTTTTGTTCAGTTGTTGCAAGAGTCATTAGATATTTGGGAGTTGACAAAAATTAAATTTAGTATTTCTTGATGGAAATACTAACATATACTGAAATTATTATTAGGTGCTATTGTGTCAGTGTCCTATCTATCTATACATTCTACACTATGAAGACTAGCTTTCTCTCTATATAATAAAGGAGTCCGTTTTTTTGTTCTTTTAAAAAAAATACGCTTGCTTTTATTTTAGGTTGAAGTTTGATCAGTGATCTTATAATTTCCTTGACTGTATACAATGTATCAATGCCACTACATACACGTAGTGATCATATTTACAGCCATATGTTTTTACTTTAGACTTATATATTAAGAGTATTGTACCGTTAGGGTGCCTGAGCCCTATTGCATGCGTATAAAGTTTTCACCTATTTTGTATATTATCTCATGAAACTCCATGAAACGAGCCCTAGCTGTTTGTATACCTACATGATCAAAACGAGCCGAGGCTGTTTGTATACCTACATGATCAAAACGAGCCGAGGCTGTTTGTATACCTACATGATCAAAACGAGCCGACGCTGTTTGTATACCTACATGATCAAAACGAGCCGAGGCTGTTTGTATACCTACATGATCAAAACGAGCCGAGGCTGTTTGTATACCTACATGATCAAAACGAGCCGAGGCTGTTTGTATACCTACATGATCAAAACGAGCCGAGGCTGTTTGTATACCTACATGATCAAAACGAGCCGAGGCTGTTTGTATACCTACATGATCAAAACGAGCCGAGGCTGTTTGTATACCTACATGATCAAAACGAGCCGAGGCTGTTTGTATACCTACATGATCAAAACGAGCCGACGCTGTTTGTATACCTACATGATCAAAACGAGCCGAGGCTGTTTGTATACCTACATGATCAAAACGAGCCGAGGCTGTTTGTATACCTACATGATCAAAACGAGCCGAGGCTGTTTGTATACCTACATGATCAAAACGAGCCGAGGCTGTTTGTATACCTACATGATCAAAACGAGCCGAGGCTGTTTGTATACCTACATGATCAAAACGAGCCGAGGCTGTTTGTATACCTACATGATCAAAACGAGCCGAGGCTGTTTGTATACCTACATGATCAAAACGAGCCGAGGCTGTTTGTATACCTACATGATCAAAACGAGCCGACGCTGTTTGTATACCTACATGATCAAAACGAGCCGAGGCTGTTTGTATACCTACATGATCAAAACGAGCCGAGGCTGTTTGTATACCTACATGATCAAAACGAGCCGAGGCTGTTTGTATACCTACATGATCAAAACGAGCCGAGGCTGTTTGTATACCTACATGATCAGAGCACTAATATAAAGATAAATATAAGTTTATTTCACTTAGAATAAGTACAACAAAACATAATTAACATTAGCATTAATTTCGTAAGTAGGTATATGAAAATAAGAGGACTTTGCCTTCCGTGCTAATTAAAAAACTGTTACGGCAAGGTAATGCTTTTCACCCCATATAGATAGTAATATGTATGCCAGTTTCTTATAAAATTACTTGGTTTTTAAATCAACAGACTACTGGCAAACCACATGTCTAGAACTACATTTTAATCGAGTTTGATGAGATACTAGCCAAAATAGGAGCAAACTTTGGTTGCATGCAAAATGGCCTCTTCACAAAGGTATGCTCAAACGATACAAAGCATAAGCGTCCATTGCTCAGAACACTAACTAACTAAAGCAAGATATTGACGACCTCTCTAGCGCGTCGGGCGAAATGCGAAAGATTGCAGGTTCAATTCCCGCTGCGGGACAAATGTTTGTATGGTCTGCAAATATTTGTACCGGGTCTGGGTCAGGGAAGGAAAAAACTGTTTTTTTTTTTTCAAAACGGACAAAACACTGTTTTTCGTCTGTAAACATAAAAAACATTGTTTAAAATCAATTGTTTGTTTTTTTGTAGTGTTTTATACATGTTTTAAACACATTCTGCAATTTAATTAATGTTTTTTTTAATACGCGTATAATAGATTGGTCTGTAACGAAATCTTTGGTCGTGATTTTCACCGCACGTCGCAAGAACAAAAAATATATAATGAATAAAATTTGATATGAAAACCTATGTAGGTTTTTTATGTTTTGAAACATGTTTAAAATGTTTAAACATGTATGCATTTTTCCCAGTGTTTTAAACAAATGTTTTAATCATTTTCAACCCTGGTCTGGGTGTACCTAATGGTACCAATAATAGTGCTCGTAGTTTCTGATACCCACGACACAGGGAATCCTAGTGTGGGATCAGGACTATGTATGTGACTGTAGGGTGTTATGTTACTGAGGTCCATAGGATCCATCTGTAGGTATGTCACTTTGGCATAGAGCCAGCTAAGCACTGACCGTTTGTCACGCACTTGTCTGAATTGAGCATATCTTTGTTAATTTTAATACATTAACTTTTTGTGTTTTTTCTTTTTACCAATTTATAATGTCAAATAACCTATGTTCGTGAAATTGGTTATAAATCAGTATAGTGCAAATTGTTTTCTTGATAACTGTTAAGTTACATTTAAGAGATTTTGATGAGACTGTGTTATGGAAGTAGGGAGCTTTAAGGCTAAGCCCGGTATCTTGAGATTCAAAATTATGACTAGGTAGGTACCTATTTTATATAATTTTAATAAATACCTAATGGAAGCTAAATTTTTGTTGGAAGTTTGACCAAAGTTACATGTTAGGTACCGTAAGTACATATGTTAGTTCATGTCTCATAAAGCTTTTAAAAAAGTAATATAAATTGTAATAACATGAGATATTACACTTTTTATATTTTTTTCACGTGTTTCATCTACCTACCTACTCAATTATCGGATTACGACTTACCGGACTGTATTCATGATGCACATATCTTTATGTATGCGGACGACGTGGCAGCTATCGTGGAGGCCACCAATTTGAACACTCTGGAGCTGGTGATTTGAATAAGTAGTTTCATCAAAACGGGCTTATTTTAAACGTAGCCAAAACCAAATACATGCATTTCAACCTTGCGGGGTGGGACTACGCACCAATTTCGGTGAGCCAGGGATCAAGAGCGATCGTGAAAGTAGATTGCACATTTCTAGGCTTCACATTAGATAAAAGTCTCACTTGGGAAGCCCATATTGACACACTGTGCATAAAAGTAGGTCGAGCATGCTTCGCTCTGTGGCGTCTCTCCGCAACTTTAGATAGTGCGGATCCCACGGGACACATCGGCCCGTCCATATTTTAAATCTCTCGGAATCATGACCGTACCTGACCTTGTCATATTTCAAGCTGCTCTCTACGTTAGGAATAACTTGGATGAATATGCGAGGCATGGTGACGGTCACAGGCATGCGGATAGGTTGCGGGCGCTTCCACGGCGGCTCACAAAAACGTACATACGTCAATGCTGAACCACGTCATGGGACCGACGGTATACAATCGCCTACCGACTGTTATCACTGACGCTACATCGACGCGATCATTCAAAACGAAGCTCAAAAAATGGCTATTACAGCAGTCTTTCTATGACTGTGCTGAGCTTACTTCGTTAAATCCTGTATGTTAAAAATATTAAAATCATTATTAGGTTGTAATTAGACTTTAATGAATGTAATATGACATTTACTGTCATTTTAATGAAATTAGTGATTCTTAAAAATGTTTCGCTTTGTGACTTGTGTTTTATATAATAATTTGTATGAATTGATTTAATTTTATTGAATTTTATAATTGACGAACTTGTGAGCTAAGTACTTAATTTCTGTTTTTTATTTGTATTAATTTGTCAGTATGCACCTATACCTATGACCTAAATGACATGTAACAATAATCCCATCGAGCAACGCAGGCCTCCGTACCGATAAATAAACTATCTCTTCTTCTTCTTAGTCGCTTTCGTCATTAATAAAGGTCGTGCCCGTCTTGAAATGCTCTGGTAGAGGAATTGACGAGCTGCTTCCATGCCAGCCTGTCTTCGGCTCGTCTAAGGGCGGTAGTGACAGGGAGGCCTACTGTTAATGCCTTGACTTGGTCAGACCAGCGGCTAGGTGATCGGCCACGAGGTCTTTTCCCCTCTATATTCCCAACCACCACCAGTTTGTCTAGGTTGTCCGGTTGCCTCCGAGCGATGTGACCGAAATAGCTCAATGCTCGCTGGTAACAAATAGTGGAGAGTCTGGTTTTGATCTGCAGTTGGTCGAGAATGGACTTGTTAGTTCTTTTTGCAGTCCAAGGTATACGCAACATTCTCCTCCAACACCACATCTCGAATGCGTCGATCTTTTTTCTGTCCACAGAACGGATCGTCCAGGACTCGGAACCGTAAAGAAAAATTTAGAAAACCAAGGCACGTACTAGTCTCTTCTTGGTTACGTTGGAGACCTTCCCATTCTGCCAAATTTTTGTAAGTTTGCTCATTGCAGATTTGGCTATCTGAGTGCGTCGCCGAATTTCTCTCTCGCTACCTCCTTGATCGGTTATCATTGATCCCAAGTAAACAAATTCGCTTAAAAACTCCAAATCTGATAGTTCTCCTGTTCGCGTAAGTTTGCCAGCTCGGTCTATGACCATGACCTTGGTCTTGGATTTGTTGATGGAAAGTCCAACCAGCTCGCTCTCCTGCTCTATTCGCTTGAAAAGCTCATCGAGTTCCCGCTCTGACGATGCAAAAAGTGTAGTGTCATCTGCATACCTAAGGTTACTGATCTTACTGATTACCACCAATTGCGATGCCTCCTTCCCACTCCTCCAGAGCGTTCCTCATGATGTGTTCTCCATAAATGTTAAAAAGGAGAGGAGATAAAATACATCCCTGGCGTACCCCCTTCTCAGGTTTAAAGGGTCTCGAGATTACCTCATTTACTCTGACCATCGATTCACCATCCTTATATAGGTTAGCGATCAGTGCTACTAAATGCGTGGGTACGCCCATTTCAAGGAGGATGTTCCAGAAACAACCCCATCGCACGCAATCAAACGCTTTTAATGTCCGCCATAAGTGATTGCACATATCTAATAAGAATTTTCTCACCTGCTTCCCCAAGATGTTTAAGCTCTTCAGCGAAAATATTGTCTCTACCGGCTGACTTGTTGGTCTTGAGCTTCCGCAAAGCACCTCTGACCTCTGACTCGAGTATATCGGGTTCGAGACATCGATCTTCAATATGCAGAGAAATAGTTGCAGGTCCCCCTATCGTCTTTGAACAGGCTTTCGCAATATGAACGCCACCTCTCCGTAATTTGGTCTATTTCTGTCAGCAAATTACCCTCTCTATCTTCAATGGCCCAGGTTTTGGGCTTAAACTCCCGGGTGATACTTTTAACTTTTTGAAACAAATCTCTTGTGTGCAGGTACTGTGCGTGATTCTCAATGTCCTGGCAGATTGAATTCAGGTAGGTACTGGTTATAGTCTCTACGACACAAGCGCTGAACCTTAGCTGAAAGTGATTGGTATTGTGCATTCACAGAGTCGACTTTGCCTACGAGCAATTCCTTTCGTTCTCTGATAGCCTTCCACGTTTCCTCGGTAATCCATTCTTTCTTCGGGGTAGCGAGTTTGATGCTTAATTCCGCCACCAAGAGCTTATGGTCACTTCCACAATCATCTCCAGGGTAAGTCTTGGCGTTGTTAATGCAGGAACTCCATCTCTTCGTTACATCAAAATGTGTTGATGAGCTGTGATGAGCAAAAAACAATAAAATTAGAATTTCGCGCCTCAAGCGAAACGATGCAGTACACCGTTATTGCAACGGTTTTATTTGCTGGCCTATTTCTATCAATTCTACCGTATTTTTTGAGCATGAACACAGTTGACCGCATTTTTTACATGGCAGCACAGAAAGAAGGCGAACAATTTTTAGAATCGTTCCGTGTCATGGATACAAAATAGTTTTCATTCGTGTTCCGTAAGAATTTTAAAAAAATGTTCTGGCTTCATTAATCTCGCTCTACGGGCTGGATCTTCTTAGGCCTCTGCTGGATAAATAGGTAATCAAAGTGTTCCGTGCATACAATAGGTACTCCCATGCTAGGAAGATGGACTAAAGGCATGGAAGTAAGGCTAAAAACGAAACGGTATCGATTATACCAGTCTCATTATATATGAATGTATTCATGTGTTGGAATGAGACAAGCATATATCTATCTGTTCTTATTTGTGTAAGTCGTACCAGGCCAAATGTCAAATTACTGGTTCAGAATTCGAGATATTTTTTGTAAACAAACAAATGTCACTGTAAAATAGACAAGCCAGTGGTAAAATCATTTTTCGGGTTGAAATCTGCCATTTTTGAAAGAAACGTCGTCGTTATTATTTATTTTATTACATTTTAATGTGTTTTTTCGAGTTATTTCGTGTAATTTTATTGGCATTTTAACCGGTGTAACTTGGATAAATGGCACAAGTGTGATGTAGAGAAATTTGAGTGTATTGCGTGTCTTTTCGAAATGGTGATTTTTTTCCTGTAAAAACTCAGTTTTTCTGCCACAATTTAAACTGGGTTAGGACTAGACGGAGACTCTTGACGACTTGACTATAAAACTATAATAATTATATCACTTGACATTGGCTAAATTGTTGCAAATAATGCACAGAAGCCATTACCTAAGATAAGAAGAAGAAATAATTTTTTTGCAAGTATCATGTTTTACTAGTAGTGACCCGCGGCTTCTCCTACGTCTTAACGATTGTATTAAATTTTTGTAATATCCGCCAAGCAGGTTCGCTCGCGCGGTATGTACCTTCAATTTGCGGCAATGTATCATCATCATCATCATCATGGTGATGTTACGGGACGGCCGGCTAATGTGAAACATCTATGTTAGTATTAGAATTCTTAATTCATATGGCAATAAGATGTTTCACATCAAAAGTTCAAGTTGTGGCCCTTTTAGATAACGTCACGGCCGCACGTTAGAACCACATTTTGATGAAAATGGGACCAATCGGGAAGTATATTGTGTCAAATAAAAAAATAATGTTCCTAATCAGAAATTAAATGACGGAGATACCAAACATAAAAAACACGAATTGAGTACCCGAAGGCCCGGGTGCCATCTCCACAGAACTTGCCACTGATGGACCTGACGACGAAGGCCCGGGTGCCATCTCCGCAGAACTTGCCACTGCTGGACCTGACGACGAAGGCCCGGGTGCCATCTCCGCAGAACTTGCCACTGATGGACCTGACGACGAAGGCCCGGGTGTCATCTCCGCAGAACTTGCCACTGATGGACCTGACGACGAAGGCCCGGGTGCCATCTTCGCAGAACTTGCCACTGATGGACCTGACGACGAAGGTCCGGTCGCCATCTCCGCAGAACTTGCCACTGATGGACCTGACGACGAAGGCCCAGGTGCCATCTCCGCAGAACTTGCCACTGATGGACCTGACGACGAAGGACCGGGTGCCATCTTCGCAGAACTTGCCACTGATGGACCTGACGACAAAGGCCCGGGTGCCATCTCCGCAGAACTTGCCACTGATGGACCTGACGACGAAGGCCCGGGTGCCATCTCCGCAGAACTTGCCACTGATGGACCTGACAACGAAGGCCCGGGTGCCATCTCCGCACGTGCAGGTAAAGCCTCCATTTTGCACAACACGCAACCAAATGTGAATTAAAAGGCAAAACTAAGATAATTTGGTTTTATTTAACATAAAACTTCAGTGACAACTTCTGGTTTGAAGTAGGATGACAAGTAGTATCTTTTCTTTTCCACATATCAATCATAGATGTTATAGAAAGGAGGTAAGTATACTACAAAATGTTCGAGTTTTACTAAATAAAACTTAACAAAAACAACAGCAACAAGAAAATACGGAATAGCAAATAAGGAGAAATGAATGAAATTACAAAATGGGGACCGGCTTGTTATGTTGGGGCTACTCATGTCCCACCACTATATAGCTTACAGAGTGCGCGCTACAATGTGGAATGCAGATTTATGATGAAAACAAGTTGGTAGGTAGGAAAAAACGTAGATATAAATAAAAGCAAAGCTTGAGCTTGTATTTCGTTTTTATTCACACAATGACAGCTGTCACACGCTCAAAAAACAGAAAAATGAATTTACACTGAACAAAAAGATCAATATCAAAAGCATATATTCTTTTTATTCTAACACGGGTTTCAAAACAAAGCCAATTGTTTAGAATCTCTGCAGTGTTCCAAGTGACATGAAATATTTTATACTAAAAAATATATTTTTGCTTGATAACTTTGTTAATAACCAAAATAACTCAAAAATATATACGACAAAATATTGATTACATTATAGTTTATCAGATCTGAGTTAGAATAACACGCCAAGCCTGTTTATTGGCCTAATTTAATAAACTGACTTATTAGTACCTACCTATTTTTTTGCTATGGTATCCCCTTTGTTTACAAAAAATATCTCGAATTCTGAACAGGGTATACATTCATGGTAACAATCTAGGAGGCGCCTGTTACACGTAAAGTATTTACTGTGTTCCGGCAATAAATACTGAAGTATCGTGGTATTTATTGAACGTGTAACGTAACTAGCGTACTGATGGATGTCAATATTTAATCATGGATTTCTAGATTTCTTGATTCCGCATTGACGAACCGTTGTAATATGATAAATATTGAACGTGTGTTCTTCTGGTGTTAATTACGTACGTCTATCAATAAATACTGAACTGACGGATCACAGTAAATACTTTACGTGTAACAGGCGCCTAAGCATGGTGCCAATATTCAGGGTACGGAACGGAAAAAGGAATGTCGTGTGACAATATATTTGTTTCTCTCTAACATAGGATAGCAAGCTATCTTCTAGGATAGGAGTAAGAAGGAACACTCTCTGCTATTTTAGCACTCAATCCATGTAGAAATCCATGTCCAAGATAACTTCAGAGGGGTGAGTCTGAGTTTTGCAAACACCATCGTAACGGTGAACGTAACACGATCGTACGTGTATAACATAATAACTAGCTATTAATCTGTGCCAAAAACGTCAAAGATTAATGGCTAGTTACTACGCAATACACGTACACTCGCCGTTACGATCATCGTTACGATGGTGTGTGTAAACTCGGACTTGCCCCTCTGCGCGCGGCTGGTGGCGTACTTAATGTTACCAGCTTTACTAATATTTTTTCCTTCATTTAATCAAAAATTATCTTTTGTTACTCAAACTAAAGGAGGTGAGTAAAGATCAGCTCATTTTTCGCCTATGATAGTCATGAAAATGCAAAGTATTTATTGAAGGCATGTTATTATACTTATGTGACCTTTACATATATTCTAAAGTAAGAAAAAAAAAAACAAAAATATTTTTTCTTTTGGTTCCTTGATTTATACCCTGTGTCACAATTGTTGAAGATGAGGCTGCTGCTACGTTACCTTGTTGAGTTATTTGGGTGACGATGCGTTAGGAAACGCCTAAAACAAAATAACAACTGCTTTAATTACATTACTGCTTTTATACATGATAATTATTAATGACACGAGGAATACTACAAACGTATAACGAATGGAGAAAATGCGGGAAGTTTTGTTGTTATGGCAACCCTAAAAATTACCTGTCAAATAAGCGACGTTAACCTAACTTTGAAAAACGGTACTGTAGGCACGTTATTTTCACTTCTTTTTCACAAGCACGTTTGACCATCAACATTATATCCCTGCCAGCACTTTTAATCACTTTTGGCATAATGATGTCGAATATTTAATAAAACTACGGAACGCAGCACAGACTGACATAAACGATAAAATGTCGGCACGCGATTAGTTCCAATTTCGGCCGCGCGCAGAGTTATCTGGCGCGCACTCGTAGTTTATGCCACAGACGACGTAGTACATTCATTCATTCATTGTACTACAACATTCATGATCGGATTACAAGTATTTTTTTCTCTATGGTCTTCCATTGAATTAACAACGTTGCCAACATAACGGATTTTCCGTCTTATCTAGCGGATTAGGGTATGAAGAAACAGAAGAAATCGTATTTTGACGGCTAACGGATTTTTTAGCGGAATTTAGTAGCAAAATATTTTGACGACCTCTGTGGCGGGGCGAACGAACGTTCGCCTGTGACGCCGGAGGTTGCGGGTTTGATTCCCGCATCGGAACAAATATTTGTGCGATCTGCAGATATTTGTTCAGGGTGTTCTAGGTATTTTCTATGTATAATAAAAAATATCTTTCTATGTTATATATTGTATTAAGTATATCAGTTATCTAGTACCCATAAGACAAGCTCTGCTTAGCTTGGGTCTAGATAATGTTGTGTAAACTGTCCAGCATTATTTATTTATTTATTTATTAAAATAAGCCTTGTAATTTAAAGCAAGCCGTCAACGGCTAATGCATCTGGAATGATTGAGACCCTAAATAGTGACAACGATTTAAATACAGAATTAGAATCTTTTAAACATAAAAGTTGTAGGTACCTGATATTTAACCTATCACCACACCAAAAAACTCTACCAAAATATTATTTTTGTAGATACAAATGCGAGTTTTAACGGATTTCTAACGGAATTTCGTAATGAAGTTGAATATGATATGATTTTGAAGTCGGCGGAATTGGAATTTCAAATTTATTGTTGGCAACACTTCGAATAAAGAAACTATTCAAATTCTGGACTGGATTCTGGAACTATTTTTGTAATTTGCTAGCAAAGCGTTGCTGCCGGCCGGCCGTTGTAAAACTCGTCTGAGTAAAGTAAATCGCCTCGGTACCCGGCTAACGGCAAGAGATTACGTTTAAAATCACTACGCGGGTCAAGGAGGCTAATAAAAATAAACAATACTGACCGTTATCGAAACGAGCTCATGGTGGATTATTATTTCACTATTGGTGTTTAAAAGTATTTGGTGTGTATTTTTGCAATTAATTCACTGAAGACAATGAATTCTTCCAGAGATCCGAAGACCGATGGTAGGTAAAACACTAAGTTTTAAATAACTTTGCGTCGCGTTGGTGCATTGCTACTAACTTACTAATAATAGAGTGGCTTCCAGAGTATTTTGTGACGGCGCACCAGATATTCCAGTGCTGTGGTGTTGAGAATTCGAGCACGCTGCACGTAGATGCTCTCATGGACAAATTTGCTCCTTTCGTGAAGACAAATAAGTGAGTATATTACCCTCTAATAAGCTATTATATGTTACTAAATTCCAGGGCTCGTCAATAATGACTGTCCTGTGTACTGTGCTTTACTCACTGAGCCATACCTATTCTACTTGTTATTTATTCCTGCTCTGCGCTAGGCAATTAGTCAGTCAAAACCCACATATAAATATAAATAAATAATTGAGATAATATAATACCTGCAGATTGTACAAATATTTGTTCCGAGGTGGGTATCGAACCCGCAACTTCCTGCGTCGCAGACAAACCTTTGCCCGCTGCACCACAGAGGTTGTTGATTTCTATCAGCTCCCAGGAAGTCAGCAGGTACACGTGCTAAGGCCAGTCGGACACTGACTAGGGCTGTTTTTTCCTGATTCAAATTGTTATTTTGATTGCAATAAGTACAGGGCCATCTTTAGCCAAGTGGAGGGCTAGGACTATAGGATATGGAGTTGCTCTTACTACTTTACCAGGTATTAAACCATAAAAATAGGTGCTAAGATAAAAATGTAAGATACAGACATATTATATAGCTGGCTAACAAGATTTGTGCTTTGATAAGCAATTGTTTTAGGACTGAAGAGAGCAAATTTTCAGTGAGCAGAGCAAACCCTGAGTGAATGGAATTTTCAGGAGCAAATAGTAGCCAGAAAGTAGCAAAGAAATTGCTACTTTTGAATAGTGGTTGAGTTGAGTGTCGGTGAGAGCAGTATGTCACGCAAATTATATTTTTACTAAATGACCCGCGCGCGACTTCGTCCGCGCTTAGTTTGAAAACATCTCCGGCGTGGCGTGCAGACAACAACTTAAACATCAACAACCACCCCGTGATACGACTTTTGAAACAACACCACAAGTTTTTCAATTTAGGGGTCACATTTTACCCTTGATTTCCTGAAAATATTTTAATCTTAACAACGATACTGTGAAACGACCTTTGAAACGACACCGAACTCAAGTTTTTCAATTTAGGGGTCACATTTTACTCTTGATTTCCTGAAAATATTTTAATCTTAACAACGATACTGTGAAACGACCTTTGAAACGACACCGAACTCAAGTCTTTCAATTTTGGGGTCCCATTTAACCTTGAGGTCCTGTAAATATTTGAATCTCAACAACAACACCGTGAAACGACCTTTGAAACGACACCATACTCAAGTTTTTCAATTTAGGGGTCCCATTTTAACCCTGTGGTCCTGAAATTATTTTGATTTTAACAACGACACCGTGAAACGACCTCTGATACGACACCATACTCAAGTTTTTCAATTTAGGGGTCCCATTTGAACCTTGGGGTCCTGAAAGTATTTTGACTCAACAACGACACCGTGAAACGACCTTTGAAACGACAGCATACTCAAGATTGTCAATTTAGGGGTCCCATTTGAACCTTGAGGTCCTGAAATTATTTTGATTTCAACGACACCGTAAAACGACCTTTGAAACGACACCATACTCACATTTTTCAATTTAGGGGTCCCATTTGAACCTTGAGGTCCTGAAAATATTTTGATCTCAATGACTACACTGTGAAACTAACTTTTAAATCGTCAAAATACGCTGAAATCTGGCTAAAACGTAAATTTATTTACAAACAAAACGTTCCCGTGGCTTTTTTTAGCTAAATTTCAGGTACTGCTGAAACATATTTTTACTATTTTTATGTAAGGAATCTTACCTGTGAATTTTCAAGTATCTACTACCAACGGTTTCCGAAATACGAAGCATTATAGTTTTACATTAAAAGCCGTTTTGGACCCCTTACAGGGTGAATTTTCCAAAATCCTTTCTTAGTCCACCCTTACACCCAAAAATGAATACATCCTCCAAATTTCATGTATGTCCAGCGGTTTAGGCTGTGCGCTGCAAAACGCAAAGTGTATACATTAAAAGCCCTTTATGGACCCCTAAGGGAGCGAATTTTCCAAATTCCTTTTTAAGTACACTTTTACACCCTAAAAGGACTACACTCTCCAAATTTCAAGTCTCTACGACCAGCGGTTTAGGCTGTGCGTTGTAAAAACTAAAGTTTTTTTATTTTTTTACAAAGAAAACGTTCCCCAGACATTTTTCAGGAAAATTTCAGGAATCGCTGAAATATGTGTTTCTTAATTTTATTTGACGAATCTCCATGTAAAATTTCATGGTTCTACTGCTAACGGTTTCCGAAATACAGAGCATTTTTGTTTTACGTTAGAACCCCATTTTGAACCCCTTAGCATGCGAATTTCCAAAATTCCTTTCTTAGTACAACCCTACGCATCGAGACGAACACACTGTAAATTTCAAGTCTCTACGATTAGCTGTTTAGGCTGTGCGTTGGACCTCGGTCAGTCAGTCGGTCAGTCAGTCAGTCAGGACATTGCCTTTTATATATTAGATTGCAAACAACTGGCAGAAATGAGTCTCATGTGCGTGTGTATTTAAGTATGGAAAAAGAAGTATTTTACATAAATATTTGAATTGTATGTATACAGTGTATTACAGCTTGATCATAAACAAATGTTTACAAAATATTAAGAATTTTATAGGTCAGTTTCATAGCTTTAGTCAAATGCTTCCTGTTGGCATGTTGCCCTATTTATAGAGAATGTTTACATCTGTGTCACTGTTTATTATTGTAGCAACATCTGTTATGTTTGAATCCTCATGTATATTTCTTTGAAAATAACTCACAATTGGGGGAGCATATAAAATCATACCATTGATTAGTTAGGGTGAGCTAAGCGAGTCCTCTACTATCCCACAATGTATGCATTTCGTGGACTATCACACCTCTAGATTTTTAATTTAACAGTAATTTAAATTCATGTCTAGATTTGTTCAAATACCAATATAAAAATAAAAAAAATAAAAAAATACAAAGCGGTGATCTTTGCTAGTAATATATTCAGCCGTATTAAGAACTTTTTTTGTATACTACTTGAATGACGGAACAAGCTGATGGCCCATCTGATGTTAAGCGTTAACCTCTGCCTAAGAACAGTGCATTACCTCATAGGTCACGTCCACCTAGGACGCGCCCTATGTGGCATTGCACTGCGCCCGCCATCCTGAGACATAAAGATGTAAAGTCTCATGTGCCTGTAATTTCACACTGTAATTTCTCTGTTACATTTAAAACATTGAAGACATATTTCATTAACATCGGTCCAGTCACCAATGCTGGGCATAGATAGACCTCTCTCAATATGTTGTGCTATTTTATATATACCAAATAAAAAAGCTTGTCTGTGAGTGTGCACATGATGTCATGTAATGCTAGCCCTGGAATAGTAATTATTCTCAACAGACAATTTATTTTTATGACTCAACTCTATGGAATGTTAGAATTTACATTATTGTAGCTTGGTATCATAGGATGGTATGTTATCCTTGAAAATTTATTTTTTATATTCTTGATCCTGTTATAGTGTTCAATACTAAGATTGGAAATCTTTACACTAATAGTCTGTCTCTGGTGTCTGTCTGTCGTTTTATCCCAGCCTGCCAGAGAACACACAAAGCAAATAGTTAATTGCTAAAAATATCAGTGCTCCATATTCCTTCTTCACCTATTAGGACCTACCCACAGCTTACTAATTAAAAAATACTATAAATAATCTCTATGAAATCTAGTCTCATAAAGCCCAAAGTTTGGTATAGTAGGTATTACTAAGATTTTAAGAAAATGGGCAACTGGACAGACGTCTGCCTTAAAATAAATGAGTGTCTCAGGTAGTGTTGCCATATGGCTAGAGCCCACCGGGATTGTCCCGGAGGGCCATGCCCGGGTCACGCATCATAAAAATAGATAAAAGAAACTACAAAACAGTTTTTGAGCAGAGAAGATCTCTTACGGTTTCGTTCATCCTGTCATAATGATAAGCAGTGCATTTTGAGAAATCGTTTTTAGTCTCTTATCTTATGGATGACGGCGAATGGAAAACTGTTTATCCATTCTATCCTCCTAAACATTTTTGGTAGATACTTTATTTAGAAATCATAACAACTATAAGCAAAAAGAATACATACCTAACTAACTAGTAATACCTATTTATTTTTCTGGCTCATGTTTCGATTATCAACCATTAGTATAAGGCTCGAGAGGGGGATTGGGGGGAAGACTGTCCTATGAGTAAAGAAACGCGAAAACTTATAGGTTCAGAAAAGAAAAAACGTAAATTTTGAGGTCCTCCCTTCCCCCCTCAGCCTTTATGCTAATGGTCGATAATGGAAACCCCTTCCATTTTTCTTTTGTGTAGGACTGAATTCAGCTTTCTGAAGTCATTTCTGGACCCTGAGCAGTGCAATCCTGAGATCAATGTGTCCAAGCTGGCAAATGCTTTGCACCAGTATAGCGAGAGCCAGAAAAATAAGATGGACCTGGATGAAAGGTAATAAACATTGTTTGTTTAAATAAGTTAAATAATATGTTTTTCAAAGCAAGCTATTATGAAATTAATGGTTGAAACCGTGAGCCGATTACAATGAGCCCAAACACTGCCAGGCTACTATTGAACATTAATGAGTTCCGTGTTACGCCTTCCGTCTTCTTCTGATCACCTCATTGTCACCACAATATAGTACATATTGTCATTGGATCTTAAACAGGTATGCAACATTTCAGCTCAATCGGTTGGGTGGTACTGGTTTATAACTCAGTTGAAAGTTTAGTCCTCCACAGAAAGAAAGGAAAGCAAGTAAAAAAAAAAAACACAAATGCTTCTACTTCAATAGCCGGCACGGCAGGCTAAGACAGACGCGCGATTTTCCAGCCCCTCGAGCGATACTATGCATTTTAGTGATGAAGAAATAAATTATGCCACTGAAGCTCCTCGTTGCGCTGCCAGTCGCTACCACATCAGTGTGAATTGAGCCCTGTTATTATGACAGTCTTTCCTTTAGGATCATGTAAAATAAAAACCGGCCAAGTGCGAGTCGGACTCGCGCACGAAGGGTTCCATACCATCTATAAAAACGGCAAAAAAAAACCACGTTTGTTGTATCGGAGCCTCCTTCAATATTTATTTTATTGATTTTTTTGTATTTGTTTTTATAGCGGCAACAGAGTTCAATCATCTGTGAAAATTTCAACTGTCTAACTATCACGGTTCATGAGATACAGCCTGGTGACAGGCGGACAGACGGACAGCGGAGCTTTAGTAATAGGGTCCCGTTTTACCCTTTGGGTAAATTCCAAGTCCTGGGGTGCTAATTCTGGTTGCGACACACATTTAATATTTGTGTAATTTTGTCTTTGTTTATTTCAGTTTCAATAATTTGAGATGTGGACAAGCACTTCAAGACTCGGATTCGGGAATATCTACAGATGGTATGTTAGATAACTTGATACTTAAATGTTTTTGTACAAAAACCGGTCAAGTGCGCGTGGGACTCGCGTGGAGAGGTGTACCGGACAATTGAACTTATTAGTTCTCGGTGAATTTAAGTTTTTAACACATTTTATTCGACTCTATAATAGGGAGTGCTCTGGGAAACTGTTCAATTCCATACCCGCATCCAGGTTCTACCATAGCACTTCTCGACAACGCAAGGGAGCTCAACCACACATCATCGACACGTGGGTATCTCGTACTGCTCACTTTGCGAGATCTTTTCTCCCCCATACGTGCAAAAAAAAGGATCCTTCAGGGCAGGCAACGCATTGGCAATGCCCCTGGTGTTGCAGATGTCAATAGGCGACGGTAACCGCTTACCATCAGGTAGGCCGTATGCCAGTTTTTCGAGCCATTACATAAAAAAATAAAAATACGCAATTTTCTTCACAAACATTTGTCTTACCCGGGGCCCCCGTGAGAAAATTGAAAATTTGAATTATCTAGCCGTCATGTCACTAGTTTTTTCTTTATTTCTGCATGATGATATTTTCAGGGCTGCAACTGCTGGAGGAGCTGCAATGTGAGCTAAAAGAAAAGGAGCACTTAGCTCATGATCTCAGGAACCAGCTAGATATAACTGATCGGCAGCACGAGGAGACCATAGCCGCGCTCACGGCCGAGCGCGACTCACTGCGAAGACACCTCAACATGTACGTTAATTGATCACTAGCCTGTTGCTCGCGGCTTCGCACACCTGCTGTCGGTATAAAAAACCGGCCAAGAGCGAGTCGGAGGGTTCCGTACCATTATCTATAAAAACGACAAAAAAAACAAGTTTGTTGTATGAGAGACCCCTTAAATATTTATTTTATTCTGTCTTTTAGTATTTGTTGTTATAGCAGCAAGAGAAATACATCAACTGTGAAAATTTCAACTGTCTAACTATCACGGTTCATGAGATGATGATGATGATGTAACCAGGCTGACAGAAAGACAGACGGACGGACAACGTAGTCTTATTATAGGGTCTCGTTTTACCCTTTGGGTACGGAACCCTAAACATCAGACCCCCCCCCTCGAATATACTCGATGGCGATTAAAGCCGCGAGATCTATTCGACGAGCTGTGCGGCGCGTCGCCCTCGCTCGGCCTTCACATGCACAGCCACGCCTGTCCTCAGACGGGCCGTCGGACCCCACCGTGGGATGCGAGAGGTTGCGGGCTCTAGTTTGTATGATCTACAAATATTTGTTTGTGTGTGCCATGGTACTCGTAGTCCCGTACCGATCAGAATCTTAGAGAATTAAAAAAATTTACATCAAAGCTCAGAATACATAATAGTACAGTTACAGAAGGTTGACTCCCGAAAATCATTTTAATAAATAGCGACTCTTGTCTCCACACAATAAAGTGCAGTTCAGATCGCACAGCTCTAATTACCTACAACTAAAGTCACCTAGTAGTTACCTCTCTTTCTATCGCGTAACTATTATCTTGTCTGACTCACTGAAATGTCTCGACAAGTCGAGCCCGCCGGGTACATGTAGCTTCATACTTAAGGCTGCGCCAACCCCAGGCGCAGAATCTTCATACAAAAAAAACGGTTTTTATAAAATATAGATAATTTTACAAAACCCCTACAGTAAACCCTCGGCTTTGTTGTATTGATTTTGTTTATCTAATTTTTTACGCACCATTTTTATAAACAATCGAATCTAGGCAAAAAATAGACTTAACTTTGTATTTTTTTTCAATCGAGAAAATATTGACCTATCGTGTTTCTGGTACAGTGATCCGTCGGAATTATAATGTAGTATCCATGCATTTTTTTTATTTGTTTTTTGTACTTGATTTAGTCTATTAAAAATTAAATCTAAGATTAGGAATTTTGCGGCATGCCGTATGTGCGGAGTGCGCCACGCCTGCGTATGGTAGTAGAGTCAGAGGTCCTAGTGTGAGATTAGGAGTGTGTTTGTGACTGTTGGGTGTAATTGCAGGGTCCGCGAAGAGAACGCGAGTCTGTGCCACGTGCGGCGCGACTATGAGGAGGCGTGCGAGCGGCTCTGCGGCACCGCGACGGCGCTCGAGGACGCGACGCGCGAGCTCGAGGGCGCGAAGCGGCGCGTGCGCCTCGCCGGCGAGCAGCTCGCCACGCTCGAGGGCGATGTGAGTCTAAATAGAACGCGAGTCTGTGCCACGTGCGGCGCGACTATGAGGAGGTGTGCGAGCGGCTCTGCGGCAGCGCGACGGCGCTCGAGAACGCGACGCGCGAGCTCGAGGGCGCGAAGCGGCGCGCGCGCCTCGCTGGCGAGCAGCTCGCCATGCTCGAGGGCGATGTGAGTCTAAATAGAACGCGAGTCTGTGCCTCGTGCGGCGCGACTATGAGGAGGCGTGCGAGCGGCTCTGCGGTAGCGCGACGGCGCTCGAGGGCGCGAAGCGGCGCGCGCGCCTCGCCGGCGAGCAGCTCGCCACGCTCGAGGGCGATGTGAGTCTAAATAGAACGAGAGTCTGTGGCCACATGCGGCGCGACTATGAGGAGGCGTGCGAGCGGCTCTGCGGCAGCGCGACGGCGCTCGAGGACGCGACGCGCGAGCTCGAGGGCGCGAAGCGGCGCGCGCGCCTCGCCGGCGAGCAGCTCGCCACGCTCGAGGGCGATGTGAGTCTAAATAGAACGCGAGTCTGTGCCACGTGCGGCGCGACTATGAGGAGGCGTGCGAGCGGCTCTGCGGCAGCGCGACGGCGCTCGAGGACGCGACGCGCGAGCTCGAGGGCGCGAAGCGGCGCGCGCGCCTCGCCGGCGAGCAGCTCGCTACGCTCGAGGGCGATGTGAGTCTAAATAGAACGCGAGTCTGTGCCACGTGCGGCGCGACTATGAGGAGGCGTGCGAGCGGCTATGCGGCAGCGCGACGGCGCTCGAGGACGCGACGCGCGAGCTCGAGGGCGCGAAGAGGCGCGCGCGCCTCGCCGGCGAGCAGCTCGCCACGCTCGAGGGCGATGTGAGTCTAAATACAATGTATTTATTTCTCAAAGTAAACACGCTTGCATCTTCACACACACATCTAACAAGTTTGCGATCACTTTGAAAAGCTGAACTATTTAGTGATGCCTTGAAATATATTAAAAACTATTTTTTATTTAAATATCATTTTAGAATTAAACATAATTCTGTACGTGTGCCACTGAACTCCTTAAACGGCGGGACGGATTTCAATGAAATTGTTTATGTATGCTTGAGTGGGTCCCTGGGTGGTTTAAATTCACAACTGGATTAGTTTACTTATAGTTTATTATTTTTCAAGTGTTAACCACACGTTATGGATAACATTAAATTTACCATTTCGGCCATAGTACGAGCTATGACGCTGAAGACGAAATTTGTGGGCACTATCAACTCGGCTATAGCGCCGATGGGAGCCATATACAGTGTTTCATTAGAAACCTTCTGTTCAAAGTCCGAAATTAGTTCGAAACATTGACAAGAGATGACCCCACTACTATTTCATCATAGTTTATTATTTTTCAAGTGTAAGCCACACTTTGTGGATAACATTAAATTTAAATGTAACGCAATAATTTCGTTCCAGCGAGCCGAGTTGATAGTGCCCACAAATTTCGTCTTCAGCGTCATAGCTCGTTCTATGGCCGAAATGGTAAAGGCACCGCCGATCACAGGCGAGGTTGTGGGTTCGAGTCCCGCTGGAACGAAATTTTTAGGTTACATTTAAATTTAGTTTACTTATTTTATTTTTACAAAATAAATAATTTTATTATTGTCTTATATTTTGAACTGGTGGCGCTGCAGTCGGGTCACCGGGCCCCACAAAGACCCCTTCATCTCCTCCCGTGAATGTCTTAAAGCCGACTCAGGGATTTAACCCGTGGATCAGCTTCCACTTCTTCTCTAGGCACCACACAGGCGCTCCCCGCCTAATAGTAAGAAGGATCATCAAATAAGCCAAGCCGTGTTTGTTGCCTGATTCTTCTAGTTTTGGTGGCGTTGGAACAGGGGTAAATTTATTTTATAAGACGATTCAATATGACCCTTGTGATTTCAATGAATAAAATACTTTTGACTTTGACTTTGACTTTAGATGGGCAGCAGTATCCATCTGAGTACCTAGTACTAATCCGCTTGCCAAGCGTGGTATTTATGGCATATTCCCCGTTGCATTCTATAGGGGAGGCCTTGTCCAGCAGTGGACGTTTAATGAAGCTATTGTAAGATTTAAATATGTGTTGTACCTAATATTGGAATCCAATGAAATTTAATTGTAACCAAAACCCTTTGTATTTCCCAGAAAGTGTCGCTCCAAGAGCTGCTCTCAAAATCAAGAGACGAGTGTCACCGCATCAACGAGATGTACGCGGCGAGGCAATCTGCGCTGCTCGAGCAGAATGAGACGCTCAAGAGCGAGCACGCAGACCTCGCGGCGCGGCTGCAGGACCAGGACGAGTTCATGCAGCAAGTGGTCAAGGAGAAGGTAACACTACGATACTACCGTGACCTGCAAGTCACACGTACAGAACGAGACGCTCAAGAGCGAGCACGCAGACCTCGCGGCGCGGCTGCAGGACCAGGACGAGTTCATGCAGCAAGTGGTCAAGGAGAAGGTAACAGTACGATACTACCGTGACCTGCAAGTCACACGTACAGAACGAGATGCTCAAGAGCGAGCACGCAGACCTCGCGGCGCGGCTACAGGACCAGGACGAGTTCATGCAGCAAGTGGTCAAGGAGAAGGTAACAGTACGATACTACCGTGACGTGCAAGTCACACGTACAGAACGAGACGCTCAAGAGCGAGCACGCAGACCTCGCGGCGTGGCTGCAGGACCAGGACGAGTTCATGCAGCAAGTGGTCTAGGAGAAGGTAACAGTACTATACTACCGTGACCTGCAAGTCACACGTACAGAACGAGACGCTCAAGAGCGAGCACGCAGACCTCGCGGCGCGGTTGCAGGACCAGGACGAGTTTATGCAGCAAGTGGTCAAGGAGAAGGTAACAGTACGATACTACCGTGACCTGCAAGTCACACGTACAGAACGAGACGCTCAAGAGCGAGCACGCAGACCTCGCGGCGCGGTTGCAGGACCAGGACGAGTTCATGCAGCAAGTGGTCAAGGAGAAGGTAACAGTACGATACTACCGTGACCTGCAAGTCACACGTACATGAACAAACTTGAGAATGTGTGGCGCACCACTGAATACATAATAGTACAGGTGTTGACGGTTGATTCCGCAAAATATATTTAAAAAATAGCGACTCATGCCCCTATACAATAAAGTACAATTCAAGTCGCACAGCGCTAATTACCTACAGCTAAATCACCTAGAAGTTACCTCTCTTTCTATCGCGTAACTCTTATCTTGTCTGACTCACTGAATTGACTCGACAAGTCGAGCCCCTGGGTATTTGTAGCTTTATACCTTTAGGCATAGACAAATTAAACACAATAGACTGCCAAACTCATACAAGAAAACGTGCATCGATGAATGATTGCCTACAATGACGCTAGATTTCGCTGTTTTGAATCTGCTATAAACGATTGAAAATATTTTTACATGTATTTCGCATAGATTGATAAAACATGTTTTGCGACCATAGTTTAATAATTAAAAAAATAAATTAGAAATTTAAATGTTTATTTTTAAAGAGATTAGGTAATTGGTTTAAAATGCTGATTGAATGATTCCCAGGCTATATTTAATTAACATTTTTTTTATTTGCCAGCGCCATCTAGAAATAGCCTGGAATTTGACCTGTTTTGAGTCACGTTTTCTTGTATGAGATTGGCAGTCTATTGTGTTTAGTTAGTCTTTGCTTTAGGTAAGCAGCTCTCCGCAACTAGGCGTAGATAGATTCACGTATGTGTGCGGTCAGGCCTAGGAAGATGGACTAAAGGCATGGAGCTAAGGCTAAAAACGAGACGGTATCGATTATACCAGTCTCATTCTTTTATATGAATGTATTCATGTGTTGGAATGAGACAAGCATATATCTATCAGTTCTTATTTGTGTAACTCGTACCAGGCCAAATGTCAAACTACTACTACATTCATGGTAACAATCTAGGAAGATGTATATGCATGGTGCCAATATTCAGGGTACGGAACGGAAAAACGACTGTCGTCTGACAATATATTTGTTTCTCTCTAACATAGGATAGCAGGCTATGTTCTAGGATAGGAGTAAGAAGGAACACTATGCTATTTTAGCACTCACTCCATAAAATTATACTTCGGGTCCAGCCGAAGACGATTACAATATTTACTAGCAGCAGTACACGTATCATGCTGCCTCGTCACACATTCAGAGTGTATCTATACTTAAAAGCAAAGATAGTGTTCTACGTCTCACTCGCACAGTCCCATCGACGGCGGCGATAGCTACCTGGACACGTCATTACATGTTTTTGTGTTTGCCAAGTCACACGCTCTTCGCAAATTTTCAACAAAAGTCTATTTAAATTTATTTATTTTTGCGGAAAAATGGGAAAACGTAAGCGAACAAAGGATTCGGATCACATCTTAAAGGAAATTAAAAAGAAAGCTGGAAAAGAAGCGGAGGAGAATTTCATCGTCACCGGATAGATCATCATTTCGAGTGAATGTGGAATCTGATTTTGATTTAGAAGTATCACGTATGTTCCTTTTTATTATGTTATTTTATGATCATAAATCTCGCAGATGCAACATAATTTCTTGCAAAAACTACCCTCATTTTATATCGTTGTTGAACGATGTCTATCATTGCCGTCTGACTGATAGGGTTGTCTCATTATGAAGCTTAGTTCCTACCAATACTAATTATGTTTATACCTACACTTACTTATACTTCTCCTCGCGTATATCACGTCCAGGATATCTATATGCATACAAATTGGACGTGACAGTGATATGATTTGTCTATTGTTCAATGTCCACTCTTATAGTGTAGAAGAACACATCAGCATCCTATATGGATAGCTCCTTGAAACTCCACTTTTATAGTGTAGAGAACACATCAGGATCCTATATGGATAGCTCCTTCAAACTCCACTTTTATAGTGTAGAGAGAACATCAGCATCCTATATGGATAGCTCCTTGAAACTCCACTTTTATAGTGTAGAGAGAACATCAGCGTCCTATATGGATAGCTCCTTGAAACTCCACTTTTATAGTGTACAGAGTACATCAGCATCCTATATGGATAGCTCCTTGAAACTCCACTTTTATAGTGTACAGAGAACATCAGCATCCTATATGGATAGCTCCTTGAAACTCCACTTTTATAGTGTAGAGAGAACATCAGCATCCTATATGGATAGCTCCTTGAAACTCCACTTTTATAGTGTAGATATTTTTGTGCATCCTATATGGATAGCATTTTTGCTCCTCGTATATCGAGTCGAGCGGTCTGGTAAGCTAACTACGATTTTTATAATTTTGTTTCGTTAGAATCATCAATCTTCAAATTATGTCACTTTTGATAGGGTTATTCTGAGCACTGAAGGTGATAACCATAACGAGACTGGCAATAGCTCAAAACTAGCTCACGCCAATAATACGATTGAGGACATCGATCCGAGTGTTTTTCAGATTATAGGGGAAGATTCGTCAACCCTAAATACGCTTGATGACAAATAAATATGTGGCTCCTAGATGGCAGCACATACTATTAAACGGCCTTAGCAAAGAAGTGAAAGCTGAAATGCTGAAGCAGTATTGAATACCTGCAATTTCCAGCAATATCAAAGCGCCAAAAGCGGCGCTTAGCGAAATATGAAAACTAGCAAAATCAACTTTCTTGCTGTTTTACTGCACTAGCCATGGCTCTTGGCATAGCTTTGAGCCATCACCCCAGTCAAAAACTACAATATATACTGGGGACCTCAGTCAAGATAACCACACCTCTAAGTGATGCGGGTAAATTACTATGTGTGAATCACAATCAAGACGTTACGCTATTTTGAACTCTCCGCGTCCGCCCGCGGCCGGGGCCTTCACAACGAGGTACTTTAAACTCGAGGGGAGAATCGAGGACGGCAGCCGGCGAGGTGCACCTGGCGCCTTACACATTGACTGCACGTTAGCTGGCAGTGTCAGCGCTGGTTCATCACCATCGGGATCGGGCCGCCGCAGTCGCGATTCCGCGTGTTACAAGAACTACAACCGCCATCGACCTCAGCGACGCTAGTGCCCGATGTCACCACGCAAGTAGATCTTGATGTACCTTTTGCTGGTCGTGTCAGATTTTTTCATGAACAGTGTTTTAATATTACTGATGACAGTAAGCTTATGTCGTGGATGAATAAAATAAAATAAAACTCCATACAAACATCGTATCCAGACAATTCTGACAAATCAAAGTCAGATAAACAAATTATTGATAACTGTGTTTCTGATATGCTTAAAAACGGTGTTATATCACAATGCTCACCATTCTTATCATCAATTTTCACTGTCCTGAAACCTAATGGATAACATAGGTTTATATTAAACTTGAAAGTTCTAAATTATTTGTTTGATGTCGAACATTTCAGGATGGAAGACTACCGTACTATCTTAAAAATATTAGATGTAAATCACTTTACAATTACATTGGACTTAAAATACGCCTATTTTCTAATTTATATTAATGAAAATGACAGCAAATTTTTAAGGTTCCAATGGAGTAAAGCGTTGTATCAATTTAACGTTCTCATACAAAATCTACGCTTATCGGGCCTTTTATTTCTGGTGTGCTTAGATGATTTTCTTTGTTCAGGCAGATCATAGAAAAGCTGCTTGAATAATATTAAAATACTTACTAACGTATTATTTACAAAAAAGGGGTCCGTTGAGCCCGACTACTCTATGTCAATGTTTTGACTTTAATTTAATCTCGACCAATATGACATTATGCTACCTGAAGATACAAAATCTCTTGTTAAATTTATAAGTAAAATATTAATTAAAACCCGTAAATTACCACCATCACCTCCCGGCCATTAGAGCCTATGCACAATATATTGGGCTACTCTCATCACCTGACGCCGTGGCTTACGGACGGCTTTATTCCAAACTATTCGAAAGGGAAAAGTTTCTTGTGTTGATACCTTCCTATCTTCGGTCAGATTTTTAATGGTGGATAAGTCATATTGACAGCTCATTTCGTAACGATTTGTAACGATACAATTACAATTATAATTAATTATAATTACAATTTATACCTTAAATAATTTATGCTTAGATAAATTTACGGATAATTTCGCTCACGGGCTGGGGTGCGCTGTTGTGATGAACGAACCGCAAATGGTAGTTGGCAAAGACTGTGACCTTTTATTGCATATAAATGCATTAGAGCTGAAGGCGACATTTTTTGGTCTGAAAACATTTGCAAGCCTCTTAACAAATTGCAACATTATTTTTAGAGTTGACAATACCACCGCAATATGCTAGATAAATGATAAATAAGTAATAAATAATGCTGGACAGCATATATGCTATTTAACAGAATGGGTGGCATTTAGCACAACTGGAAATTGTTTAAACAATTTATCACGTACCATCTGGCAATGGTGTGAAGCAAGAAATTGATTTGTATCTGCCTCCTATATTAACATACATACATAACATACATACAATGCAATGGACGCACGCCTTTTTCCCCGAAAGGTTAGGCAAAGCCTCAAATGGGCCTCTGTTCACCATGAGTTGCACCATCGTGGGATATGAATCATCCGAAATATCAGGGCTGATCATGGATCTTTTCAAATAGACCTAGACGCTGAATAGGAACTTGCTGATTTCGCGTTAAAGATGTTTGGTACCTAAAAATTTGACCTGTTTGTGAGTGCTCAAAATTCTAAATTTAAGTGATATTCTTCGTGGAAACTGGATTTACAGTCAGAATTACAGGACGCGTTTACTTTTAGCTGCTAAAACTTATTTTTCTTTACGCGTTGCTATCATTTTGTGTGATTTCTAAAGTTTTAAGACTGATAATGCAGTTGGAATAGTCGTGATTCCTTATTGGCTCTCACAGCCTTGGTGCCCACTATGGTCAAGGCTTGTAGTATCGCAGCAATGGTTTTTTTAAGCCTAACAAAAAATTACTTCACGCATCTTTCAAGGAGAACCACCCGGTACATGCAGACCTTACTCTGGTGGCTGCGAGGCTATCCGGGCAGTCCTTGATTGATCACGGAGTCCCATTAGTTCATTGGATATATTAATGTCTTCTTTTGCAACTAACACCCGGACCCAGTATAATTTTTATTTAAAATCTTCGTGGTTCTTTTGCCAAAACAAAAATATTAACTGTAGTCATGATGCAACATCTGAGATTATAATTATCTTTGACGGAAAAATTTAAGAATGCCAATTGTGAAGCTTAAATACACACAGACCAGAATAGTCACTAACACAAAAAAAAGAAGAAGATTAACCACTGTTAAATGCATAATTGATTTTAAAGATAGTTTACAAAATTAGATCACCAAATTAGGTCCAATACACGACTTTACATGGGACCCTAACAATGTTCGTCAAGGCCTGGAGCTTTCCAAAACTCATGAGACTGCCTTTCATTCGAAATCATTTAAAAATTTGTCCAGCGCACAAAATACAGTCATATATTAACAAAACAAAAACTATATGAGGCGCAACTTCGGATAGTCATGTTGTTATATCGGTCTTCAGACTCTCGCGCATTGGGTTAAGAAAGAACTTCATGACAGTGACATCAACGTGGGAGCATTGAGAGCACTCAGCACTCGACATGCTTCCACGAATATTCAACATTTAATTTATGATTAATTATAATCATTATTATTCATTTACCTATCCTCTTGATTGTTGTTATTATGTTGATGCAAATGAATAGGTACGCTTGTTGAATTAACAATATATTAGCTAAGCGTAATTTAATTGATGCTAATAATTTCGATTTCTTGTTTAAATTTTTATTATTGTTTGCTCTAAACATCTGCTAGTAAATATTGTAATCGTCTTCGGCTGGACCCGAAGTATAATTGAAAATTAAATGAACTCGCCTGTGACGTTCAATTCCAATTATACGAGGGTCCAGCCGAAGACGATTACAAGGCCCCACCCAACCCTTGATAAAAATCCCACTATAAAAATTAAAACAAATGAAAAATTAGGCTACTCTAAAATAATGACGTGTCCAGGTAGCTATCGCCGCCGTCGATGGGACTGTGCGAGTGAGACGTAGAACACTATCTTTGCTTTTAAGTATAGATACACTCTGAATGTGTGACGAGGCAGCATGATACGTGTACTGCTGCTAGTAAATATTGTAATCGTCTTCGGCTGGACCCTCGTATAATTGGAATTGAACGTCACAGGTGAGTTCATTTAATTTTCAATTATACCTCCATGGATCAGGCGTTGCTACTATTATTTATTCTGTAGCGTGGCGCACTCCTCACTGTAGTGCGTACGTGAATCTATCTACGCCTAGTTGCGGCCAAGGATTGTGTATACATTTTCATAAACGTGCACCTCTTGCCACTGATTTTTCACGCTTTTATTAGCTTCACTTGTAGCTATTGTTGTGGCGACCTCTGTGGCGCGGCGGGTGAAGGTTCGCCTGCGATGCAGGAGGTTCCGGACTCGATTCCCGCCTCGGAACAAATATTTGTACGATCTGCAGATATTTGTTCAGGGTGTTCTGGGTATTTTCTATGTATAATAAAAAATATCTATCTATGTAAGGTATTGTATTAAGTATATCAATTATCTAGTACCCATAACACAAGCTCTGCTTAGCTCGGGGCTAGATAATGTTGTATGAACTGTCCAGCATTATTTATTATTTATTTATAACTAACTAAATCTTGGAATCGTATTTTCGACCACTTCCTGATATCCGATTGAACTGAAGTTTTGCATACCGTCCGACATAATACATACATAAGTTCCGATGACAAGACAATATTATGGTGACAGCGAGCTGACCTGATGATGGAGACGGAAGGCGGACAACGGAACTCCTCGATGGATACCTGTAGACTGGTCGTGTTTCGGCTCATTTTGATCAGCACACGGTTCCAATCAGTAACTTTGTAACAAAATCTTACTTGATTTTTGCAGGTTCTTCTAGAGATGGAGTTGAAGGACTTGCTGAACAAATCGAACCAAACGCACTTGAGACTCGACCGCTCTATTGACGTCAGCTACACAGAAGACCAGATGCTGTCGGCGCTCGACAGCTTAAACGCTGACAGTAGATTTTCAACAGGCAAGTGTTCACGAACAAGGCTTGGGCTCTGCCTGCTGCTTCCTTCACAGATCCATCAATCAATCAATATATTTAAATAAATAAAATAAATAATTCTGGACGGTTCACACAACATTATCTAGCCCCAAGCTAAGGAGAGCTTGTGTTATGGGTACTAGATAACTGATATACTTAATACAAATATATTACATAGATAGATATTTTTTATTATACATAGAAAATACCCAGAACACCCTGAACAAATATCTGCGATTGCACAAATAATTGTTCCGAGGCGGGAATCGAACCCGCAACCTCCTGCGTCGCATGCCAACCTTCGCCCGCCGCGCCACAGTGGTCGTCAATCAGTCAGTCAGTCAATTTATTTCAGGCTTATTGGGAACTGTACAAAACCTAAACAATAAGCCCATAGCAACATAAATACCTTAAAACATACATATAAAAAACACTTTTATTCTACTTTAATGCACACTTGTATGACGTATGATTATCATTATGAATTTATAATTGAATGCATAGATTTAAGATCCCCTTAAGATTTGATGTGTCCGGTGGTCCGAGGTGTGTCCGGCCCAAGAATAGACCCCTCCATCTCCTCCCGTGGATGTCGTAAAAGCCGACTAAGAGATTACCCGGACTTGTTGATAAGATTCGTTGGTTAAAGATTTATCCTGGCTGCTAGCTTATTTAAGGAATGTGTTGTTACTGGAAAAAAGCGTTAGCATAGTCAGTCGTGGGACCAGAGCCGGCTTTACCTATTATGCAGGGTGTGCAGCGCACACGGGCGCAGGGTCTTAGGGGGCTCCGGGGCGCCCCCTTAAGATCCAGCGCTGAGTCTGAGTCGCGAGCGGCACTCGGCGGCGCTGATCTCTCAAAGACCCTGCACATGTGTTATGGCCGACGCCGGGCGCGGTAGCAAAGCAAGCCGCGCCACGAGCGGCTCCTTTACTCTACCTACACTATAACTTTTATTACAACGTGTAATCAGCCTTAAAATAGATACTTAAAGATTATATTGGCGTAGTTTCGCATCGCTAAAAAAGGCGCGCGCCGGCACCTGTTTTGATTCGTTTGAAAACACGCCGACAATAATTGCGAATTATAATAGAGTATTAGAATAGTATAAAATTTCAAATTGCCAGGGGCACAGATTTTAGGGGGCGGCAAATTTTGGGGCATTTTTTTTTTGTCTTAGAACAATAAAAAGTCTAAACTTGAGCTTGAGCTAAAAAACATAATTTTTCGCGGCTCGCTTCGCTCGCCGTTATATGTTCTAGTTATAGTTATATTTATTACTGCACTCTCCTAGACCTAAAAAAGCAGCATTTTTCGCGGCTAGCTCCGCTCGCCGTTATATGTTCTACTACTACATATCTTTATAACAGCACTCTCCTCGAGCTAAAAAATAGAATTTTACGCGGCTTGCTCCGCTCGCCGTTATATACAGGGTGGGGCAAATTATTGGCCCCTTAAGGGTAGCTGCCTATTCTTTTGTTGAGGTTTTGTTTTTAGGAACCTTCTGTTTTATTTTAAAGAAAAAAATATTGGCAATTCTAGATTTTTGAAAAAAGTACGGTCCAGCCTAAAAATGACATTTGTCAAAAAAATATATATGTATTAACGTATTCGCTGGTCCACCGTCGAACGCGGTCGCGGGCGGTGCTCATGATGAAGAGGCTTCTGAACTCAGTCTCGAAACGTCAGCAAAGTGACGAATAATAGTGGTAATTAGCCGTTTATCTTTTAATACAAAAAAAAACAAGTTAGTCTTAATCGACTCTATTTCCAACCAGGAACACTTTTCGCAAAGTAACATACCAAATCAAATCGTAATTTTTGGCAATAATTTACAAAAAACATTCCCATACATTTTCTATGAAAAAATGAGTAAGTGAAAACAACAATCAATGGTTCACAACAATGGTTGGTTACACACAACAATCAACAGTCACTCATTCAATGGTTCTTAATTTAAATCAGTATGTAACTTTTATTTTAAGTTGGTAGACTAATTTTGAAGGCTTTTGTCCCTACCCATGTTCACTCTAACGACGATGGTTTATACGTAAAAATGCCTCCAGACCAAAATAAGAAACATACCTACCTAGTTACTCGTTAGTAGCAAAACACACCCATTTTATTGAGTTTAAGGTTGTTGCTTTCGCTCGAGGCGCGAAATTCAAATTTTTTCGTGTTTTTTGCTCATTACAGCTCATCAACACTTCTTCAGATAGCTAAAACTATGTTGCCGCAAATTATGTGACACACAAGTTTTAATTTATAGTATCACATAAATATCATTAGTTTATCTACGATTGTGCTTCTACGATATTTACAGTGTTTTTTTGTTTCAAGCACATTCATAGCCAAACTAATGATATTTATGTGATACTATAAATTAAAACTTGTGTGTTAAGTTACATAATTTGCGGCAACATAGTTTTAGCTATCTGAAGAAGTGTTGATGAGCTGTGATGAGCAAAAAACACGAAAAAATTTGAATTTCGCGCCACGAGCGAAAGCAACCACCTTAAATAAAAAAAAACTTGTTTGGTAAGTAAATAAATTGCTTTATAATAAAAATAAAACATAAGTAAAAATTTCATTCCAGATATGTTCAAAGTGTAGACCATTTACTTGACTACACAGATTGGCACGCGTTAACACACTTTGCGTAGCAGCCCTTACCTCCATGTAATGCATATTTTGCAATGCACTTAGAATGCAGTCTTTCAGTTCGGTGGGACTTTCGTAATGCCCAGCGTATACCTTATCTTTCTGGTAAGCCCATAGAACAAAATCGCAAGGGGTAAGGTCGGGAGGTTTTTATAACTTTCTTGTCTGGTAGTGGTATTTCATTTTCTCTACGAAATGCTTCTAACGCTGGTTAAACACGACAGTTATTTTTAAAATAAGCTTTTATTAAGCTTAGCCGCTGTTGATTGGGTTTAAAATTTAAAAAAAACCCGCCAATTTTTTCTATCGGTATTGTAATTCAAAGAGGTGGTTGGTATATCATTCTACCAATAAGGTTGGAGCGTAGACGTCACAGGAATGTGTTACTCACGTGGATTCAACATTTAATGATCGACAAATCTAAAGCAAATGATCGGCTTACCAATAAAGTTGAATATGATGGTAGTCCATGGGGTCAGCTTAGGTCACATAGCTTCACAAAACGTTCATAGGGTCACTGAGAGTCTCGTTGATAATTATAGTCTATTTTCTGAGGATGATGAATTGAAACAGGTACTTCAACTCACGATGGCCAAGTGCGCGACACACCCCGATAATTTAGTACGTGTGCCCCCTTCGATAGATCAGCGCAGACAAGCAATGCACGCTGAATGCAGTCTGTGCATTTATGCGGATCGCGAGACGTCAAAATTGACGCACACGGCGGATTGACACCGTTATAACAATACAGATAAGCCAACCTTAAATTACAATAAATAAGTAAACCAAAAAACGTCAAAATACATGAGTACATAGCTGTTACGTGAACACAATGAGTTCGGCGTAACCATTTCCCCCGGCTTGAGGAGTCCTACTCTCTCAAAACACAAAGAAAGCGAAATTAAATTAATTGCATATCGTCACAAAAACTCTACCTACTACTCTACATTGTGCAGAGATACAGACTCTACACAAAGATGCGAGTTAAACCTAACGTCTGCAATACAATGTTAAACTACAATAAATCCTTAACCTAAAAGCACAGTAGAGCAGATTACTACTGCGTTGGTAGAGGACACAATTTTACAGTAGGCCTCTGATAGAGACCACTCTGAGTCTTGATGGACGCGACTCTACATATTCCTTTTTTGTCCGGAAAGATTTCAGTAATTAAACCTAACGGCCAATGCAAAGGCGTAATATTGTCCTGCATGGAGACCACGACCATACCAACACGCACTGGATTGGTTGGGGTGTTCCATTTCTGTCTAGATTGAAGGGTGTGCAGATATTCATTGCGCCACCGCTTCCAAAAAGATTGAACAAGTTGGTCAGTTAATTCATGTCGCGAAATAAGGTGTAACCGAGTTTCAGTTACTTCGCGAGCAGGGAAAAAGACGAGTGGTTTCGTGTTAAGGAAATGAGCAGGCGTTAGTGCGGTAGGTTCTGACGGATCTGAGCTAAGCGCATAGAGTGGTCGCGAGTTTAACAAAGCTTCAATCTGAGCCAATACAGTGGTAAGCTCATCGTAAGCGAGTATTTGGTGACCAACTACCTTCAGAAGGTGCGTTTTGACACTCTTCACTTCACTTTCCCAACAGCCCCCAAAGTGAGGAGCTCTACTTGGGATCGTTTTCATGGAGATTTTATGGTCCGACAGTACCTGTTCCCAATAGGGGCGATATTCTTGTGATAAGAATTGGTAGAGTTCTTTGAGATATGATTTAGCACCAACAAAGTTGGTGGCGTTGTCTGTGTAGAGACACTCGATTGGACCACGTCGAGAAAGAAAGCGTTTGAGTGCAGACAAGAAGCTCGCTGTGCTAAGATCTGAGGCAACTTCCAGATGTAAAGCACGCGTTGTCATGCACGTAAATAGGCAAAGATATGCCTTGCGGCTCTTTTGGCCTCTACCGCGAACAGAAGTTATCATCAGCGGTCCCGCATAATCACACCCAGTGTGTGAGAATGCTTTGGGAGCAGTCTCAACGCGAGAATGTGGCAGATCAGCCATGATAGGATAAACAGGTCGCGGTTTGGCTCGAAAGCATAGGTTACAATTAAATGTAGTCAGACGAACAATACGTCGTGCGGATAGGATCCAATAGCGCTGCCTCAATAGAGACAGAAGCAAGTTGGGACCAGTGTGAAAGTTATTGACATGATAGTGGGAAACTAGAAGTTCCACTATGTGGTCCTGTCGAGGAAGTAAAATTTGGTGACGCGAGTCAAAGTCTAACTCAGAGTTAGCTAAGCGTCCACCAACGCGAATAAGTCCTTTATGCAGAAACGGACTCAGTTTCTGTAAAGGCTTAGAACACAATTTGTTGCGGGTTAAGCGATCAAAATCTGATTCGAAATGGGCTCGTTGAACAGATCGCCACACTACCGATTCAGCGAATTCCAAGTCAGATGCGGTAATTGGTCCCTTGGGGAGCCGTTTTATAAATTTGTAGACAAAACAAATTGTTCTCAAATATTTTTTCCAGGAGGAAAAACTACTAGAGAGGTGATACAGAACGTCTTCTACAGGTGGAGATGAGTCAGAACATTCCAGCGGTATAACAGGTAGAGCAACTGGCTTCATTTCAGGAAGCTCTTGCGTGTCGCCTGATACAAATGGCTTCACGGGCCATTCGTGACGGGGAAGTTTAAGCCATGGCGGTCCATCCAACCACAATGGATGGTGAACTAGTTGCGCTGGCGTTAAACCGCGAGAGAGACAGTCACTAGGATTCTCTGATCCTTTGACATGAAAGAAATGTTCAGCCGATAGATTCTCGTGAATCTTGGCGATGCGATTGGCTACATAAGTATGCCAGCGATGTGGCGATGAGTAGATCCAACTCAAAGTTACAGTTGAATCTGAAAACGCTACAACAGCCTCAATGGAGTGTCGAGCGGAGTAGAGATCGACAACTCGTTTCATCAAGTTTGATAAAAGGAGAGCGGCGCATAGCTCTAGGCGAGCTAGTGAAATAACCTTAAGAGGTGCGACTTTGGACTTGGCACATACCAGTGAGACCACAATGTCTCCATCGGGTTTGACTACGTGGGCATAAATAGCACCACCGTAAGCCTTCTCACTGGCATCTGCAAAGCCAACAAGTGCAACTTTACAAGTTACAACTACGCCTATATGGCGTGCGAATTTAAGTTGCGAAATATGAGGCAATTCTGCCTGAAATTGTTCCCACTGACGAACAATGCGGGTTGGTGGGGTATCATCCCAACCAATTTGTGCCAACCAAAGATCCTTGATCAGTAGCTTGGCGTGTAAGATCATGGGCGCGACTAAACCCAAAACATCAAAGAGGCGCGCGATTGACGATAGAATATTCCTCTTTGTGCATGGGCGATCATCAGGGTTGACCTGGAAGGCGAAATAATCTTCGTCGGGAAACCAACGAAGCCCAAGAACCTTCAGTGTCGGATCCTTACTTAGATCGACACTGTGCGAGAGTCGCAATGACTCGGGAATAGCCCGAAGAACCTCGGAGCTATTGCTTGACCACTTGGTCAGTTGAAAATCACCAAGTGAAAAGATTTTAATCAGTTGGTGAGCAGCGTCTATTGCTAGCGCAGTGCTAGGAATAGAGCTCACGATATCATCAGTGTAGATTGATGAGCTCAGAATCTCACTGGCGAGAGGCAAATTTAGACCTTCATCCTTACACAATTGCTGAACTGTACGGATGGCGACAAAAGGAGAGCACTTAAGTCCAAAGGGAAGGACAGAAAATTGCAGGACCTGCAGATCCTCGTCTTCATGAAAGCGATATAGTATGCGCTGAAGAGGACGATCTTCAGGACGTACAGCGATTCTAAGGTACATAGCCTTGACGTCAGCCGTAATGGCAATTGCGAAGAGTCTCAAGTTCAAAAGAATGTTGAGAAGGTCAGCTTGGAGTACTGGACCTGCGTGAAGAATGTCATTGAGCGATGTTCCATTGGCTGTCTTCGCGCTTGCAGCGAGAACTACGCGTAACTTGGTAGTCGTCTTGTCCGCGCGAATTACAGCATGATGCGCGATATAATATGAAACCTCTCCAGGAAGAATTTCTTTCACTAGGGTGATGTAGTTATTTTTGAGGTAGTCCCTTATGACGTCATCATAAAGTAACTTGACGTTAGGATGCAATTTAAATTTACGTTCGAGGCTATAAAATCTACGACGTGCGATTTCGAAAGAATTTCCTAACGCCGATGCGTTTGTCTTCAGTGGCAAAGCGACGACATACTTGCCCGATTGGGTGCGAGTAGTAGTGGAACAATAAAACTGCTCACAGTGTTTGTCGTCCACACTAGTGATAGAAGAGGCCTGAACTTCCTCTATCTCCCAGAACTTACGTAAGTCGCAGCTTTCCAGTGAGGATGTCGCACAGAATGACAGTGTGGCTTTAGGAGGTTCTAAGACGGGCGCGTCTCCCATAAGTATGTAGCCAAGCACGGTATCTAATGCGTCTGGACACCCAGTTGTAGGAGCAGCTTGACCTGGTTGCAATAACTTAGCAAACAGCTTTACTCCTAACAGGATGTCAATATCCCCCGGCACACCCCAAGTGTCGTCGGCAAGTAGCTTCGAATCAATGTGATTGAGAGCAGTGACATCTATTGAGCATAACGGGAGCTGGCCGGTTATCTCATCTAGCACCAAAGCGTCAATGGTGTACTTGGGCTGCGCGCGAAGGCGCGAGCTAAACTTGAGGTTAACTGAACCTCGTACGGATTGAGAGGTACCGCCAATACCTTTGACGGTGACCACTAAATCCTCGCGGATGGGTAACCCGAGCTTTCGACAGCATCGAGTTGTAATATAGTTCTTCTGGGAACCCGGGTCCAGAAGACAGCGAACCACAGCATCTTTACCTTTCCTACCTACCACTAAAACCTTCGCAGTAGCTAGCACTTCAGTAGTGCGAGTAGTCCCTTGGACCGTAGCCGAGTGAGTGCACAAAGAAACTCGGTCCTGTGCAAGTGCAGAGTCTACGGTACTTTCGGCAGGTGACGAGCTGACTGCTGAAGCTTGTTTCTGTGGAGGAGGCGGTTGATCAAAATGTAAAAGGGAATGGTGTTTACCATTACACTTTTTACATGTGGTCGAAGACTGACATTTAGATACGGTATGCTGACCACTAAGGCAGTTACCGCATACGCGGTTGTCTTTTATAAACTTAAATCTGTCATTTGCATTCAGTTTTATAAATGCAGTACACTTAAACAAATGCGTATGTGTCGAATGACAGAGCGAACATTTAGGTGACGTAGATACGTACGCCTGCGATGCCCTGGTGGGCGCTGCGGCAGGCAAGCGGGCACTGCTGGTACCCGCAGTCGACCGCTCAGGCCGATGCGGCGCGGTGCGATGCAGGATCTTAACCTGTTCTCGAACGAACTTGACGAAATAATCATAATCAATGCCTTGAGGATCTTTCTGGGTGCGAAGCGACATTTCGTAATGTGTTGCGATGTCGGAGTCTAATAACTTAAGACCCGCATACATAAAAATAAAATCATTCATGCTATCTATTTTTAATTGCTTGAGTCCAGCTACAATCGCGGTGAACTTATCAAATACCTTTTCTACATTAGCGGGCGAAGACCCAGCTGGCTTCAAAGAAAACAGCTGATTTAGGTAATTAACGGCTAATGCGCGCGTGTCCCTGTATTTTGCGATGAGAGCATCCCAGATAACACGATAGTTCTCAGCAGCGGGCACAATGCCGGCTGCAACGCTTGCAGCCCTGCCTTTAAGGTGACTCAACAAGTAGTGTATGCGTTCCGAATCCGTTAAATCGGGATTAGTATGGATAACCCGCTTAAATGTCTCATAAAAGAACGGAAACGTCTGAATGTCACCCTCAAAAGTAGGTAACTCAATTCTTGGTATTTTGATATGATATGATCCCGATTGTGACTTGGTACTTGCCGAACTACTCGACGTAGAATCCGTGGTAATTGAACTCAGAACATTTTTTATTTCACAACAAAGATCGTCAAAGGCTGACAATGTACTGTAAGTAACCTCATATTTGGGATTAATTTTCATTGACATCAGATTTATATTATCAATCGTAACCATAATTTCAGTCCGAATTTGGTCTATTTTGGCTTGCGCGATAAACGTGTTTCTCGATCTCTCGTCATCTAGGTTTGACATAGAATCATACATTGTTTGTACGCGAGCGAAATATGCAGCACGCTTGCCTTCATAAAGCTTAAGTTTATTTTGTAAATCCTCCATTATGAACAGAGAATGTTATATACAACAAGTCAACAAAAACTTTATTTATTATTTGGGCGGAACCACTTATCCGACCACGCGGAACCCTAACGCACGCTAGTGCGCAAAGGCGAGAAATAAACACAAAATCTTATTTCAAAAAACAAATAAGTAGGTACGGAACCACTTTCCCGGACCCGCGGAACCCTAAATCACAGCGGTGTGAACGGGTGCTAAACCAAAAATAAACTTTATATTAAAGTTAAAGTTAATAGGTACGGAACCACTTTCCCGGACCTGCGGAACCCTAAATCACAGCGGTGTGAACGGGTGCGAAAACAAAAATAAACTTTAAATGAAAGTTACATTTAATAGGTACGGAACCACTTTCCCGGACCTGCGGAACCCTAAATCACAGCGGTGTGAATGGGTATAAAAACAAAAATAAACTTTATATGAAAGTTCAATTTAATAGGTGCGGAACCACTGTTCCGACCACGCGGTACCCCAATCACAAACTGGAGTGAAAGGTAAAATAAACAAATTTCAAAAGAAACAAAGTTTGTAGTTTATGGAAACTTCCAGAACTTAAAAATGGCCTAACGTATACGGGTACGTATAGGTGCGATGCGATGCGACTCTCAATACAAATACGGAACTACTGTTCCGTATATGTACGGAGACCTAACAAGTTAGGTGCGATGCGGTAAACTTACAATAAGTATTTATAAATAGGTACGGAACTAGTATCCGTCCATGCGGAACTCTAACACAAACGTAGGAATTCCAAAACAAATCAAATAATAATTCGAAGTGAAACCTGGTACGGATACGGAAATATCTTATCCGATCGTCCAACCCTAGCGTAAGTGATAGATGCGATGTAGATAAACACTTTATACCTAGCCTACTTAAAGTTCTACGATAACAATACCATAGAAACTTCAATATAGCATTGAATGCGATGCGATGATAATTTGACTAAATTGCATTAATTTAATCAAATGCGGTGTGGACTGTAATGCAATTAATTACTCGTCTAATGCAATATTAGAACGAGGCGGTTAGAAAATAAACTTAAAACAAGAACTCTCAATGTTATTTATCAAGTTGATATGTACCTACGTAAATGAACCGTGTTCAAATGACAAAGAAATACTCAATGAACACCACCTAGGTAAGTACCTAACTCAATGGTAGTAAGTAGTATGCGATATTCACAACTACCTATCACTATGATCGTTATCTATTTTTAGATTCACTGCTAACTATGTGTCTGTGAACTGCTCTGGCAACATGAGAACCTGCCACGAAACTACCCGCATTAACCAATGAATGACGGAAAAATATGCGTATATGACGAAATCTTACGTAATTATTGGAAAAACTTATTACACGACATGAATCAATCTAATTATAAACAATTTATATAATTACGTTTATGAATTAGTAACATAAAGTGCGATTTTTAGCGAATGATTTAGTTTTTATTATAACGGTAGTTCTTGAACAGTACAGACAAAATAGACCTTACTAATAACGCAACAAGGACGATATTCCTATGACGATATGCAATTCCACGCAACTCAATGAAGATTTTAATGTTAATTTAGACAATTATATCTAGGCTGCTAGGATAAATATCCGGTTCGTATGGTCCAAAATGGAGCGTAGACGTCACAGGAATGTGTTACTCACGTGGATTCAACATTTAATGATCGACAAATCTAAAGCAAATGATCGGCTTACCAATAAAGTTGAATATGATGGTAGTCCATGGGGTCAGCTTAGGTCACATAGCTTCACAAAACGTTCATAGGGTCACTGAGAGTCTCGTTGATAATTATAGTCTATTTTCTGAGGATGATGAATTGAAACAGGTACTTCAACTCACGATGGCCAAGTGCGCGACACACCCCGATAATTTAGTACGTGTGTCCCCTTCGATAGATCAGCGCAGACAAGCAATGCACGCTGAATGCAGTCTGTGCATTTATGCGGATCGCGAGACGTCAAAATTGACGCACACGGCGGATTGACACCGTTATAACAATACAGATAAGCCAACCTTAAATTACAATAAATAAGTAAACCAAAAAACGTCAAAATACATGAGTACATAGCTGTTACGTGAACACAATGAGTTCGGCGTAACCAAAGGTTTAATAACAAATATCAATAAATAATTTAAATTTAGAACAAATTGCTTTCTGTGTTCGAATGGTATGCATGACTTTGTAGCGTGCGGCGAATGGCGCTTCTTAGAAAAATGTATGGAAATTGTTTTTTTTTAAATTATTTCCCAAACTTACGATTTGATTTGGTAAGTTACTTTGGGAAAAGTGTTCCTGGTTAGAAATAGAGTCGATTAAGATAAACTTGTTTTTTTTTTGACATATGTAATTTTTTGGGCGAACCGTACTTTTTTTCAAAAATCTAAAAATGGCAATATTTTTTTCTTCCAAATAAAAGAAATCCAATCAGAAGGTTCCTAAGAACAAAACCTTCTAACTACAAAAGAAAAGGTAGCTACCCTTAAGGGGCCAAAAATTTGCCCCAACCTGTATATTCTAGTAATAGGTATCTTTATTACAGCAACCTACTCGAAAAAAAAAAAAAAAAACATAACTAGTAAGTAGTTATATGTTCTACTACTAATTATGTTTATTACTGCACTCACCTCGAGCTAAGAAACAGAATTGTTTGAACAAGATTATATATAATTGTAAAATTGTAATAGCCTACAGGGGGCAAATGTGTAAATCCGGTATTCCATTTTGACCGCGCGTCTACAAGAGGGCGCCAAGGTATTGATTGCACACGGGCGCTACATGGCCTAGAGCCGGCACTGCGTGGGACTCAATGGCAGCGATGAGCTCACCACTTGTCACGTCTATTTCCACATTTTAAGGGCTTGAGTTCGAAACGGCAGTATATTAGAAGCTCGTTTACGACAAGTAGTCGAAGTAAATATGGTTAATTTTCAACGGTGCTATATTTTAGCATTGGTTATCTATGGCGTGCTGTGTGCACTGTAGTTAGAATGTCTTAAGTGCCACAACATCATCTTCTATGCCCATTCTCTTTCCGCCATGACTCTAGCTTTAATTAATATCTTGCTTATCCTTAGAAAACCGCATACTAGACGAAGATTCCTTCATGAACGCACTCCGAGACGACCCGGGCCGCTCCACGAACATGTCTCTATTCGATGAGATCAGAATGAGCTTCAGCATCTCTCGACTAAACCTCACTGAATACAATGCAGACAATTTCATAGAATCGGATAACTCCATACTAACGACCGCCACACAGACTGATGAAATAATAACTTATGTTGATACTGATAAAAACGATAATCGTCTGATAAATACTTGCGCTCAAACACAGACTGGTGAAGGTAAAATTAGACCTTGTATTGACTGTGATAAAGGTGAGAATGGACTTCCAAAAACGAATACAGCTACACAAACTGATAAAGACGATATTAGACCTTGTATTCACTGTCCCGTCCGTTCATTGTATTGTGATAAAGATGACATTCTGATAAAAGCGTGTGCTGAAACACAGACTGAAAATCATCCTTATTGTGATCTGGATAAGATGAAAGTTGCTATGGTTGATATTGAGATGCAAACTGACTGCAATAATGTGATTGTCAAAATTCAAAAGACTGATCTGGGAATGCAAACTGAAAGTACAAACGAAAAAGAGATTTATTATGGTGGAGATAATGCTCAAAATTATATTAACTCTGTCAATGTAGCTCGGAAACTTGATTTTGCAACTTCAATCGAAGATGAATCTTGTTGCATTGAAAATAAGGCTCAACATACTGACTATGCGAATGTTACCCTTAAAGCTAATATGGAAACCCAAACTGACAGCTTGATGTTAAATGAGCTCAGTGTCAGTGAAAATAATGTTCAATTTCATGACGCTATAGATTATACCGATATTGCTACTCAAACCGTTGGCGAATTCATTCGTAAACCTCCTAAATTTATCAAAGCAGCACAAAAACTGTTGAAATTAAAACACAAACAAGACATGTATCGGACAACGGAAACGCAGACAGACGAAATTGAACCTTGCATCGACAACAATAATGCTTATTGCGTAAAGTGTCTCGAATGCGACAACATGAATAAATACACTCAAAAGTTAGAAAGGGACGTCACATACGCCAATATGGTGATGAAAGAGATGGAAACTAAAATAGAAGAGTATGAGAATGATCTGACATGTCTGGAGACACTGATTGGCCGACGAACAGACGCGAATAAAGAACTCCAGTCTTTGGTAGATGATTTGCGTTCGAAGATCGAAGTATTGGGATCAGCTTGTGAAACACAGAGAGATGCCATCAATAAGATCGTATCTGCTGACACCTGTTGTAAGCCAAGCCAAACTGAACTTGGTAAATTGGATTTTGAATTTTGTGTAGTTTATTTAGGGTTTGTTTTTAGATATAATTTATTTGTCTACATGTAGTGGTGAAAGGTATTTTCAGTTAGAATGTTATCTGTAGATTTAGTTAGTAGACTAGATTATTGTATGTTGTGTTGTCCCAGTAGTTACTCGTACTTCATGTCGTATTCATCTATCGGAATCGCGCCCATAGTTAAAGCGTATGGTGTGATCGTTTCGAGACATCTCAAACAAAACGCGCTCTTATGGTCGCACAAATAAAGCTTATATTAAATTATAGTCCAGTACCTTTGTCGTCTGAAAGTATGGGGTAGTATGCGTCAAATCCGGTAGTTCTGATTTTTTGCAGACTTGTTTATGATGTTGGCCTAATGAATAATCCAAGTTTTTGTTCTCGAGCGCCGAACGCAACCTTGTCAAAAATAGAAAAAACCGCGAAGAAAAACTTGGCATAAGGCCAACATCATAAACAAGTCTGCAAAAAATCAGAACTACCGGATTTGACGCATACTACCCCATACTTTCAGACGACAAAGTTACTGGACTATACCCCGCAGATAGCGGGTTGATTCCTTATATATTACGTCTTTAGTTATTTATGTCTGTAATATTCTTGCATAAACTGAACTTGAGCAGAGTCGTCTTTTGTTTAGGCCGCGCAAGTATTTTTAGATATCATTTATTTGTTTATATTTGTGAAGTCCTGTACTGTTGAAAGGTATTTTCAGTTCTGGTATGCATTCAGTTAATTAGTGGAGTTACCTGGTGTGCTGAAAAATTATACAGATGTGCATTTAAAAATATCCCATTTAAAAATAATGACATAATGACAATTCGATAGAAGGTTATCTGTAGATTTAGTTTATAGACTAGATTATTGTATGTTGTGTTCATCCCAGTAGTTTCTCATAGTACTTCATGTCGTCTTTAGTAAGGGTCAAGAATTGCAATTGGACTAAATTGTTATGATAAGAGAGCAGAATACTAATTTTCAGTCAATTACAGTCTCAATTCGGTCAACTTTCAGTGAGGTTTTAAAATAATTAAATTAATTGTGTTTAGGACTATGTGTATGACTATTAGGTGTTATTAAATTGATTGAATATCATCCAAAAATCAACCAGAATCCGTTGCCAATAAAGTTGATTATAATTCCAGATCAGACCTCGGTATCGACCCAGGCCTGTGCCCCGTGCCCGGAGTGCGAGAAACGCGCGGTACCGGTACCCCATCGAGGTCTCAGGAGATTCTTCTGGTGGGTACAATTATTAGTACTTGTCACATTCTTGTGTATCTTGGGGAAAATCGAGCGTGGACTCGGTCAGACGAAAGATAAACAAACAGACAACAGAGAGGCTGAAGTTGATGGGGATGGCAAACTCACAGAAGTGGAATAAGGACATGAGACTCAGAACAGGTAATACTTATACGGTCTCATTACGCAAGATGGTTTCAGTCTGGGCTTAAATTTCGACCATTGCTGTATACGACTTTGATACATAAGCAGATTTGTTTCCGAAATAAATTCTTGCGTTTTACTTAAATAAATTCTAAAGAGGTCGGTCGTTCTCAAATGATATAACGTAGTGTTGTCACAGAAATAAAATAATAAACTAATGTGACATAGGTTCGGCTGTGTCGCATCGTGATCTACACTACACTTAATATAGAACAAAGAAAAAAAAAACAACGCTCTATATTCGCCATTAGGAGTTGTTGACGACCTCTGGTAGCGCGTCGGGCGAGTAGCCGGCTGAGATGCGAAAGGTTGCGGATTCGATTCCCGCTGCGGGACAAATGTATGTATGATCTGCAACTATTTGTTCCGGGTCTGGGTGGTATAGTACCATGGTACTCGTTGTTTCTAATATCCGCAACACAAGGAATCCAGTGTGGAATCGGGACTATGTATGTGACTATGTATTTACTTATCATAATAAACATAATATAGCATTGTTATGTTATATTATGTTTATACATAATATAACATAACAATGTTATATTATGTTTATTATGATAAGTAAAAAAGGGAGCTAAGTGACCCAAAACAGCGCTAGATCTAGCTTCGAAAGCGCTAGGTGGTAACCCTGGTACTATCGACACTATTGCGCCATCGATGGCTATGAAAATCGTAACGCAAACCGTAACCCCCCCTCCTCCCCACCAGGACCGTGACTTCTTGCAGCCCCCCCCCCCACTTAATTTGTGACCCCCCCCCCCCTAACTACTCCAATTTCCAACAGATCATGTATGGAATTCAGTCAAGATGGACAAATCTTATCCTTCAAAAACAATCTTATAAACAATAAACTGACAAATTGCAGACCTTTGCTAAACTACGGGCCTGCCTGGTTTGACAAAAACAAGAGTTTTTGTAATTTTTGGCATAAGCTCAGGCTATCTAGCTCGATTGCTGATTTCGGAATACAAACCATCTGCTTTTGCATTAAAGTCGTGTATACCAAAGGTCGATATATCATAGAGGCCATTTCTTTCAACATCGGCACTAGGCTCTTTTTCTGGGCTACCGTACTTAAAGCTGGTCTCTGCTCTAACGCATGGTGACCAGGAAACAACCGGCCGACCGAGTACCCAATTACCGATCCAAAGGTGTTTTAATCGGTTCGACCAAGTCGTTTACCCTTGTTGACCTTCTGAAACAGTGAAGGAAAACATCGCGAGGAAACCTCGCAAAGGATGCATCAAAGATATGTACATGAAAGGAGCCTCTCAATGATTTTTTCACCGCATTGGTTATTTCACGTGACCAAGAAAGAGCCAGTGACATGACGAACAATTAAATTAATGAACAATATTACTGATAAAGACTATGCTGGGGACACGTTATTTACCTACTCTTGTGACAGTATCAGTTGTAATTTCAGTAAAACTGAAAGTAAAAAGCCTTTTAAAAAAGATTGTAGTTATTAAAAGTTTTCTGTTGAAAATGTTATTTATCAAAACAAGCTTTTAAGAACTTACATCCGTCTGATGACCATGGTGAATTTATTAAGCAGAACCGTGAGCCGTAATGAGCCCAAACTTGGCCAGTTTACTATTAACCAACGTGGAGTTTCGTTGTCCACCTTCATTCTCCACCATCAGATCAGCTCGCTGTCACGTTAACATTGTGTTGTCATCGAAACTTGACAGGTATACCAAATTTGAGCTCAATCGGATGTCAAGAAGTGGTTTTAATTCAGCTTTCAAGAAACAAACAATGCAAGTTAATTAAGCTTGTAAAAAACTATGGAAACATCCATGTCAAAAAGGAATTGTAAGATTGTTCGTAGTATAATTTATGCATGTTTTTTTACTTACTCTTTTAAATGTAATGCCTTGTACTATTATATATTCTGTGGTAATGCATCCATGAACCTTTTTGCTGTCATGTTCCCATCATACTTCCTATCCTCTTTGGATCAACCTTCTATGGGATATGGGGTTGCCAGCGGAATTGAATCGCAGTTCAGTTGGCACGCGTTCGTTGTGTAAAAAAATGGGGAAAGACGCGATGGGGTGAAGCTTCCTCCTTCACCTCCATTGGATATAAAGAAATAGAGCCCCAAAGCAATGCGCCATAGCTTGAGCTATCAACATCATCAATATATTTGACGACCTCTGTGGCGCGCCACTCGACGATTCGCCCGGGACGCAGGAGGTTCCAGGTTCGAGTCCCGCCTCGGAAAAAATATTTGTACAATCTGCAGATATTTGTTCAGGGTGTTCTGGGTATTTTCTATGTATAATAAAAAATATGTTATGTATTGTATTAAGCGTATCAGTTATCTAGAACCCATAACACAAGCTCTTCTTAGCTTGGGGCTAGATAATGTTGTGTGAACTGTCCAGCATTATTTATTTTTTATCACCAGTCTACACGATTTATATACAAATATTCGCAATTATGCTTCCTGCGCGGTATCTCTTCCCTACATGTCATCATTTATACCCATTTACAAAGCTAGGCCATTAACATACAAACTCATCCTTCCTATCCAATGACAGAGCATCTCTTATTCCCCAGTATGTGATTACAGGGAGCCCCTAAAGTGCCTCTTCCAAATTTTCGCGGTTATATGCTTCCTGGGAGCAGTATCTCTTCTCTACGGGGTATCGCAGCGGGGCCGGGCGCGGTGCGAGCGCGAGCGGGGCGTGACCCCTTGGCGCTGGTTCGACGCGCAGGATGTTATGGATCTGCTGCTCAGGATAGAGTACACTGCTGAGGTCCCTATGTAATTTAATTCGACCAATCTCCGTTTACCACCGACCTTTGTTATATTCAGGTAATTACTTAAATCGGAGTTGGTCCGTAGCCAAATATGGTACAAACTATCGCCACCGAATGAATTCGTTTGTAGGTAGGCTCCATGTGACTTTTCATATAATTCTAATATTTTTGTACAAGAGAAAAAGCATAGATCTATTTCTTGAATACGTACTGCATTTAATAATTATAGAGAACATTTATAATCCTACGATTTTTTATACATAGTTTTAACCATCCATTCGTTTTATAAATTAACTTTCGGTCAGTATTTTATGTGTTTACTTGTATTAATAACCAAAGATTTGTCCGCCCACTCAAGCATTTAAAAGTTGTATTCTAATGACATAGTCGTAATTTTATGTCATCAAATTGTGAAACTAGTAACTAGTGATAATGATTGATAATTATCGATCTGATTTAGACAAATTGTAAAGAAATTGCAAGTAGCAGCTCATTATTTCATATTAGTTGTATATTGTATTGGTTTTTATTAGAATTTATTTGTTCGCCATTTTGGAGACATGTGCTGACATTATTCAATAGCATTTATGGCATCTGCCAAGCTATTGGCAAATAAATTAAAATTATTTAAAAATGGACCATTGATTTTAGAAATAAGTTTTTAATTATAACTAAGTTCACTAAGCTTATTACGATTTCCGATAATTAACAGAAATTCAGATTTTCTGACATAGCAAAAATATTTTAATTATATTTGGTAAATTAAAATATTTTTAATTATTTACCTTAGTGATTTTAAAATATTCTAACATCTGGTTATTAAATTGTTGACATTTATTGCCTAAGTTTTAAAATATAGGTAAATTACTGCCATTATGCTCTTTAACTATTCTCAAATTTACTCTAATTACCCTTCGTTGCTTTATACGAGATTTTTCTAACACGTATTTTAACATAAATTCAGATCTGTAAATATAGAATAAAAAATATTTTATTTAAATATCTGTGGTACGATCATAGTGGTTTTAACATATTATACCATAAATTCTAGCTAAAGATCTGGATTTTAAATTGTAATATATATCTAGCATAGTTAAAACAGACTAAAATTAGCATGCTGTTTATTTTATGAATGTTAATTGTTGCCTGAGTTTTAAAATATAGGTAAATTACTGCCATTATCTACTTTTTAACTATTCTCATAATTACTCTAAAGGTACATATATCAACTCGGAAAGGGCTCGTAACCGTATCGCGTTTCGCCTCGCCGTCAACCAGGCGTCAACCTAACGTAAGCACCTAATCAAAGCAAGCAGAGGGGCTAGTCTGCAAATTTGACAAGCAACTTACACGGCCGTGTGGTTTACACTACACGGATTTTAGTATGGAGTTATCGAAGAGCGCCCCTAGCGGGCAGCTTGAGAACCTCGAATTCCATACAAAAATCCGTGTAGTGTACACCACACACCCGTGTAAGTTGCTTGTCAAATATGCAGACTAGCCCCTCAGAGCCTCGAGTCTGCAAATTTGACAAGCAAACTACACGGGCGTGTTGTGTACACCATACGGATTTTAGTATGGAGAATCCGAATAGCGCCCCTAGCGGGCACCTTGCAACCTGAAATTCCATACTAAAATCCGTGTAGTGTATACCTCACGCCCGTGTAAGTTGCTTGTTACATTTGCAGACTAGCCCCTCAGCAGCTCCGGTACGTCGACTCGGTTACGGCTAGGCGACGCCGCGCTTACGGCTCGCCGACCGCTCGCTTGTCCCGAGGCGAGGCGATTACTTTACGATTCCGATTAGTGTGCGTTGCAGTGAATACAAAGAATACTGAACGGTTCGAGTTGATACGGTTACGATCCCTTTCAGAGTTGATATGTGTGCTATGACCTTAAGTCGCCTTCGTTGCCTTAGGCAAGATTTGTTTCATACATCTACACTAATATTATAAAGAGGAAAGATTTGTATTTTTGTGTGTATGTTTGTAATGAATAAACACAAAAACAACTGCCGATTTAAAAAATTATTTCACCTTTGGAAAGCTACATTCACCCTGAGTGACATAGGCTACTAGTGGGGGGGGGGGGGCTGTTTTTCATCCTGAAATGACCCGTGCAAAGCCGGGACGAGTCGCTAGTATTTAAATAAAACAGATCTTATTACATAATAATAACAATTCTATTTAGGTACCTGTGGTATCCAAATCTAAGTGATTTTAACGTATTATATACTATTCATTCTTTAACTGAACATCTGGATTTTGAATTGTAATTTAAATCTAGTGTAGTTAGAACAGACTATTTATGTTGATTTTCTAAATTAATGATTATTTTTGCCATCCACTGCCTTACTTTTAAAATACAGGTAACTTATTGCCAATATCTATAAGCCGTAGTTGCCTTATGCGAGATTTGTCTGGTACGTACAAATGTTTGTTACCGAAACCGCCCGTTTGGTGGCTATGAGAACTTGGACCTACATGCATGCTTAACTTTTTAAGTAAATTTGTACTTTTGTTATGCGCCTACACACAATCATATATTATGTTTTTTTTATTTTTATTAAATGACTGTGTTTCTTGATCTGTTAAGAACTCTCCGTATTTCTTCCTACTATGTGCCACATCTTTATTTTTAATTGTCATGTCAACTTGTATCACTATTTAAATCGAGCTACGTATGCTTGTTTAAACAGAACCGCTCGAAAAAGTTTCCCCAACGATGTTGATGAAACATTTATAGTAGAACGAGAAAACGTTCTGTGTGTAGCCAAGCTGGGTGTGACCAGTTGGGAAAACTTAATAGTTGTTTAGGCGCCCAGTAAGTAGCTCGATCGGCGAATGTTGAATTTTATTGCTTAAGCTCCTTTACCCACTACTTAACAGATAAAAATATGAACTAGGTAGTTTTTTAGGTAACCAGGCGTAGGTGGACTCACGTAGATATGTGTGCGGCCCATATTCTGACATTCGTTCATAGAGCAACACGGAGGGGAGATACGACATAGCGCTTCCAACCGATACATAGTTTGTGGGCGATCCACGCACTAACAAACATTTATGCACACGTTTGGACCAAGTCGTTCTATGGTCTATCGCTATAAACACAACCATTAATGAATACCAACAAATCGACAATCGGTTAACCCTTTTTGGATGTGGAATGTTTGTAAACAATAGCTTAAATTAAAAGGTACAATAAAGCTACAAATATTGTTTTTTTGCCACTAACTTGTACAAATAGAAATAAATATTAATATATTTAAAAATAAAACAACTTCACTAGGGAAATTGCCATCTCCCTGATTTGACTATCTTACTGCGACACCAAAATGTAAGCAGGAAAGTGGTTATCTAAAACGTTAAATGAGCTGAACAATTCTGCATTTTTCTCGGAGTCTATTCAGTCTGAGTTCTGACAGAGCTTTCGGCCGCAACCAGTTTCATATAAAGCGCATGACCACTTGGACTTGTACTTTGACAGAGGGGAATGCCTGTACTTGGCGTCTACTCTCTCCATCTTCGTCTGACTTGCCGGCCGTGGCAGTAAACGTGCTTAATATTATCTCTGTTAAGTAGCGGTGTTGGAAGAGGCCATTGATTTGTTTTAATTTTACTTCCTTATTTTCTTAAACAATATATTAATGTGGAAATTAAAATCGTAAGCTGAACATAAATTCTGTGATATATCTGTGCCAGTGAATTAGATTAAAAATAAATATTAAGAAACTATTCCAAAAAAATTGTGGAAGAGTTTTCAATCTAATGGAATTTATCAGTAGTTTCATTCAAGTGTTCTTGAATGAACACATAGTTTATCTTGTTTATAAATAAATATTTTTAGAGAATGTTCAAATTGAGATACAGTCTAAAGAACAATTTATAACTTGAACACTGGTCATACTGGCACGAATTATTGAAATTATAATTTGAACTAACATAGACATTATCGTTGCATTTATGTTTGAATACATAATTTTATTGTGAGTGCAATTGTATAGGATTACTTAGTTATAATGTGTGTTATTGGTATGCCATTTCTATTGCTATGGAGAAATGATTTTATAGTGCGCATAAAATTCAAGACTTTCCAGTAGAGGTAGGCAGATAGTGTTACTTTTAAAATCATTTATGGTTTGAATTTGATTTTTCGCTTGTATTTTTTGCTATTTTAATTTAGTCAACAGCATTTATCCAAATAATAAAAAGATCTTCCAATATTAACGTATTTTATTTACATCCCAATCCGTATTGACAATCAAAGTAGGAATGTACAGTAGAACACCACTGAGAGCATTGTATTGTACTATTATTTATTCTGCGGCATTGTTGATATTGGATAGGACTGAAAGCACAGAATAAATATTAGTATAAGTAAAGTCGGGTTCCCTAGCTGTAGTAGGAACGGCTCCCGACTTGATCCTAAGGTAACTTGAACTCCGGCCGTACAGGTAAGTGCGAGGCAGACTCGCACGGAGAGTGTTCCGTACAGGAAGTACTAACAACAACAATTCACCAATTGTACTCTAACAATAATACCAGTTGAAACTATTAGTAGCTACTTTTTTTTATTTTATTTTTTAGTCTACTTGAATGACGGAACAAGTTGGTGACCCACCTGATGTTAAGCGTTAACCTCAGCCTATGAACAGTGCATTACCTCATAGGTCACATCCACCTAGGACGCGCCCTATGCGGCATTGCACTGCGCCCGCCACCCTGAGACAAAGATGAAAAGTCTGATGTGCCTGTAATTTCACCGGCACCCTTACCCTTCAAACCGGAACACAGCAATGCGAGCACTACTGCTTTGCGGCAGAAATAGGTATGGTGGTAGTACTTCCCCGGACGAACTCTTTCACAAAAAAGCTCTACTACTACTTCCGGTGTCGGGAGCCGATGAACGATTTGCAAAACAGGTACATACCTACTACTTACGTACTACATATTAAAACGTATTTTTTACTCTATTCTACGTTCTTATACGTACCTTTGTTCCTTTAAGTATATAGATTTCTGCCGCTCGGAAGTAACTGTCGTAAGCGAAAATTATGAAACTTCGTTTTGCTTCTAAAGTAGAAAATATAAAAATAAATTAACTATAATTAATCTAAACAATGTGATTACCTACTGAAAAGTATAAAATTTTACGCTTAATATTTTCTCTAGTGGAAGGAGAGACCTAAAACGGGTTTTAGGAGGGTCAATTTCAAAAAATAAAGCTATGTAGAAAATTTTCACCAATAGTGTTTCTAGTCTATGTTTTTTTTTTATTACATCCTCGAGTAATTACTGTATTACTTGTATTACATCAAGTTGTAACGTTTACTGCATGTAGCAACATCTCCAAAAATTTTACATATCATTTTTACATAAACTTCTATCATCCTATTAGACAAGGAACCTCCTATCTGTATAAACAATACAAAAATAGATATACCTACACTGCAATAAATCATGAACAGCTTAAAAACCACAACGCCCTCTCTCGACTGCCTAATCATTGACCAACTCCGCCTTGCAAAAAATGGCCTACTTGTGGGAACTTTTCGCGAACCCATTTCTCATTCTCAGTTTAGGCAGCCCTTTGTAAGCGCACCTTGAGTATTGAGGGGCGAACAAAGGAGATTACTGGTTCTTTTGAAAATGGATACTTGGTGGGAGTTAATATAAATCTTGTGTTGAACATTGACTGCATTAGACTGCACCTATTGAATTGTAAAAAAATCCACGATGATTTGCTCGATAGAAATCAAAATGATGCTCTTTTATTATCTTTCTAACCATTTATTTTAAAACTTGGTATACAAAAAATATATTGGTATTTCTCTTTTTTTTGCCGTTTTTATAGATCCCGGAACGGATACGGAACCCTTCGTGCGCGAGTCCGACTCGCACTTGGCCGGTTTTTTTCTATTTCGTACGACGGAATTAGCCCCCAAAATCTGAATTCGTTTACCTACTTACGGTAGGTACACGTACGTATTGTTAACCTAACTGTTTATTTACGAAATTTCAACTTATTTTGCCCAGTTGTTTCAGATAAAATAGGCTGTGACAGACGGACATACCTACAGACACGAGAGTGATCCTATAATATAATGGTTCCTTTGTTACCTTTCGAGGTACAGAACCCTAAAAACCTAAGCAGGTTTCTGTTTCCTACTATTGACACATTTAAATGTTCACAGTGGAAGCTTATCACTAGGAAATAGGCAAATACCTATGAATAAACGGAAGGCGCGACCGATCCACTGTAACATGCACCTTGTTTACAAGAGCATAAGGTTTCAAAAGCAATGCTACTGCACCCCTTTCAGAAGGGTCTATGCCACCTGTCGCAGCACCGTGGGAATGTACGACTTATGAGGAACGGTTCTATTAAATTTACACTTTTATGAGTAAATTTACTTTAAACAAGTTTTTTGTTGAAAAATATCTTTCTATAAACAACACACACACACAGACACACGCTTCTTTCCCCGAAGGGGTAGGCAGAGCCTCAATGGGCCTCTTTTCACAGTGGGTTGCACCATCGTGGGATATAGACGTGATAAGTGGTGAGCTCATTGCCGCCATTGCTTCCCACGACTGACTCACCTAACACTTTCTTCCAGTAATAACGCTTTTAAGAAATTAGTGATCGGAACCGTGTGCTCATCAAAATGAGCCCAAACACTGCTAGTCTACTATTATCCATCGAGGAGTGCCGTTGTCCACCTTCCGTCTCCATCATCAGATCAGCTCGCTGTTACCATTATATTGTATTGTCATCGGTACTTGATCATCATCATCATCTTAGCCCGGAATCACCCACTGCTGGGTATATGGTTATAAGTAGTAGTAGAGCTTTTTTGTGAAAGAGTTCGTCCGGGGAAGTACTACCACCATACCTATTTGTGCCGCAAAGCAGTAGTGCTCGCATTGCTGTGTTCCGGTTTGAAGGGTAAGGGTGCCGGTGAAATTACAGACACAAAGGCTTTTCATCTTTATGTCTCAGGGTGGCGGGCGCAGTGCAATGCCACATAGGGCGCGTCCTAGGTGGACGTGACCTATGAGGTAATGCACTGTTCATAGGCAGAGGTTACCGCTTAACATCAGGTGGGCCATCTGCTTGTTCCGTCATTCAAGCAGAATTAAAAAAAAAAAAAAAAGACCTCCTTTCTTTCTGCCAGCCTCCCTCTGTCCTGTGCGCCTCTCAATCAGGTATTACCCGCGAATAAAACGATGTCGTCGACCCATGGATTTCTTCGGCCCGACTTCGGCCACCACTCCGTCGAGGCTTTACTCCACCGGCCGTCACCACGCCTGGCCAGGTGTCTTATCGGTACTTGACAGGTATGCCAATATTCAGCTCATTCGAACACCGGGAAGTGGGTAAAGTTACGTGCATACATACATTGTATAGACACACGCCTTTTTCCCCGAAGGGGTAGGCAGAGCCTCAATCGGCCTCCCTTCACGGTGGAATATGCACCATCGTGGAATACAGACGTGACAAGTGGTGAGCTCATCGCCGACATTGCTTCCCACGACTGACTCGGCTAACGCTTTCCTCCAGTAATAACACATTCCATAATAAGCTAGCAGCCAGGACAAATCAACGAGTCTTATCAATAAGTCCGGGTAATCCCTTAGTCTGCTTTTACGACATCCACGGGAGGAGTCGGAGGGGTCTATTCTTAGGCCGGATACACCACAGCCACAAAGACATAATAATTATAATATGAGAGGGATTACTAATATCGCCAGTCGGATCGCGGAAGGATTTCGTTCCCGTGGTCTGGCAAACATGGCGCGAGAGGAACACCGGAGTGGTTTTAGTGGGTATTCTGCCCTTTTCAGGGCGGCGAGTCCCACATAATTCTGTTCCTCCCCGGACTGGTTTATTCGTAAACGAATTCCCACCCTGAAGACAAAAAAAAAGGTACTAGCATATGTACCTATGGTCTGTACTGTAAAGTTAGGGTTTGGTAGAGTTGCTCATACTAACATCCCTGGCCCTCTCTAGGGAGTTATGTTAGGGTCGGGTTTGATTGGTTTGGTATCAAATACTACTGCCGAGGTACTACTTGTAAATGTAATAAGCTACATACCTATTTTAGTTTTAAAGTACATTTGTAAGATCTTCACTTTATGTAAATGGTGCAAATAAATGATTGGTATTGGGTGTTTTTTTCGCAAGGTCAATCACCATTGTTATACCGGACATTTGAATTTATTTCTAGCTAGGACAAGGTCTAGAATTCTAGACATGAGGAAGGAATGGAGGGACATAGAAAAATTAATAAAAAAAAACACTTCGTTAGTTACTATTAGTTAGATGCAAATAATTTATACTTAGGTAAGAATTTATATTATATTTAAGCTTTGAGGTAGGTAAGTAGGTACCTACTTTTTATGCAGAAATTGCAGAATATATAATTTTCGTAGCAGTAGGCATAGGGCGATGCCGTGGTGTCTCAGGCCTAGAACAGACTCCCCCATCTCCTCCTACTGTTCCGTGGATGTCATAAAATCTGACTTAAAACGTAGTGCTTACTTCCTCAATGATCTGACTTAGCACCAACTCCAACACTTCGTTCACCAATCCGCATGCCAAGCGTGATGTTTTTTTTTTTTTTCCTGAGGAAATCCATCATGGATATCCCATTGCGCGAGGGCGACGAAGGGATTATGTCGGACTCCTACCGGCTAAAACTTCACGGTGTCCTTCGTTCACCATTTGTCGTGACTGCGGGTACGACAACTTCCGCTGAAACGACGGCGTTGATCTTAAATCTCACTGGCTTTGATGTTTCCGTCTTAGAGAGGCACGCGTGACACCGCACGCACCGTCTCTAGGCCATGTTAGGGCAGTTCACAACCCCGTGTTCACCGCCCAGACCTATGGCGGTTGGTGGAGGGCATGGAGTCTCCTCCGACGCCTAGTTCTACTGCAGCGGATCGGGTCAGTAGAGGTTATCTCCCTTTCCCTTTCCGCCGCTTCTTTCTGCAGGATGACACTCTCGCAGAATGATTCGACTGCTTCCCATTTCTCCTACCCGTCGACCATAGATTGAACTACGGCCTCCAGAGAGAGATCTCTACCAATCACCATGCTCATTGCCTGGCGCTGTTCTTCCCAAGCAGGACACGACTCGAGAGTGTGCTGAGACGTATCCTCAGGTCCACCACAGTGGTGGCCTTTCTCCGTACCTTCCCTTCCGGCGATCCGACACAGGTACCACCCGAAACAGCCATGTCCGAGAGGACCTGAGTAAGCCGGAAGGTCATGGTGCCGTAACTTCTTTCTAACCACTGCTGTAACACAGGTTGGATTGCTCCGATGAGCTTATGGCCGGCGCAAGCATGATGATTATGTCAACCCCCCCAACCTAATGAAACATAGGCGCGTACTCTCTATCAAAAACTTTACCTGTAGGGCTGTAGGTATGTAGCTACAAACTCTTCCCGCCATTTTCGAAAAGAGACGTCATCACTTTTGTTTTATTTCATTTCCTATTGTTTTTTTGAGTTATTTTGTGTAATTTTGGTGGCATTTTAACCAATGCAGATCGTCTATAGAGCACAAGAGTGTAGTTAAATTATGAAATGAAAGTGTGTTGTGTGACTTTTCAAATTGGTGGGAATTGTCTACCTAAGTTTTTGTAAAACGGCCACAGTTTAACTATAAAACATGACTTGACTGTGTCTTTGACGACTTGGAAGGATTTTAAGGTTGAAAATTATATTGAAAATACAATCATAAATTATACTTGAAAATGAAAATGGACAAGCCGCGCGATGCCAATAATAAAGAAAAAAAAATGGTATGTAGGCCATCCGGAGGCCTGCAATGCTCTAACTAAGATGTAGGTACAGTGGTGGAATGAAAATGTTCGTCACCTTAGGGCCTATTTTTGGTTGTACAATGCAAAAAGCATAGGTACTGCTTTACCGACATAGTATTGCATTGGTACTGTTTTACCGACACAGTATTGTCAATATTACGAAAATAACTTTCAGTTACCATGACAACGGATATTAGCGGCGATTGAATGACAGATATTCTACGAATAAAATGACAAAACTTCTGGCTAACTCAATAAAAAACTGGCTAAGTGCGCATCGGACCTCGCGCATTCAGGTTTCCGTTGTAGAAACTATTATATAATTTGTGGTTCCGTAACAAATGTAGAAGTTATAAATTGCCTGAGTTTAGTTAATCCACACGCAAAATTAAATCTGTTTGTAATAGAAATATGAGAAAATTCACAAAATGTTTCTAATTTCTAAAATTTCAAAACATTGCCCTCAGAACTGTCTCAAGCGCACACTGGTTTGTGAGGAACACAGAAATACATGAATACCTGGAAATGCCGACTGTCAAGGAGGAAGTTAGCAAATACTGCATAAAATACAAGGAAAGACTTGAAAACCACTCAAATGAACTTGCTAAGAACCTGTTAAACACACAAGAGAATGTAAAACGCCTAAAGAGATGGCAAATACTTGACCTAGACCAGAGAACCTAACCAGTTCATCAAATTAAATGGTGTTATTCATTGGAATCACACCCAAACCACGTCAACCCAGAAAACATCTGATTATGGCTAAATAGCCGATTGCAGATAAAGTAAAACATAAAAAAAATAAAAAATAAAAAAATATTATAATTTTTTGGTAAAATATTCTCAATAAGTATGTAGAATATTAAAAAAAAACTAGTTCTTGGTTTAAATGGAAATTAAATTGAACTTAGTAACAAAAATACAGTCTTATTCTACTTAATAAGCTCTAAAACTATACTCCACATGCCAGGGTACGACAGATTTATTTTTCCCTCCCCGCTTTAACTTGTACGGGAACCATACTTCAAAATAATTTTTGGGTTTTGGTCAGTAAGATACATAAATACTTAGTACAAATATGAAGACTTCAATGGCTTAGCCTCTATAGACCCGTGCGAGAGAGAGACAGACAGACGGATGAGCGAGAGCAATAGGGCTTCGTTTCCCCCTTTGGGTACGGGACCCTAAAAAAGTCGTTAAAACTTATACAAGCAACTGACCAAAGGTGTGCGATTTTGATCTTTATTATTAACATTTAAGTTATAGTTTTATATACAGCAGTCTGCTACGTAGAATAGTTGGAAAAGGTAATATGTGCTTGCGACAAGCTAAGGGGATTCCTTTGAAAACTGACGAACGTTTTCATTCCGCCACTGTACATACATACTACTAGGAAGGAACTTAAGCTCTTTCAAGTACAATCGATTATTCTCACGTTTTTAAAAGAGCATTCAAATATTCATCCATCAATCACAATAGTTTTTGTGGTTGCGTCCGACCCGGAAATCCAGGCCCGGATACATTTTTTTTTCATTAACCTAATAAAAACGAGATGGGGTTTTTGTAGGCACCTGTTTATGTGGGAGTTCCGTGAGAATGAGAGAAAAAATGGGCCAGATTGGAAAAGTAAAGATTTGAGGGTTCCAATATTTTTAACGTAATCAAACAAAATAATTTTCATCATATTTCAGAGGGCATAAGTACAGAGTCAAAGATAAATAAATAAATAATGCTGAATTGTCCACACAACTAATGTTGTGACACAAGCTTGTGTTATGGGCACTAGATAACTGATATATTAATACAATACATTAAATTTTTTTTTTTTATTATACATAGAAAATACCCTGAACAAATATCTGAAGATCGCACAAATATTTGTTCTGAGGCGGGAATCGAACCCGCAACCTCCTGTGTCGCAGGCGAACCTTCGCCCGCCGCGCCACAGAGGTCGTTACGAACTACACACACGATATAAGCACGATATAGGTAAATTTTCTCCCTGAATAAGACTACAAGGGGTAACGAACGTCGTCTGCATAACTCGGACTCTGGCTTATGTTGGTACCTTCACCAACACGGTAATTCGTACGTAAGGTTAGGTTAGTATTAATAGGTAGGTAGGTCCTGCTCTCACCATAACACCCAATATAGACCCCACAGTTGGGGTATCAGGAATACAAGTAGGTACCATTAGTAGTAGTAGAGCTTTATGTGGAAGAGTTCGTCCGGGGAAGTGCTACCACCATACCTATTTCTGTCGCAAAGCATTAGTGCTCGCATTGCTTTGTTCCTGTTTGAAGGGTATGGTTGCCGGTGAAATTACAGGCACCATGAGACTTTCTATCTTTATGTCTCAGGGTAGCGGGCGCGATGAAATGCCACGAAGGGTACATACGTCCTACGTGGACGCGCGTGACCTATGTGATAATGCACTGTTCGTATAAGCTCAGCTGTGCTCAGGAACAAATATTAGAAGATCATACAACCCGCAACCTCTCGCATCTTAGCCTGCTACTCGTCCGCTGCGCCACAGAGGTCGTCACCATTGTGATGTATGAATCCCGAAAAAAAACGTCAAAACCACGTCAACAAAAAACAACTTCCCCGAACAACATAACAAAAAAAAAAGGTTCGTATCAATCTAAAAGAGGAAGGTCGTGTGAATGTTATTAAACTTGTACAAATTGTAACGGGCTACTTCCTTCCTGCGAGCGAGACCGGGGATGTTGTACTTAATTTATTGTTAAGAATTCGGACCCCTCAGGTTCTCATGCGTTCCTCAAGGCTGGGTCAACGGACATCTGGACAGATGTGCGAGATTTAATGAAGGAAGGTAAATTGCGCATTTTCATAACTTTCATAACTAGGTTATGAAACAGGTACTTTTCACCATATACATTTATTTACAGAAAGAACTAATACTAATACAAGGTAGGTACCTATGTACAAAATACATATGAAATAGTTGTGCTAGCGATCTAAAGGTAGCTCAACTGATCCTTTTCACTAGAAACGGAATATTTACCATGATTTTTGAGTTTTGATTGTCCCTGATATTTCGGCACAGTTATAGATAGATAAAATAGATACCTAGATAGTAAATTATTTATTGCAGTCTATGAGATTTGGTCCAAGTGCTGCCCCGCGATAATTTCTTCTGAAATGTTACCGTGGCATTATATCTTGAAGAAAAAACAAAGGCGCTTACAAATCGGCCCTGGGGAAAATAAATAAATAAGCTTTTACTATGGTAATTTTTATGTCCTGAAACATTTAATTAGATTTGGGTAATTCGTATTAGTAAAGATGTCGTACTAGAAAAGTATTGTACATAGGCGAACTTATATAATGCTAGATAGCATTCTCTTCCAGCTAACTTTGCGCCATGATCACGGGACAACATGATCGGGAACAATCAAAACTCAAAATTCATGGTAAATATCCCGTGTTTAGTAAAAAGTATGTACCTACATAACCATGACAGTTTCAAAGCTATAATCAGGCTATGAAAGTTACGAAAAAGGAAGAAATTTTCTAAATCTAGATATGAAAAGGACTATGATAAATAGTTGTTAGCACCGACGTGCGACTGGAGTTTACTCCAGTCCAGTTCAGTATAAGATGCGCGAATATGGTGCGCAGAGGGAAAAAAGGGATGCCTGAGTAGATAACATCGATTTAGAAACAATAAATCTATGACCCTACATTAACTCCTTCTAGAAAATATCAATAGATGGTAACCTATTTTGTATGGTACCTATTTTTTTTTTAAATATTGACCGAACATGCATATATTTATACTCTACAGATCACGTCCACCTAGGATGCCCTACGTGGCATTGCACTGCGTCCGCCACCACTGATGAAAAGTCTTATGTGCCGGTAATTTCACTGACACAAACCGGAACACAGCAATGCGAGCACTACTGCTTGCAGCAGAAATATGTAGTGCTGTACCTACTTTCGTACAGCACTTACGGTGGTAGTACTTTCCCGGATGAAAGCTTTCACAAAAAAGCTTTACTACTATACTAACAACACCTTTACTAACCCCAAGCCAGGCTGATATAATGACTTCACAGACAGGCTGACTTTGTCTGGACTTAAAATGGCTGTTACGATCAGGATGACATCTAATTCCAAGAGCTTATTAACAATTAAAGATATTTTGTTAATTTTAACGATTACAGCAGCTGTTGCTCCGTTCCCACTGCATCCCAAATACACGGAGTTCCCACTGAGTACACTGTCCATCCCATTGACACGTCAACGACATACGACATTCTAATTACGGCATTCATTAGCCATCACGCGATCACGAATATCGTCACACTCCGATACTTACTGCAGCAAACCAACAATGTAATTCTCACCAACTGTTCTTTGCTTCCGACTTTCAACTCTTTTCATTCATGTTTAAGGTTCTTTGGGAGTTTACTGGTAGAAAATACAATTTGGTAAAGTAATTGGTAGAGTTTGTTAAAAAAACTCCAGTCCAGCTCTGTGTGAGCTCTCAGTTGATAGAACGAAGGTTGCTTTTGTAATGCTGGTGGGTGTAAGTTTAAGTTGGTAAATACTAAAAGGCACCGTGGGAGAAAGCGATAGTGGTCTAATTAAATATTTATTAATACAGAATGTATGGAGGTATTTAAGGGACAGGATCAAAGGTCAGAAGGACACCTGGATGGGGCGATGAATTGTAGGTACCTCGTAGTTAACAGTATGTAAATGAGTTACAAGGACTTTTATAGAGCTTGAACAGACTAAAATAAGTAGGTACAAAAGGTAGGTTTTTGTATGGTCACTATTTAGCTGTCTACTAGAAAGTGCTGTGGTGTGTCTGGCCAAAAGACCCCTCTGTCTCTTCCCGTGGATGTCGTGATAGCCAACTAAGGGATTACAGCACAGGATTGGCAAGCATTCACCTGAGTAATCAACACTAATACTGCGATCACTGGTCTGCCAGCGAAGCGTGGTTATTATGGTAGGTTCTCCATTGCATTCTATGGCGGAGAGGACCTTCAAAAGGTCTTGGTTGTTAGGGTGTTGACGCAGGGTTTCTGGGGCCTAGGCAGCGGACACGGGGGGTCCGCTGCCGATGGTGGTTTAGGCCCGCCGAGGTGGCACGCGTGGTGCTTCTTCGTGCCCCTCATGGAGATAGGGTGGAGTATCGTGCTCCACCCCACCGGGAAGGGGACCAAAGTTGTCGGGACAGCGGAAGAGTGCGAAAGCTTACCTACCCGTTGTCCTGACAAAAGGCGACCGGATGAACACAATGGTGGTTTTAGACGGTTCTAGTCCCGCATAACCCTTCTGTCACCCCCGTGGCAGGAGGGCATACAAGATGGATTAAAAAAAAAAGGTTTCAGTAGAGAAAATGTTTTACTGTAGAATCATTAGGTATATCGATAAATGTACAATACAGCCAAATTCCCGCCGCGGAATACACATTAAACAAAAATACTTGTTCCGGGTCTGGGTGGTGTGGTATCATGGTACCTAGTCGTAGTTCCTGGTACCTACGACACAGGGAATCCTAGTATGGGAGACAATATGTACTTATGTGATTGTTGAGCGTTATGTTATGTTATGACAGTCTACGTTAATTACCCATGTGACATCAAAAATAAACATCGCAAAAAAAAAACTGTACATAAATAATAATCAATAAAATAATTCATCAGCACAAAAATTGCGATAAACTCAAATAGTTACAAACTGTCCCTCCAAGCTCACCTCACCCTTTGCACCTTTAAACATTCCCACACACCGTGAGAAAGAACCCTCCCCGCTCCATAAAGTACCAGGTTAAACCGTACACGGGTCGTGACAAAAAACTACATACTTTATGCACCACCTTCCCTTTACGATAGAATCTGTGTACTGCTACGGAATCTATGTCTAACGCACTGTTGGCTTTTACCATTCTTACCTTACAAACTATGGGTTAACCTGTGCTATCCTTGTCGTAAAAAAAATATTAGGTACATGCAGTAGGTAACTATGATTAGGTACTTAAATATTTTTTTTACATAACTTGATCGTAAGAAAAATTACTTGGACTATATTAATTGGGAAGGGCATTTGGGACTTTTCGCTGTCCACGGCCTGACCTTTTATTTGATTCACTTTCACGTCTGTTTGTTTCTGGAACCAAAACAGACGATCGAATTCTCGATCATTTTTTCGATTAACACATCCAACAGTCACATACATAGTCCTGATCCCATACTAGGATCCCCTGTGTTGTGGGTATCAGGAACTACGAGTACCATGCTACCGCAACACCCAGACCCGGAACAAATATTTGCAAATCATACAAACATTTGTCCCGCAGTGAAATCGCATCTCAGCCAGCTACTATGGTGACAGCGAGCTGATCTGATGATGGAGACGGAAGGTGGACAACGGAACTCCTGAATGGTTATTAGTAAGACTGGCCGTGTTTGGGCAAATTTTGATCAGCACGGTTCCGAATAGTAATTTCATCATCATCATCATTATCAGTAACATGTACCAACACTTCTTAAAAGATAGTCAGAACGAGAGCTTAAAAAAAACTTTTCTCATGAAGCATGCTTCTTTATTTCATAGTTTTCAATAACCTAGTAAAGTTCTTACCTATATAATTTTTGTACTTCATGACAATTGCGATTGCGTCTCATCTTTTTCCAAATAAATTATATTTAATTTTAATATTTTGCTGTCGTACAAACTATTACCTACTCTAGTACTTTACGCACGGTGAGTTCATATAGTATCACGTAAAAACCTTAAGCCCGTAGAGCAAAAAATGCGGTACTTCATAGAAAGGTGTCCAAAGTGTATGGAGTTAGTTGGCTGGGAAGTGATGTGAATAAATAGGGGACTTGATGTGCGTGTGCGCCTGAATTCCCATACTCGAACAGGATAAGGGAGAGACGATGTAGCTTCACTCTGTTCGTTTGGTAGGGGAAATTGTTTTGATGATTCATGACTGGTTGGATATGATTTTGGAGAACTATTTTTATCTCGGATTGGGCTGGCCACGTCTGCCGCATGTCGGAAGATCTCAAAATCCACTACTGATTGGGTTCCTAACGCAAGACGCCCGCGCGGCAGAACACCACGGAGATGGCGTGACGAGTTGGATGTGCACCTGCCAGACTGGCCCACTGCAGCAAGGGACAGAGAGAACTAGAACAAAGGGAGGCCTTTGCCCTGCAGTGGGACAATATGAGCTGAAAAAAAAATACATGAAATTTTTATCTCAGAACTTGTCAGTTTTTCTATTTAGTCATAACTTCCTACATTTTTTTTAAACCTATATTAATTTATTTATTTTACTCCATTGTTTAAGTTCCTCGACTTCTCTCTTGTCAAGTTGTCATCATCAGCAGCCTTTAAACGTCCACTGCTGGATGAGGCCTCGCCCATAGAATGCAATGAGAGGATTTCCCATAATCACTATGCATGGCAGGCAGATTGGTGATCGCAGTTGGTGTTCAGTAGGTACTCAGGTGGATGCTGCCGCCCATCCCCTGGTTCAATCCCTAAGCCGGCTTCTATGACGTCCACGGGAGGAGAAGGAGGGTTCTATTCTTAGATCGGACACGCAATAGCATTTCTCAAGTTGTACCATAAAAACAACTTGGTCGTGAAAAAACTAACCCATAAACAATTGAATTAAAGTTATTAAAATTACCAATTAAGCAATATTTTTAAATCATCAAAGAACATACCTTACCTTCGGAATCAAACCTGCACCCAGCGTAGCCGCCAACCACTACACCATTGCGCCCATTCACAACAGGTTCCCGTCAGAGCGGGACGGCACGAAAACAAAACATTCCGACACAGTTCCCACCGTCCAAACCCCAAGGAGCAACAGAGACAGCAACACTCTCCCTGTTCAATTCATAACCTGGATGTGGCAGGAAGCGGGACGATTTGATATTTTTGCTGTTTCACACGAGTTGTAGGAACCACAACGAGTTCAGAGCTCGAGGAGTGAAGACGTATGTAGAGCTCCTCGAAAGTTAGTCGTGTGTTGCGTAGTGACTTCCGAGTGTTTGTGAAAATGCCGTGCAGTGAAGATGACGACTCCCAGTCCGGGTTTGGTGAAAGCCAGGGATTGTCGAAAGCGGAATTGAGAAAGGTGATAATTTGGTTTTACTTAGTGAATGTTAGCTCCATCAAAACTGAATGAGTTTTCTACCGATTTTTTGTTCAAACCAAGCTTTTATGAATTTAGTGATCGGAATTCAGAACCAAAATCAAAATGATCAAAATGCGCTCAAACCCCGCCAGGCATCATCGATGAGTTCCGTTATCCACCTTCCGTCTCCATCATCAGATCAGCTCGCTGTCACCATAATATTGTATTGTCATCGGAACTTGACAGGTATGTAAAATTGCAGCTCGATCAGCTGGGTAGAACTTGTTTAAAATTCATGATTTTATGTCCAAGATTTTCTGCCTTAATCTTAGTATTATATACCTAATAAGTATTTTTATATTTCTTATCCTATATTTTACTATGCATCCCTGTAATAAACTGTTAATGTTGGATTTCTGCGCACGCTGTGCATGCCCTATTATTACGGGAACACTAAGATTAAGACCTTGATTTGTTTTGTTTTTTGAATGTGTTAGTGTAAACCTGTGTTGGGTGTCCTACTTACTAAAATAAAAAAATTAAATAAGACAGTTCCCAGTCCCCCAGAGTTAAAAATAAAACCTAGAAATTCTCCGTGCCATATAAAATTTACCAAAAGAACCTGTAATTTCTTCTACTAAATCTATCTAAAAAGTTCTAGCAAATTTTTTAAACATCTTAGATTTTGTGTTAAATATAGCTAATCAAATATTTTATCTTATCTTGTGTAGACAAACAAACCAATCATGGAGAAGAAAAGACGCGCGCGCATCAACAACTGCCTCAACGAATTGAAGGATCTGCTGATCGACACTGATAAGGACGTAAGTATCTACCTACCTACCTACCTACCTACCTATTCGTAAAGGATTCTTATTAGAATGTCCGTCCCACTATAATATTCGACGGCCTGCATGTCAGGCGATGATGGTCGATCGAACGTCAGTGTTGTCGAGAATCTGGATTGCCTCGACGTTCACAGGATGATGAAGTCTACGTTCGTGAGCTTCTGCATATTTTTGAATGACGAACTCTATATTAAGGTCCCAGTGTAGATCGTCGTTTCTTATGTACCAGGGTGCGTTTACTATTCCTCTGAGTACTTTATTTTGGAAGCATTGGATTATTTCTACGTTAGTCTTTTTGGTACAGCCCCACAGCTGTATACCATATATATAGTTCCATACTGGCATCAGGACTTGTTTGTATAGAATTATTTTGTTGTGTACCGCTAGAGTACCTACACATACATACACATAGTGTATACATAGCATACATACGTAGGACGTCGTCACCTGTTGCGGCCGAGCCTTGTAGTTTTTTTAAACATGTTTCTTCGATTTCATATGCTACATTCAATTCAAAATGTTTTGATTTGATGATTAACCTAGTTAAATTCCCTTTGTGATTTCACGGAAGTTATGGATTTTCATACTAACATTGCCGGCCCAGCCGGCAAGTTAGATTGGTTAAGAAGAAAAAATTATGAACATGCAAGTATGGTTTAGTAAAAAAGATACGTAGTTTATACACAGTGTAGATGGAGCACCGAATCTCTGAACCCTTTTATATTTTAAACCTTTTCCAATTATTGTAAATTAGGTAGCATTTTTGCGCAGATCCACCCGCGTCTAGTCCTCACTCATGGATATTTTATAAGTACTTACACTAAAACTTTCCCAGAATGTCCTATGAACGGGTCAGTGAAAACTGCATTCAAATGCGTCCAATAGATCTCAAGATATAAGTGGACACAGGCAGAGAGACGGTGCTTTTTATAAATATAGAGATGGCATAAGCGAAATGTCAACTCACAAAATCAGAAATCCGAGAAAATTAGAACTCGATAAAAAATATAAAAATATCCAAAATGTTATAAAGAAGTTTCCCTGTTGAATGTTGGTGAATTGTAGCCTAATTTGATTTCTTTCTTTACAGCCAGCCCGGCACTCCAAGCTAGAAAAGGCAGACATCCTAGAACTAGCCGTGAAACACCTCCAAAAGTTGCAACGTCAACAGCTAGCCGCCGCTATCGCAGCCGACCCAGCCGTGCTGCACCGCTTCAAGTCGGGCTTCGGAGACTGCGCGGTGGAAGTCAGGCGATACCTTTCCAGATTAGCCAGCGTTCCGACAGCATTGAGGCATCGGATAGGGAATCATTTGACCAACTGTGTAGCTGGTATGGATCGGATGCACCCAGATTACCCACCGTTAGTCCCTGATCCCCTGAGATTGGACGATGAAAGGCCAAGCGCATTTCATTTCGTCAGAGCGACGAAACCAACCAGCCCACCGCTAAGCCCACTCTCTTGCGACTCAGCTTGTGATTCATCAACAGAGTTGGAAACTCCACCAAGGCCCGTTCAAATCCTGCCGTTCCCTACACCGCCGAGTAGATCCGCCTCAGATCAAGACTCGAGCCCAGAGACACAAAAACCCACCGTATCATCGACAACAATATCTCCAGAATCGCTGAAACAAGATGGGAGGTTGAAAGTTATGGAGCCGCTATCGATAGTCATAGATGTAGAAAACTACAAGATTGGTATCGACGCATCTCCGAAACGAGCTGTGGACTACTCTATGAGACAAAAGCTAAAAAGACCAGTCGTTGAAATGACGGGGCCTGCACCAAAAATGATGCGACTCGAACCTGACAGAGAGACACTGAAGGTCAGACTTCAACCAGAGGTATTTCCCAAAGAACCTTTGCATTTGTACGTAGAAAAGCCGTCTGCATTTCGACGTGTTCAAGAAAGACCTATCTACGGTGATAAAAGATTAACAATACCATCAAGCATACCGTGTGTTTTACCCCTTTCTCAGGACATATCAAGGATTTTACCTCCACCTCAAGAGAGACCGACTATTTTACCCCCATCTCAAGAAAGACTAAATATTTTACCCCCATCTCAAGAGAGACTAAATATTTTACATCCTCCTCAAGAGAGACCAAGTATTTTACCCGCATCTCAAGAGAGACTAAATATTTTAACCCAATCTCAAGAGATACCACATATTTTACCCCAATCTCAAGACAGACTACGTATTTTACCCCCATCTCAAGAGATACCACACATTCTACCCCTACTTCATGAAATACCTAGTATTTTACCTCTACATGACCAAAGACTTGTTCCAAGATCAGTAATAAGCCACACAGCACAGTCCTTAGCGCAGCCTACAAGTAAGAATGAGCACAAGACTGAGGCTAATACGTCTCCGGAACAGGGACCCTCAAGTAGCACAGAAATGTGGAGACCGTGGTAGATTTTTACCCCATTCAATGTAACTAAATCTTTGATAGTGATAAGGGGTCGCAAAATTCAACGCCTTGTCTTGATGTCGAAGCCCGCCTTGATTGTGATAAAATTATATTCAAATAACCTACTGTTATTATTTAAAAGGGGAAAAGAAAACATGATTATACTTTTGTATGTATTATGATGTAAATTAGCATTATGAAGTGCTTTAACCTAGCTTTAAGAATGTACCTGTCGGTATTCGTTTTATATATTAAAATATTTTTGTTTGTAGTTTGATTTGTGTTTTCTTGTAAGTAAGGAATTAAACAAGGATTATAAAGTAATTATTTATTGCCAACACTCACACAATAAATACACAAAACACGAAATTGCCGAAGATTCAACTTTTTTTTATTTGAAAGGAGTGTACCGCTACGGCGTTTGAGCGCACTGCATACAAACGAAGTTTGCTCCTACTTAAGATTATCTCATAAAACTACGTAACATTTTTAAGGTCATGCTGTCGCGTGAAGCGCCAAATTCAAATTTTTGGTGTTTTTGCTCATTACAGCTCATCAACACTTCTTCAGATAGCGAAAGTTGATTTCGCGAGAACTAGGAGATTTAACACACATGTTTTAAATGATGGTATCTCATAAATATCATCAGTTTAGCTACGATACCCTAAACACAGTTATACAGTGTTTTTTTTTGTTACGTCCATCGTTAAGTTATTAGAAAGTCTTTGCACATGATCAATATACTTCTAGACACGTGGATTGTCAGTTTCGTATAAAATTATAAAGTTTCCATTCACAGACATAAAAATTTGCATGGAAAGAACATGGACAACTCCCCATACATTGATGACCCAATTTTTTTAACTAACGTGGCGTTCAGTTGAGATACTTTTGGTCATTGATAATATATGTTAAGATAATGAAAATGCTAATTTAATTTCTTGCGTCGAAGTTGTGGGAAAATAATGAAGCTTGTTGCGTTTTGTTTCAGGCAAATGCAATGAGTTAATTTCTCTAATTATTTAACAATACAACTTTTGCTTCCCAACTTCTAAAAATATAAAAGTTCTTTAAAAAATTGGACAAAAAACAACATTTAGAACCGTACTAATTACTTCCATGAAGGGTTCATTATTTTTGACCTGGGTCAGCGGTTGCCCAACTCCTTTTTTACCCGCTAGTTTAATTATAAACAATTGAATGGGAAACCGATCAACCACAGGACAGATATTAGTCTCTATATTGTGCCTACAAATTTTTATTGACTAAATTTATTTCCAAATAACTTCGTTTTGTATAAAGCGGGCTAGCGGTACACTTCCCTTAAAAATAAAACCAAATCTGAGATAAATTAGTTCAATGATTCGTTATAAATTCCGTATAAATAAATAACTTAGCACAAATTATAATAACATAATATAAAGTAGGAATGAGATCAATCAATGGTCTATCTGGTGATGACCAAATTATATAACTGAAATAATAAGTAATTCTAACCTATGCAACCGTCGTAGTCGTCGACGACGAGTAATTCTAACCTATGCAATAAAATAAATAAATACAAGTTATCAATAAATTAAAACATAATCGTTTTAGGACGGAATATGTTACACAAGTTACACAGTTTACAATGTAAACAACTGAAATTAGGCTCGCTCGCTGTCAAGTGGCGCCATCTGTCACCAAAATAATATTGCGCATGAAACGGGAGCTCGAGGACCTTTATTCCCCAAGGGTCTTTGTGGCCTCATACCTCCTCCTTCGAAGTTAAAAAGAACTTTGACCGCACTGCATAAGGTTTAAAGTAACTAAACCCACAGCATTTAAAAATTGACATTACAACTCAGACCGAATAATAACAATAGACAAATCATTCCACGCTACAAATTGAAACAAGAAATAGGAAGACGGTAAGCTGAGCTCTCGCTTACTTGCAGGGAAAACTGAAGGTGTATTCTCTTACATACATAGACACACGCCTTTTTACCCGGAGAGTAGGCAGAGCCTCAAATGGGCCTCTTTTCACCGTGAGTTGCACCATCGTGGGAAACAAACGTAACAAATGGTGAGTTCATCGCCGCCATTACGACCTCACTCTGCTAACGCATTCTTCAAGTTCACACATTCCTTAAAAAAGCTAGCAGCCAGGATAAAACTAATACCAACGAATCAAACAAACAAGTCCGGGTACTGATTATTTTAAAATGAATCTAATCGAGACTGTATTGTGAATTCACTGATAGTTGGTATCCTGCTCTCTCATAATAACAAGTTACTCGATTCATGGCGATCATAGATTAGAGTAGGATAGTGCTATATATAATTGTAAAGAGTGAAAGAGAGACACGTTTATTCAATAGCTTTCTATTAATTCTGGAACGTTGCAGTTTCGGTGTTGTATAGTCAGTAGAGTAGCCTATTACTCGCCTATTATTATTAGAAATATCTTACGAGAATGGGCTTCTGACCAGCGTCATACTTCTTACGCCCAAGTCGTCTCCCTGTTTCGTGCCTCACTTGTTTAGCGCGGAATGCTGTACATGATATGTTGGTCTGAGGTTAATACTGCTATGTTTTGATACAAAGAGTAGTTTATCCCACTCGAAACTAGCTCTTACTTCAACAGCCCTATGGTCCAATCAACAGGATGGTACGTTCACTTGTGTTTGAGGAAGTCCTTCCTCTGCTGCTGCAGCTTCTGCTCCAGCATCAGGATCTTCTCCTGGTTCTTGGCTGACTCCCTGGTCAGCCCCTGTATCGCGGAGTCCTTGCGCGCTACCGCTACTTTCACCCTGAAACAATAAATACAATTTAAAAACGGCTGAACTAAACTGCCGTGTCTTTTTTTTTTTTTTGTACTACTGAATGACGGAACATGCTGATGTCCCACCTGGTGTTAAGCGGTAACCTCTGCCTATGAACAGTGCATTACCTCATAGGTCACGTCCACCTAGGATGCGCCCTATGTGGCATTGCACTGCGCCCGCCACCCACCCTGAGACATAAAGATGAAAAGTCTCATGTGCCTGTAATTTCACCGGCACCCTTACCCTTCAAACCGGAACACAGCAATTTGAGCACTACTGCTTTGCGGCAGTATGGTGTGTCCAACCTAAGAATATATCCTTCTGTCTCCTCCCGTGGATTTCGTAAAAGCCGACTAATGGAGGGCCAGCAGCATCCACCTGAGTATTTAACACCAATACTGCTATCACCAATCCGCCTGCCAAGCGTGTTGATTATGGCAAATTCTTCCCATTGCATTGTATGGGGGAGGTCTCGTCCAACAATGGGCTTTTACCGGAACTGAATAAAGTTAGCCAGTTGAAGCTGGACGGATTTGTATGAGTTTTTAGGGTCTATAGGAGTTTTAAGGGGCTGCAGGGATTTTTAGGGGCACAGGGATTTTTAAGGGCTTAAGGGATTTTTAGGGTCTTTAGTGGTTTTTAGCAGTTGTACAGATTTGTAGGAGTTTTTAGGAGCTGGAGAGGTTTATAGAGGCTGTAGTTTTTTGCAATTTGTAGGAGATTGTGGGTGTCTTAGAAGCTTGTAAGGGTTGCTTGAAGGTGTTTAGAGGTTTATTAATAAATCCCAGTTGAAAGCCGCTCAAAGCCGTACACTTACTTGGCGTACAGCTGATGCATCTGCTCGTCGTGCGTCTTCCTCATGTCCTCCATCTCCTTCCTGAGCGCGTCCACCTTCCCGCGCCACGCCTCCTCGCAGCTGGTCCTCACTTCGTCCGCCCTCGCTTCCAGCTGGATGTTTTTCTGTCCAAATGCATCAAGCAGTCAGTACCTAGTTTAGTAGCAGTAGAGCTTTTTGTGAAAGAGTTCGTCCGGGGAAGTACTACGACCATACCTATTTCTGCCGCAAAGCAATAGTGCACGCATTGCCGTGTTCCGGTTTGAAGGGTAAGGGTGTCGGTGAAATTACAGGCACATGAGACTTTTCATCTTTATGTCTCAGGGTGGCGGGCGCAGTGCAATGCCACATAGGGTGCTTCCTAGGTGGACGTGACCTATGAGGTAATGCACTGTTCATTTTGCGAACCTTCGCCCGCCGCGCCACAGAGGTTGTCAAGTTATCTCATAATAAAAAGTTGTGGAAAGTTACCTCGGTCAGTACTCTGTTCCTGGTTTCAAGTTGGCTTACATTCACTTCTAGTTCTGCGCCTGAAACGGGAATTCAATGTCCTATAGTATAATATAACAAATACAAACACTGCTGGTTTAGTGGTATGCGTGTGCGCTATACTGCTGTGCGTTAATAGTGTGCGTACCATATTTATAGGTTTGAGATCCTGATCAAATTTGCTATATGGTGTTATTTGCGGGCTAAAAAATCGATCTAGCTAGGTCTCATCTATGGGAAAAAGAGATATAACACAAAAAAAATATATAAGGATTCGCTATATGCTAATCTGTGTCAGTTTTTTTTCTTTATAATTGGCGAAGCACGGCTTGTGCATTTGCCATTTTCAAGTTTATTTAATGTAAGTAAGTAGTTACAATATTGCAACATTACACTCCTTCAACTCATCAAAGTCACAGTCAAGTCATGTTTCTAACTTTAGTAAAACATTTCCACCAATTTGAAAAGTCACGCAATTAACTTCCATTTCATTTCACTAGTTAATATGCCACCAAAATAAAACATAATAACTAAAAAAAAGCACAAGGAAATGAAATAAAATAAAAGAAAAAGTTTATTTTCGAAAATGGCGGAAAAAGTCCCTGTATTAGTTAGTCAGAATAGTTCTACTATTTAAATTCGAATTTCGAACAGGCGTATTCTGTATTCAAATAGACAATACTGGCTGAAGAGTAACATTAGAGACATGTATTAAAAAAAAAGCTGGGAAAAGCTCGGTCGCACCAGATAATAATTTATGGTGCTGCAACAATATCGTTTTAATTTATAGTCGGATAAGATAGATAAGTAAGTTATCCAGTAAGAATAGGTACATTTATCCTCGGTCTGCCGTATCCTCGCCTGCGCCTCCTGGTAGCGCCGCAGCGTGGCTTGTTCCGTCTCCGCCAGCTCCTTGAGCTCTCCCTCGTACTGCTCCTTGTTCCTCCTGCGAGAAAGGGGCTGTCTTCCGTCATCATATAAACTAAACGCATTCTATCAAATCGACAATATCGATGTTAATGTTATCTCTGGCTTCACAGCAGTAACGAGACACCAACGTTTTGGCTGTCATGCAAGTACCTACACGTCAAAGCTCAGAGTGACAAGCATTACGAGCCTATTACCATCAAAACCGCGGCGCAGACGCACGCTCGCGCGAAACCCTACGCTCACGCCTACTCTCAACTTTGGCTCCTACATCGAGTCTAAGGCAAAAACAGCTGCCATGAAGCTAGGCATCCTGAATAAGGTAAAGCGTTACTTCACACCAGGACAGCTTCTCAGTTTATATAAAGCACAAGTCCGGGCTGGTATGGAGTACTGCTGCCATGTTTGGGATGGCTCGGCCAAACACCAGCTTGCTGCCTTGGACTCGATCGAACGTAGAGCTTTCAGGCTTATAGGTGAGCAACATATGGCGGAGACTAAGATCCAGAGTCTCGAGCACCGCCGTAAGGTTGCATGCCTTGCGATCTTCTATAGGTTACATTTCGGTGAATGCTCCCAGGAACTGCACGATCTGATCCCACCATCTCCTTTTCATCATAGGACGAGCAGGCGTACGGCTCAGTACCATCCTTACCTCATTGGTATACCTTCTATTCGCACAAAACGTTTCAGTTCTACCTTTATAATGCGAACTGCTAAGGAGTGGAATACACTACCGTCGTCTGTCTTTCCTGAAAACTATAATCTGGGTCTCTTCAAGTCAAGAGTGAATAGGTGCCTTCTAGACCTTTGTGCTTCATCTTCGGCCACATCGTCACTTACCAACAGGTGAGATCGTGGTCAAACAAAGGTCTATCAATGTTAAAAAAAAAAAAAAAAAAAAAACCCCACCAAAAGCTTCAAAAAACACTGTCCAACTATCGCGTGTGAACATCATCTCATGTGAATTCTGTGAAACGCCACTTGAATATCCCTCATCGTCAGCTCATTAAACAGGAAACTGGACTCTCATCGGATGCTGGGTAGCAGTCTGAGGTAGGTGCTGTGCATATATCTTTACTGCTAGATGCCTTGCATAACGTAAACGTCTTTATTGTCGAAAGAAAATTCGTTAGACCAGAAACTGGTCTTCCCAGAGTAGCAAAAAGCCTTCACCAGCTATTTCGGTAGAAGCTGATGCTACAGGCTGTTAATAATAACTAGAATCACTTCTGTCCCTTCTGACAGAAAGGGGTTAAGGGGGCCCCTCCCGATTTGAACTATAAACCTTGTAGGTTCGTCCAATTCAATGTTTGAAAGAGAGGCACTGTGAAAAATGAGAGCCAGTGCCCCCTTCGTTGGAATTCGGGAAATTCCGCTACTTACTTGCAAAACGGCAATAAATGCGCAAAATATTCATAAAACTTATTCCAGGACGTACCTGGAATAAGTATCTGAATATAATATATAATATATATATAATACGTTATCTGTTACCGTATAGCGTCTTGTAACTCCTTCCTCCCCGCTTGAGCCTCAGCGTCCATATTCTCAATCGCCTTCTCTATCTCTCTGTCCCGCTCTATCTTGTGCTGCGCGGCTATCTCCGTCACTTTCTTCTTGAGAGTCAGTTGCTGTTCGGCTTCGTAGTTCCTTCTGTGTTGAGCGAAACGCGCTTCTAGCTCGTCTTGTTTGACTTTTAGTAGCTCCTGGGGGAAGAATAGGCATGATGAATTATTTTGAAAACATATTCTATAATGTCTCAGGGGTCCACTATTGGCAAAAAATATCTTATTTCTGTTAACTAAAGTTTAATAGTAAAATATTGAATTTTTAAACCAACTTTGAATTTCGCTTCAAAACGCTCACGGTGTCATGGCGTCTGTTTGTGACGTCACGATTTTGAAAGCAAAGAAAAGCCAGAGTAGTAACTATTATTTAATCTCTACTTTTGGTACATTTCATAATTGAAATTAAGGAAACATTTCAGAATTGTTTTTACCTAGTTACACTTTCAAATCTATTGTGGCGTTCCTATTCCACCCACACATATATTATCTATGCTCCGAACGTAGTAGACTGTTTTATCTGTGGAAGAAACAGATGTTCGCGGAATATATACCGGTCGGTTTTTGTTGTAAAAATACTTTTCAATTAGCTACTGTAAATGTTATTATAATCTAGATTCCTTTCTACTATTTCGTTTCTCCATATTTCTTAACAACACGTGAACTATCATATTACTGTGGAAACTGTCTGTGACTTTGTAAACTGTTGTTATAATAAACTGAGTGAGTGGAAACTGTGTCCTATTGTTTTTTGTGGTGTCCCTACCCGTCACACCATAGGATAGAGCCAACCACCACACTGGTGACCCCGCTGAAAAAGGACAAAAACGTAAGCGAAAATATTTTGGAAAAATATGCAGGCCAATGACAAAGATAAATCGGGTGACCATGATTCCGTACCTCAAGGGACATTTTCGCCGGAACAAGTCGGCGTTTTTCGAGTTGGTGTGCGACCACCTCCTTTTTGGGCAGAAGAGCCTGCAGTATGGTTTTCTCAACTAGAAGGCAACTTTATACTGTCCGGCATCAAAGATGACAATACAAAATTTTATTACGTCACTTGAACTTTGGAGCATCGATACGCCGCCGAAGTGAAAGATATCATTGTGTCACCTCCAAAAACTAATAAATACGAGCGATTGAAGACCGAACTCATAAAGCGCCTGTCAGCATCTAGAGAAAAAGAAGTTAAACAACTACTGATGCACGAGGAGCTTGGCGACCGGCGGCCATCGCAATTTATGCGACATCTACAGCGCCTTACAGGACCTACAGTACCAGACGAATCCATCAAGACTATCTGGACCAGTCGCCTGCCTACAGCACTACAACCGATCATCGTGTCACAAAAAACAGCTGATCTCCAAGCGCTGGCAGACTTAGCCGACAGTGTGCATGAAATCGTACCAAGCACACCACAAGTAGCCATGGCGTCGTCGGCACAAACAGAATCTGCACTCCAATCGATGTCCCGGCAAATCAGCGAACTCTCGAGACAAGTGGAAGCTCTTTCTTCACGAGACCATAGATCAAGGTCAAAATCCAGACGACGCAGCTCAGATAGGAAGGCCACGAGATCCCAGTCCAACTACAGGAAATTTCCAGTTTGCTGGTATCATAGCAAGCACGGCAAAAAAGCAAACTCCTGTGTAAAACCTAGCGACTATAGACCGGAAAACTACTAAGGCAGTCGGTGATGGCGACATCCGATGGCCAATTCATACCTGGTCGCCTGTTCGTGATGGATCGTAGATCGAAGATGCAGTTTCTCGTTGACACCGGCAGCGATCTCTGCGTTTTCCCTCGCACCTTGCTCCGCGAACGTCGATCCCCAACGTTTGAATATCAACTCTACGCGGCGAATGGGGTAAATATAACTACCTACGGTTTTGCCCACCTCGAGTTGAATCTTGGCCTACGTCGGGACTACAGCTGGCGGTTCATAGTGGCAGATGTCACCAAACCTATCATCGGCGTCGACTTTTTGTCACACTACGGACTTATAGTTGACTGTCGAAATCAACGTCTTATTGACAGCACAACGACTCTGAAAACAGCAGCAGCTTCGGTATCATCGTCGATCACTATTTCTTCTGTAAAGACACTGATTGGCGACTCAACCTACCACGAATTACTACGTCGGTTTTCAGAAATTACGCGTCCAGCTGGCGAAGATCGTGTTATCAACCATAATACGCGACACCATATAAAAACTACACCCGGAGTATCCTGTTCTCCACGTCGTTTGGCCCCGGACAAACTGCTCATTGGCAAGAAAGAGTTCCAGGCCATGATCAAGAGTGGAACTGCAAGACCATCAGAGAGTCTATGGGCATCGCCATTACATCTGGCACCAAAAAAGGACAACGGATGGCGCCCATGCGGCGACTACAGAATGCTCAATGCGAGAACTGTTCCTGACCGCTACCCAATCCGTAACATCCACGACTTCACACACAACATCTCTGGTTGCCACGTCTTCTCTACAATCGATTTAGTAAAGGCATACAATCAGATTCCAGTAAACAGTGAAGACATAGCAAAAACCGCCGTAGCTACGCCATTTGGCTTATTCGAGTTCACGTATATGACCTTCGGGCTCAGAAACGCTGGACAAACCTTCCAGCGCTTCGTAGATGAAATGACCAGAGGCCTGGATTTCATTTACGTGTATTTGGATGACTTTTTAGTCTTTTCCCCAGATGAAATCAGCCACAAAGAGCACCTACGCCAATTATTCGAGAAACTTCGCGACTATGGTATGGTAATAAACACATCGAAGTGCGTATTCGGAGCTTCAGAAGTAACCTTTTTGGGCTATAAAGTCTCATCTGCGGGTATCAAGCCACTCGAGTCAAAGGTCGAAGCAATAAGCAAATTCCCACTGCCAAAAACGGTGAAGGAACTCAGAAGATTCTTAGGGATGATAAATTTTTATCGCAAAATCCATCCCTAGTGCTGCAAAAACTCAAGCGCCACTACATGCACTGCTCACTGACAACGTGAAAGGCTCACATCTGGTGAGCATAGTGGGTGACGCGTTAAAGGCATTTGAAAAGTGTAAAACCAGCCTATGTGATGCTACACTACTGGCGCATCCAGACTTAAACGCCAAATTAGCAATTGTCACAGATGCCTCAGACACGGCGATAGGCGCTGCTCTTCACCAATACAAAGACGATGCATGGGAACCCCTTGCTTTCTTTTCACGGAAACTTAGTCCACCGCAGGTCAAATACTCTCCATACGATAGAGAACTGCTTGCGATCTACGAGGGAATCCGCTACTTTAGAAATATGCTGGAAGCTCGCCATTTTACTATATATACAGACCATAAGCCCGTTTGCTACGCTTTCAACACTCGAAAGGATAAATGTTCACCAAGACAATTTCGGCATCTGGACTATATTGCCCAATTTAGTACCGATATCAGACACATATCCGTAAAGACAACGTTGTGGCGGACACGTTGTCCAGAATCGAAGAACTGACTCAACCTGTTAACTTAGAGCTCTTGGCGAACTCACAAGGCAGCGATCCAGAGCTTAAACGTATACTTGAGGGAGAAACTTCACTTACCTTATGTAAAACGACCATTCCTGGTACGCAAATACAACTATACTGTGATGACAGCAATCAAGCACTACGACCCTTCGCCACAGATCCATTTCGTCGCCAAGTGTTCGAAAGTTTACACTCTCTCAGTCACCCTGGCGCTAATGCAACCGCAAAGTTAGTGGCTCAGCGCTATGTATGGCCTGGCCTACGAAAAGACTGCCGTGAATGGACAAAGACATGTCACCCCTGTCAACTAGCAAAAGTAACACGTCACGTATCAACGACTCCTGGAACATTCCGACTACCACGTGTCAGATTTACCACGGTGCACATAGATCTCATAGGACCCATGCCAGTATCAGATGGCTATAAATACATTCTCACAGCCGTGGACAGATACACAACATGGCCAGAAGCCTTACCCATAGTGGACATCACCGCAGAGACAGTCGCAAAAGCCCTGATGTCCACGTGGATAGCACGTTTCGGCTGCCCTTCTGCTATAATCAATGACAGAGGAAGGCAATTTGAATCGTCCCTGTTCAAGCACCTGGCTGAAATGATCGGTTTTGAACACAAACAAACAAGAGCGTACCATCCTGCTTATAACGGAATGGTAGAGAGATTTCACAGACAACTAAAAGCCGCAATCATCTGTCACTCTAACCCAAACTGGACAGAATCACTTCCACTAGTGTTGCTTGGTATACGAAGCGCTTTTAAAGATGACATCCAAGGTTCTACAGCAGAATTGGTTTATGGCGAATCACTAAGATTACCTGGGGAACTATTCGATACATCCAATTACAAAAGCAATGACATAACCGATTTCATGGCACGGCTCAGGCTGATCGCTAAGGATATACAACCTCAACCAGCTGCCCGACACTGTAAAAAAACAATATTTATTTTCAAGGACTTAGCAACAACCTCTCACGTTTACCTCCGAGAAGATGCTGTAAAGGGAGCACTCCAACCAGCTTACACTGGGCCGCATCAGGTGCTGAAGAGGAAGGATAAGGTTTACACATTGCTGATAAAGGGAAAAACCGTGTCTGTGGCAATGGAAAGACTGAAACCTGCCTATATAATTACCGATGGTGCTCAGCCTAAAGATCCAACTTTTCCATTACCACCTGCAAAGGAAGATTTCCGTGATGATGCACCCAGGAAGACAACTACACCGGTGAAAGAAAATGCCGTTAAAGACGCACCCGAGAAGACAGCATCACCTAAAAAAAAACACGTTCTGGGAGAGGTGTACGTCTACCCTATAAATATCGCCCGTAAGACGGTCTCTGGAGGGGAGTGGTGTGGCGTTCCTATTCCACCCACACATATATTATCTATGCTCCGAACGTAGTAGACTGTTTTATCTGTGGAAGAAACAGATGTTCGCGGAATATATACCGGTCGGTTTTTGTTGTAAAAATACTTTTCAATTAGCTACTTTAAATGTTATTATAATCTAGATTCCTTTCTACTATTTCGTTTCTCCATATTTCTTAACAACACGTGAACTATCATATTACTGTGGAAACTGTCTGTGACTTTGTTAACTGTTGTTATAATAAACTGAGTGAGAGGAAAGACAAGTGACGAGTGAGTGTCCTATTGTTTTTTGTGGTGTCCCTACCCGTCACACCATAGGATCGAGCCAACCACCAGACTATCATTTGACTGATTTTGTTGTTTCTATCATCATCCATATTGTGGCTTACAATTTTTTTATAAGGTTAATTTAATAGTTTGCGTGTTTTTTTTGTTACTGAATCACGCCGTAACGGCTAATCCGATTTTAATGAAATTTGGTAGGGAGATAGATCAGTACTTGGATAAACATATAAGCTGCATTTTATCCCGGTATCACACGAGCGAAGAATCTGGCAGTTGCTAATCAGAATTGAGTGCGTATTTTGAACAAATACTCGTAATGAAGGTAGGTAGACAAAATAAGAGCTGTGGTGTGTCCAGCCCAAGAATAGACTCCCTCCATCTCCTCCCGTGGATGTTGTAATATCCGACTAAGGGATTACGCCCGTGGATGTAAAGTAGCATCCACTTGAGTATTCAACAGCAATACAGCAATCACCAATCCGCCTGCCAAGCGTGGTCATTATGACACACGTCCAGTAGTGGACGTCTATCTGCTAATGATGATGATGTGACAAAATAACATACCACCCAAGAGTCACATACATTTTAGTAGTAATAGAGCTTTTTTGTCACAGAGTTCGTGCGGGGAAGTTCTACCTCCATAACTATTCTGCCGCAAAGCAGTAGTGCTCGCATTGCTGTGTTCTGGTTTGAAGGGCAAGGGTGCCGGTGAAATTACAGGCACACGAGACTTTTCATCTTTATGTCTCAGGGTGGCGGGCGCAGTGCAATGCCACATAGGGTGCGTCCTAGGTGGACGAGACCTATGGAGTAATGCTTTGTTAAAGGCAGAGGTTACCACTTAACATCAGGTGGGCCATCTGCTTGTACCGTATTTCATGTAAAGAGTAAAAAATAATTTAAAAAAAAATGTCGTGATCCCACACAAGGATACCCTGTGTCGTGTGACTACGAATAGGTATCATGCTACCACAACACACAGGCCTGGAACAAATATAAGCAGATCATTGAAACATTTGTCCCGCAGCGGGAATCGAACCCGCAACCTCTCGCGTTTCAGCCGGCTACACACCCGCCGCGCTGCACAGGTCATGTAGCAATAGTTTACTCACTTCCACTTTTTCTCTCTCCTTGGCGATTTCATTTTCTAACTGGACCCTCTTCTCTGATATCAACTTTTCTTGTTCCTGCCGCCATTTTTCTGAAAATCAAAACTGGTTAAGACATTCTGCTTTGTGCTAAAGCCAAAAACCGGCTATGTTGATGTCGGACCAGACGTAGTGTAAAATTCCAAAGTCAAATCAATCAAAAAATTGTACCACCATAACACGAAATACTGGTTTATTAGACTCAATATAGAGCCTCAAAGTGCCTCTTTTCACAGTGAGTTGCTCGTGGAGTATAGACGTGACAAGTGGTGAGCTCATCGCCGCCATTGCTTCCCACAACTGACTCGCTTTTCTCCAGTAATAACACATTCCAAAATAAGCTAGAAGACAGGACAAATCTTATACCAATGAATCTTATCAACATGTCCGGGTAATCCCTTAGTTGGCTTTTACGGCATCCACGGGAGGAGACGGAGAGATCTATTCTTAGGCCGGACACAGCACGGCTATTTTCAAATATCATCATCAGTCAAATTTTTATTCAGTCCATAGTTAAATTTTTTCAAATTTTTTTAAACCGTATTTATTAACTACCTCTGTGGCGCGGCTGGCGATGGTTCGCCTGCGACGCATGAGGTTGCGGGTTCGATTCCTGCCTCGGAACAAATATTTGTGCGATCTGCAGATATTTGTTCAGGGTGTTCTGGGTGTTTTCTATTTATAATAAAAAATATCTATCTATTTAATGTGTTGTATTAAGTATGTCAGTTATCTAGTACCCACAACACAAGCTCTGGCTTAGCTTGGGGCTAGATAATGTTGTGTGAACTTGTCCAACATTATTTATTTTATTTTGTTTATTGATTATATCCGGAACCCTAGCTCGTAATTACCCATCTCCTCCCTGGTGGCGCGCTCCCTCTCGCCGAGCCCGTTGGCGACTCGCTCGTTCTCGGCCCTCATCTCCGCGACCAGCCTCGTCCGCTGCTCCTGGTACGTCAGCTCCAGTTCCAGGATCTGCTTCTCAAGTCTGCAAGTTGAAACAAACACTTCAGTGTACGCAAATAAATAAGACCGCGTCTCATGGCGAATGTAACGTTTTTACCGTTTGCACCGTTTTTTTTTTATACTGAGTTACGGAACATGCAGATGGCCCACCTGATGTTAAGCGGTAACCTCTGCCTATGAACAGTGCATTACCTCATAGGTCACGTCCAACTAGGACGCGCCCTATGTGGCATTGCACTGCGCCCGCCACCCTGAGACATAAAGATGAAAAGTCTCATGTGCCTGTAATTTCACCGGAACCCTTACCCTTCAAACCGGGACACAGCAATGCGAGCACTACTGCTTTGCGGCAGAAATAGGTATGGTGGTAGTACTTCCCCGGACGAACTCTTTCACAAAAAATCTCTACTACTACTAACTACAGGCTGCACGAAGTGGATGAGAAGAGAAGAAAATCGGGCATATTGAACCCTGCGCGTAACGAGGGACTCTTTGCAAGGGAGTTATGTAGAGTCCTGAGTGAAGCGAGGGGTCAAGCTGCCCAACACGAAGACAGGCTTTATCCCCGAGGAGCATACTCTACTTTTCACACCCTCTGCGAGACAATAAAAATCACTGAAAATCACAGCACCAAACACCGTCTCTTGTTTCACATGCTTTGAAATTGAGTTCTGCTTATGGTGGCCAGTTCGATTTTTGAAAAAAACCTCTTTACAATGCCATATGAGCATTAGAGTTTACCACGAGTTCCCACACAAAGGAGAAGTCAAAAGTGGTATAATATTCCGAGAAAATACCATCAGTACGAAATATATCTCAAAAAAAAGCTTATTTATTTGGCTACTCGAATGTATTAATTTTATATTTTATAGAACCTCCGTTTCCGATAAAATAATAAAAAAAATCTTGAAGGGAAAACATAATGAAACAAAGATGCCCCAACCACACGTGTGTAATTGTGTAGTCTATGCAATACTTCCAACATACCTACTTTGAGGTTTTACTAAAACGAAGTAGGTACGGAAAAATCACTCAAATCAAGCGCGGGAAGATATTTAATAATAACGCGACAACACGGTACGAAGGTAGGATCATAGAGGAAAGTAATATATGGGGGGTAGGATAGCCGTATGAAAAGTTATCTGTGGTCTTCTGTCTGCCGCCAAATTCAAGCTTCTTGCTGCCGCCTGCATGGACGTAGTATGCCGCCTGCATACTACGCCTGGGCGTATGAATACCTCGGAATAAGAACTAAAGCAACATTCATGATGAATACTAAGTCCATGGCCGCCTGTTTCGCTAGCTAGATAGTATTAAAATTCAATAGTCTGCCTGCCAAAGAGAATCAAGTTCATCTTTTGGGAGTGTTGCAAGTTCTAAACTTTTGTTCGCACAACACAACAGTTTAATTAGGTTTTTAAAAAAACGGAGAGGTACCTTTATTATTTTTCATAAGCTTAAAAATATCCAAATAATATGCCCTTTCTCCGTAAATAGCTATTATGTTGATGAGAATTTAGAGTTATTTTTATACCGGCCTCCATATATTTTTTGGACATCTCCTTTGACGTCCCAAATTCAAATGACTTTACCTCCCATGGGAGTTTCATACAACTTTATCTGCCGAGGTAATGCTTTACTTTACGTTGAGGTTGTATGAGCTGCAATGCGACTCTTACAGAGACAATACTAGATATATTACTAATAGATAACATTTATGTATACATAAAAATAAGTATAATTCCTAAATACTTATTTCAAGCGTAATCAAGGTACGTTGAACACGCGTACAGCACCTGTATGGACTGCGGCAAGTCTTGACGTACTCGCGTCAAATGCATGAAATTTTCATTATATAAAGTCAGCGGAAACGCGTGATGCATTTTGCCGTCCCAAATAGAGCGTACACGTCCCCTTGTAGAGCAGACTCTTCTCCGCAACTAGGCCACCAACGGGCCCTTTTTGCGTGATGGGTGGAGGCTGCTAGTCCAGCCACCCGATGTCCTCCAGGAAGGCTAGCAGCTCACGTCCCCTTTGACGCGCATCAAAAAACAGTCTGCCCATGGATCGACGCGAGCCCGACTCGCGGGACACGCGTAGTCTAAATGTGTACGCGTGGCTGCACGTACGGATCACGCGCTCCAGTGTACGCGTACCTGAATACGCGTACATTGGAACGCGCAATCCGTATGCGGCTCAAGAGAGCCTCTCGACGAGTCTCACCTAGCGCTGGCCATCTGTCGTTCCTTCACCAGCGCCGCCTCCTTCTCGTCTTCGAGACACCTCCTCAGCTCGTCCAGCTCCTGGGCGTGCCTCGCCTGGCTCCGTCCCAGTTGTTCCGCCTGCAACATGTGCCTCTCCGTCGAGTCTCACCTAGCGCTGGCCATCTGTCGTTCCTTCACCAGCGCCGCCTCCTTCTCGTCCTGGAGACACCTCCTCAGCTCGTCCAGCTCCTGAGCGTGCCTCGCCTGGCTCCGTCCCAGTTGTTCCGCCTGCAACAGCTTGAGATCCGACACTTCCTTCTGCTGCCGCTCGGCCATCTCTCGGAGCTCGCCTTCTAGACCTTTTACTGTTAGCTCCTGGAACCAATCCAGCATATTATTTTAGGTTTGAGGTTAAAAAAAACGGACCAATCTATGCTTGGGAACTGGGCGCATAAGCAATATGTGTTTTCCCAACTATAAAACTTTTCCCATGAGTCGGATTTTTCCCAACTAGGATTTTAGGATTTTTCCAACTGTACGATTTTTACCAACTGTAGGATTATTCCCAACCGTAGAAATTTTAACAAATGTAGTATTTTTAGTCACTGTAGGTAGGATTATTCCCAACTGTAGGCTTTTACCTAACTTTAGCATTTTTACAAATTTTATGATTTTTCCCAACTGTAGGATTTTTCCCAGCTGTTTGACCAAAATGTCCCAAAGTGTTAATTCAATCAAACCTGATATATTGTGACAAACGAACATACATTGCAAATAGTATAGTCGGACGCAACACACGATGCGTAAAGTTATAAGCTGGAGCTTTTAATTTTTATTATTTGTAAATGCTTTGAAATGAATACCTAGTTTTTTTTTTCTTTATAATTGGCGCCGCACGGCTTGTGCATTTGGCATTTTCAAGTATCTGTATTTTCACTATATTGTATTTTCAATATATTTTGCAACGTTACACTCCTTCCAAGTCGTCAAAGTCACAGTCAAGTCATATTTTAGTAAAACGGTGGCCAATTTTACTAAAACTCTGGTAAACAATTTCCACCAATTTCAAAAGTCACGCAATTCACTTCCATTTAATTTCACCACACTTGTGCTTTTTAAACGAGCTACATTAGTTAAAATGCCACCAAAATAACACAAAATAACTCAAGAAAACACTAGGAAATAGTAGATTGTATCATAAGGGAGCAACATAATATTTTTACGGCGAGGGCGCTTTTTTGAATCCAGAGCGAAGTGAGGGATTATAGAGTAGAATCCCGAGCGTAGCGAGGGATTCAAAGTACGTCGCCCGAGCCAAAAATATATGTTGCGCCCGTGTGATACACTCTGCTTTTCATCACCCACTATGAGAAAATAAAAGGCGCCTCATATGTTATTGTAATATTATTATTTAATAAAACAAATGGTTGTTTTTTGTTTTTTTTGTTGTGTTTGTGTTTTTGTGTTTTTTTTTGGGTGTTTTTTTGTGTTTTGTGTTTATTGTGTTTTGTGCTTTTTTGTGTTTTTTTTTTGTGTTTTGTGTTTTTTGTGTATTGTGCTTTTTTTGTGTTTTTTTGTATTGTGTTTTTTGCGTTGTGTTTTTTGTGTGTTTTGTGTTATTTGTGTTTTTTTTGTGTTTTTGTGTTTTTTTTGTGTTTTGTGTTTTTTTGTGTTTTTTTTTGAGTTTTGTGTTTTTTGTGTGTATTGTGCTTTTTTTGTGTTTTTTGTATTGTGTTTTTTGCGTTGTGTTTTTTTGTGTTTTTTTTTTGTGTTTTTGTGTTTTTTTGTGTTTTTTGTGTGTTTTGTGTTTTTTTTTGTGTTTTGTGTTTTTTTTGTGTTTTGTGTTTTTTGTGTGTATTGTGTTTTTTTTTGTGTTTTTGTGTTTTGTGTTTTTTTTTGTGTTTTGTGTTTTTTGTGTGTTTTGTGTTTTTTTGTTTTGGGTTTTGGGCCGTCGTACCAGCCAGTATTTATTCAAACAATATTTGCGTTCGAATTATTTGGCGCTGGTTCCAAATTCAATAAGTGCGCCGCAATTATCTTTGCCGCGCACTTTTTGAATTAGGAACTTAATAAGTGCGCCGCAAAACTCATTACTGCCCGCTAAAAGTTTCTCATAGAAAACATCACCGTTGGGTGCACTTAAAGGCGAACCCAGTCGTCCTTTTCGAATAGATGGGATGAAAACAAATAAAATAAAAGTAGACAACGTCTCTTTTCGAAAATGGTGGGAAGAGCGAATACCTAGTTATTTAAAATACATATATCGCATGCACACATTTAAAGATAGTTTTTTCAGCTTCACTCGTATCGTGCGCGTGCTCTGTCTGAATGCCCCTTTTTGTTATCTAGTAGTCTGATTGCCCATGCTATAATATATCATTGCACTGAGGTTGAAATAAATAGACGTTACTTAGCACGTACTATGCTAAGCATTGTCTCTGTCCCTCTCTAACTCGCGTGATTTGAAATGTGTGTGAAAGTGACAGGGATAATGCATTAGTACGTTCTAAGTACGTTTTAGTAGTAGTAGAGCTTTTTTGTGAAAGTGTTCGTCCGGGGAAGTACTACCACCATATCTATTTCTGCCGCAAAGCAGTATTGCTCGCATTGCTGTGTTCCGGTTTGAAGGGTGCCGGTGAAATTACAGGCACATGAGACTTTTCATCTTTGTCTCAGGGTGGCGGGCGCAGTGCAATGCCACATAGGGCGCGTCCTAGGTGGACGTGACCTATGAGGTAATGCACTGTTCATAGGCAGAGGTTACCGCTTAACATCAGGTGGGCCATCTGCTTGCTCCGCCATTCCAGTAGTATACAAAAAAAGAAGAAAAAAAAAGTAAGATCTATTTATCTCGGCCTAAGTATTGATAACACGCCGTGTGAACGGTCACGTCGAAGGGTAATCGATATTTTATAGCACGCGTTTGAAAGCGGTTTTAGAATTAGAGATGGGATGATCAAAAGAAGTTTGCGTTTCGTAAACGAGGTAAATAAATTAATGTGAAAATGAATGAACCTTTATTTTGTCAGCTTTCTGTCGCACCCAACGCTGTCTTGCTACCTGAATGAAAAAAATAAAAGTGGGTATGATTAAAACAATATCATCATTATCATTATATATAATAAAACTAAGTTGATAAAATGTGCGGGCCGATAAAACTCAAAAACGAACCAATGCAGCCCAAAAAAGGTTTAACCGTAGGGTAGCCCCAACCCTCCCATCCATCAAGAGGGTTCGGGTTTTGGGCTGCGCGGTTAAGGTTTAAGGAAAAACGGTTTAGAAGGTTTGGGCGTAGTAACTATTAAGTAATCTGTGGTTTGGGTTTTGGGCTGCGCGGTTAAGGTTTAGAGAAAAACGGTTTAGAACGAGGTCAACTTGACCTGAAACTCAACCAAAACTTCTAGAAGGTTCGAGGAAGTTCGAAAACTTCGGGGAGGTTCTGGAAAGTTCAAGGCAATTCTAGAAGGTTCGAGGAAGTTCGAAAACTTCGGGGAGGTTCTGGAAAGTTCAAGGCAATTCTAGAAGGTTCGAGAATCTCCAGAAAGGTTAGAAAAAGTTCGAGAACTTTCGAGAAATTTCCAAAAGTTCTAGAACCTACCGGAAATTTCTAATAGTTCAAAAACCTCTAGAAAAGATTGAAAAAGTTCAAGAAATTTCCAAAAGTTCAAAAACATCTAGAAAAGTTTGAAAAAGGTCAAGAAATTTCCAAAAGTTCTAGAACCTTCGAGAAATTTCCAAATGTTTTAGAGCTTTCGAGAAATTTCCAAACTTTCTTGAAACTTCGAGAAAGTTCCGAAATTTCAAAACCTCTACAAAAGTTTGAAAAAGATCGAGAACTTTCAAAAGTTCCAGATAGATATAGAACTTTCGGGATTTTTTTCGAAAATAAACTAACTCAACCTGAAAGTTTATGGTACGGTAGCCCCAATCTCACCCTCTTATTCATGAAGAAGAATTCGAGAATGTTCGAGAAAGATCCAAAATATCCGGAATGGTTCAATTCTTTAAATTTTTCTGAAATGTTCGAATACCGTTGATATTTAAACACACTAATATTATAAAAGCGAAAGTTTGAGTGTGTGTTAGTGTATGAGTGTGTTTGTTACCTCTTCACGCTGAAACGGCTGGACGGATTTGGATGAAAATTGGTGGGGAGGTAGCTTAGAACCAGGAGATTGACACAGGGGAAAAGGTAGGGGGGGGGGTTCAACGGTGCTACCCGTGCGAAGCCGGGGGGAGTCGCTAGTATATAATAAAACTAAGTTGATAAAATGTGCGTGCCGATAAAACTCAAAAACGAACCAATGCAGCCCATTAAAGATTTAACCGTAGGGTAGCCCCAACCCTCCCATCCATGAAGAAGGTTCGGGTTTTGGGCTGCGCGGTTAAGGTTTAGAGAAAACCGGTTTAGAAGGTTTGGGCGTAGTAACTATTAAGTAATCTGTGGTTTGAGTTTTGGGCTGCGCGGTAGGGGCGAGAGGGGGAAGGGGAGGGGGGTTTACTTGTGTGAATCTTGCGGCTGTCATCGATAACGGAGCGGTGTCTCACTGGCTGAGAGTCGCGAGCCGGCGGCGTTGTAACAGTGCGGATGACGTGACCTGCTGCGCCGTCGCCATCTTCCAGCGCTCCTCCAGCGAGCGTCGCTCGTCCACCAGCTGAGAGTCGCGAGCGTTAGAACAGTAAGGATGACGTCACCCACCTGCTGCGCCGCCGCCATCTTGTCGTGTTGGTTGCGCAGCTCCAGCTTGTAGCGCTCCTCGAGTGCCTGCGCAGAGCGCTTCCAGCGCTCCTCCAGCGAGTGTCGCTCGTCCACCAGCTGAGAGTCGCGAGCGTTAGAACAGTAAGGATGACGTCACCCACCTGCTGCGCCGCCGCCATCTTGTCGTGTTGGTTGCGCAGCTCCAGCTTGTAGCGCTCCTCGAGTGCCTGCGCAGAGCGCTTCCAGCGCTCCTCCAGCGAGCGTCGCTCGTCCACCAGCTGAGAGTCGCGAGCGTTAGAACAGTAAGGATGACGTCACCCACCTGCTGCGCCGCCGCCATCTTGTCGTGTTGGTTGCGCAGCTCCAGCTTGTAGCGCTCCTCGAGTGCCTGCGCAGAGCGCTTCCAGCGCTCCTCCAGCGAGCGTCGCTCGTCCACCAGCTGAGAGTCGCGAGCGTTAGAACAGTAAGGATGACGTCACCCACCTGCTGCGCCGCCGCCATCTTGTCGTGTTGGTTGCGCAGCTCCAGCTTGTAGCGCTCCTCGAGTGCCTGCGCAGAGCGCTTCCAGCGCTCCTCCAGCGAGCGTCGCTCGTCCACCAGCTGAGAGTCGCGAGCGTTAGAACAGTAAGGATGACGTCACCCACCTGCTGCGCCGCCGCCATCTTGTCGTGTTGGTTGCGCAGCTCCAGCTTGTAGCGCTCCTCGAGTGCCTGCGCAGAGCGCTTCCAGCGCTCCTCCAGCGAGCGTCGCTCGTCCACCAGCTGAGAGTCGCGAGCGTTAGAACAGTAAGGATGACGTCACCCACCTGCTGCGCCGCCGCCATCTTGTCGTGTTGGTTGCGCAGCTCCAGCTTGTAGCGCTCCTCGAGTGCCTGCGCAGAGCGCTTCCAGCGCTCCTCCAGCGAGCGTCGCTCGTCCACCAGCTGAGAGTCGCGAGCGTTAGAACAGTAAGGATGACGTCACCCACCTGCTGCGCCGCCGCCATCTTGTCGTGTTGGTTGCGCAGCTCCAGCTTGTAGCGCTCCTCGAGTGCCTGCGCAGAGCGCTTCCAGCGCTCCTCCAGCGAGCGTCGCTCGTCCACCAGCTGCTCGATGCGGTGGTTCAGCGTCTTCTTGTCGTTGATTAGCTGTCAACAGAGCCCTAGTTACATACATAGACACACGCCATTTTCCCCGAAGGGGGGTAGGCAGAGCCTCAATTGGCCTCGTTTCACAGTGGGTTGATCGTGGTATATAAACATTACAAGTGGTGAGCTCATCGCCGCCATTGCTTCCTACGACTGATTCGGCTCGCGCTTTCTCCCAGGAATAACAAATTACATAATAAGTTAGCAGCCAGGACTAATCTTATGCTAACAAGTCCAGGTAATCCAATAGCCAGCTTTTAAGACATCCACGTGAGGAGACGGAGGGGTATATTCTTAGGCCGGACACACCACAGCCATAACATATGTTATATCTTTATCTATATATAGGTCCTATGCCGCAGATGGCTCGCACATATTTATTTATACAGTGTAGGCGCGAAGAAGGTGCTGCAGGCATATTATGAGCTCTTATTTCCATTCAGTTCAAAAACTATTCAGTACAAAATATCGGTTCCGTGATATCCGCAACTATATTTAAAGGCACAGTCGCAGAGAGTCTATAGACATCTGCGATTAAATTTATTCAACGACGCGGATGTCAACGACGAACCGATATTTTGTACTGAATAATTTTTGAACTGAATGGAAATAAGAGCTCATAATATGCCTGCTGGTGCTGTAGTGGATGCTCACCTGATCGATGAAGCTCTGGTGCCGTTTGATGGTCTCCTCGCATTCTTGTTTCACCTTGAACACGTTTCGGACTGACTGCTTCTCAAGATTGCTTACTTTGTTTATCATCTGCATAACAAAAACATAATGAAATTAATCAATAATGCTGGACAGTTTACACAACATTATCTAGCCCCAAGCTAAGCAGAGCTTGTGTTATGGGTACTAGTTAATGATATATTTAAAATACAATATATTACATAGATAGATAATTTTTATTATACACATAAAATACCCAGAACACCCTGAACAAATATCTGCGATCGCACAAATATTTGTTCCGAGGCGGGAATCGAACCGGCAACCTCCTGCGTCGCAGGCCAACCTTCGCCCACCGCGCCACTGAGGTCGTTCGATAATATTAAACACCTAGCAGTGTTTTTTTTTTTTTTTAACTATGATAGACCTTTGTTTGACCACGATCTCACCTGTTGGTAAGTGACGATGCGGCCGAAGATGGAGCAGAAAGGTCTAGAAGGCACCTATTCACTCTAGCCTTGAAGAGATCCAGATTATAGTTTTCAGGAAAGACAGACGGTAGTGTATTCCACTCCTTAGTAGTTCTCATTATAAAGGTAGAACTGAACCGTTTAGTACGAATAGAGGGTATACTAATGAGGTAAGGGTGGTACCGAGCCGTACGCCTGCTCGTCCTATTATGAAAAGGAGATGATGGGATCAGATCATGAAGTTCCTGGGAGCATTCCCCGAAATGTAACCTATAGAAGATCGAAAGGCACGCGACCTTACGGCGGTGCTCGAGACTCTGGATCTTAGTCTTTGCCATATGTTGCTCACCTATAAGCCTGAATACTCTGCGTTCTAGTTACACAGCTAGCTAGGACACATTACATAGTCCTAATCCCACACTAGGATTCCTTGTGATTAATATTTGCTCCGGTTCTGTGTGGTGGCACCATGGTACTCTTAGTTCTTCAGTCGTAACCACGGAACGGACGACGCAGGACGGAAGGCCTTCCCCCTTTGAATGGACCGATGACAAAAATGGAGGCGTCTCAAGATCATCGTGCCAGTCTATGTGGGAAGTCTATGTCCAGCAGTGGACGTGTTCCAGCTGATGATGATGATGAATAGGCTTCATAAAGTTAGTAAATCGTTTAAAAGGCAAAGTGTACGCTTCAATAACAAGATCCCAAGCGAAGTGCTAAAGTTGTCGATAAAAAAAAAAAAACTTAATTAAAAATAAACTTTCTAAAAAAGCGTACTATAAAATCTCAGATTATTTAGATGATAATAAAGCTTGGGACTGAACTTGCTCCAACTCAGCCAAAACAAATGTATATCTAATAATAAGATTGCAATCTATAATTATTTTATAAAAAGTGACGTGTCAAAGAGATGTTTTTGAAAACCCTTTTCTTTTTTTTTTTTTGTATATATTACTGAATTACGGAGCAAGCAGATGGCCCACCTGATGTTAAGCGGTAACCTCTGCCTATGAACAATGCATTACCTCATAGGTCATGTCCACCTAGGACGCGCCCTATGTGGCATTGCACTGCGCCCGCCACCCTGAGACATAAGGATGAAAAGTCTCATGTGCCTGTAATTTCACCGGCACCCTTACCCTTCAAACCGGAACATAGCAATGCGAGCACTACTGCTTTGCGGCAGAAATAGGTATGGTGGTAGTTATCCTATTGAATAAATGAATTTTGAATTTTGAATTTTGAATAGACTGTATAAGCTTGTCGTTACCTGTTCTTTATGGTTCGTCAAGCTCTCCTGGAGCAGAGCGATGCAGCACGATCTCTCTTCCAGCTGGAGAGTCGCGGTGACCAGACGCTGCGCCAACTCCGTCTGAGCCAATTTTAGGAGAGCTTCCAATCTGGAAATTATATCGATGGGTTTGCGAGGTTTTCTAATACTATAGTAGTTTATGAAACTGGTTAAGGTGAATGCTCACGCTTGTGGCGCGAGATTCTGTTTTTTTATGTTTTTTGCTCATTACAGCTCATCAACACTTCTTCAGATAGCGAGAGTTGAGTTCGCGAGAACAAGGATACTTAACACACATGTTTTAATTGATAGTATCTCATAAATATCATCAGTTTAGCAACCACTAAGCCATGTCAGAGGCCCTCGGGCGGCTTGACAAACTCCGACACCAGAGGCCAGCACACACAGCACTACCTCATACGAAACGAAACGAGTTTAGCAACGATACCCCTAAACAAAAAAAAACACTGTAAAAATGTGTTTAGAGGTATCATAGCTAAAACTCATGACATTTTTGAGATATTGGTAGCGATTTGAAGTTGCATTATCTAAAGCTAAAGCTAACTAAACGTATCGCCATCCTTTTCTTTTGTAAATATATAAAAAGCAAAGGACAGGGAGTCTATTTTTAGTTTTAACTTTAGAGAATGCAATCTCAAATCGCTACCATTATCAATTAAAACATGTGTGTTAATTTAAGTCTCCTAGTCCTCGCGAACTCAACTTTCGCTATCTGAAGAAGTGTCATAAGCTGTAATGGGCAAAAAACACCAAAAAATTTGAACTTCGCGCCGCAAGCGTGAGCATCCACCTTAAAACACGAGTGTGAGTTTAAAAACAGAGACTTTGCGAGGTTTTAAATAATATTACACGAGTGTTATAGGGGGGAGTTTTATTTTTTATTTTTTTATACTACTTGGATGACGGAACAAGCAAGAGGCCCACCTGATGTTAAGCGGTAACCTCTGCCTATGAACAGTACATTACCTCATAGGTCACGTCCACCTAGGACGCACCCTATGTGGCATTGCACTGCGCCCGCCACCCTGAGACATAGATGAAAAGTCTCATGTGAATGGGGAGGGGTATAACATTCCACAACACTATTCGAGGATTATAAGGGGATATAACTCTAATAACAGACTAGAAAAGGTTCGTAGGAATTTGTTTAGGGCTTCTTAATGGAATTTTGAGATTAACGTGATTTTAGGTGTTGGTTGGTGTATATTTCATTCATTCATTTATAAATAATCGATTTATTTTATCGACTGCGTCAAGCACTATATAGTGTTGCAGTAAGACGGTGACAGCTCCATATACGGCATAAGAGCAGCGAAACCCACTCTCCCCTCTCATACCGCAAAAGTGAGTCGAAAGTGATTTTATAAAATCTGTTCAGGCGATACGGGTCCCTGGTTTTTTTGTACAAGCCGCATATATATCCGGCTCGAAGGACTATTGTATCTTAAAAAATTGTGGTTCCCTAAATGTTGCTGTGTTCAGGATTGAAGGGTACGGTTGCCGGTGAAATTACAGGCACATGAGACTTTTCATCTTTAGGGTGGCGGGCGCGGTGCAATGCCGCATAGGGTGCGTCCGTGATAATGCACGGTTCATAGGCAGAGGGTACCGCTTAACATCAGATGGGCCATCTGCCTGATCAGTCATTCAAAGAAGTATGAAAAAAAAAGGTTAGCTTACTTGGGTATAGTTTGTGGTGTCGTATTCGTCACTACAGATAACGCGTCGTTGGCACTCTGCTCAACTTTCTCCAGAAACTCAAAAATCTCCCTGAAAAAATACAAAAGCAAAGTTAAGTCAAAGTTACGACGTTTCGATGTTTGTTACTCAATCACGCCGAAACGGCTGTTTCGATTTCGATGAACGTTGGTACAAAGATAGATTGTGACCTGGATTGAGCTATAGGGTACTTTTTATCCTGATAAAACGCAAGCGAAGCCGCGAGCAGACACTAGTAATAAATAAATAATGACATGTTTTTTGTCTACATTTTGAAGTAAGATGCTTTTGATTACCAATAAACAAACAACGCATTTGAAGGACTATAGAGTGTGAACCGGCAGAAGTTATTTGACAGCAGTCGAATTTTCAAAGAAGCCATATTTACTATGGAATACGTCCATCGTAGAGTTATTAAAAAGTCTAGAACCAAGAACTCGAAGACATGTGCAAGAAAGCGCACAATATCGTTTCATCACACCGGTTTTTCCAACACCTCTCACAAGACCTCATCCTGGTCACTGACCAAACGCAGAGTGACAGAGAAAGAACAATTACGCTGTAGTTGATTCTTACATAAAACTATCCTTCGGAGTATTGTTATCTTCTTCTTTTTGAACTTCTTTATCAGGTACGTTTACATTGGTAACTGAGGCTACAGGATTATCTCCATAGCTTTCAATTTCTTTCAATATGGAGTAAATATCCAACACAGACGAATTAGGATTCAACTCCATTGGCTTTACAGTCTCTTTTTCTGCTGACACTCGGGGTGTCACCAGTTGTCTTGAAGATTCAACCTTAGCTTCAGTAACGTTAGGTTCAGTTTGCTGTGGCTCGGTTTGAGTTGGTTCTTCGATAGCAGAGACTTGGTCCACGTCTATTATTCTAGGAGAAGGGGCTGATATAGATATCCATGAATCAATGTCCTTGTCATTATGAACCCCATCTATTCTGGCACTCAGTGGAGCGTGCATAGTATAGATATTCTTCTGTGTTTGGTTTCTAATGTTTATTTGAGTGTTACTATTACTTTTAGCAATACCAGTCTTTTTCTTATTGTTCCAATCTTGCTTGTACCTCGAAGGGGTGTTTTCAAACTTAGCAGCAACATTGTTCACCTTTTTATCAAATTTCTGAAGGTTTTTAGTCACCAAATCTTTTGCGTCTCCCTCTTTAACTTTTAAATAGTTCTGTATTAGCTCTTTTGTAGAGATTTTGGATATTTCCCTCCTCTGTTTCATTTCAAATGAGGTTTTATTGTTAGATTGTTCGGGACTTATACTTTCTGGAGAGGTTTCACTATCGCGTTTATTTTCAAAGTTATCAGGTTCTTCGAACATTTTGTCAATATTCAGAGGAGTGGGTGAAACTGAGTCAGTTTGAATATCTTTCAACGTGAGCTGATGTAGACTATTAATGGCTTCTAGCTCTTTCTTGTAATCTTCTATGACTTTGGAAGTGTACGCTTTTGTCGTGCTGTTGGCTAGATATGGTGGATACTCTAATTCAGTTTCTTTATCACCTGTACACTCACTTGTACCAACACAGGTATCAATAGGAGCTTTAGTGGGTGAATTATTCGGAGGTAGGGCTATATGACCCTCCTTTTTCAAGAAGAAATCTTTATAGAGCAGTCGGCTGTGATTGAGAGGTTCAGCCCATTGGTCTTTAATATCCAAAGGAAACGTTTTATGATACCCCTGCCCGTTGCTACTGGTAGAAGCACTATCGAGGCTCTTAGGCTGGTCATCGATATTGTTATAAGAACTGGATCGTTTCATTATTGATGTGCTTGGTAGAGAATAGTTTTGCTTGTATCTATCATCGTTCGGTCCACTGTCAGTGTATCCTGAATCTTTGGATGATGCGTCAGTATGGATAATAGTACTAGACATTTTAGTCTTGAAAGGTTCAACCGGATTTGACCGAAAGTCGTCATAGAAACTGGTGTAAGTTCTCGGGTCACAAATGAAATTGTGGGACGCTTTAGGGTAGTCATCTTGTATCTCAGCTACGTACGTATTTCTATCTAGAACATTAACATTTTCATCTTTTTTAACTTCCAAGGAATTTTCTGGAGATAGACTCTTCTGTGATGGGACACTGTCGATATCTTGCGTCGACTCCTCTTCTACTAAGGAAAGCTGTTGCTTTGTTAGAGTGAGACGGCGGGAGTATTTATCTATAGCTTGCTCTACTTCTGAATGAATGTTACCGAACGAAACACGACCGAGGAGTGAATCTTCCGTCTCCTTTCTCTCACCGTCAAGTGGTATGAAGTACGAATCGTAGGGTCGAGTTTTGAGTGTCGGTGAAAAGCTTCTTTCATTGAACATATTTTTGTTTCTAGCAGGCGAAGGTGGTCTGGTTGGTGACCTCTGTGTCTCCGTTATTTTGACCTCCATACCATATTCGTTAGCTGTCAATACATCTTCGCTAATCGTATTTTCCATAGATTTGCGTCCCTTCTTTGCTATGTTTCTATACTTCAAGTAATTCTTAGTATTTGTGTTTTTTGGTTTAGAGCTGGATTGTGCTTTGGCTTTTATTTTAGATCCTAAGCTAATGAAAGTATCTTCCGAGCCATAGTCAGAGGCATTGCTGGAAATGTCTCTCCTGCGAGTTAGATTTTCTGGGGATTTTCTATCACCAAGCAGATCTGCTGTAGGCGCTACTACCTTTACAGTCGTTATTGAAGGTGAATCTGAAAGTAAAATAACATGAATTATAAATTGACAGTTGTACAATTTGAGTGGAACCTTTGATACAATCACAATACCCTCTTAGTAGGTATCTAATAACATTTATGTGGTGGATGGCCGTGGCGGTCTTAGCCTGAGAATAGGAAGCCTCCGGCTCCTCCCGCGGACGTATTAAAAGACGACTAAGGGGATGGGCAGCAGCATCCATCTGAGTCCAAAACCAATACTATCACCAATCCGCCTGCCAAACATGGTGATTATGACTAATCCTCCCTATTCTATGAGGTCTCGTCCAGCAGTGGACGTCAACAAGCTGTACCAAGTCTACACCCGCTCACCACCAAACCATTTGACCATTTGACCATTTGACGACCTCTGTGGCGGGGCGGGCGAACGTTCACCTGGGATGCCGGAGGTTGCGGGTTCGATTCCCGCCTCGGAACAAATATTTGTGCGATATGCAGATATTTGTTCAGGGTGTTCTGGGTATTTTCTATGTATAATAAAAAATATCTATCTATGTTACATATTGTATTAAGTATATCAGTCAAACTGTCCAGCATTATTTATTTATTTATTTCCACCAGTTGCTCAATATGGAACTCGGAATTGGCAAGTTGAAGTATTGATTCTGCAGAACCAACAACCGCTGCAGAAAAAAGGTTCTTAAGTAGCGACTCAGTTACGACGCACGCGGCTGACGCAGTAGGATGGACACCTAATTGATGGACTAATGACATAGTGACGGTTGCATGAAGTCGGTGGATGGACGCTGCTCAAAACCGTTCGCATTAGACATTACAAACTACATTGTTTACACATTATATATACATTGTATATACATTGTTAGCTGATAATGATGATAATGTTGGTTTTCTTACTATTGTATGAATGCAGTAATTCTGCACTAAATGCCTTCAACAAATTTCTAGTAGTAGGGGCTCTCTCTTTTGTATCTGCAGAGAAGGGTCTTTTGTATCTTTCTGGGATATCCTGAAATAGAGACAAATTTGTTGCAAAAGATTTATTAACTTATTTATTTATTTGTTAATTAAGAAACAAGTACAACAAATAACAGGAGATCCAAAGGTATGCTGTACATATGATTACATAATTAAAAAAAAAACAGTTTATAATAAGTAGGCCTACTGAGGATAAACCTACAATAATACTTTAACTACCTACTTACATTCAATACCCTCTTAAAGAAGCTGTGCTATATCCATGAGTTACGGCAGGTTGTGAAAAAAATTACAACATCGTTCTCTGAGAGAAAATTATCTAAACGGATGGCGTGTGACATTGGGGCATATTTGAGCAAGTTAGTTCTAGATGTTGGCTGGCAGAGCATGGCGGGGCGGCGCCGTGGACCCGTGTAGATAGGAAACAGTACAGGAACAGTGGTATAGTGGGTACTACTTACCACATACAAATATATAATCTATACTAATATTATAACAATGTAAAGTTTGTTGGCTTGTTTGGTGTAGGAGGTAATCTCCGGAACTATGGATACGATTCAGAAAATTATTTCACTAGCAGGGGGCTGCATTACCCCCGAGTGTTATAGGCAATTTTATTTGTTCTAATGCAGGCTACACGTGGACGAAGTCAGCTCCTAGCTATAAGGACAGATGTCCTTATCCCTAGTGGCTATGCTCTATGATAGTTAATGAACTAAATATCATGTACTACCAAGCTTCTACATTTGAATCACACAACCAATCAAACAGATTTATCATCATCAGTCTACTGCTGTACATCTAGGCCTTCCCTATAGAATGCCATGACAAACAGTCTTAAGCAGACTCCAACCAATGACATCCTGCAACCTTAAAGATCTCGTCGGTCCATCGAGACGCCTTTCTAATGCATTGCTTGATTTATGGTCTCCACTTGAGAACCTCTATCCACCAATGGTTGTCGGTTCTGCGAGTTATATGGCCTGCCCATTGCCACTTTAAGTTGCTAATTCAGCGAGCAAACTAAGAACAGCAGACGCACATTTCATTTCAAAACAGGTAGGTATATAGTCACTAATGAAGGATAATCAACCTACCAACAGGCTTACAACAAATAACAGCAGAGGAAACCAAGGCGGTTTATGGCAGTTTTCTACTGATATCAAGTAGGTACCAACCATATATTTTTAACATATAAAAGATGGATTTTAAATGGTCTTAATTAAATTTATTTACCGGCGAAACACAAGATGTTTGTAGCGCCGAACGTGGTCTGTTCCGAATGTTCTTCCTGTCGTCTTTCTTCTTATTCCGATACGAAAGGTTCACAGGCGAGCCGAGGAGCCGCAGATTATTGTTTTCTTTGGACATTTCACACACATACAAGCAGAGATATTGGAGAAACCATCGAAGGAATTAAGAAGTTCCGAGTAAAATTAAACGCTTGCGATTGCGACGTGACGGGCGAAGGCGACAGACAGCCAGCCAGCTGTTTGTTTGTGGTAACATCGAGTTAGTTGCTAGGCAACGTCAACTACATCAAATCAAAATGAAGTCGTGCAGAATCGCATAAAAAAAACAATGGTAAATGTTATGTTTAAAACTTTTTCTATATTTTATTAATACTTTAAGGAATATTTAAAATAAAATTGTATATTTAATTCATGGAAATAGATATACAGTCTTCATAGAGGAAATTATAGATACTTTCATTCATAGTACTTCCGGTTTTAGAACAAGTGCTGCCAGCGTGAGAAAAGCTACCATGATTGTAGCTTTTAGTATTTGTTTCAATGCAGTCTTTCATAACACTGTACTTACCATAGATCTAGCGAACATTCTTAGTCTTTTAGTACTTACAGCCAAATGGAATTTCTGATTCGGTAGTGATTACTTATACTAGATTAACAATCGGCCTCATTCATGTGCTCAATGTAGCGCAACGGGCTATGGAGAGGACTATGCTATGAGTAAACCTCTGTGTTAAAGGTATGTGCATCCTATGAACCGCTGCGCAATGGTATAATGAAGTTACAAAAAACATACAAGTCAAGGGATAAACTCCATAGGTCATGTAAATGCGGGATGGAAAAAAAAAGTGGACTTAGCGTTCCGTCCACTTGTTTTTTTAGCTGGTCCATAGCTGGTCTTCAAAAAGCGTAGGTAATGGTTTTCAAATTACTTTTATTTTAATGTTTTTGTTCATGATGACCTCTGTGGCGCGGCGGGGGAGTATTCGGCTGAGCTGAGATGTCTTAGTATTCTTCTGAGTATTCTTTAAAAAAAGGCATATTATTCAACTAGTGAGTATTTAACTGACACAGCCGCTTGGAATAAAATAAAATAAGGTAGGTAGTAATAAGTTTGACAAAGCCCCTGTTCAGCTGCTTATTTATTATTATTTGTTCTTATTCAATTTATTTACTGTCATGGCCTTTTACAGCCGCTTTTATACTATTTATAATTAATTTTAATGATATGTTTGACATTATTCTAAATGATTTACCTTATAATTTGAAAAAGCCTCTATACAGCTGCATCTTCCTTGTGTGTGTACCATATTGTTTTTTTTTGTTACTGTAAATTGTCGTGACTAAGTGTTCCCTGCGATCCTATGGTATTAATAAATATATGAAATAAATATGAAATATGAGATGCGAGAGGTTGTGGGCTCAATTCCCGCTACGGGGTAAATGTTTGCATGATCTGCAGACATTTGTTCCGAGTCGGGGTGTTATAGGTACCATGGTACTCGTAGTTTCTGATACTCACGACACAGGGAATCGAAGTGATGGATCAGGAATGGTATGTGACTGTTGGGTGTTATGTTATGTATTTTTTCATAAACTTTCCTATACCTACGCCAAAAAGCCAATTGGATATCGGGAAGTGGTCACCAGATTTGCCCCCACAGACAGGGAAGCAAGTTAAATATGAGTTGTTGCTAATAAATCCCTTGGCTATCATTAAGCTTGTAAAAAGCTACGGAACGTTTTGCAAGTGTTGCAAAATTAGCATGTTATTGTGTTTTCCTCATTACAGCTCATCAACACTTCTTGAGACGACCTCTGTAGCGCCGCGGGCGAGTAGCCGGCTGAGAAGCGAAAGGTTGCGGGTTTGATTCCTGCTACAGGACAAATGTTTGTATGATCTGCAAATATTTGTTTCGGGTCTGGATGTTATGATACCATGGTACTCGTAGTTTCTGATACCCACGACACAGGGAATCATAGTGATGGATCAGGACTGTGTATGTGACTGTTGGGTGATTTATGTATTTTTTCATAAACTTTCCTGATTTGAATAGAAAAATAACGGGATATTTTTAAATGCACATTTGTATAATTTTTCAGCACACCAGGTAACTCCACTAACTAACTGAATGCATACCAGAAAAATGAAGGCTGTGCAAAAAAAACAATTGATTAACAAAACATGTCCTACAAAAAAAAACTTAAAAATCACACAAAACGAGATGACCTTTTTTATTGAATTCACACATAAAATGTGGTTCGTACATCGGATATATGATTTATAAAACAAAAATACGAATTGTTTATCAAAAATATTAACTGGCACTCTAAATTATAGGCAGAACAGACACGGAGCACCCCGACTCCACGTGGTCTTATGCGTCACGCCCCTAGAGTGTATATAAAAACGCGGAGCCAGTAGCTCGCGTATGAGATCTTGAGTTGAGTAAGCCCGCGAGGCCGAGCAGAGCGAAGCGAAGGTCGAGTGGGTGGAGCGACACTCAAGGGTGACTTCGCGAGAGTACTGGCGAGAGCCCATACCGAAGTCCGACACTTCCTATTTTAAAATTTCATACTTGACCACAAAAATTTCTTTATTTTTTTCTCGAAAACTATTTTAAGTAAAACAGTTCTGCAAATACCATTAAACAGTAGGTAGGTATATTTAATTTGATTTATTTAGTGTGCATTATTTGTGTGCAAGTCAGTATTTTTGGTTTAACTTTGAAATATTTTGTTCTAAAAAAGGGAATATACAGATATCGATTTAATTACATGCCAAAAATAACATACCAGAGAGAAAATCATAATAAAGGTCCATCATAACATGTCCTATGTATCATGTTTAAAACTATCTACTGTATAATTCTTCTTGAAACAGTTTATCAAGATCTGCATTAACAAAGGAAAATGTATCTTCTGTTGTCTACGCAAAGGACAAATAAAACTGTAGCTGACATTAGTTTAATAAAGGGAACACATCCTTGAATTTGAAACCCATACTTTCAACGCCAAATCGTTATTGACATCGATTTTAAAACAATTCTCAATTTCTACAAGGCTTATCAATTTTATTATTCGGTTAATTTATTTTGATAACATTATTTTAATTGAATTAACATCAACCTACCTCATCAGTTACCTATATGAAAATCATCTGATAAGTCGCATGGTAAATTGAAATCATGAATCGGTTATTTTTAATTTCGCTTATGGTAACTATAGCTGAGGTCCTACCGCTACCGTATTATATAGACGAGAAAAAATATTTCAACACTGGTAAGATCTTACTTGCAATGTGAATCAATATAACAATAACCCTTTTTGTAGTTTCTTAACTTAACACATTTACATTTAGCTGTTCTGCAACCTTTCTTACATTGGCATGATAGTAGTTATAGATTTTTCATGGACACAGGAGGCGGAAGACTGGTCCCTGGTAAAATTGGTTGTTTTTATAAACGGCAAACCACATATGTTTTTTTTGGGGGCAAGGCCAGTAAATGTCTGTCTACCATCAGAATTCAACAATAATATACCGCATGATAATGAACAACACGACTTTTCTCAATTAATTTTCCAAAACATGGTTTCCAAATATCATGCTGTGCAACAGATGTCGCACAAAATAGGTTGCGCATTATCTCCACGTGTTGATATTGCACGACCGGTGTCGATCGTTAATAGTCCTAATACAACAAGGTATTGACGAAGGTTTTGTGTCAATAATTTGCCTTGACAATATTTTCATCCTTACAGAAACTATTTCTGTAATCATAATATTTTATAAATACGAACAGTAAAGCAATAACGAAACGCATTGCAATGACGTCATCGATAAAAATATAGGCGGTTCATGTATCACCGGCTGCAAGAAAACTTGTAAAGTGAACCTTCGGTAGTGCTTCGACGAAGTTCTATTCGATTAGTCCTTGAAAGTATTTCGATCGCTCCTCCGCATTTCGCCTGCAGAGGCGTATTGCGCGTTTGTGCTAAATAAGTATAGTTTGAAAAGTTGAACAAAAGTGATTTGCGTTGTTCGTGCGTTATTTATTATAAAAAAGTGTCAAAAAAAAAAAAAATGTTCAGCGGAATCGCGGGTAAGTTTTAGTATTGCATAATTACTTCAATTATTATTGTATACCCAGATACGGACCTAAAGTTCAGTGTGAGATACAATGTCGTAGAAAGTAATTGGTGAGTTAATAATTATGTGTTACCTACTCTACCTACCTACCTAGGTATTTCGTTCGAACCAATAACTTCGATGGAAACTATTTAGGTACCTATGTATTTAGGTAAGGTAGCTAGTCCTATCTAATAGCTGTAGGTACGGTAATTATTATTGCTAACTTACACAATTTGTATAAAATATTAATACCTACTAAAAACTATACCTTGGTACGTAAACTAGCTAGGTAAGCTGCACGTGTTCTATGTAATTTAGCTTTAGCTATAGAAACATTATTAGCACATCCATTTAGAATAAATACCTACCTGTACCTAGTTGTATATTTTTAATTGGTACCTATATAACATATCTAGGTACCTACCTACCAACAAAAAATTATATCTTTTGGGTGTTTGTTTTTAAGGCTATACCTACCTAGGTACCTACTATCATTCACTTTGGTACAAAAAAGGAAGAAAATACTGTTTTATTGCTCAACCTAGGTATTTCATTTGTATTTTAAAATTGCATCAGTTGTAGGTACCTACCTATTCTGTTTTTACCTACACAGTTAAATACCTACCTAACACCTTCACACATAGGCACAATAAATAATAGCACAAAGGATTACAATGTATCTACCTACCTAGCCCTAGGATGAAAAAATGGAGGGGTCAAAAATATGCATTATAAGCTTCGTAAGGCAACTTTTTTCCCACTGCCCTCCAGTGGAGGTAAAAAATGTGGGAGACAGCGAACATAAACGTGTTTAGCGAAACTTATAACCTAACTAGGTAGGTACTGCCACGCTACCGCGGAGGGGTTCAAAGCCCCTCGGAAAATAGGTAGGTACCTAGTAGGTAGGTAGGTACTTTTTTCAGGACCAAATTCCCAATGGCTATATTATATACCTATTTATATACCTAGTAAGTCTAAGAGTTTTAATTATGCTAACACCTCAATATAAATTATGAAAAATAATAATCCAACATACCTAGGTACGTTTTTACGAAAGCACTAAACACCAGAATTTTTAGTTTAATTATAAATCTGAGAAAAATCATACGTAGGTACTGGGCATATAGTATATATTAGTAAGTACACAGATAAAATAATACTATACGTAAGTGTAAGGTAGATTATTTCAAAGTTCATTGAATTAGTAGTAGGTACCTACCTAACCTAAAAAAATGTGCTTCACGATGAAAAAACTCATTAAAAGCGTGCGTGAAACCATCCTCTGACCTCTACAAGTTAAGTCTATTGAAAATAATAATAACTAATTTATATATTTTGAATATTTTGTATCTAAATTAAGCTGTTGGTCTTCCTTGAATAAAAAAAAAAAAATAAAAATAAAAATAAATATTTATCCAACGAATAGGTACAATTTTTGTATTATTTTTTCGACGAATAAAATATCGAAATAATGCCTTATAAGACGATGCGTAAGCGCGAAGCGTAGACTTGTTGAATAGGTAACTAAATAGGTGAAATATAACTGTGAATCAGAAAAAGTAGGTAGGTACCTAGCTACCAAAAATCTCAAAATGATTGAGAAGTTTGCGCTGCGAAAAGTTGGTCCCCCAAACTTGAAGGTCGTAAGGCAACTGTTTTTCCCAGTGCCCCCCTTCTAGTGGCGGTCGTAAATGTGGGAGACAGCGGGAATAATCGTGGCTACCCAGTTAGAAGCCATAAAACATTATCTGCCATAAATTGTTCTGAATATAAATGAAGAAACAAGATTTATTTACCTACTCATTTACCTAGAGGAAATATTTTATCGTTTCGTTTACCTACATATTTATTTTACATATTATCCTGGTTGTAAATGCTCTAATGTTATCAATATTATGTGACTGACTGGACTATCACGTACAACAGCCTACACCGTAAAACCCAGATACCTACCTGAAACAAGGAGTGTATATTCTTTTTATGGTTTAGGGACTAATAACTAAGAAAAACAAACAGAAATTCACTACCCTTAAGGGTGTTAAATTTGTAAGTACTGTAATATCCACATGGACGAAGTCTAGGGGTACATACGACAGAAAAAAAAACCATGAACGTGACGAGGAGAGAGACTATCCAAGGTCGGTCATTTCAAATATCTACCTACCACTTGATGGTAGTCCGCTACTCCCAAATGACGGGACATTTGACGACCTCCGTGGCGCGGCGGGCGAAGGTTCTCCAGCGGCGCAGGAGGTTGCGGGTTCGATTCCCGCCCCGGAACAAATATTTGTGCGATCTGCAGATATTTGTTCAGGGTGTTCTGGGTATTTTCTATGTATAATAAAAAATATCTATCTGTGTAATGTATAGTATTAAATATATCAGTTATCTAGTACCCATAACACAAGCGTTGCTTAGCGTGGGGCTAGATAATGTTGTGTGACCTGTCCAGCATTTTTTTTGGTATTATTTTATAATACGAGTCTTGCCCATAACATGCCTATGTACCTATAAGTCTAATTAATGTTTATTCAATAATGAATAACTAATTAGTAATTATGTTGTTGCTAAAAAATAATTTAAAAAGTGGCCAAGTGCGAGTCGGACTCGCCCATGAAGGGTTCCGTAGTAGCAAGTAACATAATATAAAAGTTCTTGTACCTAGTTTGTTGTAACTTTGATCGTTGTTTTAATAATAGTGAATTAAAAAAAATACTACTGTCTAGATCTCGTTCAAACCAATTTTCAGTGGAAGGTAATGAGGTGGAGGTAAGGTGGTATATGATGTAATGTACATCATATATTTTTTTTAGTTTTATCATTCTCTTATTTTAGAAGTTACGGGGGGGGGGGGGGGGGGGCACACACATTTTACCACTTTGGAAGTGTCTCTCGCGCAAACTATTCAGTTTAGAAAAAAATGATATTAAAAACCGCAATATCATTTTTTAAGACCTATCCATAGATACGTATGGGATTGATGTTTTTTTTTTTGTTTCAGTTCTAAGTATGGGGAACCCCAAAAACTTACTGTTTTGTTTCTATTTTTTTGTGAAATTCTTAATGCGGTTCACAGAATACATCTACTTACCAAGTTTCAACAGCCCAGCTCTTATAGTTTTGGAAAAAAGTGGCTGTGACATACACGGACAGACATACAGACATGACGAATCTATAAGGGTTCCGTAATTTTTGGTTACGGAACCCTAAAAACACGTGTTCAATGATACAGGCTAGCTAAAACATGATAGTGTTATCGTACTGTGAGTCTACCTTCGCGACCCCGTGCTATCCACACCACACAGTCACCACGTTGTTTTGACTTCATCAGAGTCTGAGATATAAGTGCAGTCGTCGTCGTCGTCGTCGTCGTCGTCGTTTCGTATGAGGTAGTGCTGGCCTCTGGTGTCAGAGTCTGTCAAGCCGCCCGAGGGCCTCTGACATGGCTTATCGACTGCTATTAATCAATAACAGCCGGGACCGATAGCTTAACGTGCCCTCCGAAGCACAGAGCGATAGAAATCCGCACATAACTTAGAAAAGTCATTGGTGCGGAGCCTAGGATCGAACCCGATGGTAGCGATGGTAGCCTAACGGTCCAATAGTGCAACTCAGAATCCAATGATAAGTGCAATGATTCATTGTGAAAGTGCAATGATTCATTGTAAATTTGTTAATAGGTAGGCAGTGGCATAACAAAAGGGTGGCAGGGATGGCAAAATGCCACGGGCCCCCGACTCAAGAGGGCCCCGGCCCAAGAGGCCGCGTGCTCAATTTTTTTTTTACATTGTATTTTATTTTATTTGTAAAGTATATTTTTATAAGTTCTGCTTAAAATTCAAAGAGAGACAACTAAATTTTTTTAAATTTTCGAATTTGCCACGGGCCCACAACTAAATTTTCGAAAATTTTCGAATTTGCCACGGGCCCCAGATGGTATAGTTACGCCACTGTAGGTAGGTGTCCTTGTTTTCATAATATAAGCAGGTTAGGTCAATAAGAAAAGTTTGTAGGAGTATGTGACTATTTTACCCCAGATCCGTACCCATATTACCTACTTGCAACTGGCAAGGATAATAACAGTAGGTAGTAGGTACATGGGTACTCCATATTAGGAGGCAGAAAACAGCTAAATTCCGTCAGTATATAACTTCATAAGTATATAAGTTCAGGTAAGTTAAAAAGTGACAGAACAGCGCTCGCCCTACGAAAAGTGAACGAAAATCACGAAAAGCGGTAAATTTGCTGCGTAATCAAAAATATAAATCGTCCATTTCCTCTAATATAATATTACCTATTCGTTACTCTTATTTATTTTATCAATGTAGGTAAAATGACAACGCTGATAGGGTAATAGAGATATAATAGAGGTAATAGAGATAACTAGTAGTAGAGCTTTTTTGTGACTGAGTTCGTCCGGGGAAGTACTACCACTATACCTATTTCTGCCGCAAAGTAGTAGTGCTTGCATTGCTGTGTTCCGGTTTGAAGGGTAAGGGTGCCGGTGAAATTACAGGCACATGAGACTTTTCATCTTTAAGTCTCAGGGTGGCAGGCGCAGTGCAATGCCACATAGGGCGCGTCCTAGGTGGACGTGACCTATGAGGTGATGCACTGTTCATAGGCAGAGGTTACCGCTTAACATCAGGTGGGCCATCTGCTTGTTCCGTCATTCAGTAGTATAAAAGAAGAAGATATTTAGTACGCTAAAAGTGCATTGTAGATATATATTCACAATTTTTTTTCTCGAGAAAATTATTTCATTTCTTGTTTTGGGCTTGATCATGCCCTTGGAAATATAATGAAGATATACGTATTATTATTTGTTGTCCTAAACTGAGTAGATTTTGTTAAAAATGCGTTTAAAAAGCCTATTTGACTCTTACCCTCTGGTATCTCTTGTGGAACTCTGTCCACAAGTATAATTCGCTAACTTATGAATCTATACGACACATATATATATATGGTGACATGGTCTAACTGCGCACAAATATTACTGCGTAAAACTAGACGAGCTCGGTCATTCATCTAACAAAGTTGTTTTAACTAATTTAGAGCAGTAGTAGGTACCTACTCTAGATTACTACTAAGTACGTTATGTATGTCACGTACAAGAAACTACGTTATTTGTTATTAGGTTGGGCCGCAGAATACAAATAGGTATAGCTGCAGAGACATGTTATCAAGTAGACATGTTTTACTCATTCCCACTCCACTGAGAAAGTGGCGTTTTATGTACTATAGCTACTTACTTTGTGTTTTTATATTGACGAAAAAGACGTAAAATCACAGCGCTATACGGAAACCCTGTTGTGAGAACGAGATAAACATATGTTCTAAGTTGTGTCAAGAAAGGTTTAGCTAATCGCCAAGCTAGGGTAAGTTGGGGCCATGGCGGGTCGGGTCGATTCATTTTAGCTCGAATGTTAGACACCTGTTTTTAAACATAGATTATTACTATAACTTATTTTTTAAAGTAAAAACCACACTTATGTTTAAGTAACATTAAAAAGCGGGTTCGAGTCCCGCGGGATCGGATTTGTTGGAACGCATGAATTTCGTCTTATGAAATATTTGTGCTGTTTCTTTGGTGGGTCTGACGTAGGAATAGACGATGCACCTATCATCATCATCATTGGACCATTCCTTCCTCCATACCTATCATTGGACCATCTGCACCTATGGATTTCGTCTTAAGAAATATGTGTGCTGTTTCTTTGGTGGGTCTGACGTAGGAATAGACCCCTCCATCTGCACCTATTGATAAATATTAGGAAAAAATAAGACAATAGATTACAATTAAATTGTTTATTTACAATATAATAAGGCTACGTAATATTATTAACAAAAATTTCTTAGGGCTACGTATAACATCGTCGAGCTTTTTGGTTGAATTACGGTGATTTTTTTCTGGTTCATTGTTTCGGGAATCGCCGACGCGACGAACTTTGATTAGTCTTATCAGATAAAATATATGCAAAAAAATTGTCTTGTTTTGTTTTTATATTACTTTTTTCGTTCAGCCTGGCTCTAATTTCGCTTCTATTTATAAGCACAGGTCAGGTCTTCCAGGAATTTCGTTAGGACGTTGGCATCCAATCATCTTCATGTCTTTGTTTTCTGATAATCCATTACTCTTTTATCAACCCGTCTCGAGGAAGTCTAAAAATACATTAATAACATTATTTTGAGTCAGTTTAGTATGTACTAGCTGCCTACATATTATACAATTAAACAGAATAAATTTAATTAATTAAAATATCTAATAAGAATAGAGTAAGTTAAAAAAAAATTGATGTGATTATTGACTGTCCTAACTACCCATTCTACCCTAACATGACGGCCAGCCGCGTGCGGTCGTGTCTCTCTGTCGTACCTTGGCGAATTGTATTACGCATCACGTTCGTGTAGGTGTCAGAGCGGCAACGCCGCAAATGAATTGTTTTAATGAAACAAACTGTTAAATAAACAAATTTGAATAGAATTATTTAATACTTACGAATGAAATGAAATGTCTTTCTTTCCTTTTATGGTCACCGTATAATTTTTGCACTTTTGAAAGACGCATGATGGCATTTTGTGTTGGTCAATCCTAATTGGCCTATGAGTAGTGGCGTGCGTCGTAGTTCACAGTCCGCGAGCGACTAAATGAACTTGCGGCATAATGCCTCACTTTTTTGTCGTCACTCTGAGCGCGGAATAGCGTATCTAATGTAATTTAATATATCGTTGACTATAGCTACTTACTTTGTGTTTTTATATTGACGAAAAAGACGTAAAATCACAGCGCTATACGGAAACCCTGTTGTGAGAACGAGATAAACATATGTTCTAAGTTGTGTCAAGAAAGGTTTAGCTAATCGCCAAGCTAGGGTAAGTTGGGGCCATGGCGGGTCGGGTCGATTCATTTTAGCTCGAATGTTAGACACCTGTTTTTAAACATAGATTATTACTATAACTTATTTTTTAAAGTAAAAACCACACTTATGTTTAAGTAACATTAAAAAGCGGGTTCGAGTCCCGCGGGATCGGATTTGTTGGAACGCATGAATTTCGTCTTATGAAATATTTGTGCTGTTTCTTTGGTGGGTCTGACGTAGGAATAGACGATGCACCTATCATCATCATCATTGGACCATTCCTTCCTCCATACCTATCATTGGACCATCTGCACCTATGGATTTCGTCTTAAGAAATATGTGTGCTGTTTCTTTGGTGGGTCTGACGTAGGAATAGACCCCTCCATCTGCACCTATTGATAAATATTAGGAAAAAATAAGACAATAGATTACAATTAAATTGTTTATTTACAATATAATAAGGCTACGTAATATTATTAACAAAAATTTCTTAGGGCTACGTATAACATCGTCGAGCTTTTTGGTTGAATTACGGTGATTTTTTTCTGGTTCATTGTTTCGGGAATCGCCGACGCGACGAACTTTGATTAGTCTTATCAGATAAAATATATGCAAAAAAATTGTCTTGTTTTGTTTTTATATTACTTTTTTCGTTCAGCCTGGCTCTAATTTCGCTTCTATTTATAAGCACAGGTCAGGTCTTCCAGGAATTTCGTTAGGACGTTGGCATCCAATCATCTTCATGTCTTTGTTTTCTGATAATCCATTACTCTTTTATCAACCCGTCTCGAGGAAGTCTAAAAATACATTAATAACATTATTTTGAGTCAGTTTAGTATGTACTAGCTGCCTACATATTATACAATTAAACAGAATAAATTTAATTAATTAAAATATCTAATAAGAATAGAGTAAGTTAAAAAAAATTTGATGTGATTATTGACTGTCCTAACTACCCATTCTACCCTAACATGACGGCCAGCCGCGTGCGGTCGTGTCTCTCTGTCGTACCTTGGCGAATTGTATTACGCATCACGTTCGTGTAGGTGTCAGAGCGGCAACGCCGCAAATGAATTGTTTTAATGAAACAAACTGTTAAATAAACAAATTTGAATAGAATTATTTAATACTTACGAATGAAATGAAATGTCTTTCTTTCCTTTTATGGTCACCGTATAATTTTTGCACTTTTGAAAGACGCATGATGGCATTTTGTGTTGGTCAATCCTAATTGGCCTATGAGTAGTGGCGTGCGTCGTAGTTCACAGTCCGCGAGCGACTAAATGAACTTGCGGCATAATGCCTCACTTTTTTGTCGTCACTCTGAGCGCGGAATAGCGTATCTAATGTAATTTAATATATCGTTGTATAGCTGTTGGTTCTATGGAATTCGAGTGAGCTAATTCTTGTACATGCGTATCGCGTAATAAAAAAATCGCCTATGATAAACTTTATCATTATACTACTAACTTGAATAAGTACTAGCAATTTGCCCCGGTTTCGCACAGGTAGTCTCGGGATGAAAATCAGTCAACCCCCTCCGCTCTCCTCCATCCCAACCCTCTATCTATCCACACACCAGATACCATAAAAATCGGCTAAATCAGTCCCCCCCACCACCCATTTCACCACCATGAAATAATTTATAAATCAAAATGTGTCAATCGAACAAACAAACAAAGTTTAACTCTATTCTCCTTTTTTTTTTCTTTTTTTTTTTCAATTATTAAAGTTTAACTCTTTATAGGTAATATTAGTGTAGGAGTAGGTAGGATGCGCTAACGTGCTAGAGTTTTAAATTAGAAAAGCTTCTAATACTCTAAAAATTGGGCATTACAAATACGCAAAAGCTTGGGTTCTATCCACACTGGAAAGAAAAGATTCACGATGCCTTATTCGTAAGATCTGTGATTATGCCTGTGTGGAGGTAGACTTCCTGGTGATGAATAAACGGCCATTGACCAGCGTGATCTGTCAGAAATTCTTGGCTAGTCCAATCTGGAAGTCATCCAAATAGGTCTCTAGTTCCTACACTAGCTCTATGTGACATTATCAAGCAGCTACTTCTGAGCTTTCATTGGTTACAAGAAAGGATTCTTTTGTAGTTCAGTATAGGTTCCTTTGTATCCTTTGTGCTTTGTTCCTTTGTGGAGGTTTGTTTCCTAATCCCTGGTATTAATACGATGATGCATTGAGGGTGATCTCATCAAATTGCAGATTTTTGATCCTTTATGATGTCATCGCTCTCATGAGATCTCTCTCAGCTATTATCATTTGAACTTGGTCGTTTCAGTAAATAACTCCGTTTGTCTAGACTCACATTTTCCGCTGCTCTCGTAGATTGGCTTTAGTATTTGCATTTGGTAGTTTTCCATAGATTGCATTTTAACAGCTGGACATTCTATAGAGTCACGTCTATTTTACACGATTTTATTAGCTTTATGTTGTAAACTTGTGACTAATAAACAATGTAGGTATGTAAATGTGTAATATAACAATGTGCGCGTCATGTAAAAAGAACGCTGGCGGTACAGCTTCTACAGGCGTTCCAGCGTTCTTTTTATAATTGTACTTACTATAATTGTACATTATTTGTAGTAAACTAGGTAGGCACTCATTCAATGCATAGGTATACATCTCTTAAATAAGTAGAAAAGTAAGTAATCTCTGGAACGCCTGAAGAAGCTTGACCGCCAACGTTCTTTTTACATGACGCGCATTATAATATACATTTATTTACAGAAAGAATAACACAACTAATACAAGTAGGTATGTACAAAATCAAATAAAAAATAAATAAATTAAACATTTGTGCTACCTGAAGATCGCTGCTAACGATCTAAAGGTATAAGTACATAGAAAATAACCATAACACACTGAACAATTATTGTTCCGAGGCGGGAATGGAACCCGCAACCTCCTGCATCGCAGGCGAACCTTCGCCCGTCCCACCACAGAGTTCGTTATATAAATTCATGATTGAATGATATCAATCAATAATTCCATGGCATTGGTGTGATGTGGAACGTGTTACACCGGTACACCAGCACCGGTGGACTAAGGTCATGGCCCATGCTATGAATCACTCGTGAACCACTAGTTGGTATAATTAAATTGCCGGAATGCGTTATTTCATCACCAGATTGTTTTGAAACAGCTCTAATAGATTAAATTAAACATTGAATTTATGAAAAGAAAAAGCTCAAGCATACAAAAAAACTCAAAAAAACAAACAAATGTCTGCTTAAATGTAAGTTTACTATATTATTATCAAGTAGTACCAGGTAAAAACTTGTACCTACAGCTTCCATCGTAGATTTACATACCATACAATGTTAATGGGTTCCATATATATATATATATATAAGGTATTATTATTTAAGACTAGTCTTAAACAGGTTTTGATATTACATGCACGCACACACCCTCACACACACACACCCTCACCTACACACACACACACACACACACACACACACACACATACCATATTTAGAATATGGTTGGAGTAGACAACATCAGACAAATATTATTTTTTTGTCTGAGTTTTCATTGTTATTTTTAGCATCTAACTTGCCCTGTAGTGAAATAACCCTAGGTAACCCCACATAACACAGTAAGTCAAGGGTTACCGTGGTTAATTTAATAGGGTCATTTTAGGTCTTTGAACCTAACCTGCCTAATCTAGATGACCATCAGGTAACTAACTACCACTACTTAATACTTATACAAAATATTATTCAGAGGGTGCGTCACACCAACACAAACTGACTGACTTACTTGATGGACTTTAACTAGAAGCTAGAAGTAAACAATCCTACTTCCTACTAATATTATAAACGCGAAAGTTTGTATGGATGGATGTATCTTTGTTAATCTTTCACGTAAAAACTACTGGATGGATTTGGATGAAATTTGGAATGGAGATAACTGGACTCCCGGAATAACACATAGGCCACATTTTTATCCCGATATTCCCACGGGATCAAGACTTACGCGGGTGAAACCGCGGGGCGCTGCTTGTAAAGATATAAAGATGAAGCTACGGTGATGGTGCCATATGAAAAGCATCTGTCAACTGCAGACGATGTTAATCGTCTATTAAACTTACTGTTCATTATAAACATTGGCTTGTAATAGTGACATTATAGGTTGTGAATTTATGTGAGAGACCTAAACAATGAGAACCACACGCGAACCTCTACACGCAATGACATCATCAAGGTCGGCCGGTGTCTGAGACCAGCACCCATCCCTTTTCAATACACCTCTTTAGAACAAAACGAATGAAATAGAACACTTGCGTAAACCAGAATTTCCTTGTGCATTCCTATCCTCTCGGCAAATAATACCGATGTGTGGTGTGCTAATTTTGTTGTTTTGGTAACGCTGTCTGTTCAGTATGTATCTTTTTTTAACCTTCTGAAGGGCACACATTGCCGAGTTAAAATACTTGCGATGGTGGAGGGGAATTTGTAAGTTACCTACTAAGTATTAAATTTTGGTGAACTAGTTATCGTGAATTTCTGGGATGTTTGACTTTGTGACTACCCCCTACAAAGAAATATCAGAGCTAGGGATGTTATAAGATGAAAATAATGCGTTCCATCGCTTCTGAGCCATCGTCTTGTGCAAACTAAATGCAACCAAAATGACCGAAAAACAGGAATAACTCTGCGTTCATTACCCAATTCACACATTTGTTGTATGCGGCGATCGATATAGAACCGGAGTAAAGTTAATCCTTTGTTTCATTTCATCAACCTGGCGGTTAGCCGCAGCATGTTGTTACAGTCCCTGGTGATTTGGTAGGTAGTAGGTACTTAATTTAATAAAACCACCTTCGTAGGTACGTGTAATAATGTGTAAAATCTATGGAACAATAGAAAGACAACGGATTCAAAACCCGCAACAAATATCGAATTTTTGAAAAGCCAAAATAAATAAAGTAAAAAAAAATTGCTCAGTAAATAAATTACTGCTTTTATTTTGATTGGTAGAGAGCAAGAGTAGTGACCAGTAGTAGAAAGAGTCAACACGAAATTAAGATATAGATATATTTATAATAATATGTGTAAGGGATTTTTATTAAATAGTTCGTCCGGGGTAGCTCCACATTTTAATTTTGTATAATTGTTGAAAAAATTACACCATTATATTACACAATATTTTTATCACTCCGAACCTTAGAGCATGACGGCCTCCGTTCCGTATTGCTCTATGCACTGAATAATACAATTCTAAAATCAATTCAATGCCATGACATCACAGACACTTTGCGTGATGTCATTGTAATGATGGCAATCACGCTGGGCCGGATATTTATCTCAATTGAACCCAAACTGATACCTACACTACACTACGCATTGTCTTTTAGGCATAGTGTTCGCGCTTTGGACTCAAAGTGGCAGATCTTGAGGTCGAGTGTTGCTCAAGTTGGAACCGCAGGATATTAAAACTTATCTTGACTTGAACAGTTAAAGGAAGTTAAGGGGTGGTAATGGAAAACGTGGATACAGTGGGTTGCTTGCAAGCATTACGTCATCAACATAAGTATTAACTAGTTTATTAAAAAGGACGGTCTTCAACTGATCTCAGACTAAGTTCGTAGTGTACACCTTTCTCTAAAATGTTATCGAGCGATAATGCTGTCTAAAATTAGACGAAGCTTAGGCTAGAGATAACCTAAACGGCTTATTATGTTATCTACCTACTACAGGCGCGCATTTTAAAGATAATATACGTCTTAACCTCGTCACTTGACCTGTTCTCAAGGTGGATAAGATTGAATGATTTTCATGAGCAGACACTGTCTGTCGGGTACCTATGTAGGAAATAAATGTGTACATGCAGGTGTTTCTGCAGTAGATTATCAATTATCTTAAGACTGTGCAAACCCCAGTCAGAAATCTTCATACAAAAAAACGCATCGCGCCGCATGATTTATCAGTTTTTATTGAATATCTCGTAAAATATAGATCATTTTACAAAACCCCTTCAGTAAAACCTCGGCTTTGTTGCATTGATTTTATTAACCTATCTAATTTTTTCCCAAATAATATGCCCCATTTTAATAAACAATTGAATCTAGCAAAAAGGATGAGGTAACGTCCTATCCTATCGTGTTTCTGGTGCAATGATCCCTCGGAATTATAGGTACTGTAGGAGCGTCTAATTATGCATATTTATAATTTGAATATTGTACTTGACTTAGTCAGTTAAAATCTAATCTGAGATTGGTAATTTTGAGTTATACCCCACTTTAAGTTTTACAAAAACAGTAATTGTTAGCAAAATGGATAATTCTGCAATGATAAAGCAAAAATCATGCTTAGCAAGAATAGTCCAGGAACTTTAGACGAAAGATGGGCCAAACTTCGGAAAAACTCCAACCAAGCTGAATATTTGTGTACACGTACCTTTTAGCTCCCCAAATAACCTCTGAAAAGTCCCACGAGTCCAGGGTGTGCATAACTTTTGACAGCTAAAAAACGGTGTTTTTTTTCCTTTTTTCGGTTTTTTGCCAATATCTTCGTTCCTGTCGATCTTACCGCGATGAAATACTTATAAAAAAGAAAGAATGGAAAATTCTCTACAAAAACGGTTATACGGTTTATTGATAACTGTAATAGTTTTTTCGTAATCGGGCATTGAAACTCCGATAAAAAAATTAAATTAATTAATTAATTATTAATTTTAAAGCTTTTATTGGCTCCAATAAACCGTTTTTTAATACCCATCCCCAATCTTGAGGAGAAGCACAGCTGCTATTGGCGCCGCCACACAGAACGTTCCAGACAATGGCGTAAACCTACAAAACTCAATCCGATGTTTCCCATCGTTTTCCGTGGAAATTACTAATTTTATCGATGAACTTTATATATATATTTTTGTAGAGAATTTTCCATTCTTTCTTTTTTACTCGTATAAGTATACCTCATAGCGGTAAGATCGACAGGAACGAAGATATTGGCAAAAAAACGAAAAAAGGAACCGTTTTTTAGCTGTCAAAAGTTATGCACACCTCTGGACTCGTGGGAATTTTCAGAGGTTATTTGGGGAGCTAAAAGGTACGTGTAAGTATACAAATTTTCAGCTTGGTTGGAATTTTTCCGAAGTGAAATGCTAAAGTTACTGGACTAGAAGGAAAATGGCGTTATCTAAAATGACAGATGAAATGGAATGAGTACCTATAAATGTAGAATGCTTCTTTCGATTAAAAATTCAAGTAATATTATTGTTTCCTCCAGGGAAATTAAAACGAGGCGTCGCGCATTGCCTGGATGAAAAGTTTTATTACATTCGAGCGCTACCAGCGTTGATGTCTATATTATTTATTAACTCAGTGTGTGTGTACCAGTGCCAAGGAAAATGTAGGTAGGTACCATCTTAGAAAGCCAAAAAGTTAACCGCATCACTTACCGCATTGCTCAATTTGTCTGCGCCGTCTGCCAGACAATCAGCTCAAGACGATTTTAGCTAAAAGCACTTCTTCAGATTTCTATGCTTTAGCTACTTTAACTGTTCAAGCTCTCCACCATACCTCAAGCTGGTCCTTGAAAGGTGACAAAGAAAAAACCACTGTCACGACAAACAAGAACCCTTCAATGAACTTATGACCTCGAGGTTGTAGGTTCCAGTTTAACCTAATTCCCTAGAAGTCTTGAAAAGCTCAACGGTATTGTGTTTTAAATCGGACCTAAGGACGACATAAAAGCATTAGCCAGCGCTGTTTGTGAGTCACAAACAAACCGATCAATACTTGACTTTAGGGCTTGCGAGGTGACCCAGACTAGCTGGCAACTGGAGCTTAGGTGCTCAGCAGTACCGTACTGTATATTATGGTTTTATAGAGTTATTCTCGTAATTGAGTTCGCTTGTACTGCATTAATTTAATGGACATTTTATGACACGTGTTCCATTTTTCTTGCCTGATCGATACCGACTGCCATAGAACTTGGTAGAAACTTATTTCGTTTTCGGGGTTTATGCTGATTGATGTTGCATTATTGCTCGGATGGAGAAATGATTGATAGATATTTTACTGGCGGCAGCTATGTTAATAAGTAGTATATACTCTTTGCCAGGCGGGTATTATCTCCGAATAAGTACTTTATTCTGAGTAATAAGTATTTATTAATAATAAAATTTGAAGATTTTTTATTTAAATTGATTAATAAGTATTTATTCCGAATAAGTACTTTATTCTTTATTTTTACTCAAAGAAGAAGCGATTTAGTTAAAAAATCCAAAGGTTCTATAGTGTGTTTATATTCACCATCAAATCAAATCTCTTATCGAAATATTAAAATCGAAGAATCTTATCAAATTAAAACAATGACTGTGACATAGGTATTCAAATACATTATTAGGTATGTACGTACGTACCTATTTCAATAGAGGAGGTTGAACTTGCTTCAACTCAAGAGCACTTGAGTCCTTCTTGAGACTATATTTATTCTGTGACTATAATCCAATTCTGAGGAAACCTCTTCTTGTGCTCTAAATTTATAAACGACGCCTGCAGCTTCATCTGCAGCATTATCTCATAAGTTATTTATAATCTGAGCAAATATAAGCAGCGGATCGTCACCTCAAGGGCATTTTATGAACACGACATTGGTCACTGTTTGAATAAATATATATTCAAACAAATTAACTAGGTAGGTACATACACCTAATTCGTTTACCTACATAATGTAGTTCGTATAATAATAGTACCTACCTATATCTGATTGCCGCCATTGCTGTAAATCCGCATACATATACACTCGCATTTTTCCCCGAAAGGGTAGGCAGAGCCTCAGTAGGTTTCTTTTCACCGTGGGTTGGACCATCGTGGGAATATAGACGTGAAAAAGGGTGAGCTCATCGCCGCCATTGCTTCTCACGCACGATTGACTCCGCCAACGTAACACATTCACCAGGACAATTTTTATACCAACGAATCTTTATACATCTTTATATTTTTTTTTACATTTATAGACCTTTGTTTGACCACAATCTCACCTGTTGGCTGTTGTGATTGAACCCCCTTCGTGATTCCTTGTAGCTGTTTGTCCGAATAATGTTGATGCGATGTAGGTATATGTATATTTAGGTATAGATTATAGAGCGAACACTGCACCCGAATTGTACCACTAGTACTTACCTACCTAGCTACCTACCTACCGTCCAAATATTCCAATCCATTTCTATTTTCGGTCGGTCATCTCTCGGGAGGAACGGACGCTTAGCGTTGATCGATTGTTTGACAACGATAGACTAGCGGAAGTAGGGGACAATCTTTAGGTTAGTAGGTCAAAAAACTAGAATCTTTATACATCTTTATATATTTTTTTACATTTATAGACCTTTGTTTGACCACAATCTCACCTGGTGGCTGTTGTGATTGAACCCCCTTCGTGTAGGGTTACCAGATGAAAAAACCAAAAGTCCGGAGAAAAGGCCTGATTTCCATGGAAAAGTCCTGAGATTTTCTACAGCTTGAGAATTTTCTCTCAAAAACGTATTATTATCTTGCGCACGCGTTTTACGCGACGCGTTGCAAGCTTGTATGTACATCGCACTCAAAACAGCGGGGTGGAGGGAGGAGGGGGGCGCCAACAGGAAGAAGCATTTTTTGACGTAATGCTTCATGAGTTGTGGGCAAACATTTTCAAGACAATAGGTATTTCACGATTTCCAGAGATACTGCGTATTTGTCAATATATATTTGCAATAACAGCTCAGAATGCAAACGTAGAAAGAGTTTTTTCTATCATGGTAGCTCAATGGTCGAAAGAAAGAAACCGACTAAACGTGTCTTCAGTTCGAGCTCTACTTTTAGTTCAATATAACTTGAAGAGTTTAACTTGTGAGGCATTTTATAAATCAATAATCAAAGAAAAGAACTTACTTAAAAAACTTTCTTCAAATATTAAATACGACAAAACTAATTCAGTACCTATTTGTATAAATAAGTATTGATTTTACCTACAATTGTTACCAGAAGATGATTATTTTTAGTTTGTTTTTCTTTGATAAATAAGGATTGATTTTAACTGCAACTGCAATTGTTACCAAAAGAAGATTATTTTTAGTTCGTTTTACTTCGATAAATAAGTATTGATTTTAACTGCAATCGTTACCAAAAGAAGATTATTTTAAGTTTGTTTTAAATTAATACATAAGTATTGATTTTAACTGCAATTGTAACCAAAAGAAGATTGTTTTTAGTATGTTTTACTTTGATAAATAAGTATTGATTTGAACTGTTCAATCGTTACCAAAAGAAAATTATTTTTAGTAGTTTAATAAGAGAGATCTTTAAAATGTAACCTGTGTTTTATTGAAAATCCTGAGCTTATCACTAGATTTGCTAAATCCGGCCGGAATCCTGAGAAGAGTCGAAAAATCCTGAAATCTCAGGACAAATCCTGAGATATGGTAACCCTACCTTCGTGATTCCTTGTAGCTGTTTGTCCGAATAATGTTGATGCGATGTAGGTATATGTATATTTAGGTATAGATTATAGAGCGAACACTGCACCCGAATTGTACCACAAGTACTTACCTACCTAGCTACCTACCTACCGTCCAAATATTCCAATCCATTTCTATTTTCGGTCGGTCATCTCTCGGGAGGAACGGACGCTTAGCGTTGATCGATTGTTTGACAACGATAGACTAGCGGAAGTAGGGGACAATCTTTAGGTTAGTAGGTCAAAAAACTATACATAACTACATTCATAAGGTTGCATCTTCATTTTTGTCCCCCAATTAGTTTTAACCATGCAGGCTGTCAAGTCAACATGAGATAATATGTGCATCATGTGCATGGTACAAGTAATGTGGCACGGATTTCTACCACTTTTTATTAAAGTTGTTGAAGTACTTACAAATTATAATTAAATTACATTGTTTTTACTAGTAGTAGAGCTTTTTTGTGAAAGATTTCATCCGGGGAAGTACTACTAGTAGTGCTTGCATTGCTGTGTTCCGGTTTGAAGGGTAAGGGTGCCGGTGAAGTTACAGGCACATGAGACTTTTCATCTTTATGTCTCAGGGTGACGGGCGCAGTGCAATGCCACATAGGGCGCGTCCTAGGTGGACGTGACCTATGTGAGAATGCACAGTTCATAGGTAGAGGTTACCGCTTAACATCAGGTGGGCCATCTGCTTGTTCCGTCATTCAAGTAGCATAAAAAAAAAACATAATATTAGTTATTATTTTGAGCTAGTTGTAAAATGATCAAGGTAGGTTTTAAATTTGAATTATTTTGTTCAAATAGCAGTAGGTAAAAAGTAGTTGCACAAAATTCACCCACGAAGATGATACCTACCTATTACTTAGCTACTAGATAGATTGTTTGTAGATAAGTAGTTGAGGTATTAGCTAGTTAACTTTATCTCACCCCACCTAAGATTATGTTCCACATAATAGCCATCCTCATAAGTTTTGCTCGTTGCTCGGTAGGTAAGAAATTTTACTTTTCGCATGAACTAAAACAGTAGATTGGTTTAATTTCAAATACTTATTAAAATTATTTGTATTTCCACGCCTTCCGATAGACAAGAACCTTGGTGAGTTCTCTAAAATGTGTTATTTTTTTTACTCTGTGACATCAAGACCTTACGTAGGTACCTACCATGTAAATTGTTCTCAGTTTTGTTCTTAATTTGTTAACCACCAAACTAATTTTAGTTATGTTGTATGCACTCACTATACGCGAGTCGAATGTTGCCCTGATCATGTGTTTTTGTAATACTGCAAGAATACAAGTCGTAGGTATGCAACGCAGTTAGTTCGTAGGTGGTGCCGCTGTTGTTCCAGATTACGAATTAGATTTCTGTCTTCATAATCTCACACCAACACGTCATAATAACATCATTGGGTTCCCACTAGGGGGTGCATTTCGAAACTTCGAAGTTTCGTAAATTCGAAATTCATAGGCTTTTTTGACCATATTTCAAGTTCGAAGTTTTTGGCCACAATTTCGAAGTTTCGAATTTTTTAGTTTCCACGATTTACCCACGCAAATAAGGCATCTTAAGTATACCAACACCTCATTTCAATACCATCGACCAGTGTTGAAGTTGAGAGAGCCTTCTCAGTGGCTGGCTACATTTGTGTATTAAAGTCTAAAAGTGTTTTTTATATGTATGTTAGTTTTTAAGGTATTGTTTAGGTTTTTGTACATTTTCCAATAAGCCTGAAATGAAGATATTTGATTGATTGATTTGCCCGAGGAGCCCGGTGTTCGGTTCTTCTCATCCACTTTCTGCCCGCCGCCTTTCGTAGGTCATCGCTCCACCTAGCCAAAGAGCGCCCTACGCTATGTTTGGCAAGACGCGGTCTCCACTCAAGAACTCGCTTACCCCAACGGTTTTATTTTATTTTATTTATTGGATTTACAAAACAGATTACAATCACCTTAGCTTACACTTACATGCGTATTTAGTTCTATTCTAGATTCGTGATCAAATATGTAAACACGACTAAGTCACAGTGTTGCATAGTTGTCGGTTCTTCGGCATATTATATGACCAGCACATTGCCACTTCAGTTCTGCTAATTTGGTGGGCTATGTGACTATTTGGTGGCTATTTGGTGACTTTAGTTCTCTGTTGGATAATCTCATTTCGGATTTTATATTTCAGAGAAACTCCGAGCATAACCCGTTCCATACAACTCATTACATATACTCGCTGTACAACCTTGAACTGGTGGATTGGCCCTACCATGAGTGCCCACGTCTAGGCACCATGGGTAGGACGCACTGATTGAAAACTCCAGTTTTCAGGCATTGAGGCGACGAGAAGACTTGGCGTAGTTTTCATAACGCTGCCCAGCCCAAGTGAATCCTCCACTTGAATCCTTCTCAAAGTTGTGTCTACCTAATTGCAATATTTGCCCGAGGTATACGCAATTATGAACAACTTCGAGTGGACGACCTTTTACGACGACTGGTTCCGGGTATATGTGACAATTGAACATCACCTTGGTTTAATCCATGTTCATCCGGAGACCAACTCGTTGAGAGGAGTCAGCTAGGCCATCTAGCATGTACTGCAGCTCCTGCAATGACTCCGCCATCAGAACTATGTTATCTGAGAATCGCAAGTGTTGCCATTAATGTTGATGCCCATCTTCTTCAAGTCCAGCGTCTTGAACAGATCCTCCAATGCATTGGTGAACAGTTTCGTTGATATTAAATCCCACTGTCTGACTCGCCTATGGAATTGTATAGGATTAGACTGCTGGTCCTGTCGTAGAACGCTCATTGTTGTATTTTCATATAGGCATCTCAACGCTTCGATAAAACGGTGGTCCACTTGGCATCGCTCTGCAAGGATTCCAGAACTGCCCAGGTTTCGATGGAGTCAAAAGCCTTCTCATAGTCCACAAACACTAAGCACAGTGGTCGATTAAACTCCTCAGACTTCTGTACAATCTGCCGCGCTGTGTGAAAGTGGTCTACGGTGACGTAGTCGCTGCGAAACACGTCCCGTTTTGGTGGCTGAAATTCGACTAGCCTTCGTGCGAGACAATTTGTGATGACCATTGAAAACAATTTATAGACTTCTTTTGACTGGCTTTTCTCATTTTAAGTTGCATGAGAGCCATAAAAATTTCATCCACAAAATGAAAAAAAAAACATATATACAGAATATTATTTTATGGTGTGTTATTTTTATTATCTGCCATTATCAGAGATCATAATCAATGTAAAATTATAGAAGTAGGTTAATACTAAGTTAGGTTAGTAGTTCACTGCCAGGCTTCAGCGATGACCCGGAAGGGCGCATCGTCGTTGCTACACGTGCAATGGGAGCGCGTCGGTAGGTAATCAAAGTATTTTCGTATGTTTTGGATTAGGTAAATTACTTATCTGACTCGTAACTCTATCTGTAACAGGACGCGCAGATCTTGAGAATAAAAGTTATATTTTCTGTCTGAACTTCGAACTTTCGAAATTGAGCTTCCGAATTTCGTAACCCAGTTTCGAAATTGAAAAATATCGAAACTGCACCCCCTAGTTCCCACCTACCAATAAAAGCAAAAAAACTCTGTAGGCGTTAACTTCTGGACTATCTGGACCCATATCCGTTAGGTAGGTAGTTTAAATTCTAATAACATGTCGACCTTTCTTAGAATTGTGGTCTAGCTAATGTCTGGCTGATAGTTTAGGCGCTCATCACACAAAAACTGATATACCTTCACTATGAATAAAGTAGGTACCTACTACCTAAAACTTCAATTAAATTTTTAATGAATGGCTAGTGTTGCCACATGTTCGCCAATGTCACGTATTAAGTAAGGCTTCCAAACGATGGAGAATCATCGGTGAAAGATTTTATAACCATACTACTGAGACTACCTGTTACTTAGTAACTAGGATAGATTTGACTCAGCTGACACTCTTCTAAAACAAGCGTACCGTCCAACTTGAAACTGCACAAAGATTATAAACTGTGAATCGATTTAGTTGTTGGCTGGTAGGTATGACGTGGACGAATACGAAGCACACAACCACTTTACCTTGACCGTTTGTTTCATCAAGAAAATCGATAGCCATTATACTGGATAACCATAAGGTGTGGTATGGCTAGAACTCAAATGATATCATGAAAATAGTACTTAGCGATATTTTTCACAATTTTCAAAAGTATTTATTAAATATACCAACTTAATATAACAATAATAGCAGTAAAAAAAAGTGTTCGTTTACCACCAAACAGCACTATATACCTACTGCAATCTGTAGATATAATAAATTTTCCTTTCATTGTCAGCTACCGTTGTTATTATCTTATGTATAAAGTCCAGCTACAGTAAAATATACGACATTCGGAATGTGTCGTTAATTTTATTACTGTCATTGGAATAGCAATGAAGAAAGCTAATAGTACTTGTGTGTGTCTTATCTTAGGTATCTATATCTACACAAAACAAAGGCATAAACAGAGCAAATATTAGGATAACATGTTCATCTGGATAATGTAAAATGTACACTAACATTAGGGGACTACTAAATATACTTAAACCCTTCGACCAAAGTAAAATAAACCTAAACCTGTAACATCCTTTATCGTCTGACTGACAATGGACAAAGTACCTATAATCCAGGTATTATAGCGTTAAATTACCATTAGAATAAATACTAAACCATTAAGTTACAATCTGTTTCGTAGTCGTAGGTATTAATTTTGTGCAGAAACTCAGAATTCCTGATTAACCTTCTGTTAGGTACTAGGTACCTACCTGAAGGAAATCGTGTTACGAATCTATGAAATTCACTGTTATTTTCAAAGTTTTAGCTCCTTCGTTTCTATTCTCGTCACGCACGTCATTGTTCGGAAATTTCGGAACGTATTGTTGAGTAATTTCAGTGGTGTTTCCTCTCAATCATAATCTGATGTTCATTTCGATCTATTTATCGAAGACTACTCTATTATCACCCCATTGATCATGCTGAGGAAGATAAAATCTACCCTTAATCCAACTGTGTCAGTTGATCAAAAGACACCAGCCAATGCCGTGTTTATTATATAACGTATTCTTTTTAGGGGCGTTCAAGAGCATCGGCGAGAAGACCGCCTCTCTCTTCGAGCGTAAGAAGAAGGATGCTGAGCAGGTCGCTTCGGAGAAGGTCCAGGAGGCTGCCCACGTGGTAGAAGACCAGGTGAAGAAGGTCGGAGAGATCGTTGGAGGGGCTTCGAAAACTGCCAACGATGCTGCTAGCTCAGGTCTCTATAAACTCCATTGATAATTTTAGACAATTGGTAACAACAATATCATTTGTCACACATCCTCTTTATTCATGTGTTCTAGAAATAGATAAATAATTGATGAAATAATTAAATATTTGTCATATGTCTAATGGACGTAATCTAATGATACCTACCTCTTTTGTAGCTGCTCTGATTCTTAGGTATACAATATTATCTTAATTAACTAGTAATTACTTAATTTACATAATACTTAGGAAAAGATTAAGGGCATTCGGCAACTTCCGAAATCCTAATGTTAAAAACATTTTAGAATTTGATTATTATTTTTTGTTACTAATAAATTATTTCTTCTTAACTCAACAGCTAACGACGCCAGGCATTCAGCAATCGACGCTTTGGACAAGGAGCTTTCCAAGGTGTCGCTGGCGGCGGGGGAAGCGGCCGATGCTGCCAGCAAGGCTGTCGCTGATGGGAAGAAGGTCATTGACACGACTAAAGGTAACAGCATTGAATATTGAGGAGAGTTAGTATTGTAACAACAGGTCTCAAGTATGGAAGCGTCATATTAAGTGGAAAGTTACTTTTAATTCAGAGGGTATAGACCCCGTGTCTGCTATGGATACAGTGGATGGTCATCTGCAACAGGCGAAGAAGGATATATGGATGGTATCATCACCATTGTGAGAAAGTAGGTTTCCTGCCTAATTACTAAGATTTTTCTCTTTTGAAGTAGCTAGATAGAATAGATACACTTTTTTGAAGTAGCTGGATAGAATAGATACACTTTTTTGAAGTAGCTAGATAGAATAGATACATAATAGATTAATAAACATGATCATTAGTTTTTCGTGTGCACTCTTATTTATATTTTATTTTTTATTTTGCTTCCTCGTCTAGACACACTCGCGACCACTGTTGACAACACAAAGACTGCTGCAGCGTCCGCCATCAACTCGGCCAAAGGTGAGAATTTATTTAAACCACTCTGTCTCTGATAAAGAATCTGATATTCGAACTAGCAACGCTAGCTACAGTAGGTACGTAGATTTTGCTGGTTGTTAGTTTGCCGGTAAGTTCATTTTAGCCCAGTGAGCGCAGCGTTGGTTATTTTGGTACCGCATGTGTTTGTTATCAGAGACTGATGGTTCAGTTCAGACACAACAGCACAATCTTGCACATTCTAAAGTACCTTTCACACATTGTAGATACAGTCGGTAGCACAGTTGAAAGTACAAAATCGGCTGCTCAATCTGCGGTTGACTCGGGAAAGTCCTATGTCGTTTCTGGAAAAGGTATCTTTGAAGTACTTCATTATTATAATACTTGGTTTTGGTACAATCTTTTATTAACCCATGCTATTTAAAAAAACATATTTATTTGATCATTTTTTAGATACAGTAGCTAGTGGGCTACATAGCACAGTAGACGCAACGCAAAAAACAGCACAGTCTGCTTTTGCTACTGGGCAGTCATATGCCACAAGCGCTAAAGGTAATAAATCAATAATGAATTCTATAAAATGGTGAATACAAATTATTAAAATATTAATAAAACATATTTTTACACAAGTTATTGTTTTGTAGATACCGTAGCCAGTGGGGTACAAAGCACAGTAGACGCTACACAAAAAACGGCACAGTCTGCTTTTGCCACTGGACAGTCAGCTTTGGCTACTGGACAGTCTTATGCCACAAGTGCTAAAGGTATTTAAAAAAAAAAAAAACGAGTAGATTTTTTATTTATACCAATTGTATAATTTAAAAAAAAAAAACAAAAATAAAAAAAAAACGTTGGTAGATTTTAAATATTTTTCTGTCAACTTTGAATGTTTCTAAGAAGGACCTTACAATTATTTTGTAGATACAGTAGCTAGTGGAATACAAAGCTCAGTAGATGCGTCACAGAAAGCTGCTCAGTCTGCTTTAGCTACTGGACAGTCGTATGCCACAAGTGCTAAAGGTATAAAACGTAAATAAGGTAACGTAGATCGTACTACAAAAATACTAACATATTTGGCTAATTGATCCATAATTGTTTTGTAGATTCCGTATCTAGTGGAATACATAGCACAGTAGATGCATCACAAAAGGCTGCACAGTCTGCTTTTGCTACCGGACAGTCTGCTTTGGCTACTGGACAGTCTTATGCCACAAATGCCAAAGGTATTATACTAATCAATATTTACAGAATCATATTTGAGTAATATTTTACCTAATTAAATGTTTAAAACATTTACACTACTAGACAGTCTTATGCTACAAGCGATTAAGCTATTTTCATAAACAAAATTTATTGTTTGTTTTATTATTTTTATAATAATTATAATTTACATAACTTATTTTAGATGTGCAAAAATTGTATGCGTAACGCTGGTAGTTTTTATAATTTTTTCAGTCAACTTTGAATGTTTCTAAGAAGTTATCTTGAAATTATTTTGTAGATACAGTAGCTAGTGGAATACAAAGCTCAGTAGATGCGTCACAGAAAGCTGCTCAGTCTGCTTTAGCTACCGGACAGTCGTATGCCACAAGTGCTAAAGGTATAAAACGTAAATAAGATACCGTAGATCGTACTACAAAAATACTAACATATTTGGCTAATTGATCCATAATTGTTTTGTAGATTCCGTATCTAGTGGAATACATAGCACAGTAGATGCATCACAAAAGGCTGCACAGTCTGCTTTTGCTACCGGACAGTCGGCTTTGGCTACTGGACAATCATATGCCACAAATGCCAAAGGTATTATCATAAAATTATATTAACAGAAACATATGTAGGTAAAAATTAACACATTTACGCTATTAAATTCTTACGTGGTTTTATTTTGTTTTGTAGATACAGTATCAAATTCAGTTCAAAGTACTGTAGAGGTCACTAAAAATGCTGCACAGTCAGCTGTTGATACCACAAAAACCTATGTTGATAGCGCTAAAGGTACTATTTTGTTTTTTATGTTGTCCTTTTTATGTTGTTTAGTGAGTTTTTGTAACTAACACTGTGTTTTTGCTAATAACGCTAGATACGGCACAAAATTCTATACAGTCCGCATTGAACGCTGCATATTCTGCTTTTGACATGGGAAAGTTGTATGTAGACTCCGCCAGAGGTATTTTTTGTTTCACTTTTTGTTTTTTGTTATTTTTTTATTATTATTTATACATTTTTATATTGTAGATATGGTAGCAAGTACAGTAGATAATACAAAAACATCTGCTCAGAGTACAATAGACACTGGAAAGTCCTACGTCGATTCAGCTAAAGGTAACACAAACAATTAGCTATTACATCGCTTCCGCTGTCCGTTTCGTCGCATATTCATGTTTTTATTAATAATTTTAGATAAGGTTCAGAGCACGATCATAATACACTTGATACAACCAAAAATGTTGCTCAATCCGCGGTTGACACTGCTAAAAGTTACATTAATACCGCTAAAGGTATTTTGTTATTTTACTTTAATATTTTTTATAGGAACTTGCTTGAGTCTGCAAGTACCTATGTGTGAAGATATAGGTAATTCTAACGTAAAATCTTGAGCAATGTCATGACAATTAGACAATAGTTATAACAAGAGTCAAAACAAAGTTACAAATTGATTCAAATGAAACAATCGCTACAAACCTTGTAAACAATCACACGCAAATGTTTCATAATTTACACTTACATGTTACAAGATTCTTCCATGTATTGACTTCAGTATAAATGCTATACATTCAGGTCTGACAATCATCATAGTGTTATTGATTGCCGTTGAATCATGTCAGGTGAAGGAAACACTACTTTTTTGTCTTTTTCATAACTTAGTAGCTTAGAATATTCTTTTTTTTTCCATTTTTTGCTAATGCCATACCATCGCTGTTATCGAATAGTTTTGCTAATGTTATTTTTTATCGTAATTTAGATTTCTTAGCAAACACTGTTCAAGCCTCTGTAGATACAAAGTAAAATGTTGCATCCTCAAAATTAAAAAAGGCACATCACTAATTGGTAGTGTTGTCCTAGACGTAGTTTCATTAAATTTTTCTCAGTTTCTTATTTATCATTCTCATAATTCATGATTTGTAGATTCTGTAGCGAGCACTGTCCACGCCAATGTAGACACAACCAAAAATTTTGCATCTTCTGCTTTTGAAAAGGGCACTTCTGCAATTGGTAGTGCAAAAGGTACGAGTATACTATACAGTTTATGACCTTCAGTGTGTTTATGAAAGTCTGTTTAACACTCACATATATTTTGTTTTTTAACTCATTTTAGATTCCGTAGCAAATACAGTGCATACCTCAGTAGATACAACAAAAAATCTGGCATCCTCGGTTATTGAAAAGGGCACATCTGCGATAGGTAGTGCAAAAGGTATGCTTACTTAAATTCATTTTGAAAGTCTTATAACTTGCGACTCGTAAATCCATACTTTTTATGTTTTTGTATTCATTGTAGATACCGTAGCAAGCACTGTTCAAGCTACTGTAGACACAACCAAAAATGTTGCAGCGTCAGCTGTTGATACAGGTTCATCTTTCATTGGTACAGCTAAAGGTAGACATTTTTAATGACAGTTTGTTTTGTTCCACCACATTTAAATTTAAAAACATTTTTATTTTTTGTTATTTATTGTAGACACTGTCGCAAATACTGTCAACGCCGCTGTAGACACAACCAAAAATGTTGCTTCTTCAGCATTTGATAAAGGCACATCATTGATTGGTAGTGCTAAAGGTAGGTTGACAAACTTATTACTGTCATAACATCTATGAACATTTTTTATCATCCTTTTTATATGATTTAGCTTCATTTGAAGATTTAAATAGATATGTAGACTATGTAGTACTTTCTAGGTAGGTATTATGCAAGTTCGCACATTTAAATGTAAAATCGAATGATTTTTAAACTAATCGATACCCCTTCTCTAGTGTAAACTTCGCGTTGACTCGTCGCGGCCAACACCCAGAATATAAATGTGTCTTTATAAGTACACAAAATAAACACTTTTGTATAAATAATTGCTTAAAACACTTACCCGAGTTTATTTTATCTGTGCCGGAGTTATTTTCCTTTAAAGACGCGCCCAAATAAACAATACACCTGCGTACAATAAGTGCAGGTACTCATTTATCCCGCAACCTTTGTATTTTTGATTCGTAATAACGAATTTTTTCCTCGTGTTTTCGCATTATCATTCAAAGACCTCACAGATTTTCCTTTTTTAATGTGCGAAGTTGCCTAGTACCTAGAAACTACTAAATAGTATACAAATCTATTTACATCTGAAAAAGAACCTAAAGAAATAAAATTGAATTAGTTTATTTTAATCAATTGATTCAATATTTTTGTTAAACATTATAGATACCGTTACAAGTACTGTACACGCCACTGTAGATACAACCAAAAATGTAGCATCTTCCGCTTTTGAAAAGGGCACATCTGCGATAGGTAGTGCTAAAGGTAATACCGCTTTATCTGACATAAATATTCTTTAAACATAAATGGATAATAGATAATAGTAAAATCATTTATCATTTTGTAGATATGGTAGCAAACACAGTCCATGGCACTGTAGACGCAACGAAAAGTGTTGCTTCATGCGCTGTAGACAAAACCAGTACACTTGTAGGAGCTGCTAAAGGTATATCCTCACTACTTTTTTTTATACAGATGCATTTTTCATGTTAACGATTAACGTTGTAATTTTCCCATCATCCCTAGATACATTAGCAAGCACAGTAGACTCAACTAAATCAGTAGCAGCTAGCGCTGTTGACAAAAGCGTATCATTCATAGGAAGTGCCAAAGGTAGTTAATACCATATTTCGTTTATTATTTCGTTAATTTGATGGATTTACTAAGTTTATTTTATTTATTGTAGATAGCGTAGCAAGTACTTTAAATAGTACAGTAGACACAACGAAAAATGTTGCAGGCTCTGTGTTTGAGAAAGGAACATCGATTGTTGGTAGTGCAAAAGGTATTGTTGTTATTTTAAATCAATCATTCGAACGCACTAATAAAATAGTGTCATTATTAAATTCAATTAGTTCAAAAAATCAATAAAGAAAACATGACAGTTTCTCATTTGTTTTTACGTTATGCTTTATTATTTATTTTATTAGCTAACACTATGGTTTGCACGTGGTTTCTATTTGTATGACTTTACTTTCCTTCTGCTTGCCCTGTAGATTCAGTAGCAAACGCACTCTCGTCTGATGAAGTCCAAGTTCCAGAAAGTCTCACAAAAGACGTTAAAGGTAAATATTTACTCTTTTTAAAGATCTGCTTACTGCATAACATCTTTCATTTCTTTCTTACGAAAATTGTTAACAACGATCTAGGTAAAAGGTATTACAAAACTTACTGTCGCTAATAACACATGGGCTGATGTTTTTGTGTTAATATGGTACCTACGATATGATAATGTTATATTCTGTGGTCTAGGTGTATTTGTCAGCAAGTTAGAATCTACTAAGGACACAACTGAATCGTCTGTAGGACAATGCAAGAAGACTGTTGAAGAATCAGCGGGTAGAAAAAATTGTATTTCCTTTATTTTTGAGTTTGGAGTTATTTTAACCCGCCTTTTTGCACAATGTAACAGTAATTTTAACTTAATGCCGAATGATATAATTGATAAGTATAGGTAGAGTTTAACAAAATCATTTTCATGACCATCTTCGCAAACGAGATTTACTATTTTGATGCCACCGACATCGTCAGTTTGAAAGTAACAAAATTTGTTTGTTTCAGTTGGTATTTAAGTAAGTTTCCAAATAACTAATCTAGGTATCTATATAGAGTGACGTAACACTCGGTAACACAACGTTTGCATTCGGCTTAGCAAAATAAGTAATATAACAAAATAATGATGCAGTGTGCTCTTGATCTAAAATAATCTACCTAGTCTTTGTGTGGATACAATTTTGCGACGTATTTTTAGAATAAAATCAATGTTCCAGATACTATCAACACAACCGTGGACACCACAAAGAAGGCAGCCGAGGATGTCAAGACCCAAGCTATAAAGGCAGCGGAGGAGGCCAAGGAGAAGACCAGGCTTGCCGCCGAGGCAGCTAAGGAGGAGGCCAAGAGAGTTGCAAGTAAGTAAACCCCTCGACAGTAAGCTCTCTAGCTAGAGTGTTAGCAATGCAAGATAGGAAACTACATGGCAATTAAAATCCATGACATTGTAACGATGACAGAAAGTCTGCAGATAGAAGCAGACCTTTGAATGGCATTCATTGAATGTTGTGGCATTCATTGAATTGAGAAGTTCCAGAAGTAAATTTCTTATTCCCCTTTCCAGGCGCAGCAGCCGAGGAGTCCCGGAAGGCCGCCGAGAAAGCCGCCGCCGATGCCAGCAACGCCGTCAATTCCACCGTCGACAACACCCTGAAGCGAGTGGAGAATGCCGCTGACGAAGGCATCAAAAACGCAGGCCATGTGGTGGATGCCAAGCTAAAGGAGTCTGAGAAGTTCATGAACGAAAAGAGGGACAGTGTAAGTGGCTTTTACTGACTCTACGAATGTTCTAGAATCTAGGAATCTCTCTCGCTTCCAAATAAACCATTGTAATCGATGAAAGGAAAGAAAGGAAAGGAAAAAGGAAAGGAAAGGTTTTTTATTTTTGTTTTTTTTTAAACTTTCTTTTCCTTGTGAAAGGATTCGGTGCGCCTTGCAAGATATTTTACTTGAAATTTTTGTTCTAGGACAAGCGAGCTAATTCTTTTTTCAAGTTGTCCATTGTCATGTATTAGGATGCGAACCTATGACCTAAGTGTAGCAAGTCGGGGTCACCAGCCACTACGTCCCCAGTTCAGCATATTATTATCTAATACCCATATGCCTAGACTAGACGTAATGAATACTAAAATACTTACGAAGGTTTCTTTCGATTTTTACAACAAATTACGTTAAATATTATATAATTATGTTTGAATTATTAAACAGAACTTAAATTTATTAAAGTTCTGTAATCAACGAAACTTACCGTTATTAAAGTTATGTAGTTAAACGAATTTACTTTTAAAAAAGTTAAATTGGGAATTATTTACATAGTATGAGTATGGGTACTTGATAATAATATGCTGAGAGCACTGTGTGAGAGCACAGTGGCTGGTGACCCCGACTTGCGGCCTTTAGGTCACAGGTTCGAATCCTAATACATGACAATGGACAACTTGAAAATAAAAGTCCTAGAACAACAACTTCACTTGTTTGTGCATGAAAATATCGGGCAAGGTGCACTGAATACTTTTACTTCACAATCTATTACAACGGTGTATTTGAAAGCGAGAGAGAAGCAGTGATAGAGAGAGCGAGACGATAATTGTGCGACAAAGGTACCATTATGGTCGAAACATGTATGAGCCAGTGTTGTCTCCTTAGTCACCGTACCCTCCCTGACCCTACTTACTTTTAAGGAATTAGGTGACCCAATCACGGATGTATAGCGTAAATAAACGAGATTTTATTTAGGGGGAGGGGGGGAATTATTTTAAAATACTTTTATGAAGTGCATCTGAGACGTATCAATTATTTGGGAAAGAGTTTGTGCATGCGGGGAATTAGGTACTACAACCGTTCCTATTTCTGCCACAAAGCAATAGTGCTCGCATTGCTGTGTTCCGGCACAGATAAAATAATACTATACGTTCCGGTTCGAAGGGTATGGGTGCCGGTGAAATTACAGGCACATGATAGTTTTCATCTTTATGTATCAGGGTGGCGGGCGCAGTGCAATGAAAGAGAAAATGCATTAAATAATGTATTGCTTAATTTCACCGAGGAACGATTTTTGTGGTCGCCTACTTGTACCACAGAATAAATGATAGTACAACTTGTACGGAACGTGGCGGAACCCTCTCTACGCGAGTCCGACTCGCACTTGACTGTTTTATATTCTGGCTCTACTTATTTTACATTTGTGAAATAATGGCGGCGACGAGCTCACCACTATATTCCATGATGGTGCAACCCACTGTGAGAAGAGGCCCATTGAGGCTCTGCCTACCCTTTCGAGGAAAAAGGCGTGTCTATGTAATATGTATTTTACATTTTTGAAATCATGCTGAGTCAGACTCCAATTTGTGACGTCACTGCATGGATGGCACTGAGAGACACTCAATTAATTGTAGTCAAGTTAGATATAAGTATGTACCTACTTAGTTTTTGCCTTTTGTGTTTTATCTTTTTTATTTGTCGAGTCGTTCGTTTCGTATGAGGTAGTGCTGGCCTCTGGTGTCAGAGTTTGTCAAGCCGCCCGAGGGCCTCTGATATGGCTTATCGACTGCTATTAATCAATAACAGCCGGGACCGACAGCTTAACGTGTCCTCCGAAGCACAGAGCGACGGAAATCCGCACATAACTTAGAAAAGTCATTGGTGCGGAGCTTGGATCGAACCCGGTATCGTTGGATTCTGAGTTGCACTATTGAACCGTTAGGCTACCATCGCGACATCGCTACCATCGACATCGATGACATCTTTGTCGAGTGACATTACTGCTTTCATGTGTGCCGTTCCAAATAAAGAATTTTTATTTCTTTCTTTCTAATCAAAATCATTGCACATTCCAGTTGCTGGCCAACATCTCCTCCGCGACGCACGATGCGTCCCAGGGCGCCGCAGGGCTCCTCAGCAAGGGCCTGAGCGCCTTCCCCAAGTAGACATGGCACTTTGCAGCAGATCATCGCATTTCGATATACGCCGTCAAACTGTTTCTATTGCTAAGTACAAATATAGAATCTTTTGTATAATTATAATACTTATATAGTTGGACAAAAAATGCAATTACATATATTATATTATGATTAAGTATTGTATTAGGTACGTGTAAATAAAATGTTTTTGAATCTTTCAAAAACTAATACCTACTGGCATACATTACAGTTCATCTATTTTTAAAAAATGCGTATTGTTTCTATTTTACATGGCATTTTCTTTATTTTATGCTCTTGCACAAACTTTGTGCAGTTAATTTCTACATTTAGCATATAAGTTTTTATTTTAAGAATTTTACTAACACCTTTCAATTTCACCAAAATAATTTAAATGTTAATTTCATGATTCATTCATTCAAAAGTTATTTCCATTGTCACAAAATTTAAGAAATCTCCATAAATTAAGATAAAAAATGTTGCTCGCCTATTGTTATTATAATCCTTGAAATAAACTGTGTGGCGTAATACCGTCCCGATGTTTTAGCCTTTTATAAAACGTATGCCTGAAACATGCCTGATATTGAACCGTGTTCTTAGAAATAAATTATATTTTTGTATCCTATCATACAATTAGTGAAGGCTTACATCTAGCTTGTTACATTTGGCATGTACCTACCTATCTAACTGCTTGGCAGTCTTTAATGTTTTGTATTCTATACAAAGGCTTATACATCATTGTTGTTGCTTGAAAATTTATGAGAGGAGTATATGTTATTACTTAGGTTCTTTGAGATATATCTAATGTAAACAAATAATTATTATCAATCTTATTTTGCTGTTTACAAATTTATGTGTTGTAATAAAATCTACATGCCATCCACAAATGTGTTTGAATTTCTATACTAAATTCTTCCACTAAACATGTAGGTTACAATGGCCGTGCTAACCTTGCCACCATAATGTGGACTTTAGAATATTTTTTGCCTAAATTATGCTACCTATCCAGAATCTATAAATTAGGTACCTATGCTACGAACAAAGACTTTCTAATACTTTGAGGTCAATGGTTCAAAATGAAATACCCCATGGAAATACCCGAGAACAAAGCAACACCACGGCTTTTCATTGCATTTCTGAGTTTTGTGCTGCGTGTGCGTGCGTGCGCTCTTCTTATTACGGACTTTGAAAAACGCGCGCTTTTTTAACCGGAAGTACGTAGATCTGAAGTACAACATTCATGGTACATCTTCATTAGGATTACCATGTCAAATTAAATATTTTCTACTCCTTTCTACCATTTCCAAGAGCAGAAACGAAACGCACACTGCCTGATGTTGATTGATGCTACTGCATGACGTCAATTTGATTGATTGCTTCGTTTGCTTGACTTGACTGAGTTGACTGACATGTAAATAAAAAAAAAACATGGCGGCAATAGTGCGGACTGGATTTACTTTTGCAAAAAATGCTATATTTTCCACGTCTGTTCGCTCCATTTCCACAACAAAACCATTAAGTTTGAAAGAAAGTGTGTAACTTGCTAATTTTGATGCATAATTTGACATTTATTTACCCGATATAACCTTTCTTTATTGCTACTTCTATTCTCTTCTATTTTCTAATTTCGTTGTTTTTGCACAAATTTAACTCTATTTCCAGTCCGCGAACGTAAAGAAGGACAAACTGTGGTCGTGGAAGGCGTGAGTGTGCCATCGCCACGTACAGAACTCCTCGTCAGGTCTGAGAAAATTCCATCACTCGTAGAAGTCAACAAGGATTCTTTAACTTCCTACGGCCAAAGCACGGAAAAGCCACAATGCTACATGTGTGCTCTCGGCTTGGACGTTAAACACACGGATGTGTTGATTCTGAGCCAGTTTGTAAGATCTGATGGGTGTATGCTTCCGAAGCGTATCACCGGGCTGTGTAAGCGGCAGCAAAAGAAAATAGGAAAATTAGTTACCATGGCTCAGAAAGCGGGTAAGGTTCTAATTTACACATCTTTGAACAGAGGCCTCTGCTCTAATATATGAGGTTTTGCAGTAGCCATCTTAACGATTATGATCATCTCTGAATTAATAATAATGCTGCTGGACAAGTTCACACAACATTATCTAGCCCCAAGCTAAGCCAGAGCTTGTGTTATGGGTACTAGGTAACTGATATACATAATACAATACATTACATAAATAGATATTTTTTATTATACATAGAAAACACCCAGAACACCCGGAACAAATATCTGCAGATCGCACAAATTATTTGTTCCGAGGCGGGAATCGAACCCGCAACCTCCTGCGACGCAGGCGAACCATCGCCAGCCGCGCCACAGAGGTCGTCAAATGCAGGTGAATTACAGACCAGTTACTGTGATTACTTCGTCTATAGAAATGGCATTGACAGAATTGTAATCATCATCAGTACGATGGTTGCTGACAGACTAGGGCCTCGGGTTACCAACCAATTAAATATTTATTTTCTTGTTTGTTCCATATCAATGTATCACATGAATTGTTTTGATAAATATAATTATCAAAACAATATAATAATATAATATTAGTAGTAGTAGAGCTTTTTTGTGAAAGATTTCATCCGGGGAAGTACTACCACCATACCTATTTCTGCTGCAAAGCAGTAGTGCTCACATTGCTGTGTTCCGGTTTGAAGGGTAAGGGTGCCGGTGCAATTACAGGCCCATGAGACTTTTCATCTTTGTCTCAGGGTGGTGGGCGAAGTGCAATGCCACATAGGGTGCGTCATAGGTGGACGTGACCTATGAGGTAATGCACTGTTCATAGGCAGAGGTTACCGCTTAACATCAGGTGGGCCATCTGCTTGTTCCGCCATACAAGTATAAAAAAAAAACTACAAGTATTTACGGGAGAAATGAAGCAATGTCCCGGAACTACACATTACAATGTAGTGTTTAGTCCATGCTAGTGAATCAGGCAAGTGAATACTGAGTGGCCACATACGAGGGTGCAACTTTGCAGGACAGAGTTCAATGTTCAATTTCTATGCTGGGGAACATGTCCACTTCATATTGTGAAATATGCGACATAGACTGTTAAGGCCCAAGTTCACATACAAATAAATGGGTGGTTACCGTAACCAATAGTCAAAGCAAAACATAACGTATGAAAACATCTGTCAAAAAGAGTGGTTTAAACTAAACAGCCGTTTAAACGTCCGTTAATGTGTTGGTGAACAGTGACCTTAATGTGTCAAGTGTAAGTTTAAATGTGTAATATTAATTTTCCAGGTCTCATGATCAATCTGACACCCGGCTATTGCCAGAAGGACCCAACCAAAAGAAGAGATTGGAAGAAATTCAACACCTACTTTGATGAGAAGACCATTTTCATGAAGAGAATACCCAGACAGGAGGACCGTTTCAAACGATAAATCATTACATTTCCTTGTAAATAGCAAAATAAAATATTATTAGTTTATTCAGAGATGGCCTTTTATTTTTTATTTTACAATAGCAAAATTTGGAAAATTTCAGAGAATAGGTATATATTTTAAAAACATTCCTCCAAAATCAAGTCATAGATTAGCTTTCTAATTGCAACAGTACACTATTATTTATTCTGTGCCAGTACTTAGTCCTTCAGAAGCTAGGAAGAAGTAGGACCTACATGTCATGTGACAATATATTTGTTTCTCTCTTGTCTAACATAGGATATCAGGGCGTTGTGTTCTAGGATAGGAGTAGAATGACTACCGGTATATCGAAGTGCTGAATTGTTTGTGCAGCAAGACCACTATGTATATCCGTCTTCAGGTTGAGCAAGGATCCTATCCAATGAGGAGTTTTCCAAGTTTCATTGTCAGTTTAGTTCTTTCATTGTCAACCATTGGTATTTATCTACTTTTTAAATATGACATCAAAAAAGCAGTGGAGAACTTCGTTCAGCCAACGTAAAAACAAAATCCTGTAAAATTGTTTAATAATTAATATATTTGTGATAGGTAGTTACGTATTTTGAAATATTTACTGTTACCATAGCCTAATATTTATTCTGTGCCAAAACTGTGGCCAACGCCATCTAGCGAGAGATAAATAATGCTAAAATGACACTAGGAAACCGCCTCATTGCAGAAGGGGGTGCGGGACAGGGAGATGTTATTTCTCCGAAACTGGTCACCTCTGCATTGGAAGATGTTTTGAACTGGAACGGATATGGCATCAACATTATAGCGAATATATTACACCTTCGATTTGCCAATGGTATAGTCATCATGGCAGAATCACTGGAAGATCTTGGCACCTTTTTCCCCGAAGGGATAGGCAGAGCCTCAATTAAATAAATAAATAATGCTGGACAAGTTCACACAACATTATCTAGCCCCAAGCTAAGACAGAGCTTTTGTTATGGGTACTAGATAACTGATATACTTATAACAATACATTACATAGATATATATTTCTTATTATACATAGAAATCACACAGAAAACCCTGAACAAATATCTGCAGAACGCACAAATATTTGTTCCGAGGCGGGAATCGAACCCGCAACCTCCTGCGTCTCAGGCGAACCATCGCCAGCCGCGCCACAGAGGTCAAATGAGCCTCTTTTCAGTGGTGAGAAAGTTTAAATAATAATTACAATTTTTTCATTGCGAATCATAATTTATTTCAGTTTCGTTGTCTGCAACAGCAATCATTTCACAACATAAAGCAATAGACGCAGCGAGTCTCACCAAATAAATACTATCAGAAGGATTTACGCAACTATTCTATTGAGAGTGTGTTTTTATGAAACCAAGATTCATAAACCTAATCGGAATTTACACTATGGTTTGTTCAAAATAATATATATAAACAAAAAATGCAATCCTTGCAAGATAACTCTAATTCATAAACTTTATCCTAAAATTGAGTTTTCTTAATTTTTCTATAAATAAGTATTGCCTAAAGTTGTCATAAAACTCTCAAGTGTAAACACATAAAAATGCAGTCTCTAATAGATAAATTCTCTTTCTTACACCCACGGAATAAAAAACAAGTGGAAGTGTTGTCATTATATCTATGATGCTTAAAATGTTACTCAATTTTGCTAGTTTCTTGAAAACATCATCATAGTTAATAAAAGAAGAAATAGTTCATTGAGTACTAGTTTAGTTAGTTCATCGTAGTTAATTTCTACAGATAGAACTGTTTCTAAAGGTGTCTCCACGTGTGAGCCGCTCAAAGAGCTCAGTTCGCAGTTATGAGCCGCTTAAGATGGGGTATGCCGCAAAATTTATAATCTTAGATTTGATTTTTAACAGTCTAAATCAAGTACAATATTCCAAATTAAAAATATGCATGGATACCACATTATCATTCTGAGGGATCAATATACTAGAAACTTGATAGGATATTTTCTCGATAGAAAATAAATCCCAAGTTACTTATATTTTTTGCCTAGATTTGATTGTTCATTTAAATATTAATGGGTAAAAAAATAGATAAATAAAATCAGTACAACAAAGCCGAGGGTTTACTGTACCCTTTTAAAATTATCTATAATTTTTAAAACAGCTTTTTCGAGCGGCGCGAAGAGTTTTTTTTATATGAAGATTTCTGCCTGGGGTTACCGCAGTCTTCAAGAACTCAGCTCGCAGGTATGGACCAGATGAGCCGCTCAAAGAACACAGCTCAAAGAGCTCAGCTCACAGGATGTGGATGTGTTACGCTCGTTTTGGGCAGCTCAAGGCGCTCAGCTCGCAGGTGAGCACGTTTTATGCGGGTCAAGTTGAGCCAATCGCGAGTGGGGACACACCTTTTAAGTCGTGAACGTGTTGCTCAAGTTCAGTGGCTCAGGGCTGGCTCAATTTGAGCCGTGACGCATCTCTCTCTGATTAAAGCCTGGTCAGGTGCTTATCTTGATCCGCGCGTTTTGGCTTTATGTATTGCTCACTTCACTTGCATGCGGGGAACACACCTTAAGGATATACTATACTTTCTAAAACTGTGATTGGATGTTTAGTTTTTTTCACAATCAGTTTCACCGGAACGGCTTTTCTAAAAATAATGGTAGACAGATTATGACCTGTATAACGTCATAGGCTAATTTTATCCAGGTACTACGCGAGCGAGGCAGCGGGCGAACGCTTATATAAAATAAGTCATAACTAAAGCAGGAGTACAAATATTTACAGCTGAATCAGCATCTTCCACTGTTTTGTATCCCGTCCTTAGAACCATGTCGGAGTATTTGGTACATTCACAGCCTCTCGTAGAGATATAAGTAGCCGAGATCTTTGGGAGGGTTTTCTGATAGCGATACCTATAACAAAAAGATACATTAGCTTCGGTCTTACTCTCGATCAGCGAGAGTGTGTTATTTATGTGAAATTTAATGTCGGGAGTTTACGAATAATCACATGCTGGTTTCTTACCGCAATAAGGTATCATATGAAACTTTCATGATTTAATTAATGATTTTTGAATGTTTGTAAGCGCATATAGGTAAACGTAAATAATACTATATTATTTTTCAAGTGTAAACCACACTTTATGGATAACATTAAATTTAAATGTAACCCAAAAATTCCGTTCCAGCGGGACTCGAACCCGCAACCTCGCCTGTGATCGGCAATGCCTTTACCAGTTCGGCCATAGAACACTATGACGCTGAAGACGAAACAAACACATGTTCCATATCCATAAAGTGTGGTTTACACTTGAAAAATAATATACTATGATGATATAGCAGTAGTGTCATCTCTTGTCAATGTTTCGAACTAATTTCGGACTTTGAACAGAAGGTTTCTGATGAAACACCTGTAGATGGCTCCCATAGGTGCTATAGCCGAGTTGATAGTGCCCACAAATTTCGTCTTCAGTGTCATAGTGTTCTATGGCCGAACTGGTAAAGACATTACCGATCACAGGCGAGGTTGCGGGTTCGAGTCCCGGTGGAACGGAATTTTTGGGTTACATTTAAATTTAAACGTAAATAACGTTTATTTATATACGTTTACCGAATGTATATTATTGTGTAACTAGCATACATTACCCCGCCCTATTAGACGTACATGATTGAGCTTCGAGTAGTCCAATACATACCCAAAAATCTATTTCTAGTGCAATTTCAATCAAATAAGAAAATAAAACTGCCAAATATCAATTAATTGTAGAGGAGAAATTGAACAGACTTGGGAACTATGTATATCCGCCACTGGATCAAGACTATGTATGTGACTGTTGGGTGTTATTACCTTATTGTCGTTGAATATGACCCATCTCCCCTCGTGGAGCACGTGACACACGTAGTGCCCCACCATAGTTGAAGTGCCCATGTGGGAGATGCATGCGATGAGACGGTACTCTGGGACTATGTATGTGACTGTTGGGTGTTATTACCTTATTGTCGTTGAATATGACCCATCTCCCCTCGTGGAGCACGTGACACACGTAGTGCCCCACCATAGTTGAAGTGCCCATGTGGGAGATGCATGCGATGAGACGGTACTCTGGGACTATGTATGTGACAGTTGGGTGTTATTACCTTATTGTCGTTGAATATGACCCATCTCCCCTCGTGGAGCACGTGACACACGTAGTGCCCCACCATTGTTGAAGTGCCCATGTGGGAGATGAACGCGATGAGACGGTACTCTGGGACTATGTATGTGACAGTTGGGTGTTATTACCTTATTGTCGTTGAATATGACCCATCTCCCCTCGTGGAGCACGTGACACACGTAGTGTCCCACCATTGTTGAAGTGCCCATGTGGGAGATGAACGCGATGAGACGGTACTCTGGAATAGACACCCAGCATTATGAGTTTTAAAACCTCTACTATGGAGTATCCACACATAACCCTACAATAACTCCGTAGTCCAAAAATCGACAATTCAATAACTTCTAAATACCTAAAACAGTTGTTCTCCATACCTATTTCTGCCGCAAAGCAGTAGTGTTCGTTCGCATTGCTGTGTTCCGGTTTGAAGGATTTAGGTGCCGACGATATTACAGACAGAATTACACGAGACTTTTCATCTTTATGTCTCAGGGTGGCGGGCGCAGTGCAATGCCAGGTAGGTCGCGTTCTAGGTGGACGTGGAAAAGCTTGGAGTGCTAATCCGTGCTAAGCTGTATTTTACGCCGAATCAACGGCTATTGCTCTGCAAAGCACAAGTTAGGCCGCACATAGAATACTGTTCCCATCTATGGCACGGGGCACCAAGTAACAGCTGCTTCGCTTTGACTCCCTACAGAGAAGAGCCATCAGAATCATCGGCGACCCCAAGCTCTCCGACGTTCAAGAAGTAAAAAAAACCTACTCTGACATGTTTCCTAAAAACAGTATCTTACTTTCTGGTCCATCTCGGCAACCTAGCGTGCGGTCCGGTGCAGTCGCGACGGCGGGTGCATCGACTGCATCTAAGGAGTCTGCGTGGCTGAATATCCAGTCGACTGCTCGCTCCACGTTGCCGTCGGTCGCGTTCAGCGCTTTGGCAGCTTGCGGCCTCGTGAATCCCATGCTCATTATCTGTTCCACGCTGGCCTCGTCTAGATTAGCGCATGCGCCAACTGAGGACAACAACACATTTTATGGTGCATTAGTTTTTTAAATTTTATAATTTAATTCTTATTTTTTTAAGACTCCATTATTAATCTGCCTTTTTGAGCATTGAGCAAGAGTTTTGTGCTGCTTTTGTGTATACGCCCAGTGGCATATCCATGATTCTAATTCAGTGCATATTATATTTTTATTTTTATATATATTTAGTAACACAGGTTTAAGGTAACTACTGATACAGTTTTAGTGTCGCTGCTGACGCCTAAACTAAGATAATAATATCTTGTATGATAGGCATCAGCGCCCACCCTCAAAGTAAATTGAATGATATTATATAGGTACTAGATGAGGTCTTGAGGGGCTCTCCTCTTTGTCCTTTTGAAAGTTGTGGACTTTTTCATGTGACTATTTGCAAGCTGACAAACATTTAACCGGACAAATTAAAGCAATTTTTGCTAGTTGTTGCATGAACTTGGTTCGTCAATTACAAGGAGCTGTGAAGTTACCTGAGGGCGGAGCCCCCGGCGGCTCGAACTTGTTCTCGAAGTCCCAGTCCGTGACGTGCTCCATGAGCCAGTTGGACGCGGCCTCCATGCCGCTGTTATTCGTGTAGTACAACGCCTTCTTGCACGCTTCTATGGGGAAGCCCATTTCTCTCTGAAATTAGACAAAACAGTCGTTGCTTTTTATATGTTCAGCATAATACAAGTGTAGCCAGTGTAATGTTAGGTTTTATACAAATCTAGCTGATTACCCGTGCTTCTCTACGGTGTGAAGTTATTGGCTATGTCGGTAACTTGTAACAGTAGAATAGTAATGGATTTTCATGTAGTTTTCGCAGGTGGAAAGAGCTTAACTTGGAGCTGCACAGCTATTGTCTAATCGATGTCGATTTTGCTGTTCATTGCGCTGCATGTTTTAGCTGTTTTTTCAAGAGCAGAAATATTTAAATACGCTGCTCAATTAATAGGAAAATGAACTTCGAAATCGAACTTTTGGATTCGGAGTCGATATAATATAGTAACTACTATATTATAACTCGTCGGGCTGCAGGCCGCGCCCTCTCAGCATGCCTAGGTGTATACTATAGTAGTAGATATAATATAGTTACAAGTAGCGGCAGCAAGGTCTCGTTGTAGACGGGCGCGGGCGCGCGGAGAGCTCTCGGGCTGCAGGCCGCGCCCTCTCAGCATGCCTAGGTGTATACTATAGTAGTAGATATAATATAGTTACAAGTAGCGGCAGCAAGGTCTCGTTGTAGACGGGCGCGGGCGCGCTCGGAGAGCTCTCGGGCAAAACGGTCTCGTCGGGCTGCAGGCCGCGCCCTCTCAGCATGCGTAGGTGTATACTATAGTAGTAGATATAATATAGTTACAAGTAGCGGCAGCAAGGTCTCGTTGTAGACGGGCGCGGGCGCGCTCGGAGAGCTCTCGGGCAGCACGGTCTCGTCGGGCTGCAGGCCGCGCCCTCTGAGCATGCCTAGGTCCACCTACAAAACACATCAGGTAGTACATTGTGATACGAGGCTCGTAAATAGGTTATTACAAAACAGATGACGTTTTGAATCGTCGAGAGTTTGCAATAGCCTTTACGCCCGTGTATTATACGACGTTTTTGAATACAGTTGTGCGTAAACAGATCAATAATATCTTCAGCTGCCAAATACATATCTCGAGATTCATTTTTCTTCATCTACAGTCAACATTATTTTATTCTTATTTTATGAAGCTCCTTGCTAGTAAACTTTTCTGACAATTCAAACATGGTTTTAGGAATTTAGAAAATTAAAAAAACATATCAAATCTAATAAACGATACACAACATTTTATGATCTTGTATCCATGGACTTAGAACCTATTACTTTATAATATTCGAGTTGAAGTTTAGATGTGACGTCACGCGAAGCTCATGACTTCGCCACACGATGTCACACATTGTTGACCCCTCCCACCCCCTTAACGGTGACGTAATCTATGCCCCCCTATAACAAAAACCTCTATTTATTGCATGGGGGAGGCCTCGTCCAACAGTGGTCCGACGGCAGTTTACCAGCTGAAGATGAAGATGAATGACGATGGTGATACCGCTTATAGTGAGAATGCTGTTTCATCAAGCTATAATGTCGCCTCTTAAGGCTGCACCAACACCAGGCAGAAATCTTCATACAAAAAAAACGTCTCGCGCCTCACGTAAAAGCAGTTTTTATGGAATATCTCTTAAGGTGGATGCGCACGCTTGCGGCGCGAAATTCAAATTTTTTGGTGTTTTTTGCCCATTACAGCTCATCAACACTTCTTCAGATAACGAAAGTTGAGTTCGCGACAACTAGGAGACTTAACACACAAGTTTTAATTGATAGTATCTCATAAATATCATCAGTTTAGCTATGATACCCCTAAACACATTTTTACAGTGTTTTTGTTTGTTTAAGGGTATCGTAGCTAAACTGATGATATTTATGAGATACAATCAATTAAAACATGTGTGTTAGGTCTCCTAGTTGTCGCGAACTCAACTTTCGTCATCTGAAGAAGTGTTGATGACCTGTAAAGGGCAAAAAACACCAAAAAATTTGAATCTCGCGCCGCAAACGTGAGCATTCACCTTAAAACATAGATAATTTTACAAAACTCGGCATTGTGTTATTGATTTAATGTTTTACCCAAAAATATGCACAATTTATTAATATACAAACGAATCTAGCCAAAAGTCAGAGGCAACTCTGGGTTTTTATTCCTATAGAGAAAATATTGTGTCCTATCGTGTTTCTGGTAGAGTGATCCCTCGGAATTATAATTTAGTATCCATGCATATTTTTTTTTTGTTAACCTTTTGTGTCCCACTGCTGGGCAAAGTCTCCTCCAAAATTTTCCAGTAATTTGCCTTTGGCAATTTCCCACCACTCCTTCGCATAAGCCTCGAGATCGTCCCGCCAACGCCTTCTCGGCCGGCCCCGTCGCGACGTCGTCGCCTTCCGTCTTCAGGCACCCAAGGAGTTACTAAGTTCGCCCACTTCTCGGGGGGCACGGTGCATCCGACTGACGTGGTCAGCCCATATTTATAATTTGAATATTGTACTTGATTTAGTCAGTTCGACGACCTCTGTGGCGCGGCTGTCGATGGTTCGCCTGCGACGCAGGAGGTTGCGGGTTCGATTCCCGCCTCGGAACAAATATATGTGCGATCTGCAGATATTTGTTCAGGGTGTTCTGGGTGTTTTCTATGTATAATAAAAAATATCTATTTATGTAAGTATATCAGTTAACTAGTACCCATAACACTACTACTGAACTTTTCTCGCTTTGCCAAGTTCCCACAGTTCGTCAAGTTTTTATTTTGCAAACCATTCTTCGTAAACACTCTCTGTTATTCTTTGACCCAAACTTAATTCTTAATAAACGAAGATCGGATAGAGTTTGCAAATTGGAACCGCGCCGCACTGCAGTAGCGAGTCGTCATTTCTCGCATATAAGCTCCAGTTTGGTAACAGAGTTAACAAGCTGATTAATATTTATCCTCTTCCACACAACAAATGTAAATTAAAATGTCTTGAGTGGCTTACATTCCTAAATTATGAAGATACGGAGGATCTCCTAAGGGTTGTCAAATAGTAATATATGTTTTACTTTACACACACTACACTTACACATTACACTTATTCGTTCTTCCAAACACACACATACACACGCACTCTCTCATGCACGCACCACACACACACACACACACCTACATTCCCATACACACACACTCGACTCGTATACTAGTAATATATTATTATTTTTTTGAATTTTAAATTGTTACCTAAACTAATCTATAACCTATTGTACTTTATACCTATTACTTGTTTGGAACTCATAACTTTATATAACGGGGGAGGGCGTTGGTGTCTGCGACACAGTTTTTATAACTACTGCAGATTATCATCGTTTTCTATTGTATTTTTTAAGCCTCTGTTTGTTGTTCCTCAGTAAAATATATCTTATCTTATAACACAAGCTCTGGCTTAGCTTGGGGCTAGATAATGTTGTGTAAACTTGTCCAGCATTATTTATTTATAGTTAAAAATCAAATCTACGATTGGTAATTTTGCGCAATACCCCACATTAGGAGCTCTTCAAACTTAGGTGCATGAAGTATTCAGTATGATTGCGATCGTACAAACCTCCCACGGCATGTCGACGGCGACGTCCAACTTGGCTGGCGTCCAGTCCTCTTTGATCGTGAATTTCTTGAGCTGAATCAGCAGGTAGTCGGGAAACGTTGCCAGGCGAGTTATTCTGAAGGAATAATACACAAATGTTTAGTGGATATGGGAGTAATGGTTTAAGAATCCTCAATATAAAACCACACATTCAGATTCATAGTCCATCAAAGTGGATAAAGTTTCGTGTTTCCTTGAGATTAGTATAAACCGTTAGTAGTATAACACATTATAGTTAACTCCTACGTGACACCACTCATGACACTAATTTGATAGTTTTTAATGTGTAACATCTTTCCTCTCGCTTTCCTGCAATCTGTGGGAGTGATTTCGTGAACGAAGCGACGGAAGTGTGTAACAAGAAGCGCGCATTTTCCGAGAGGTTGGTACTATAAGCCTTGTTGCATATTACAAGGTTATATATTATAAGGTCATATTACAAGGTTGGTACTATAAGCCTTGTTGCATATTACAAGGTTATATATTATAAGGTCATATTACAAGGTTGGTACTATAAGCCTTGTTGCATATTACAAGGTTATATATTATAAGGTCATATTACAAGGTTGGTACTATAAGCCTTGTTGCATATTACAAGGTTATATATTATAAGGTCATATTACAAGGTTGGTACTATAAGCCTTGTTGCATATTACAAGGTTATATATTATAAGGTCATATTACAAGGTTGGTACTATAAGCCTTGTTGCATATTACAAGGTTATATATTATAAGGTCATATTACAAGGTTGGTACTATAAGCCTTGTTGCATATTACAAGGTTATATATTATAAGGTCATATTACAAGGTTGGTACTATAAGCCTTGTGGCATATTACCAAGGATACTAGTATAGTATTATTTTATCTGTGCCAACGAGGTGAGCTGTCAGAAAGCCAGCATTTTTCCCAGAGGTTGTTACTATCAACGATGTTGCTTTATTACCAAGGTGAGATGTCAGATGTTAGGCATCATATGCGAATAATGTAGGGCTCGCTCGTTTTTTTTAATTTATGGGTTCTAAGGGGTTGTAGGAGTTTCAAGGGGTTTTAGGGGTTGTTAGGTGTTTGTAGGTGTGTATGTTGTAGGGGTTTTGAGGGGGTTAAAGAGGTTATGTGGGATAATGTGGGGTGTCCAGCCTAAGAATATACCCCTCCGTCTCCTCCCGTAGATATCGTAAAGGCCGACTAAGGGATTAACCGGACTTGTTGATAAGATTCGTTGGTATAAGATTTATCCTGGCTGCTAGCTTATTATGGAATGTGTAATTACTGGTAGAAAGCGTTAGCGGAGTCAGTCGTGGGCAGCAATGGCGGCGATGAGCTCACTACATGTCACGTCTATATTCCACAATGGTGCAACCCTCTGTGAAAGGAGCCTCATTGAGGTTTAGCCTACCCCCCTTCGGGGAAAAAAAGCGTGTGTCTATGAATATATGTATGTAAAGAGGGTGTAGAAGTTTCTAGGAGTTTGTAGGGAATCTAAAGGTTTTTTGTATTTATGTACATGCTGTATAATACTTACTTCTGTGCAGTAACTTTCTTATCAAGTGCGCTGCTGTAGAACTGTTCGATGGGCTCCTCCTTCAGGAAGCTGTCGAGACACGCTTCGAACGGGATCAGCGGACGGACCACGAGCGACGGATCACTACAATTACAACAACCAGTTCAAGGTGGGATATTGCGAAAAATTACCTTCTTTTTTTATACTACTGAATGACTGAACAAGCAGATGGCCCACCTGATGTTAAGCGGTAACCTCTGCCTATGAACAGTGCATTACTTCATAGGTCACGTCCACCTAGGGCGCACCCTATGTGGCATTGCCACCCTGAGACATAAAGATAAAAAGTCTCATGTGCCTGTAATTTCAACAGCACCCTTACCCTTCAAACCGGAACACAGCAATGCGAGCACTACTGCTTTGCGGCAGAAATAGGTATGGTGGTAGTACTTCCCCGGACGAACTCTTTCACAAAAAAGCTCTACTACTACTAAATGGATGTTGTGTCAACTGTCCAGCATTATTTATTTAGAGCTATTTACAGTCTTTGGTTGGTCGCCTCGGCGTGCGCGCGCCGCGCCTCGTACTCGTCGACCTCGCGGCGGTTGGCCGCGGCGTGCAGCGGCACGGGCAGCGGCAGGTGCTGCTCAGCACGCTGCGTGTAGCGCACGCCGCCAGACGCGCACTGCAGCCGCTCCTCCACGCTGAAGCGCAGGCAGTCGCCGGGGTTCACCTTGTGACGGCTGAAACGCTGCACAAACAAACCAATCACAACTTTAAATCACTGTTTGGTGAGAGTTCCTTTTCACGCCGGCCTGCGAGCCATCCTCCGTGCCTGGGATCATTTAGGGTACAGGTGTATACATTTGTGAGATACAGGTAAGGATGGTACCAGGGATAGAGTAGTGGCCGGACAGTAGAGCCACGCCTAGTTTCATATACCTGTGTGAGGGTCAGCAGGTGTAGATAGTACTCGTGCGCGTCCTGCTGCCGCTTGCTCATGAACTCGGGGTGGTCGCGCCCCACCAGCTGCCGGTACATGTGCGGCGACACGCCGGCCTGCGAGCCCTCCGCGCTCGGGACGGAGTACCGGCCGGACAGTAGACCCACGCCTAGTTTCGCACTGAAATAAACAGGAGACATTCAAAAGACATCTAGAGAAAATGTCATGGGAAAGATGCGGGTGGGAAACTTGGGTTACTTTTAAACTTTACGCCCGATTGTCCCCTTTGGTCTGATTGTCTACCTTAGCTACTATTTATTAATATGTGAGCTTGGTCTGATTGTCTACCTTGGTGATTGTATACCTTGGTCAGTTAGTGTACCTGGTATTATTGTCTATTTTGGTCGTTAAAAAGCTTCACTTACGTCTGTACATCGAAGTCGTTGACGGGATCGTCCGGGAAGGTCAAGAAGATATCGGGCGCCCCCTCCACGTACCGACGAACAAAGTCCGGTATCCGGAATATGACCTGCAAACGAAACATTATTGCATTGAGAATACCGCCATCAGGCCACGCGTCTTGATCTTACACTAATATGACCTGCAAACGAAACATTATTGCATTGAGAATACCGCCATCAGGCCACGCGTCTTGATCTTACACTAATATGACCTGCAAACGAAACATTATTGCATTGAGAATACCGCCATCAGGCCACGCGTCTTGATCTCACACTAATATGACCTGCAAACGAAACATTATTGCATTGAGAATACCGCCACCAGGCCACGCGCCTTGATCTTACACTAATATGACCTGCAAACGTAACATTATTGCATTGAGAATACCGCCATCAGGCCACGCGTCTTGATCTTACACTAATATGACCTGCAAACGTAACATTATTGCATTGAGAATACCGCCATCAGGCCACGCGTCTTGATCTTACACTAATATGACCTGCAAACGAAACATTATTGCATTGAGAATACCGCCATCAGGCCACGCGTCTTGATCTCACACTAATATGACCTGCAAACGAAACATTATTGCATTGAGAATACCGCCATCAGGCCACGCGTCTTGATCTTACACTAATATGACCTGCAAACGAAACATTATTGCATTGAGAATACCGCCATCAGGCCACGCGTCTTGATCTTACACTAATATGACCTGCAAACGAAACATTATTGCATTGAGAATACCGCCATCAGGCCACGCGTCTTGATCTTACACTATTATGACCTGCAAACGAAACATTATTGCATTGAGAATACCGCCATCAGGCCACGCGTCTTGATCTTACACTAATATGACCTACAAACGAAACATTATTGCATTGAGAATACCGCCATCAGGCCACGCGTCTTGATCTTACACTAATATGACCTGCAAACGAAACATTATTGCATTGAGAATACCGCCATCAGGCCACGCGTCTTGATCTTACACTAATATGACCTGCAAACGAAACATTATTGCATTGAGAATACCGCCATCAGGCCACGCGTCTTGATCTCACACTAATATGACCTGCAAACGAAACATTATTGCATTGAGAATACCGCCACCAGGCCACGCGCCTTGATCTTACACTAATATGACCTGCAAACGTAACATTATTGCATTGAGAATACCGCCATCAGGCCACGCGTCTTGATCTTACACTAATATGACCTGCAAACGTAACATTATTGCATTGAGAATACCGCCATCAGGCCACGCGTCTTGATCTTACACTAATATGACCTGCAAACGAAACATTATTGCATTGAGAATACCGCCATCAGGCCACGCGTCTTGATCTCACACTAATATGACCTGCAAACGAAACATTATTGCATTGAGAATACCGCCATCAGGCCACGCGTCTTGATCTTACACTAATATGACCTGCAAACGAAACATTATTGCATTGAGAATACCGCCATCAGGCCACGCGTCTTGATCTTACACTAATATGACCTGCAAACGAAACATTATTGCATTGAGAATACCGCCATCAGGCCACGGGTCTTGATCTTACACTATTATGACCTGCAAACGAAACATTATTGCATTGAGAATACCGCCATCAGGCCACGCGTCTTGATCTTACACTAATATGACCTACAAACGAAACATTATTGCATTGAGAATACCGCCATCAGGCCACGCGTCTTGATCTTACACTAATATGACCTGCAGATGAAACATTATTGCATTGAGAATACCGCCATCAGGCCACACGTCTTGATCTTACACTAATATGACCTGCAAACGAAACATTATTGCATTGAGAATACCGCCATCAGGCCACGCGTCTTGATCTTACACTAATATGACCTGCAAACGAAACATTATTGCATTGAGAATACCGCCATCAGGTCACGCGTCTTGATCTTACACTAATATGACCTGCAAACGTGACATCATTGCATTGAGAATACCGCCATCAGGCCACGCGTCTTGATCTTACACTAATATGACCTGCAAACGAAACATTATTGCTTTGAGAATACCGCCATCAGGCCACGCGTCTTGATCTTACACTAATATGACCTGCAAACGAAACATTATTGCATTGAGAATACCGCCACCAGGCCACGCATCTTGATCTTACACTAATATGACCTGCAAACGAAACATTATTGCATTGAGAATACCGTCATCAGGCCACGCGTCTTGATCTTACACTAATATGACCTGCAGATGAAACATTATTGCATTGAGAATACCGCCATCAGGCCACGTGTCTTGATCTTACACTAATATGACCTGCAAACGAAACATTATTGCATTGAGAATACCGCCATCAGGCCACGCGTCTTGATCTTACACTAATATGACCTGCAAACGTGACATCATTGCATTGAGAATACCGCCATCAGGCCACGCGTCTTGATCTTACACTAATATGAACGGCAAACGAAACATTATTGCATTGAGAATACCGCCATCAGGCCACGCGTCTTGATCTTACACTAATATGACCTGCAAACGAAACATTATTGCATTGAGAATACCGCCATCAGGCCACGCGTCTTGATCTTACACTAATATTACCTGCAAACGAAACATTATTGCATTGAGAATACCGCCATCAGGCCACGCGTCTTGATCTTACACTAATATGACCTGCAAACGAAACATTATTGCATTGAGAATACCGCCATCAGGCCACGCGTCTTGATCTTACACTAATATGACCTGCAAACGAAACATTATTGCATTGAGAATACCGCCATCAGGCCACGCTTCTTGATCTTACACTAATATGACCTGCAAACGAAACATTATTGCATTGAGAATACCGCCATCAGGCCACGCGTCTTGATCTTACACTAATATGACCTGCAAACGAAACATTATTGCATTGAGAATACCGCCATCAGGCCACGCGTCTTGATCTTACACTAATATGACCTGCAAAAAAAACATTATTGCATTGAGAATACCGCCATCAGGCCACGCGTCTTGATCTTACACTAATATGACCTGCAAACGAAACATTATTGCATTGAGAATACCGCCATCAGGCCACGCGTCTTGATCTCACACTAATATGACCTGCAAACGAAACATTATTGCATTGAGAATACCGCCACCAGGCCACGCGTCTTGATCTTACACTTATATGACCTGCAAACGTAACATTATTGCATTGAGAATACCGCCATCAGGCCACGCGTCTTGATCTCACACTAATATGACCTGCAAACGAAACATTATTGCATTGAGAATACCGCCACCAGGCCACGCGTCTTGATCTTACACTAATATGACCTGCAAACGTAACATTATTGCATTGAGAATACCGCCATCAGGCCACGCGTCTTGATCTCACACTAATATGACCTGCAAACGAAACATTATTGCATTGAGAATACCGCCACCAGGCCACGCGTCTTGATCTTACACTAATATGACCTGCAAACGTAACATTATTGCATTGAGAATACCGCCATCAGGCCACGCGTCTTGATCTCACACTAATATGACCTGCAAACGAAACATTATTGCATTGAGAATACCGCCACCAGGCCACGCGTCTTGATCTTACACTAATATGACCTGCAAACGTAACATTATTGCATTGAGAATACCGCCATCAGGCCACGCGTCTTGATCTTACACTAATATGACCTGCAAACGAAACATTATTGCATTGAGAATACCGCCATCAGGCCACGCGTCTTGATCTCACACTAATATGACCTGCAAACGAAACATTATTGCATTGAGAATACCGCCATCAGGCCACGCGTCTTGATCTTACACTAATATGACCTGCAAACGAAACATTATTGCATTGAGAATACCGCCATCAGGCCACGCGTCTTGATCTTACACTAATATGACCTGCAAACGAAACATTATTGCATTGAGAATACCGCCATCAGGCCACGCGTCTTGATCTTACACTATTATGACCTGCAAACGAAACATTATTGCATTGAGAATACCGCCATCAGGCCACGCGTCTTGATCTTACACTAATATGACCTACAAACGAAACATTATTGCATTGAGAATACCGCCATCAGGCCACGCGTCTTGATCTTACACTAATATGACCTGCAGATGAAACATTATTGCATTGAGAATACCGCCATCAGGCCACACGTCTTGATCTTACACTAATATGACCTGCAAACGAAACATTATTGCATTGAGAATACCGCCATCAGGCCACGCGTCTTGATCTTACACTAATATGACCTGCAAACGAAACATTATTGCATTGAGAATACCGCCATCAGGTCACGCGTCTTGATCTTACACTAATATGACCTGCAAACGTGACATCATTGCATTGAGAATACCGCCATCAGGCCACGCGTCTTGATCTTACACTAATATGACCTGCAAACGAAACATTATTGCTTTGAGAATACCGCCATCAGGCCACGCGTCTTGATCTTACACTAATATGACCTGCAAACGAAACATTATTGCATTGAGAATACCGCCACCAGGCCACGCATCTTGATCTTACACTAATATGACCTGCAAACGAAACATTATTGCATTGAGAATACCGCCATCAGGCCACGCGTCTTGATCTTACACTAATATGACCTGCAGATGAAACATTATTGCATTGAGAATACCGCCATCAGGCCACGTGTCTTGATCTTACACTAATATGACCTGCAAACGAAACATTATTGCATTGAGAATACCGCCATCAGGCCACGCGTCTTGATCTTACACTAATATGACCTGCAAACGAAACATTATTGCATTGAGAATACCGCCATCAGGCCACGCGTCTTGATCTTACACTAATATGACCTGCAAACGTGACATCATTGCATTGAGAATACCGCCATCAGGCCACGCGTCTTGATCTTACACTAATATGAACGGCAAACGAAACATTATTGCATTGAGAATACCGCCATCAGGCCACGCGTCTTGATCTTACACTAATATGACCTGCAAACGAAACATTATTGCATTGAGAATACCGCCATCAGGCCACGCGTCTTGATCTTACACTAATATGACCTGCAAACGAAACATTATTGCATTGAGAATACCGCCATCAGGCCACGCGTCTTGATCTTACACTAATATGACCTGCAAACGAAACATTATTGCATTGAGAATACCGCCATCAGGCCACGCGTCTTGATCTTACACTAATATGACCTGCAAACGAAACATTATTGCATTGAGAATACCGCCATCAGGCCACGCTTCTTGATCTTACGCTAATATGACCTGCAAACGAAACATTATTGCATTGAGAATACCGCCATCAGGCCACGCGTCTTGATCTTACACTAATATGACCTGCAAACGAAACATTATTGCATTGAGAATACCGCCATCAGGCCACGCGTCTTGATCTTACACCAATATGACCTGCAAACGTGACATCATTTCATTGAGAATACCGCCATCAGGCCACGCGTCTTGATCTTACACTAATATGACCTGCAAACGTGACATCATTTCATTGAGAATACCGCCATCAGGCCACGCGTCTTGATCTTACACTAATATGACCTGCAAACGTGACATCATTTCATTAAGAATACCGCCATCAGGCCACGCGTCTTGATCTTACACTTATATTTTATGGAGGTAAAAGTGAGTTTCAGGCCACGCGTCTTGATCTTACACTTATATTTTATGGAGATAAAAATGAGTTTGTTTGTATGTAGGGGGTCACCTCCGGAACTACTGATCCGATTCCGAAAATACTTTCACTAACTGGAACCTACAATATCCCTGAGTGCTATAGGCTATGTCTTATTACTAAGTGTAGTTTTACGCACCTCTGTAGTAAGGTTTAGTAGATGACGCTGATTTTGATGATATTTGTTGTTTGGATGGATGGCGCAGTTATCCCGCTTACTAGCCGCAGTTGCTGCTTTTTATCTCAACACCATGCGTGGGAAGCCGCGGGCTAAAGGCTAGTCTATTACCTGCATAACACAGTTGATGTAGCACGTGTTGCCCAGGTTGTTGAGGCCGGTGAGCGCGGGCCCGTGCAGCGGGCGCAGGTCGCTGCTCGACTCGCACAGCGTGTGCCACTCTGTGTGTTCATTACCTGCATAACACAGTTGATGTAGCACGAGTTGCCCAGGTTGTTGAGGCCGGTGAGCGCGGGCCCGTGCAGCGGGCGCAGGTCGCTGCTCGACTCGCACAGCGTGTGCCACTCTGTGTGTTCATTACCTGCATAACACAGTTGATGTAGCACGAGTTGCCCAGGTTGTTGAGGCCGGTGAGCGCGGGCCCGTGCAGCGGGCGCAGGTCGCTGCTCGACTCGCACAGCGTGTGCCACTCGCCTGTGCGCTGGTTCAGCTCCAACTCCAGTTCCAACATCGATTTCTCGGTCTGCAATTAACCAAAGAAAGAGTATTACATTTTACTGTAAAGCATTGTGGACTATTGGCGGATGTGTGGAATGGTATATGGCGTTTGGGATCCAGACTCATTCGTACATCTTCCCTCTGGAATGTTAAAAAAAAGAACTTACCTTTTGCAGCTGCTGCACATTGATGCCGAAATGCTTGAGGTGGTCTGCGAGGAAGGGGTCCTCGACCATGTCGTCTTCAGCGTACGAGTACACGTCGCCCTTGCCTTCAGCCGTGATGGTGCCGAGCTTCACCGCCAGAGGGTACGTCGTCTCGCGGTAGTGCTCCACCTACACATCAATAATTATTAGTACAGTGAATGTGATAGTATCTGGGTGAATTTTTTGGTTATAGAATTTAATTTGTGTTGTGTTTTGTTACTTATAATGACTGTGACCTTTTTGTTGTTTGCCTTGATAGGTTATGTTTAATTGTATAGACTCATTTGGCATTAGCTTTCAATGTTCATATGCCTGTAAAGGCTGGTTTTGGTAGATCAAACTAGATTTAAAACCTATTTGTACCTGAAACCTTATTCAATGAATGATGATTATGATTATGTCATAATATCTGTAATAATCAGTGTCTAGTGGTGGTCTAGGCATGAGAATAGGACTCCAACTCCTCCAGTGGATGTCGTAAAAGGCGACTAAGATTACCAGGCGATGGGGAACAGCATCCATTTGAGCCCTTAACATCTGCGGCGATCACAGATCCACGAGCCAAGCGTGGTGATTATGGCACATCCCCCCTATTTTATGGGGAGGCTTCGTCAGCAGTGGATCTGTACCAGCTGATAAAGAAGAGTATCGACTACCAGTGGCGCGGCGGGCGCGTATTGCCGCTCTGGGACAAATGTATGTATGATCTGTAAATAATTGTTCCGGGTCTTGGTGTTGCGGTACCATAGTACTCGTAATCCTAGTGTGGAATCAGGACTATGTATGGGACTTTTGGTTTTTATGTTATCATTTATGTTATTCATCATCATCAACCTACCATAGGTCTTTCGCACGGCGCGCCACTGAGCCCGGTCTGAGGCTCTCCTCATCCAGTTCTCGCAGCCACCCCGCGCAAGTCGTCGCTCCACCTAGCCAGAGGGTGCCCTACACTACGTAAAAAAACGGGTTACGTACAGCGTGATCATTACCCCCCGTGCCGTCGAAGAATCGTCTCCCGCAGAGTACAGAGCCATCAGTGAGATTGAGCCACAGGTTGGTGGTGAGATCGCACTTATCGCACTTCCATCCGGAGGGCGGGATCTTCACACCGTTGTCTAGCTGTTTCAGATTCACTGCATGCCTGAAAATACAAGCAATATGAGCTACTTGAAGGAGTTAGGACTACCTATTTCTACCGCAAAGCAGTAGTGCTCGCATTGCAGTGTTCTGGTTTGAAGGGTGGTGCCGGTGAGCATCTTTATGTCTCAGGGTGGTGGGCGCAGTGCAATGCCACATAGTTTGCATCCTAGATGGACGTGACCTGTGAGGTAATGCATTGTTAAGCGCAGATGTTTACCGCTTTAACACCAAATTTTTTGGTGCCCTAACACATTTTTACAGTGTTATTTTTTGTTTAGGGGTATCGTAGCTAAACTGATGATATTTATGAGATACTATCAATTAAAACATGTGTGTTAAGTTAACTAGCTCTCGCGAACTCAACTTTCGCTATCTGAATAAGTGTTGATGAGATGTAATGGGCAAAAAACTCGCGCCGCAAGCGTGAGCATTCACCTTAACATCAGTTGGGCAATCTGCTTGTTCCGCCATACACGCAGTTAATAAAAAATATTGATTGGTTCTGCTTCTAGTGAAAGTACTCTTTCATAAAAGGGTACTTAGACTTACACTGAGACTTCTCTCTGCTCGCCGTCCCAGGTGCCTTGTAGAGCCGCCATCTCGGCTATTTTGAAAGGGGATTCAGCATCGATCACAGCTTGTACTGATTTGTTCATCTGAAGTCAATTAGTTTTGAATTATTAAATAAACTTAAGATGTAAATATATTGTAGGTACCTAAATATGCTGTTTATTGATATAATAAAACAGGTAAAATTAAATATGTATAATCGATTTTATTGAAAGAATAATAATAATGATGTAGATAATTTACTAAAAGCTAAATTTAATTAGTTAGGTCCTAGGTTCCAGTTGTCACACCACTCTCCTCATCAATCTAAAACTAGTTCTGGATTATGAAATTGAAAGAAAGTTACTTCTATCGCCAACCGGACACACGTCAACCGGAACGCCGCCGCTACGGAATTAAATATGGGGGGTCAGCAGTAAATACACCTACTTTAGCAGACGATCCTAAATTATTGACCGAGCGAGCGAAGTTCTTGCAACTGTCAAAATTTGCCTTCTACTGTCTGGATGTATGTTCTATCTATCAATCTAGGGCATTTATCAGACACACAAATAACTAATTTTGTATAAATTAAAAAAACCCTGAACGCAATGAAACGGCTGAACCGATTTTGATCAAACATAGCTTAGAACAATCCCGACAAATTCACCTTTCAAACAAACAAAAAAAAAAACGAAATCGGTTCATCCGTTCGGGAGCTACGATGCCACAGACAGACACACACACACACACACACACACACAGACCCCGTCGTTTTAGCGTTGGGGGTTAAAAAATAAAAACATGACCAACAAGTTTAGTTTCTTACCACTTCTGGGAGGCTGGCATTAGGCCACGGGAATGTGTGGAAGCCCGGCAGTATCACTAAGTTATAATGGTCTGTGTAGGTAAACTTGGGTTTGCCGCTCGTGGGGTCGAAGCCACCCTCCACGCCGATAGCTAGGCGCGTGATCTTCTTCTCAGGGCCGTCGCCGGTTTGTTCCGATTCTGGCACCTGTGGGATTTAAAAGTTTTGAAGTGAGTTAGTGGGAGAAGGGGGTGTATGTTATTGTTCACATTTGATCCAGTATACAGACACTATAGTGTCGGATGTTGATGATAAACAAGCTAAGCTGGCATAATGTGAGCACCGATGGCTTTCATGCCATCCACAGCAAGAGAGCCGTTCCGTGCGTGGCAGCGCCAACAGCATCCTGCGAGTTATAGCAGCAAAGTGGAGTGTCTCATCATGTGGCATCTCGTACAGCTTCACATTCATAAGTAGGTAATGTATATGGTAGGTAGGTAATAATAAAAAGTAGGTAGGTACTAACAATTTTAAGATTAAGTTTTTAATAATGTGTACTAACAATTTCCTGCGACGCAGGAGGTTGCGGGTTCGATTCCCGCCTCGGAACAAATATTTGTGCGATCGCAGATATTTGTTCAGGGTGTTCTGGGTATTCTCTATGTATAATAAAAATATCTATCTATGTAGGTGATGTATTGTATTAAGTATATCAGTTATCTAGTACCCCATAACACAAGCTTTGCTTAGCTTGGGGCTAGAATATGTTGTGTGAATAAACAATAAACAAACAAAAAAAAACAAAATTGAAATTAACAATATTATTACATACATACATACATAAACACACGCCTTTTTCGCCGCAGAGGTAGGCAGAACCTCAATGGGCCTCTTTTCAGTGGGTTGCACCATCGTGGAATATAGACGTGACAAGGGGTGAGCTCATCGCCGCCATTGCTTCCCACGACTGCCTCGGCTACCGTTTTCTTCCCGTAATAACACATTCTATAATGAGCTAGCAGCCAGGACAAATCTTATACCAACGAATCTTATCAACGAGTCCGGTAATTGTTATTATAATTATCCCTAGGTATAAGCCACGGAAGTCAGCTGGTCATCCATGGGCATTCTAACTGACAAAACATCAACTTGCAATTGTTTTACTAATCAATCTTGCTTGATGAAGATGTATCAACATGCATCATTGGTTGCATGCACGTTGCTTAGGTTTATGTTGTGTACTTACAGGAATCTTCTCTCTTTGAATATGCAAAAAGACGGCGTTGCCTGTCTTCTGGAAGTACTGCTCGACATAGTTGCGCCCAAAGCCGAGGAACGAGGTCAGCGAGACGTACAAACCAGTCTCAGTTTCCTGAAACAAAAGCAAACAAATAAAAAACCAACCGTTTTAAAATGGAACAACTTCTTGAGTGGGAAAGAGAGAAGTGAAGAGTTCGGTGTGAGATAACAGAGCAGCAACAAGGTCAGGTGCAGGGACTGAAAGCGGTTACGGTACGTGTCTTTAAAACATACCGTTTTCGATCGGGGCATACCTTTATTTACCCGATTTATGATTTTGATACCGAAAACATTGCAAACCAGTCGTCGGTGGACTGGCAGCAGGGCTAAGAGGGCCGGGCGGGGGGCCTTCGTCCTGAGACAGGCATCGCGCGACGGTTCATCAAAGAAAACGTCTATTTACTAAGGTTTAGGTAAAGTTACCGAAATGTAACAATTTATAATTTTCTTATTCAACTTTTCGGTACCTATTTGGGTATCAAAATATTGAGGTAACAGGTATTTATCGGTATGGCGTCATAGATAGATAGAAAGATAGATAGAAAACACTTTACTGCACAACACAGAAAATAAGCTATTTAAAAACTAATATTAAACTAAGTTCAATGGGCGGTCTTATCGCTATAAGCGATCTCAGCCAGACAACCTTGGGATGGACTGGAATTATTACCGAATTATTAGTCATACCGTTTTTATAGGTATCTTAATTTTTGGGTTAATCAGTGCTTGATCAGATTCGATGACGCACAACACTAACGGTATCCGGACGCGTAGCAAGTACCTACTACACTTTTTCGATTCTTACGAAAGATGGTAGATCGATATATCTGCCGATAACATCTACTCGCAAGACTTTAGTTATTCTCCCGTGATCATAGCGCATGCAACTGTGCCGAAATATCGGGAACAATAAAAACTCAAAAATCATGGTAAATATCCCGTTTCTAGTGGAAAGTATGTATTTTACATAGTTTTCTTGAAACAATTTCATGCACCAATACCCACATTAGTAGTATCTAAAACAGTTATAAGTGAAACCTCACAGAGGCATAAAAAGCGCCCACATAATTTGCATACAGATATCTCCTATCTATCCCAGTCTCAAAATTATAGGGGTAAATGTCGCACTTGTCTGCAAACCTTTCAGCGTGACACATCAAATACTTAACAACAAACGAAATGAACTCTGTGGACTTATACTTAGGATCATTCCTTATCCTGGCCGGATTCACTCTCAGCTTACTCAACTTAAGAAGACTTGTTAAAGGAAATAGCTCTTCACTCCCGGCTGTCTTAATGTCGGAAAATGTGCTACTAATGTGCATTGGATTAGCGTTCATAAGCCGGTCAGTCCATATAACAAACACAATAAGCACGAACATGGAAGATATTGAAGAGATAATAGCCAATATGGAAGTTACTGAAGAAACAGTGGATTGCAACTTTGTGACCATGTTGAAGAGTTATGGACCTTTAGTGGTCTCATTGGTAAATAGCTTTTTAAGCCTTATCATCGACAACTACATGCATTATCGGATGCTCGGAGACATTAAGAAAGAAGATGATGAAAGTACCGTTCAGGATTTAAGAAGCATCCAAAGCAGCGCCAAGAATAACATCTCCAAACTATTTAAGTTTTTTAAAAAATATTTCTCATACGTAGCCATTGCAATGCAATGGATTGTCCCAGTTTTGATAGCATTGTCAATGTATCCAATGGAAGTTAAAGAAAGAAGATTCCTGACTGAAGATTCCCGAAGATCAAGTGATATCTGTATGGCAATGGTTGATGTATCAAACAAAACATGTTTTACAGTAAATATTGCCAATTATAGTCTAGATTTGCGCAAATTTATTCCGCCCTACCTGGAAGTTTATGAAAATAATATGTACAATGACAGTGTTTTGTCTAAAATAGATTTAATAGTCAATAATGTTAAGAAAGTGATTTCAAATTGGAATAATGATAGTTTTGCCAATATCAATGTGTCAAGTCCTTCACTATGGAGGACACCTAAGATGGAAAATGGGTGTATGAAAGTATGTTATGTAGACAACAAAAGTTTGTTAATGTACATGTTTGTTTTAGTGATTATAAGCTATTTCGTTCCGATCACAATATCAACGGTTATATTGACAAAAATACACATGATGGATGTTAAAAGATCTGGTATGAAAACTTATGTCAGTAGGGAACTGCTGTACAATATCTTATTTTGGACTCCAGTGATGTTTGACACTTTTCTGTCCTTGCTTATGTGTTCTTTTTCAATAAACGGCATGCGGACATCACTTTTCAATGTAGTGGCAAATGTTTACCAAACCATAAAGAATTTTATGAACACTAGATATTTTAAAGAGAACTCCGTGGAACCCATTGTAGCTTAGATGCACTTTTGGAAAGGTAATAGAAGCAAAAATCCTTAGCAAGTAAGTTAAATAAATAGTTTACAAGTTGATTGTGTCTATGTATTTGAATAGCTGTAGTCAGTGCTGTGACTCCTCCGTCACCTCCCGTGGATGTCGCAACTATCTGAGAACTTAACACCAATACTGCAATCACCATCCGCCTGCCAAGCATGACCCAGCAAAACGCTCATTACATTCTGTGGAGGATGAGGATAAGCCTCGTCCAGCACTGTACATCTAAAGGCTGCTGATGATGAATAACTTGTAAATTTAAATAGTTGATGTTTGACGCACTCCTCCAGTTGGTTTGAGCTAACTGTAAGGTGAAGATGCCTGCCTTTGCTTGTCGACAGACAGGGCACACTTAAGCATATTTAGAAAGGCAATGGCTTTAGTTCTTTGTACATTTCAATAGATACATCAATAAAAACTACGGGATTTCTGTATCACAATCGAACTATCACAGAATGGAATGAACTTGAATGGGAAAGGTTTATAGGATAGGTTAGAAAAAAAGTGCAACTCACCGGATTATCAAAGGAATACACGCACTCGTCCTTGTAAACCAATTGCCGAAATCCAGGTAGATTTATTTTACTTAGATGCGGCGTCAACAGATCTAAAGACGCCATGGTTTTGTTAGTTTTCCCGAAAAAATTACCAATTTATGATAGATTTTACAAACCAAACAATCAATTCAAGTCCGTCTTTCGCCGCGTTCCAAAAGTCAGATTTGACAAAAGCAGACAAAAGCTAAAAATACTAATAATAGTGATGTGAAAATTACTCGCATCAAACCTTGCATTCGACTATATTATACAATAGCTCGTATCTCGTGTAAATGAACTCGCAACAAATTTCGATTTCTTAATTTTTGATTTTGACTACATTAGGATTAATGTACACATTAAAATCCTATTACAATAAAGGTATTTAAAATTATTATCAATATTTACAATTTTTTATTTACTAATAGGTTTTGGGTTATGTATTTTACTAAATCTAAATAAATATCTAATTTCACGATTCGAAAAAAATTTATCGGTGAGTGTAAATGGCTTTTGAATTTTTTCCTTCAGCAAACAGCATAATAAACCAAAATAAACCAGCTGTTTTCCATTCCTTGACCTTCATTCATTTCGTTCACTCATATTGTTGTTGTGAATAAGTGAAGTTTTCTTCTTGTTTTCAAAACTTTGCAGGCGGAAGTTCCTTAAAAACTAGGTACTTACTCAACAAGTATACAGTCGGTACAGTTCAAAGTCCATAAAAATTTAAAAATGTCGCTAAAATTATATTGCGATTTGATGTCGCAACCTTCCAGGTCCTTGTTCATTTTATTGAAGACTGTGAAATGTAACTTCGAACACAAAAAAGTGGCTTTACGAGAAGGTAAGAATCCTCAAATAATAGGCACCTATTACTTACTTCCTAAACTTCAAACATTGGGTTGGGGTGTATGTAGATAAGGGGGCACTGGAGTCTGAAGTCTTTTTTCCTCAGTGCCCCCTTATCGAAACTCTGACCCACATCTTTGGATACACTTCAACAGTGCTGCCATCAACTTATAGTCCTGCTCCGTCACTGTAAAGAGCTGGGCTGGCCGGAGTCGGGTTAGCACAGGGGGACTATTCCCACTGCTGTAGAATCCGGTCAGGACCCTGTGATCCTGTTAGGTGTTGATGCATCGTTAAAACCTTCATCAGATGATGATGGCTTGATGATGCATTAGCAATGAGATGTATGTTGGAATATTGATGGGTTTTTAGTCGGTATGCTGTTGGGTGCCTGCCAACAGAGAGTATGACAGATCGCCTTAGGTTTCCCTGAATCGAAGGTCGGCCTAAGGCACTTTACACTGTAAAAAAAAGGGGATAATACACCCCACAGCGGGACATCAGTACAGACACCACCAAAAAGAATAAATAAAAAATAAATAAAAAATAAATAATGCTGGACAGTACACACAACATTATCGAGCCCCAAGCTAAGCAGAGCTTCTGTTATGGGTACTAGATAACTGATATACTTAATACAATATATTACACAGATAGATATTTTTTATTATACATAGAAAATACCCAGAACACCATGAACAAATATCTGCGATCGCACAAATATTTGTTCCGAGACGGGAATCGAACCCGCAATCTCCTGCGTCGCAGGCCCAACCTTCGCCCGCCGCGCCACAGAGGTCGTCAAAAATCATCCTGTTGCTGGGTTTTTTAGTCCAAGTAAAACAGGTTTGTGAGCGAACGAGTGAGTGAGCCATCGAACGGCCAGCAAGCACGTTTGCGTGTGTCTATTGTTGTGTGTGTTTATTGTTATCCGTCACTCTCACTGTTTTATTATTTAGTTGTTGCCTTGAATTAAGTACATATGATTCGTTGATATGCTTGTGTTTATGTATACCTATGTAATTAAGGATGTAATTGTATGTCTAGTTTAAGTATGAGGAATCTTTTTTGCGTCTTAGACAAGCCTCTAAGGTTTTATAGACGTTTTAGTTAAATAAAGGAAAAGTTTGTGAATAAATAAATTAATAATAAAAAAAAAAAAAAAAAAAAAAAAAAAACATTGAGAATTAAAGAACATGCGTAGCGGTCGACTCAGTGTTGTTCAGAAGGTCACGGGTTCATTGTTGTTTCAGCTGAACATTATGGTGAAGAGTTCACAAAAATCAACAGATTACAGAGGGTTCCAGTTATTGATCATAATGGGTTCATCCTCACTGAAAGGTACCTATATATTTTATATCAAAAGTTCTGTGTCAGTGGTTCATCACTGATCACTTGTGATCAGTGTGTCATCCTGAATCACTTCACAAATTCTTCTACTGTCTTTAAAGGAATAAAAAAACTGTTATTCAAATATGTAGCTAACAGACACCCTGACCCCATACTAGGATCCCCTTTGTCGTGGGTATCACAAGTACCACAACACCCAGACTCGGAACAAATATTATAAACAGATCTTACAAACATTTGCAACCTCTTACATCTCAGCCGGCTACTCGCCCGCTGCGCCACTGCGTTTGTCAAATAGTTGAGGCTGTAGAGTCTCCGGAGAATGGTCATGGCGATGATTAACCCTGGCTCTTGTGCTACTAGATCAAGCAGAAACTAAATGTTTTTTAGGGTACCATACCTCTTCTTCTTCTTCTTCTTCTTCTTCTTTTATGGCGTGTTCGTTATTAACATACCTCAAAAGGTACGAATGGTACCATTATAGTATCAATCGCGTGTCTGTCTGTCACAGCCAATTTTTTACGAATCAATTACAAATGATTTATTATTTTGGGGGTTGTTATTGCAAGAACCAGAAAAAAAATTGGTAATTTGTATTAGGTGACATATAAAAAAAAAGGGTTATATCGAGGTTTTAAAAAAAAATTAAAAAAATTGCCTGTTTATTTTGTAAGATACTAGCTAGATACCAGTGCTTTACTACGCATCACATCACAATTTTTTTTTTTTGTTTTTTACCCCTTTTTAAGGGTTATTTTGAAAAATACTGAAACATGTGTTCAATTATTCTGTATTTTAAGTACCCATACCAAGTTTCAAGCAAAAGGCACCACGCGATACAAAGTTCCCACACAAACTTTAACACCACATTGCACCCGCTTTTGGGGGTAGTTCGGGGGAAAAAATATTTTACCCTTTTATGATTTGTATTGAAGCATACTTATGCAAAGTTTAAAGTTTAAGTTCAAGAAATACGGTTTTTCATACAATGGTTTTCCCCCTTTTCATCCCCTTAGGGGTTGAATTTACAAAAATCCCTTCTTAATGGGTGGTTTTGCTATAAATGGAACCTACGCTCCACGTTTCAGCTTTCTAGGTCCAGCAGTCTCGGCTCGGCGATGATGAATCAGTCAGTCAGTCAGGTTAAGCTCATATATAGGTATAAAAAAAATAGAACAGCCTGACCCATTATCTCCGAAATTATTGGACCAACAATTTTGAAAAAATCAGAATTAAGGTGTCTCTCTTAGTTTACAGGAAATCCTAAACGAAAATACTTTAAATTTCCTTAGTCTTTAAACTCCCACGGGAAACGTACAGATATTCGTGAAGAGAAAATACGTGTAAAGTTTATAGATTAGGTCAAGTTAAAACATATTTTGTTTTGTAATTTCACCAAGGACTAACAAGTTCAATGTACAGACCCACGCGAATTAGTGTCGCTGTTTTTTTTATTGTTAGAAACACTGTTTAATCTCTTCCAACTTATAATATGGTAGGTACGCGTCATGTAAAAATAACGCTGAAACGCCTGAAGAAGCTTGACCGCCAGCGTTCTATTTACATGACATGACGCGCATTACACCATCTTGTTACATTCATCATTATCATCGTCATCATCAGCAGACGTTCAATGTTGGACGAGGCGTAGTCATAGTCATAGTAATTTATTAATAGGAAAAAAACGGTTACAAGTCAAAAAAATACATAAATTCATAAGTACAGACAAATGAACATACATTACAATACTCCACAATTTTAATATTATATCAGTACCTATACCTACAATTGGAATTAGTGTAAAATTAATACTGTTACTGTTAGCCTCAATCATCCCATTGTAGAACAAAGGCCTCCCCCCATATCCTCCAGTCACTGTACAAGAACTGTAGTTCGGATGCTGTTGAGGAGAAGAGAACAATGTTGTCAGCGAAGCGAAGGTTAGTCAACCTTGCCCCACCGACTTCAATATATATATATATATATATAAACGTTTATTCCAGACCAGTGATCCATATTGGGTTAGTAACACAAAAATAACTTAAATTATGTTAGTACAATAAATATTACTAATACTACTAATAACCTATAAATAAATCACTAAAAACAAAATTAAATTGAGTTGCAAAAAGCTTAAGAATACATTACATTTTTTCTTCTTGAAAACACAAAAAAAACAAAAAAAACTTAAAAATTTCTAGAGCCGACATGAATAGACATGCTGTGAACCCATTGGAGACGCCATCAAAGGCATTCCCCTCTGTAGTTCCCCTCTGAATTTAATGCCCTCGAGGGCATACAGCTTATAAAAAACTAGCTGTTGCCGATCGCTCTGTCAGACTGACCAAAAACTACAATATATTACTAGACTGACTGAATCGACTCGCGTGGGAGATAGTGCTCCAAGAAAAATGGCGAATTGTTCAGTTTTATGCTGTAAAAAAATGATTGGATCATCAAATTTACAAAAAGATGGTGTTTCCTTTCACATGTACCTGAATTTCAATAAAATTATTATAACTTATTGCATAAAAATTGACCAAGTAAAATTAAGCCGTATAAAAACAAAAGTGGCCATCTCAGATTTTGTAATTTTTGAGTTAGTGTTCGGGGTAAAATAATAAAACTGAACGGTTTAACAAAACAAACCGTGAATGTTTTATTCAATAACACTGGTTCACTCTTCACTGCGACTGCACTTCAGTACACTGGTCATTCATTACTCTAAAATCACTGCCAAATTACGTGATTTATTCGCAATGAAAGCCAATTCCCTTACGACTGCCCTGCTCGCTCTTCAATCCAGCTCCACTTAATCGTGTGACACAGGGGCGAAATAAAAGTGACCAAAAGCGTAGATATAAATGTGTATAATACATCAATGTGCATGTCAGGATTTATTCTGCTGACGTAAACATGTATATAACGTGTAATGTCAGTAAGCCAAGATGTGGATGATTACTTAATATCCTTGATTACTAAATACCATTCATTAAACACGTTCGACATCATGTGACATGTGGAATAACGTGTATTTGTATTTGATGGCTATGTAACCACTAACTAACCGGTAACTACTAACTACTACTACTTCGTGTCACGGGCTCTTTCTTGGTTCAGTGACCAGCTTGAGATATAGTGTCCCTGAAAGGGGCCTAGTGACCAATGGTGAAAGAACCAGTATGGTAAAAGGATTAATTGTGCCTCGCAGAGGTGTATGATGTGATATGTCAACATAAATGTCATGTGCAACTATATTTAAAGAAATAGAATGAAATCACACTACTATTAACAAAAAAAAAAAAAATGAAAAAGTTTGTACATTTGGGAACTTTGATTAGAAGAGATGGCAAGCATGAAGATGATATTTAAATGAGAGTAAATTCTGGAAACCAGATGAACTTAACGCCTTATTATCAGCCGGAACGTATCCAAAAAGGCACGGCTGGATGTGCATAGAGGAGTGTTAGTGCCAAAACTAATGTATGGTGGTAGCGAAAGTTGCTAAGGCAGAATAAACATGAAAGTAGAATAAATGCACTGAAGATGAGAGGTTTGAGAAGTATGTATGGTGGACTTTGAGAGATAAAATAAGAAACGGTGTGTTAAGAAAGCATTGTAAAATGAAAGGGCACGTGTATAGTGACAAGGATTGAGAAAGATATGCTTGGATGGTTTGGGTATATATAAAGGATGAATGATAGTAGATTGACGAAACTAGTTCATAAGATGAGCATGAATGGGACAGTTGGAAGGAGGAGACCTCGGTGAAGGTATTCAGACTAGATCAGGGTCGATCTGGAGAATGGCCAGGCCAAGAGCGCCCTTAACCAATGAGCATATAATGTGATGTGAGTGAATCAAGCAAAACAGGCATGCCAGGATCGTAGCAAGTGGAAATTCATGGTCTCTGCCTCCTTCTCTGGGAAACAGGCGTGAGTTTACGTATGTGTGTATGTATGTAATATTATAAATGCAAAATTTTCTAAGGGTTGGATGAAATTTAAGAACGGCGATAGCTGGACCACTGGAATAGTTTTAAATTTTATTTAGATGTTCCCACAGGATCAAGACTTATGCGAGTGAAACCGCGGGTTGCTTCTAGTTTATAATAAGAATAAAACTGCGTGGTTAATTTGATCAAAATCAGTTATATTGATCATACTTAAATAACTTTACCCTTTTCAGTTAAAAATAAATAAAGATGCTTTAAAAAAATCGTTGATCGCCAATTGTTAAGTTACTGTACAATCTTCGCACGTTGTGTTTGCCTAAAATGAGGGGTTTTCACGGCCATATCAAATCATCTATAAACCCTTGAAAATAGATGTCGCTGCTGTGTACTTAACTGTATAAATAAAGTGACATGTAAAAGTCAACAACGTAGTGATATATTTTTGTGGTATTTTGTTACTATCACACAAAATAACAGACGATGCATTTGTTAATTTTGACAACCACAGTTGAGTCAGGGCCATCAATTGACCCAAATCAAACTACATTTTTTTTATTTCAATATGAAAGGCCCTTATTGGTTTCTCCTGTAGCTTAAGATAGGTATATAGTTTGTACCTCATATATACATGTGTAGACTGTTGGTAACCATAATAAAAAATAATTAAATAAGCAACTGCTAACAATAACAATGACATTAGCTGAGTCAGTCGTGGGAAGCAATGGATGAGCTCACTATTTGTCACGTCTATCTCCCACGATGGTGCAACCCACTGTGAAAAGAGGCCCATTAAGGCTCTGCCTACCCCTTCGGGGAAAGAGGCGTGTGTCTATGTATGTATGTATGTAACAATAACAGCCTCAATGCACACTGAAATAGCTTTGTGCTCATTTAACAGTTTTTTTTATATCTCAAAAATTCCTGAAAGTAAGTTGCCCGTGTTTTCTTATATACTACTAAATTAGTGATGTGCCTCAATAATAAAGTAGATTTTTTATCGATAAAATAAATGCTCGTTTATTATGTTTTACAAAATATTGAAATTTGATTTATATTATTCGGGAGACGCCATAGCCTAACCTAACCTAACTTTCTAACCGTTAATCCAATCACCATGAAGGTATTGGTATGTAACAAGGTAGGTAACTGTTATGATTTTAATTTGAAATTATTCATTGTATGTCATTAATTGACGACTTCTGTGGCGCGGTGGACGAAGGTTCGCCTGTAACGCAGGAGGTTGCGGGTTTGATTTCCGCCTAGAACAAATATTTGTACGATCTGCAGATATTTGTTCAGGGTGTTCTGGATATTTTCTATGTTAATACAAAATAAATATCTATGTAAAGTACTGTATTAGGGATATCAGTTATCTAGTCCATAACACAAGCTCTGCTTGGCTTGGGGCTAGATAATAATGTGTAAACTGTGTCCAACATCAAAAAATAAAATTAAAATAAATATATATTATTGAGAACTGGTGAAAACCAAGGTGAAAAGAGACCCATTTAAGGCTCTGTCTACCCTTTCGGGGAAAAAGGCGTGTGTCTATGTATGTATGTATGTATGTAAATATATATATATAATGAAATTCACTTAGGTACAATGTGAAAGAAAGCACCATCTTTTCGTAAATTCGATGTTCCAGACCTTGATTTACAGCAGAAAATGTAACGATTCGGCATTTTAGTATTTGTAGCACTGTCACACTTTTTACTCTATGCGTCACACGATCGATTCAGTCTGACAGAGCAATCGGCCCATCATGATACAATTTTATTACTAGCAAAAGCAAAACATGCTTGGTGAGGGCTAGCAAGCTTCTTTTCCTTGATTTTTATATACTCAGACATGAATTTAAATTACTATGTTAAATTACAACGGATAGTTTTTAAAACAGTTAGTAAAACAGTTTTACTAACGCGTATGCCCAAATGAAATTGTGCATAGCCAGAGGGGAACGCCTTTACTTGATGTCGCCCCCCGCCGCGACCTCCTCGTGTCTCTCTCGTGTGACCTCCAGCGGCGGCCGTGTTGCTCCAAGATATTACTAGCTAGGCTTGCAAGGGCTTCCAAGTTATTTTTACTAGTTTTTTTATGTGTGAACTTATCTAGACATGAATTTAAATTACTATGTGATATTATAAATCTAGAGGTGTGATAGTATTTCGTAAAAAGTTGCATGCCTACCTAGGTTGTGGGATACGTGATCACGATAAATTAACAAAAGCATTTCTCAGTTTTAACTCGTTTACTAATTTTCAAGAAAAGTCGTGTCATGAGTGTCCGTCCTGTGTCGTGGGATTTTCCTATTCAAATCCTATTTGATTGACAAAAGAATGAAAAAAAAAATATAGCTAGGTATAATTTTTTCAACGCGATATTTTGTTCACTATATATAGCGCTAAGTATTACTTTACCTACCATCGTTTAGCATCAACATAACTTAACACACCCAACACATACCTACATAGTTCTGATCCCACACTAGGATCCCCTGTGTCGTGGGATAATCATGCCTGAAATAAAAAAAAAAAACTATTAATACATTTTAATGACTAATTTATTTTTTTGGCAATTAGGATCATGATTTATGGTTTTTGACAATAACAGTGACTGACAGATATATATAATACATTGTATATTTCGAGGCCAGAACCGTCATGGATTATGTAGGTTAGTAGGAAGACGGGAGCTAAGTAAAGCGTTTTTTCCTTTTCTTTCCTTTCGTCTCTTTTGACTTGCCAGCCCATAGTTTTATGAAATTATTGTAAGCTTTGAACAAAATTCTAATTCAATTTTCCCAAGAACTAATCATCTCATGATTTAGTGGTTGTACCTGGGGTACTCAAAATTTTCTTGATTTTTCTCTATACTCTAAGTTTCCGCGTTTACCCCCTCTCTCTCCAACCTACTACTACCTTTTACTAATCTAAAATATCATAGTTATCCACAAAATGATCTCTATGCTATCCTCAAAAAGTGGTGTGGTTCCGCAACTCCCCCTTCACAGAGAGCGTTCAACCCCTCCCCTCATCCCTAGCCGCCCTTAAATCCCTTAAATGACCCTTGATGGTAGGCAAAGTAAGTTCCTACCAAAAAGTTATCGATACTATTCATTTATCGACTTGAGTGCTGGAAGTCCCTAGAACGGATGTTACTGTCAGTCAATTTTGTGACATAACATGATGCTTGTACACAGAAAGCATCTATGTGTGTGTAAAGATTTTTGATGTGTTGCTGTTTATAGATGTGTGCGTTTATAGCGATAGAACGACTGGTTACAAAAGTGTGCATTAAAGTGCAAGTGATTGCGTGAAGCCCCCCCCGCAAAAATTTCTGAATAAATATGTTTCGGTTGACAGCTCTATGGCGCCTCCCCTCCGGTACGGAGGCCTGCGTTGCTCGATGTGTGAACCTATTGCACCTTAAAACCTACTTGGACACTAATCTAGAGATCGGCCCAAGCACCTCCTACCAGTGTCTCATGAAACATGAATACATGTCATCAGCAACAACGGTCAGAAGGCTGTTGGAGCTCCCGCGCATGCGGCTCATCAGGGATGCAGTTGTTCTACGCATAATTGCGGCCGGTTACAGTGCTCGACCGACAGTCAGTGCGTACGTCAGTCGCGCTTGTCATATGTATGAAAATTCATAAACCGTAAAGTGCTAGACCGACCGTACGCACGCGTATTTTGCTACGCACTGCGCTGCGTACGAGGCCCGTCGGTCGAGCGCGTGCGCATGCGTACCGTCGGTCGACTGACGGTGATACACCGCTTTTCCGCGTTTTACACCGCCTTTTTGCCAATGGATCCGCGTTCCGCTTATAACCTACGCGGATCCGCTTTTTTGAACTATGCAAAAACCATAGAAATAGAATCTAGATCTATGACTTAAACATTACATTACATTGTTACATTAGTAACACGTCGCGTCGGACTCTTCCCGCCATTTTCGAAACGAGACGTTGTCTACTTTTATTTTATTTCTTTTTTGTTGTTTTATTGAGTTATTTTGTGTTATTTTGGTGGCATTTTAACTAATGTAGCTCGTTTAATAAGCACAAGTGTAGTGAAATGAAATGGAAGTGAATTGCGTGACTTTTGAAATTGGTGGAAATTGTCTACCAAAGTTTTAGTAAAATTGGCCACCGTTTTACTAATACATGACTCGACTGTGACTTTGACGACTTGGAAGGAGTGTAACGTTGCAAATATATATTGAAAATACAATATAGTGAAAATACAGATACTTACTTGAAAATGGCAAATGCACAAGCCATGCGGCGCCAATTATAAAGAAGAAAAAAAAAACACGTCGCGTTGAGAATACCACCGGATTCCGGACTTTTAAGTCCATACTTACAAGTTACTCTGTGGTTCATAGTTTATATTATGTACAGACCGTTCACCGTAAGATGGCACCTGCAGATGAAAAGGAACTACAAAAATTTTTTTTTGATGAGTTTATACTTAGGACTATTATACCTCCATGACTTAGGATTAGGTGCCCGCTACTTTATTGTACCTAAAGCCTAATAAGACATCCTGATACACCAAGATTCCTGATATGCGTGTTTTTTTATTATAAAAATATAAAATAAAGCGTATGAATTGAGAGATTATCGATGTAAAAGTTTAACATGCTCCGCTTTTTATATTGAAAATCCGCGTTTTGGAAGCACCGTTCCCGCCTTTTAAACATTCTCATCTGGCAACACTGACTGACGCGCTATGTAAACAAATGAACGCGTTCAGTGGCTCAGTGCTGTACCGACCGGTGCACCGACCGCACGCATGCGTGCGATACTGAAAGCGACTGTACACGTCCGGTCAGTTTACTGGTACGCAGAGCACTGGATGATACAAACTGACGGTCGGTCAATGCGCATCATCAGCACCGACGGTACGCACTGACGGTCGGTGGAGCACTGTAACCGGCCTAAGAAGTCATCAGTGCGCGCGTCTGCAAACATCCCTGATGCACTAGCAACGCGGCAGCCTCAACAACATCCTGAAACCGTTGTTGTACTGAATTCGCAGGGTATTGTAGGATTTCTGTGTATATTTAGCCCACAAACTGCACGTGTAAAATGAGGTACAATACGCTTTGAATAATGTTATTTTTACTGGCGCTCAATGCCTCTGTCTTCCAAATCGGCCGCCAGCTTTCTGAAGATCTCTTCGAGGGTACTATTGAAGAGCTTTGGTGAAAGTGGGTCGCCTTGTTTGACACCTCTTTCTATGGGGAATGATGGTCCTGATGATTGTATTTTTAATGACGCAGTACTATTGGAATAAATACGTTTTATGAGGTTGATGTAGGTAGATTCGATGTTTTGGTTTTGGAGAGCGTTAAATATGGCCAAATGAGAGATACTATCAAATGCCTTAGAGTAGTCAACAAAGGCTAAATATAATGGGATGTTATTAACATAGTTTTTTCTAAAATCTGATTTATTGTATGGAGATGATCGTTGAGATGCCTGCGCGGAAGCTAGCCTGTTCAGGGTTTTTTTTTTTTTTTTTTTTTTTTTTTTTTTTATATACACTACTGAACGACGGAACAAGCAGATGGCACACCTGATGTTAAGCGGTAACCTCTGCCTATCAACAGTGCATTACCTCATAGGTCACGTCCGCCTAGGACGCGCCCTATGTGGCACTGCACTGCGCCCGCCACCCTGAGACATAAAGATGAAAAGTCTCATGTGCCTGTAATTTCACCGGCACCCTTACCTTTCAAACCGGAACACAGCAATGCGAGCACTACTGCTTTGCGGCAGAAATAGGTATGGTGGTAGTACTTCCCCGGACGAACTCTTTCACAAAAAAGCTCTACTACTTCTTTACTTTTTTACTAGGTTGCTCAGGAGGTACAATTAATAGTAATGTCAAATTCAATGGGGGATGTGCCATAAGGACCACGCTTGGAAGGCGGATTGGTGATCGCAGTATTGGTGTCGAGTACTCAGGTGGATGCTGCTGCCCATCCCCTGGTGTAATACCTTAGTCAGCTCTTACGACATGCACGGAAGAAGACTATTGTTGCATTGGGAATCAGGTAATAACAAAAAGTTGGTAACCCTCTATTTTCAGTGTGGCCATCATCAGATACCTGGCACGGGAGAGCGTCATCCCAGAGAGCCTGTACCCAGCAGACTGCCAGCAGCAGGCCAGGGTCGACGAGTTCCTGGAGTGGCATCACATTGGGCTTCGACTACCCTTGTCCATGTACTTTAGGGTTGCGGTAAGACATTGTGCGCTATGCCAGGGTGTGTCTGAATGCTAGTCCATTATGTGGCACTTTTTTTTTTTTTAATGTTTTTTCATCAGTTCTTGAAATAATCATGGTGAAACAATGGTATACCCAAAGTTTGAAATGCAATATACGACTGGTCATCAGGTACTTTCAAATTATCTTTCTAATTGTCCATCATCATTATTAAATAAAACTATGGGAAAAAAAACAAATTATTTTTTGAAAAAGCTCAGTCATGCCGTTGTATATCTGTTTTTAAACCCCGACGCAAAAACGACGGGTGTTATAAGTTTGACGTGTCTCTGTGTGTGTGTATGTGTTTGTTAATTAATTACATGTTAATATTTTCAAAAATTCAATAGATTTATCCACGTACTTTTATATAAAATGTAATGATGCGAATTTATGAGTAGTTCTTGTTTGTCCCAGAATTTGGATTGATGGAAAAACAAGAATTAAAATTACCTGTTGCCACTGAATTTAAGTCAATAGTAGGTAACAGTTATATGTTCGAAAATAAAAAAATAAAACGTAAGTAAATACGATTTCAATAATGAAAATTACTGTATGTACGGAAATAATAAAAAAACTTTAGTAACTACGATTTCAATAATAACAGTTACTGTATTGTGTATTAAGGTGGATGCTCACGCTTCAGGCGCGAACTTAATTTTTTTTGATGTTTTTTTGATACTATCTCATAAATACCATCAGGTTAGCTATGATACCCCTAATACATTTTTACAATGTTTTTGTTTTGTTTAGTTGTATCATAGCTAAACTGATGATATTTATGAGATACTATCAATTAAAACATGTGTGTTAAGTCTCCTAGTTCTCGCGCAATCAACTTTCGCTATCTGAAGAAGTGTTCATGAGCTGTAAAGGGCAAAAAACACCAAAAAAATTAAATTTCGTGCCACAAGCGTGCGCATTCACCTTAAGCTATTCGCGTACGACCCAAGGATATTCGTTTGATTTAGTTGCGAAAGTACTCTTTCTAGATAAAAGGGCAATGAGTGACATATATTTTTTCAGCACATAACTCCTCTATGAGGAGGAAGCCTCCAAATAAGACCAATCAGCTGATGTATACTCAATGTTATTCTTTTGCATCTTACAGTATATGAACCCAATCCTCGAAGGAAGAGCTCCAAACCCTTCTCAAGTGAAATCTTACGAAGGCCGCATGATGGAAGCTCTCGAAACTTTTGAAACGAAGTGGCTCGGTATGTATAACACAACAGTCACATACATAGCCCAGAGGCCGTAGACAAAGTAACATTATAATAGCGATGTCGCTAGTGGAAAAGCCGACAATGTATGAGATTGACGTAAGCTATCGAAATATCACGTGGTGGTATTGTATTGTATTACGAATCTAGAAATGGAATCGCTTCGAAGCGAAAGCCGGCTAGACCGGTTGATCCCACACTGGTATTCTATGTCGTGGGTATCAGCAACTACGAAGTACCATACTACCACAACACACAGACCCGGCACTTGTAATTTGCAGATCATGCAAACATTTGTTTCGCAACGGGAATCTAAACCGCACCTCTCAGACGCGTTTTATAAAAAAACGACCAACAGTGCTTACATTGCCGTGTTCTGGTTTGAAGGGTGTGGGATACTCCTGATACCGACAACACAGGGAATCCTAGTGTGGGAGCATGACTCTCAAAATGGAGTTTACAACCATGCTAGTTTTAAAATTTATATTTTATTTGTATTTGTAGGGCGGAACACCTTCATAAACGGAAACACGCCTACCGTGGCAGATCTATTTGCAGCGTGCGAGCTGGAACAGCCAAGTGAGTATATCTGACTCTTTCTAACCTTCCCCCCTCCCCCCCTCATACATCCTGGCTTGCTTCACACAAACACGTACAGCTTAAAAGCATTGGATTCTCCGTATACTGGCTTTCAAAGAATTATTCACACAAGGGATTTACATTCATAGATTTCATAGACAGTACCAAAAGTTTTACGTTGTGTAACCAATCGTGTCACCGGTTCCTTCTTGGTCACCCTGCGTTAGGTCAAGTATGAAGCATATACATACTACATTCAGCGTTCCGCACTATATGTAGAAGTTATAAATTGTATAAAACGCAAAATTTTGTTGGTTGGTACACATAAATATACATAATAAGTACCCTATAAAACAAAATAGTTCCTATTTAAATTAAAGTAAAAAAACGTAGTAAAAACATTTTGGAAAAAAGCTTTCTTTGCTGCTGAAAATAAATTAACAGGCTGTTGGTCCAGAACAGCTCTAAATTACAAATGTCCACCACTGGGCCAAATGCCACAAAATAAATGAACTTTAGATCAACGTTTTTCTTCCAGGAATGGCCGGATTTGACCCTGCGGATAAATATGACAACATAGCGGCGTGGTGGCCCAGGGTACGTGCTCACTTCAGCCCTTTCTACGAAGAAGCGCATGTAACCCTCAACAAGATCGTTGCTAAAAACAATAAAGTTAAATCTAAGATATAGACTTTATTGACTTCGACAAGGGAGTCTATAACCTCGTTAGGCCCACACCACAGAATAAATATGAGTACAAGTACCCACAAAACCCAAAATAAACATGATGGTTCAAGCCCAGACATTATCTCGACTGTCCATGAATTATCCCCAAGATTCGTACAAAGGGTAATTTAAAAAAAACTGTGTATCATATCAGTCTTTTTATTAAATTAAGAGTTCAAAATCATCTTACCATCATTTAAACATACAAATTTGGATTTCAACAACAAAAAAAAACACTATTGTCTGAACATTTTAGTCTGAAGCACTTTTAACTGATGGGTATCCTATTTAGGATATGACAGTTACTTCGACCTATTTGTGAATCTGGTTTAAATAAAATAAACACTGAATTTAAAATGTCTTATTATTTCACTGATATATAATTCACAAATTTGATAGGTGGGAAATATTAAACAATACGACTTAATTAGGGCGCGGTGGCGTGACGACTGACGTAAGTACATACATGTACTAACCTCGTAAAGCCAAACTGCAAATATGCAATTTCATTAGTGTGCGTGATGACGCTACATCAACCTCCCCCTTTTTGAAAATGTTGAACATAAAAGTTATACAAAACAATTCAAAATTAAAAACAAATAAATCAAATATTACCAAGTCCTGAGTACATTCCTGTTAATAACAGTAAGAATCGCTGACAAGCGTTCTCAGTAAGTTGAGCGCTTGGATTATCGCCCGGACGCAGGTTGGATAAACAAAGGCTGGATACTATTACAATTACAACGTAATGCTAACTAAGTACTCAAGCTGTTTACAATATTTCTTAGAACTACGTTCCTAGAATGTAATTTATGAAGACAATGAATTATAATTTGAATACCAAATTGATATCGGTCTGTAATAAAAATAAATTCTATTATTAAATTACAAACTAAATTTAATAAAAATCTGTTACAATATTTATTATAAGTAACATGTTAAGGAGTAGCTTATATTACGTATGATATAAAAATATTACGTAGAAATAACTATGTTATTTAGAGATATTTATTTGAACATAGCAGCGTCAAACGTCCTTCATACCTTAAATTAAAAGAAAAAAGGTTTAAAGTTGACAAGTAGTTATTGAATTGATTAATAAACGTATTACCTAATATGATTAAGGGTAGCTGCCACCTGCTATATTTAAAAAAAACGCCACCCTAAGTGACAACGCCGGAGAAAGCTAAGCTGCGGGCTCAATTCACCACACAGATCCCTAACAAAAATTACGATAATTAATCAATTCACTGAAAAGTAAATATACTAACTACTTAGGTTAAATACGTACCTTAAGTTAAGCTATCGTTCCTACGGAACCATGTGTCTGCATGGGTACTGGCTGCTGGTTATTCATCTCCTGACGCAACCATGAGCGAAGCGTCGAGCGACAGCGATTTCCCGCAAGATACAAGAAAATTAATAACGCTATCACGAAAATTACGATTAATGCGTAAGAGTGTAGACTGACTTGGTTGTCGACATTACCACCACTCTGTGCAATTATTATCTCCTCGCTCTTTCCCTTAACTGATGAATGACACATTTTGAAAAATAATAATTTCAACTTTAAAAGAACTGTAAGTAGATAAGTGGTGCTTTAGCGAAAGCCGATAAGTAAATGATAATTGAAATTCAATGAATGTATTACATTACTTAAGTAGGTACTTACAAAACTGCTTATTACTCTATTTACTCACTCCTTTATATGAGCGGTAGATATCAAAGCTACAAAACAAAACGACGAGGTGGTTTAATTAACCGACCACTTCGCGTTGTTTTAGTTTGAGTGGGATTTGAATTCCCAGATACGTCTTGAAAACGCACTTTTTTTACTTTAGTAGTAGTGTTTTTAGGAACATCTGATGTTTTGTGAAAATTACCTTGAGCATCAGAATGTTCGAAACTAGGTAAATAAGCTGGTTTCAGACGATCAATCGAAATATTCGATTGTCTATTATTCAATTGAATAACGAATGTTTTGCCTAACCTTTTAACAATAGGGTATGGTCCCTCATATGGCGATTGTAGTGATTTTTTAACGAGATCATTACGGACAAAAACTTTTGTACAAGTACTTAAGTCTGGATGGACAAAAAATGTTTTCGAATCTCTGTGAATAAATGATTTGGACTTTAGGTTACCTATGGTTTCCTTTAAACGAGTGACATACTCTTCATCATTTATACATCGTTTGCTACTATCAAAATATTCGCCTGGAAGTCTTAATGTTCTTCCAAAGGTTAATTCGGCCGCACTTACACCGGTGTCGCTTCTTGGAGCGGCACGAAGTCCTAACATTACTGTATACATTTCCTGTATCCACGATGTGGAATTATTTAACCTAGCCATCAAGGCTGCTTTAAAACTACGATGCCAACGCTCTATAGTACCGTTTGCTTGGGGGTGGTATGGACTTGTTTTTAGTTTGTTTACGCCTAAAAACTGCATAAGTTGTCTAAATAGACTACTCTCGAACTGCCTGCCCTGGTCGCTTGTTAGCTTAATAGGACAACCATAGCGAGTGATCCAACCCTCATAAAGTGTTCTGGCTACTGTATTGGCTGTAATGTCTTTTAATGGAAATGCTTCGGGCCACCCTGTTTGCCTATCTATCATAGTCAAACAGTACCTATACCCTTCAGCTGATGTTGTCAATGGACCTACTATGTCAATGTGTAAATGTTCAAATCGATCCACTGCTGGAAATCGACCTAACTGTGACACTGTGTGTCGTTGGACTTTTGATTTTTGACACTTGATACAAGTTTTAGTCCATGTTTTTATGTCTTTATTCATGCCTGGCCAAAAATATCGTGTTGATATTAGTTTACGTGTATTTCGCATTCCAGGATGACTCAAATTGTGAACTGAATAAAACGCTACTTTCCTAAATCGCTCGGGTAGATAGGGCCTTATATTTTCTGTTGAAGCTTCACAAAATATATGAGTCGAAGAGTTAGGTAACAATACCTTCTTTATAAGAACGTTGTTACTCGATACCGCATTCCAGTTAGTGACGTAACTGTCGCTGCGCTGGGAATCAGCAACTTCTTCGTAATCCAAAGTACTTGGACATGTTATTGTTTCGATTCTGCTTAATGCATCGGCTACAATGTTATCTTGACCTACTATGTGGCGTATATCGGAGGTGAATTCGCTAATAAACATAAGTTGCCTGGTTCTTCTAGGCGTTTCTTTGTTACTAGTTAGCTTGGAGAAGGCGAATGTTAATGGTTTGTGATCTGTATAAATCGCAAGTTCCCTGCCTTCGAACATTTGACGAAAGTGAATGATCGCTAGGTATATCGCTAGTAATTCACGGTCGTATGTACTATATTTCTCCTGTGCCTCGGTCAATTTACGAGAAAAATAACCTAATGGTTGCCATTGTCTGTCAACTAGCTGTTGTAAGACAGCTCCTACACATGTATTCGATGCGTCGGTCATTAACGCTATCGGAATACCGGGTGCTAGGTACGATAATATCGTGGCTGCCTGAAGGTTTTCTTTACATTTAATGAAAGCTGTGTTAGCTTCGTCTGACCAATTAATTATTGACTTGTCGTTTTTCTTGGCATTGTGCAAATACTTATGAAGCTCTGCTTGATAAGAAACTGCGTTAGGTAAATGAGGCCTATAGAAATTAATCATTCCTAAAAATCGTCTTAAGTCAGCTACTGTAACTGGCCTTGGAAATTCCATAATAGCCTTGACCTTTTCACTGGACGGACTGATGCCTTGGGCTGTAACCTCGTGACCTAAAAAATCTAATTTTTCTACGCCAAATACACATTTCGACAAATTAATTGTAACGCCGTATTTGTTCAAATGTTTAAACAATGCATTTAGATGTTGATCGTGCTGTTTACTCGATGAGCTAGCGACGATGATGTCATCGATATAGCAGAATATGAACTCTGTACTCGGCTCGAACGTACCGTCGTCACGTTCGATACCTAAACCCTGTAATACAGTGTTATTCATAAAACATTGAAAAGACTGTGCCCCGTTCCTCAAACCGAATCCCATTTTGGGAAAATCCCATAATCCGAAAGGAGTTATTATGGCAGCCTTTTCCACGTCTTCTGGTGCAATAGGAATGCAATGGTATGCTCTATTTATATCGATTTTACTGAAAATGGACTTACCTGCCAACATATAAGTAAAATCGTGTAGTCGTGGTATCGGATACCTATCCGGCTTCGTAATTGCGTTAAGTCGCCTGTAATCCCCACAAGGACGGATTTCTCCATTCTTTTTTGGTACAACGTGCAACGGACTCGACCACGAACTTTTTGATGGACGGCAAATGCCTAGTTCCTGCATAATACGAAATTCATTACTAACCTTTTTATACCGGTCTGGTGGAAGTGGGCGCGCGCGCGCATGCACTGGTGGACCAGTCGTCTCTATATGATGAAACACATCATGCTTAGGAAGTTCCTTAAACGAGACAGGTTTAGTTATGTCAGGATATTTAGACAGAAGTCTAAAGTACGGATGTGACTCATCCATGGTACTCAACGTATGTTGATTGCAGCAGACAATTGAACCTACTATGTTCAAATTTGTTACACCGTCGATTAACCTACGGTTATTTAAATCAACAATTAGCTTATGGTGTGAAAGAAAGTCTGCTCCTAATATGGGTTGATTTACTGCAGCTATAATAAATGTCCACTGGTACGGCCTACGCATTTTTAGGTTTAACACTAGAGTTTTCACTCCGAAAGTCTTTATCTCCGTACCGTTAGCTGCGTAAAGTGTATATTTAGCACTTTTATCACCATGAGAGTTTTTAAAACGAGCTGGGAGCACAGAAACGTTAGCGCCGGTATCAACCAAAAACTTAATGTTCGAGGAAATGTCTGTAATACAAAGACGGTTGTTACTCACTGTACACGCACCCGCCGCTGCATGTACTTGACCTAGTTTTCCTGGTTCCTGGAGATGGTCTTCTTCCAAGTGCAGGGTGGAATACAGCGTACTGCTTTGTCCTGCCACTTCCGGTGGTAAAAGCACAACCAGTTGGGTGGTCGCTGCTTGCTTCTGTGATTGCTCGAGTTGGATCTTCGGTCATATGACCGTCCTCTTGAATGAGACCTAGACCTATGGCTGTTCTGTAGCTGATCGAACCTTTTATTTAGTTTCTGTATCTCAGCGATTATTCCGGCCATTTCGCTTCTCTTCCCCTTTGACGAGCTGGTAGACGAGCTGGTAGACGAGCTGGTAGACGAACTGGTTGACTGCTGCATGACCTCTGATATGCGTGATGGTTCTGTCGATTCCATGATCTTATCAGCCAATCGCGCGAGGACGTTGATGTCAGCTGTATCTGCTACTGCGATGATACCACGTACTGATGATGGGAGATGTCCCTGCCAAAGAATTTTTAGCGTCGCATCAGGCAGTTTGTCTTTTGCTAAGTCTTTCATTTTTCGAAGAAGCTGAGAGGGCTTCTGGTCTCCTAGATCCATCTCTCGTATTAGCTTTTGGACTTGACGTGTTTCCGACTCTTCATATATAAGAAGTAGTCTTTCTTTAATCGCATCGTATCTCTTTTCTTCCGGTGGACTGGTGAGGATGTCGGTGACTTGCTGTATTACCTCTTTTGATAACTATGTAATGACCAGGTTAAATTTGGTCTCATCTCCCAATCGCTGTGGCGCCAGTATAGCTTCCGTCTGAAGAAACCACAGCCGCGGCTGGTCGACCCAAAATTCAGGTACTCGCGATGCCACTGTTATCGCTGCTAAGCTGGTATTTTCTTCTTTAACAACGATGTTTGATGGTACGGCCGCTGGTGATGTCACGGGAGCACTCCCCGGAGTTGGTTGAGACATATTTGATGAACACGATTTTTCACACAAAAAATAAGTCCAAAATTATTTTTCACCGCCCCGTCGTATGTTTATGAGCCGCCACTATTTTAGAGTTCGGGGTCACCAATTTAACTGATGGGTATCCTATTTAGGATATGACAGTTACTTCGACCTATTTGTGAATCTGGTTTAAATAAAATAAACACTGAATTTAAAATGTCTTATTATTTCACTGATATATAATTCACAAATTTGATAGGTGGGAAATATTAAACAATACGACTTAATTAGGGCGCGGTGGCGTGACGACTGACGTAAGTACATACATGTACTAACCTCGTAAAGCCAAACTGCAAATATGCAATTACATTAGTGTGCGTGATGACGCTACACACTAATAAATAATTTCTCAGGTCACAATGAAGGGATAGTCAAAATATATCAGGGCCTCACTTGGTATCTAATTTTAAGTATATTTTGTAATGTACGGAGACAGCTGATGCAAACAATCAATGATTATTGCATTTATTATGTTTATAAACATAGCATTTATTGTGCAACTATAAATTAATGTTAGGTTATCTAAATAATAGGTTGCGGGTTCGACTCCCGCCTCGGAACAAATATTTGTGCTATCGCAGATATTTGTTCAGGGTGTTCTGGGTATTTTCTATGTATAATAAAAAATATCTATCTATGCAATATATTGTATTAAGTATATCAGTTATCTAGTACCCATAACACAAGCTATGCTTAGCTTGGAGCTAGATAATGTTGTGTGAACTGTCCAGAATTATTTATTTATTTATTTAATAGTAACTTTATTTACAGAAAGATTAATACAAGGTATGTACAAAATACATATGAAACAGTTGTGCCACCTGAAGACCGCTGCAAGCGATCTAAAGGTAGCTCAACTGATCCAAATCACTACCAGACGGAAGCGTCCCTAAGATGCTGGCAGCATTACCACGCTGCTGAATGGTAATAATACTAATGCGTTGAGCCAGATAAGAGCCAGCTCTCGGGTCACGCGTCGCTTCGAACAGACGCGCTGAATAAATTTTGAAAACGCGAAGGACCCCGAAAAGCTTAAATAAGTAAGCTCTGTCGATACTTGCATATTTGCGTCTTTTGAGATCCTCAGCGGAATCTGCCGGCGCACCGGCCCTGACTGATCTCCCGGGCAGATGAGATGGCGCAAGGATATCAACGCATGTATATAGCGTCCCACACCAACGGCCTCTCCCACGGGACAACAGTCATGCCGTTAAGCCGCTGTTAGGTTGTTCTTTATCAGACTTTTGTAGTACTTACCTCTAGATATAATTTATTTTTGTTTTGACACCGGTAAAAGTAGATTAACAAATTTTTTAAGCTCTTTTTCGAAGTGTTTTTTTTTGTTTTCAAGCAGTATCATGTTGCCGACGGTGTTTATGTACCTATGATGTTTTAATCGTAAGTAATTTTATGATTAATGGTGCATAGTTTTGTCTCAAAATATTTAAATATATTATAAAGGGCTCAAATTAATTTGGTATTTAAATTTAAATTTTTCAAAAAAAAAAAAACAGTGTTGAGATATTTAAGTCAAGCTGGTTATCATGTTTTTTTAATCATTGATTTAAAATCAAAATCGTAATGCAATTATTATGGTGACAACGAGCTGATCTGATGATGGAGACGGAAGGTGGACAACGGTACTCCTCAATGGATAATAGTAGACTGGCCGTGTTTAGGCTTAGGTATTTTCATCAGCACACGGTTACAATCACTAATATTATAAAATCTTGTACTGGGGATAACTTCCTAGCTTCGAAGTCTGTAGACCACATACCAATTGTTTTTTTTTTTTTTTTTTTTTTGGTTCACAACTCGAGTTATACGCATAACTTCTTACAGTACTTCGTTTTACTGGCATTTCCGGTGTAAACTCTAATACTAGTGAACACAACATGCAACATGCAATTGATTGAAAATAGACTCTTGATTAGTACTATTAAGGGACTAAATCACAATCAAGCAGAAGATCACAAGCAGAATTAATAAGCAGAATACAGAATCAGGTACAAATCTTCTGGTTTTTATTTCCCAAAAAATATTGAAATCATCCTTTTTAATATTGATAAAATAAAACAGTTCCGAACAATTTATATAGTCATTACTTTAAGATATCTAAGTAAATTAAAATCAAACCAGAAATGGCAAATATCTGTAGTTTTTTTTGATGCATTTCATTGTTGCCAATATCATAATGCACAACACACTATGCATTATGACGGTGCTAGCTTGCAAACTATGAAATATAAAACCAGCCCTGCAATAGTAGATTAATAACCGAGGGTCGAAAGAATCAATTCCCGAGGTATTTAGACGCCCGAGCGCAGCGAAGGCGGCTATAGTCCGAGTAGGAATTGATTCTTTTACCCGTGTTAAACACTCTACTTTTCATTTCGAATATGAGGAAAATAAAACTAGTTGTTTATCTAAACTATTTATTGATAATATATAATAATATTAGTAGTATCTATTTAAAATTAATTGGCAAATTAGGACAATTGTGTCAACACCCTCGGTTAACAATCTACTATTCTTTTGAGATTTCTGGCAAAAGATTTTCAATAACACAATTTGCCTCGTCTTTAATTGAATCTGGTGTCAACATTTCAGAATCGCTTGAACTCATTTTTAATATTCAAATCTTAGCATAAAAGATTATTACCTATTTTTTTTGAACTCCGTCACAGATACATAACAGATTAGTATCCCGCCAAATTATGTCGACTTTTTAGATTTTAAATATGGAACTCACCGCGTAATTGTTGCGGCTTATTCCTCACAAAGAAGTTTGCGCTAAGTTCACACTGGCTGTTTAGAAAGTCACATGGCCGCAGCATTTTTTTTAATTAGTTTTTTTTTACATAAAACTCTTCACAGCTGACAGCAGTTCTATTTTTAAAGTTCATTCCGGCCCTTAGGTGGGAAGTAATTTGTATGAGTTTATCCCTCTCTATGGCAGCGTTTTCCACCCAATAATCAGATCAAAACAACACTACCTACTCTCCGAGTATGAGAAATGAAAAAAAACTTCCATCGCCCATCCAACGATACTTGTAACTCTCTAAAATATATCAGTTCGCATTTTTGTGATGCTGCTCAAGTGCGCGTCGAGTCATGAATAAGGTAAGGTTCCGCCGTAGTCAAGAAACAAGAAGTTAGAAAATGTAGTTTACGCTTTACGCATCTCTATAATTCCATAGGTAGGTAGGTACTAGGTATTCTATAATTTGAATAGTCGTTCAGGAGTTAGACCCCCGGGGACGTGTAACTCATGCAAATACACCACTTTAGGGCCGAAAAGTAAGTAAAAGGGCTAGTGGCTTATTAAAAAAGAAATTAAAGAAACAAATACATATTCAAAAAATCAAATACTAAATCCTACTAATTAATATCATAAATGCTGACAATGTTAAGATGTTTCAATGTTTGTTACTCAATCACAGTTTTTTTTTTATTTGGTTTTTAACATTGATAGACCTTTGTTTAACCACGATCTCACTTAATTTATCGATTTCTTTTTATTACTTTTTTCCTGGCCAAACGCGAGCCAAATAAAATAACACACGAATTGAGAACCTCCTTGTTTTTTTAAGTCGGTTGAAAACCGGGAGATATCCTTGATTTATTTTTCAACATTTGAATACAGTGTACCTTTTGGCGCATCAATAATTGCGCCAAATTTCAGATCTACACTGCAGTGACCCACAATATGTGTATGCCGAAAGGGGACCATTCTATGAATAAAAGGGAATACATTTTGAAATAAAATTAATCTTGTTAAAATTGGGCGTTTTAGGTAAAAAAAAAACATTTCATCAACTGTTTTCGTTCAATTTTGTGCACGTTACATAATTATACTATTCATAAGATAGGTGTAAAGTTGGTTAGGAGCAACATAACAACATTTAGTTAGGGGATCTTGCAGACATCTTGTTTGTAAGATTCGATGGTATAAGATTTGTCCTGGCTGCTAGCTTACTTAAGGAATGTATTATTACTGGAAAAAAGCGTTAGCAGCGTCAGTCGTGGGAAGCAATGGCGGCGATGAGCTCACCACTTGTCTATAATCCGTGTGGGATGTCACGACTGTAGTGTGTGACCACTATAGTGGTACCGCGGGGATAATCAAAATAATTTCATCAAAGTTTTTATTGGCCTACCTTTAGATATTCATTATTTTTACGCCGACTGTACTTCACTAACAAAATAGACAAGGGATCCAACAGGAATTTGAAAGTTGACTACAAATGTTAATGGATCAAACAGGACGATCAAAGTACAATGGATCAATCTCAATGGATCAAACAGGAACTACTCATAGAAATACCCATGGTACCACTTAGTGGTAGATAGGTACGGGCGGTGGTACGGTGGGTTCGGAACGTAACCCACGATGGTGCAACTCACGGTGAAGAGGCCCATTTTACGGGGAAAAAGCGTGTGATGTATGTAATAATTGGTATTTGACATTATTTTTGGGAATATTTTTCCTGGGTAGAATCTAGCTTCCTGGCCCCTTTCGAAGTATATAAATTTCGTGTGCACCTACATGTTCCGGTACACATTGAATAGTTCTAGTAGTATCTTAATAAAATAGCTGTGACATGCATCACGGCCATGACGAAGCTATAAGGGTTCACTTGTTTGACTACGGAACACTGAAAACTATGAAATCTGAAAAAAACTCTGTACGTTGCAATTGGTCGAAATACGTAACTACTGCGCATGTGTATCATAGACCCGCCCAGAGACTGTGGTCCAGGACGGTATAAAAGACGGTTTTCTCTCCAGACCTCACTTCAGTTCGAGTCGCGACCAGAGCAAAAACCTCCTAGCCTTGGTAACATTGAGGCAGGCCTCATGTTCTAATGGAGAAGTCTAGTTTGTTGAAATGTATACTCAGTGAAAGTTCCAACGAAAAACAAGAACAGACACATGTCAGAATAACAAATGGAAAAGTATCTTTGGAAACAAAACCAACATCAAAAAAAGACGAACTTAAGAAAACTAGGCCCAGGGAGCAGATCAAGGTGTCAATACCAATAAAATTGTAAGTACCTGGGATATTTTATGTATGTGTATCTACATAAATATAAAACATAGAAAATTCCACATCAATTTTTTTTTGTTAATTTTTTTTATTTTTAAATTTGTTTTCTTTACTTACACGATTTTTATTTTTAAATTTGAATAAAGAAATAAATATATTAGACAATATTAAAACTATTTCCATGGTTTTTTTCGACATGGAATAAAATTAGTTGTGCAAGTGGACATATTTTAGGTGTTATACAGCGTGTGTAGTAACTACATTGCGAATTGGCCTCGCTGTACTTTTATACCTTCGCCTTCATCGATGATAGTTTCAAATTCGCTTATACATAGGTACTTACATGTTTCAATGGTCTACTTATTTAAAACATCTCCACGTTTTGTCCGTCTAATTTACACAATCACGTCAGCGTTTTACAAATTTGGTTAATAGAATTCAAGCTGAAAATTCGTGACTTTTCTAGCAAAAATTAAACGTGCTTTCACCTCTTGCCTTATAAATTAAACACTGGATTTTAGGCGCAAAAAATGCAATTCATGTAAGTGCCCGAGACAAAATTTAAAAAAAAGTTGCGGCTTGTAGCAAAAAGTTAGAAAATTCGCGACGTGTCTAGCAAAAATTAGGCGTACTTTCGACTCGGCGTCAAGTGCCAGACTGCTCGAGCCAAGGTACCTATATTCAGAATATTCAGATACATACAGCTCAACGACTGGCTCTAGCTCTGGTGTACGAAAGAGCGCAAGCGATCTAGCTTCTCCTATCGGGTTAAATCGTATTTTGAACGTGAGATGGATAATATTGTCAATGTTGTCTTTTTTTATAGTAGGTACACATACCCCTAGTCAGGAATGTCCCGCTGTGGTGTTCCGGTTCAACGATTGCTTCGAAATAATTTATATTTTAGCAGCTTTCTTGTTTATCCATTTTCTAAATAAATAAATAAAATAAAATAAAATAAAAATAGCTTTATTATTCCTATAGGTACACATAAAAAAAGTTAAAAGTTAATTATATACAAATAAACAATAACCTAACAAAAAACAAAGTAAAAAAAACCTAAACACTAATTTAAAAAAATAGTTTATTATTAGGTACTTAATGTGTACGGACCGCCCGTGGCGGTGAAAGCCTCCTCCAACTGTTTCCATTCATATCTTCCTCTTGCTAATCTTGGCCAGAGATTCCCGGCCACATCTACAACATCGTCACTCCATCGTTTAAGTGGTCGTCCTCGTCTACGCTTTTGATCTCTAGGAAACCAGTTAGTGACCACTTGGGACCACCATACCTATTTCTGCCGCAAAGCAGTAGTGCTCGCATTTCTGTGTTCCGGTTTGAAGGGTAAGGGTGCTGGTGAAATTACAGGCACATGAGACTTTTCATCTTTATGTCTCAGGGTGGCGGGCGCAGCGCAATGCCACATAGGGTGCGTCCTAGGTGGACGTGACCTTTGAGGTAATGCACTGTTCATAGGCAGAGGTTACCGCTTAACATCAGGTGGGCCTCTTGCTTGTTCCGTCATCCAAGTAGTATAAAAAAAAAAAAAAAAAAAAAATTGGATTTCACTCTCTGTAGATGCCCTGCCCATTTCCATTTCAACCCCAATATTCGGCGTACTACATCTTTGGCTTCCGTATTCCTACGAATGCTGGTGTTCCTTACATGATCTCTCAGTTTAATCCCTGTGAAACTTCTCTCCATTGCTCTTTGGCAAATTCGTAGTCTTTCCAATTGTTTCTTTGTAAGTGGTTTATCCATTTTCTAAATACACAAGTAAAAAGAAATGCTGTTTAATTAGTCGAGTCAAGTGAAATAGTTTAATTATTTAATTTGTTGCAGCTACGAAGACTACCAAAAGAAGAAAAGAAAAATACAAGACATGACAGACGGTCAGTTTGTTTTTAAAGTTTTTAATTTATCTGTCTCTAGATCTAATTTACCTTTAAAAGTTGTGTTATTTTTCATTATTTTATTAAGTAATATTATAGGATTATCAGCAAGATGTGGCTCTGTGTTTATTATTGGTCTAAGCTGTCGGTCATTTAGTGATGAAGTAATTTGTACATCATTACCAGAGTCGCCTTTGCGGGGTTTGTTTCGGGAAACATTTTCTGTTTTACTTCCTTGTGGTTTGATATCAAATTAGATTTGACGGTGTTCTTTATTATTTTCTTGCCTTAGGTCATACTTAGCTTGTTGTCTTCTTGCTTTATTCTTGTTTTTATAAAGGTACACGTAATTTCGTGTTGTGGTTTTGATTTCGGATTAAAACCTTAAGAAATTGAAAACAAAACTACAACATGAAATAATACGTTGGCATATAAAACACGAGCAAGCAAGAAGACAACTTGTTAATGAAAACCTAAGACAAGAAAATAACGAAGATCACAACCAAATAAAAAATGGTATCAAAACACGAGTAAAAGAAAGTCTTTCCCGAAATAGTCCCAGCAAAGGAGACTCTGGCCCTGATGTCGAAATTACTTTACGAAATGATCCACAGTATAGACCAATTATAAACAAAACCACGTCTTGCTGATATTCCTAAAATACTGCTATTTAATAAAGTAATGGAAAACAACACAATTTTTAAATGGAATTAGATCTATTGACAGATAAATTTAATTGTTTTGAAAATATACTGAAAGGTAATGAAACGAGGCGAGCGACCGCTGCAGGAACGAACAAGACTTTTCTAGTTGAATCAAATAACAAATCAATCAACGATGATAGGTTAGATATCGCAAACCAAGGCTGTAGCGTCGAAAGTGCCAGCTCTGATAACATTATTCTCAAGGCTGAAAAGTTCAGCCAGCAAAATAAGGCGGAATTGTTGAAAGTTATAAAAGAAAAATCAATCACACAAACTAAAACAGCTGCGGCAGCAAATCTAATTGAGTGGAAAAAGCCGGCTGAAGAAGATTTGCAACAGGTTTGTATGTTTTCTTGTTTGATATCTATAGGCAAGGTGGCACGTTATGTTTTGTACAAACAAACGTGGTTATGTCAGAACTGTTTTGTTTTTGCTATGGATCCCTATAGTAATTCCCGTCATTAATATCTTGGAGCACTTCAAATCACGAAACTTGAACTCACGTATTTCACAAAGGACACAACTTTTTTCAGGCTCACCATTCCATCGCGCATATAAATAACACCAAAACAATCGGGAATGGACACCGTGACGGCTTAAGTAACGATGCTAGGTTAGTTGCAAAACAAAGCAGTAACGAAGACAGTGTCGGCTCTGATGACATTATTCGGCAGGCTGAGCTGTTCTTCCTACAAAATAAGGCTATATTGATGAAAATTGCGGATGAAAAAGCAGCAACCCATACAGAAGCAGTGCCAGCGGCAAAACCAGTTAAGAGAAAAATGGGAGCGGCAGAAGATTTGCAAATGGTGAGTTTTTTTTTTTTTTACACCACCTGCTCGACAATGTCCAATTACATATCATGCAACCTCAACGTAAAGTAATGCATTATCTCTTTAGGGATATAATGTTGTATGAAACTCCCTAGGAAATAATGTGATATTAATTTGGAACGTCAAATTCGTGTGAAAACTCGTGGAAAAATGCCCATATGGCATTGAAAAGATGTTTGTTCGAAAATAGAACTGGTCACCAAAAGCAGAACCCGAATTCAAAGAATGTGAAGACGGTGTTTGATGCTGTGGTTTTCAGAGAATTTTTATTGTCTCGCAGAATGTGTGAAAAGTAGAGTATGCTCCTCTTGAATAAAGCCTATCTTCGTCTTGGGAAGCTTGAACCCCTCGCTTCACTCAGGACTCCATATAACTTCCTCGCTACGAGTCCCTATAGGCAGGCCAAATTACGTTACGCTCAGGGTTCAATAGGCCGCCCGCGACGTAAGACACTGCTTTATTCCCATAGTGCATAATCTACAATTATTACCCGACTACTTTAGTGAGGCGTAGCGAATCTATATTTCGCTTAATGTAGAAGGGTAATACGTCTAGCATCTATGTAGGTATTATGTTTTTTTTCACTTTCCCTTCATTTTGACGCCTTTTTTATCGAGGCTGTAGGCAGAGCCTCTTTTCACAATGGGTTGCACCACCATCATGGAATATAGACGTGACAAGTGGCGAGCTCATCGCCGCCATTGCTTCACACGACTGACTCGACTAACGATTTCTTCCAACACATTTCATAATAAGCTAGCAGCCGGGACAAATCTTATACCAACGAATATTATCAACAAGTCCGGGTAAACAGAACTCTCGTATATTGCAAAGGACTCTATTTTTTTCCAGGCCCACCATTCCATCGCTAATAAACATATCACCAAATCAATCGGCATTGGACACCGTGGCAGCATAAGTAATGATAGGTTAGATATTGCTAAACAAGGCAGTAACGTCGAAAGTGCCGTCTCTCCTGACGTTATTCAGCAGGCAGAATTGTTCAGCCAACAAAATAAGGTGGAATTGTTGAAAATGATTGCAGTAAAAGCAGAAACCCAAACAAAAGCAGTGTCGGCGCCAAACCAGAAAGAAGATTTGCTAAAGGTTCGTATGCGTTTCTTTAGTACACCCCCCTACACCCTTAGGCGCGGTTTATACAGAAGTGAACATCTTTTTTTTTTATGCTACTAGCTTATTACGTATCTTGCAATAGCAATGCGACAGCGAGAATTGCGCGATTATCGCATCCAAATTGCAAATTCGTAGTACGTATCAGCGATCCGTAATACGAATTTGCAATTTGGATGCGATGATCGCGCAATTCTAGCGCGATTCTTGCTATCGCATTGCTATTGAAAGATACGTAATAAGCTAGCGGAACTAGCATATGGCCCACCTGATGTTAAGCGGTAACCTCTGCCTATGAACACTGCATTACCTCATAGGTCACGTCCACCTAGGGCGCGCCCTATGTGGCATTGACTTCTGGCCGAAAGGGGTGTTGTTCCGGCGGTTCAAGGGCCGTCTGTCACGTGATCCCCCGGGCCGCGACGCGTCGGCGATCACACGTGTGTTAGATTAAGTCATAAATATCTTTATATGTATGTTAGTTGTAAGGTATATGTTACTATGGGCCTTTGTCTAGGTACGATGTACATTTTTCACTATTGCCAGAAATAAATGAATTGAATTGAATTGAATTGCACTGCGCCCGCCACCCTGAGACATAAAGGTGAAAAGTCTCATGTGCCTGTAATTTCACCGGCACCCTTACCCTTCAAACCGGAACACAGCAATGCGAGCACTACTGCTTTGCGGCAGAAATAGGTAAGGTGGTAGTACTTCCCCGGACGAACTCTTACACAAAAAAGCTCTACTACTACTAAAGCCGAAGTGCCGAAGGCTGAAGTGGTGGTGGCGTGGCGCGGACATTATGTCATACGTCGCGATATAAACTACAAACCGTTCACCGTGTCTTATAAGTAGGTACGTATTTATTTTTTCTATGGTTGGCACTATTCCCAAGGCAGGCGTTACACAGACACAGTGTAACGCAGGGGACATGTTACGGTGAACGGTCTACCTATAGGTAAAGGGGCGCACGTCGCCTGGTGGCGGTGGCGTCGTCTCGTGGCGCGGACCCATGCTCCTCCTTCAGCAAAAGCGACCGTATGCATCATAACTATTATATTTATTTGACGTCCGTCCAAGCCACGTCCGCGTCTGACGTCACTTCTGTATAAACCGCGCGTTAGGCGTGGCGCTAACAAAAACTACTAACGTCGAGGCGAGGCGAACCAAGTCATAGAATGGCTGTTGTTGGTGTCTAAAATACGATTTGACACCGGAAAACTGACTGTAATTTTACACGTCTTCCAAGAAGTCCATACGCTGGTATTTATGTACCTACCTATAAAAGTTAAAATGTTTTTTTACAGGTAAAATATGATGAAGACGCTGCGACACAGAAAGGCGTCGCCGATGCGGTACTGTAAGAGATAGCTCTATATATTTTATACAGTCATATACCTAATATTATGATATAATGTATAAAAAAATATTCAAATATATCTTTTTAGCTTCAATTTATGTACAAATAATCACTGTAGCATTGCATTGGTATTTACATAAGTATATTATTTTTAGCCAATTTATAATACAACCGACTAGATATCAAGATATCGCCAATCAGGTAAGAGATAATAGAACAATTTCTCGATTTAATTTAATAATAACCGTTATCACCATCATATATCAGGCTCAACCACAGATCATATAATTATCAATATAGACATCGCGAACACGTTTTGTATGAAACCAAGCGTGCCGCATTATTTTGTACCTACTAAGCTACGAAATATCTCCATTCGCACGGCTAGCTGATTTCGAAGAGGTTTTACAGTTCACTATTACAATTAGGCATTTTTAATTAACATCCAACATCCAACATCGTGCTATGAACACGGCCGAGAGCGAACTGATTTGACGTTTGCTGGTCAGAGCATTGCTCAAACTTCGGACAGGAAAAGTGACACGCTGAGTGGGTAAACTTGCGTTGTCTAGGGTAGCTCAACTGTCTGTGGGCTCTTTGCTTTTCATTCAGCGTGGCAATGAGGCAGTTAAAGACGCTTCCGTCTGGTGCCTCCTGGATTACTTGATGAGCTATTTTTGGATCGTTTGCAGCGGTCTTTAGCTTAAGACTGCGCCAACACCAGGCAGAAATCTTCATACAAAAAAAACGCCACGCGCCGCTCGAAAAAGCTGTTTCTATTGAATATCGCGTGATATATAGATAATTTTAAAAAACCCAGTGGTTGATCCCTCCTTTTTATTGTATTGATCTTATTTATCCAATTGTTGATCCAATAATCTGACAAACAATCGAATCTAGCCAAAAGTTAGAGGTAACTTTGTGTTTTTTTTTTATCGATAAAATGTTGCCCTATCATGTTTCTGTCTTGGTGATCCCTCGGTATTATAATGTAGTATCCATGCATATTTTTAATTTAAATATTGTACTTAATTTAGTCAGTTAAAAATCTAATCTAAGATTGGTAATTTTGCGTTATTGGTGGGGCCCAAATTAAAACCACAACCAAAACAGTTATTACGTTGTGAACATATCGTATCGCGCATTGAACGTAAACTTTTTAGCGATTGATCGAACTTATCAACTTATCAGTATAAATAAAATAGCGCAATACCGTATCGGGTTATGGGATCCTGGTGGCCTCACCCTTTTTAAGGTTCCGTACCCAAATGGTAAAACGGGACCCTATTACTAAGACTCCGCTGTCGTCCGTCTGTCTGTCTGTCTGTCTGTCCATGTGTCACCAGGATGTATCTTATGAACCGTGATAGTTAGACAGAGTTGAAATTTTCACAGATGATGTATTTCTGTTGCCGCTTTAACAAAAAATACTAAAAAACAGAATAAAATAAATATTTAAGGGGGCAACAAACGTTATTTTTTTGCTCGTTTTTGCTGTTTCGAAAAGCCGATGTTTTCCGACGCCTCTTACCGGCCTCGTACTTTATACTCGTACTTGTATTCGTTTTATTATTATTTCTGTAAATAAATAAATAATTCTTGATCATGATGTCTGATGTAATATTTTTTCAGATATTTACAAGGAGTGCAGCTTACTTGAAGCGTTAGACAAGGACCTGAATTTGCAAAATAAAAACTGTGTTTACGCCATTGTTATGGTTAGCCAAGTGTTGGTCGAGACTGGCTGGAGATGATGAAGACGATGATGATGATGTTATCAAAAAGAAGAATCAAACTAAAGAAAGAGGACGAAACTGTAAAAGTCCTCCCTGTTCCATAGGTAAGTTTGGTTAAATACCTAATCTTTTTAGGTGCTGTACCCCAAAGGTGCCAACGGGACCCTAAACCTTCGCTGTCCGTCTGTCTGTCAGCGGGATGTATCTCTTGATCCGTAATAGGCAGATAGTTGAAATTTAACACACAAAGACTGTTTTCTAATGCCGCTATAAAAAAAATAGCAAAAATTAAAAAAAAAAAAAAATTGAAGGGCGGCAACGTGATCGTGATTTTTTCGGCGTTTTCCGCTTGACCTTGTTGTGGGTAGGCAAATGTAGTATCCTAAGTACCCTCGTATATTGAATAAACTAGTTGTTAACCAGACTCTGTCGTATCATTACACTACATGGTGACAGCGGTGATTTTTAATAAATATTAGCGTGAAAATACAATTAAACAATTTGTTTATTGTGTAATAGTGTTCCGTAACGTGTAAGTGTTGTGTTACAATAATGGAACACGCTCGACCACCGCCAGAACTGAGTCTGGATGGCAGCCCCGTCAGCCGGGCTGACGCATGGAAGCGGTGGAAAACGCAGTTTAGTCTGTTTTTAAAAGCATCTGGGGTGCATAAAGAAGAAGGCGGCGTGCAGGCTAGTCTACTGGGCAACTTGATTGGACCCGAGGGGTTCGATGTTTACGAGACTTTTACTTTTAGCAATGACACGGAAAAAGATGACGTCACCTTGTTGTTGAAAAAGTTTGACGAATATTTTGCAGTGAAACCAAATATAACGCTATCAAGATATAACTTTTTCACTAGAAGTCAAGAAGTCGGCGAGTCGATAAATCAGTACGTCACCGCATTGAAATTGTTAAGCAGAAATTGTGAGTTTAAAATCTTAGAAGAGGAGCTTATTCGAGACCGGATTGTTTGTGGCTTGAATAATACAATTGTGCGGGATCGCTTACTGAGAACGGAAGATTTGACGTTGGATAAAGCTATCAAGATTGTTCAGGCCAACGAAATATCGTGTGATAGTAGCCGTATGTTGGAGACGCGTCACGACCAGGGGTCGGCGGCGCAGGTGGATAGTATCGGCGTGCGGGGCGGGTCCGGCGGCCGGGGGCGCTGGCGGGCCGTGCGCGGAGGCCGCGGAGTCCTACGCGGGCGCGGCCAGCCCTCAGCCGGGTACAGCGGCGGCGCCGGCGGGGCCGTGCGACGTGCGCAGGCTGCATCATCACCACATTGTCTCAGGTGTGGAGGAGAGTGCAGTGTACCGGCGGAGTGTCCCGCTATTTCTGTGCAGTGCTATGTGTGTCAAAATCATGGTCATTTTGCAAGAATGTGCAAGGTACACAAAAATGTGAAAAAAATGTATGACATTGGATTGTGCGAGGACAAATCGGACGAAGAAGATGACTGTGAGTCGTTTTTTATATCGATGCTATATAGTGTTTCCGGGGTAAACACTTTGTCAGAGGACTGGTTTCAAGTACTCAGTGGAGAGCGCGGTCCAGAAAAATTTAAATTAGACACCGGTGCTGATATTAATGTTTTATCGTACGCTCGTTTTATAGCTATGGGTTATAGTCCTGAAATAATGAATGCTGATTGTAATGTTAAATTACAGTCGTACAGCGGTGAATATATTCCCATAAAAGGAATTTGTAACTTAGTGTGGAGATATAAAAAAGCACCGTATAATTTAAAATTTGCAATTGCTGCAATTAACTGTCAGAGTGTGCTGGGATTACAGGCTTGTGTAACGTTGGGGTTAATTCAAAGAATCCAAAATATTAAAATAACTGAAAATGAGGATTTATTCAATGGGTTAGGCTGTTTACCTGGTGAATACCATATAGTGGTCGATAAGAGTGTGACACCGGTAGTGTGTTCCCCACGCAAGGTACCTTTAGGGCTAACCGATAAATTAAAGGAAGAATTGGATAGGATGACGCAACTAGGAGTCATTAGAAAGGTGACCCATCCCACGCCATGGGTAAATTCGTTAGTGATAGTAGCTAAAAAAAATGGACAGTTACGTGTGTGTCTGGACCCGAGGCCTCTCAATATAGCTATACAACGCGCGCATTTTCAATTACCAACAATAAATGAGCTCGCGACTAAACTTCATGGCGCTACGTATTTTTCGGTTCTAGATGCCAATTCTGGTTTCTGGGCAGTGAAACTAGACAAAGAAAGTGCAGATCTATGTACTTTTAATACGCCATTTGCTAGGTACCAGTACCTACGTTTACCGTTCGGACTAAATTGCGCGAGTGAAGTGTTTCATGCGCAGATGAAACAGCTTTTAGAAGGTTTGGAGGGAGTAGAATCATTTATTGATGATATAATTTGCTGGGGAAGAACTAGAAAGGAGCATGACATACGGCTGAATGAGTTATTTAAAAGGGCAAGAGAAATTAATTTAAAATTCAATAGAGAAAAATGTCGAATTGCATTAGAGGAAGTGAGATACTTGGGTCATGTCTTTAGCAAGGATGGAATGAAAGTAGATACGGAAAAAGTAAGAGCCGTACTAAATATGCCTGAACCAACGGATCGTAAGAGCTTGGAACGATTTTTAGGGGTAGTTAATTATCTTTCCAGATATATACCAAATTATTCGAATCATACATTTCCGTTAACGAGGTTATTAAAAAAAGATATAATGTGGAGTTGGGAACATGGGCATAAAGTGGCGTTCGAAAATTTAAAAAACCTTATTTGCAAGGCACCTGTTTTAGAATTGTATGACGTGCGGCAGCCAGTTCTGTTATCAGTAGACGCGAGCAGTATGGCGCTCGGCGCCGTGCTGATGCAGGGCGGCCGACCAGTCGAGTACGCCTCGCGTACACTCACGGACACACAGGTTAGGTACGCGCAGATCGAGAAGGAACTACTTGCGATCGTTTTTGCATGTGAAAAGTTCCATCAATATATATATGGAAAAAAACGCGTGCTCGTGGAATCGGACCACAAACCGCTCGAAAGCATTTTTAAGAAGCCTTTAGATTCGATCCCAGCACGCTTGCAGCGAATGATGTTAAAACTTCAAGGTTACGATTTAACTATTATTTATAAGCCAGGAAAGTTTATGTACATACCTGATACATTATCACGCGCGCCTCTTCCTGACTTATATGATGATAAGATAAGTAGGGCAATTCTGTATCAATTGAAGATGGTCATTGGTAGCATCCCAATGTCCCAGAACAAACTTTCTCTTGTGAAACAGGAGACGGTTAAAGATGAGGTATTGAAACAGTTGCTTTGTTATATTACCCAGGGTTGGCCCAATCATAAATATAATGTTCAGAGTGACTTATGGTATTTTTGGTCTATTCGAGATGAATTGTATTGTGTTGATAGTGTTATCTTTAAAAATAAGCAGGTATTGATTCCAGATTCACTAAAAAATGAAATGTTAAAGCTGATTCATGATGGGCACATGGGAATAGATCGTTGTAAGAGACGCGCGCGTGAAGTATTGTTTTGGCCGGGAATAACAAACGATATTGAATGTTATGTAAAAAAATGTAAAGTTTGTCAGGAGAATACAAACAAACCAAGTAAAGAGCCCATGATTCCGGTTCCTATACCGAAATTGCCATGGAATAAAATTGGAACTGATTTATTTGAGTATCAAAAGAAATCATATTTAATTTTGGTGGATTATTTCTCTGGATTTGTTGAAGTAAGTCATCTAAGAGATACGTCAGCTAAGTCTGTAATGACCGTTATGAAAGAAAATTTTGCTAGGTATGGGATCCCCGAAACTGTGATTAGTGATAACGGTCCACAGTTTTCATGCCATAACTTTAAAAAATTTGCAGACGAATGGGCTTTCAGCCACATTACATCATCCCCGTATTTTGCCCAATCGAACGGAAAAAGTGAAAGGGCAGTACAAACTGTTAAAAAAATGTTAAAAAAATCCATAGATAGTAACACGGATTTTTATTTAAATTTGCTAAGCTATAGAAACACGCCGCGAGATAACTTGGATTCTCCTGCACAACTGATGATGGGCCGACGATTAAATTGTAGATTGCCTGTTCATCCAGATTTGTTAAAACAAAGTTATAATTATAACGATAAATCACAGCATAAAATGTTACTAGATAAGCAAAACAATAGTAAGTTCTATTATGATCAACATTGCAAAGAGCTTCCTGAATTAAATGTTGGCGATGACGTAATCATGTTGGAAAATAATAACAAAAAAATTCGTGGTACTGTTTTGGGAAAAGCAGCCACCCCGCGTTCTTATATTGTAAAGAACAGGATCGGTATTTATCGACGCAATCGACGACATTTAATTCAAAATCTGGCGCAAAATAGTAAACAGGCAGAAAGTCAAAAACAAAATCCTAGTTCTATTGTTACATCGGATGATACATATGAATCAGGGGAAGAAGGAGAGGAGTATGAACCGAGTAGGGAATTGGGTGAAAGCTTTGAATGTTCACCTCCATGTCTCCGACCTTCGACTAAAGTAAAAAAGTATCTCCGACCGAGAGAATAGATAAATGTCAAGCGTATCTAGTAAGTATGTACCTAGGTATAGTAAGGTATGCCTACCTAACTAGTCTTAACTTTAGTTTGAGTAGTTACGTAATTTGTTAACTTATTTATTTAGGGGAAGATGTTGTGGGTAGGCAAATGTAGTATCCTAAGTACCCTCGTATATTGAATAAACTAGTTGTTAACCAGACTCTGTCGTATCATTACACTACAGACCTCAACAATCGCTGTGTCTCTTGAACCGTAATATTTAGACACATACATTTTCAAAAAGTGATAAGGAAATACCTACTTTAGCTTCTTTCTACAAACAATTAATTCTGTACATTCTAAGAACAAATAATAAAAATAAAAAAGTAAAAAATGGAATAGGATTCCTCTTTAGTAGTAAACTTTTGCTTTTACTCGATTTTAATAATGGCTATATCTTTTGAACCGTAATGTGTTCAATTTTGTACGGTGGTACGGAACCCTACGTGAGCGGGTCCGATTCGCACTTGGCCGGTATTTTAGTATATATTTTTTAAATCTACGTTTGCTCGCGTTTTGCCAATATAAAAAATTACCTATAGGTCAATCCAGGTCTTAATCTATCTGTGTACCAAATTTCATCGAAATCGGTTCAGCAGTTTCACCGTGGTTGAGTAACGAAATCAAAATCAAATAATAATAAAATAAAAAACATCGTAACTTTGACATTTATGATATTGTGGGATAGTGGGACAGGTTGTCACAGTGTTTTCTTTAAAGAATTTAAAAAGCTGCCAAGTGCGGGTCGGACTCGCCCATGAAGGATTCCGTAACAGCAAGTAACATAATATAAAAGAACTTGGATAGTTTACAATTTATGACGTATTAAAAAAAACTACTTACTAGATCTCGTTCAAACCAATTTTCGGTGGAAGTTTACATGGTAATGTGCATCATATTTTTTTTTTAATTTTATCATTCGCTTATTTTAGAAGTTACGGGGGGGCATCACACATTTTACCACTTTGGAAGTGTCTCTCGCGCAAACTATTCGGTTTAGAATAAAATGATATTAGAAACCTCAATTCATTTTTGAAGAACTATCCAGATAAAACACACGTATGGGTTTGATGAAATTATTTCAAATTATTCAGTGTAGAAAAAAATGATATAATAATTACATTTATTTACAGAAAGAATAATATAACGTATGTACAAAATACATATGAAACAGTTGTGCTACCTGAAGACCGCTGCAAGCGATCTAAAGGTAGCTCAACTGATCCAAATCACTACCAGACGGAAGCGTCCCTAAGATGCTGGCTGCATTGCCACGCTGAATGGCAATACTAATGCGTTGAGCCAGATAAGAGCCACCTCTCGGGTCACGCGTCGCTTCGACCAGATGCCCTGAAAGAATTTTGAAAACGCGAAGGGCCCCGGAACCCCACGGACCCAGAGTCTCGACCCCGAAAGGCTCAAATAAGTAAGCTCTGTCGAGACTTGCATATTTGCGTCTTTTGAGGTCATCAGCGGAATCTGCCGCCGCACCGGCCCTAACTGATGTCCCGGACATCAGTTATATAATAATTGAATTTCAGTTCTAAGTATGGGGAACCCCCAAAATTTATTGTTTTTTTTTCTATTTTTGTGTGAAAATCTTAATGCGGTTCACAGAATACATCTACTTACAAAGTTTCAAGAGCATAGTTCTTATAGTTTCTGAAAAAAGTGGCTGTGACATACGGAAGGACAGATAGACATACATGACGAATCCATAAGGGTTCCATAATTTGGTTGTCCCGTAACCAACAAGAAACATTAAGAATATGTTAGATTGAGTCTAATTGCCTTATAATAATGTAAATTATGGTTTACAGATTTTAAGGTAACATTAGAAAGAGATGATAAACGAGGAAACTGTAAAGGAAGAAAAGAGTCCACGCTAAACTGGTAAGTCTCTTTGAATTCCTTGCATCTTTTTTGTTGGATCTTATTTGCCTTGTAATAGAGTAAATTGTTGTTTACAGTGTAGTGTACCGACCTACAAAGATGGTAAAGTCATCTAGTAACTGCTTACTTCCGAGCTGAGTCTGTGGTCAGGACACAGTATGACAATTGACAACGCTTTTGTTAAAAGTTATACGAAGTCCCTTGTTATTAAGATAATGGAGTTGGCCGTGGTGGTCCCGGCCTTAGAATAGGACCCCCTCCCTCTCCTCCCGTGGATGTCGTAAAAGGCGACTAAGGGATTAAGAGTCCTCCTTTTAATTTCGCGGTCTAAAAATAGAAAATAGTACTTTATTTGCACAAATCACTCAATAAATATAAGTTGTATGGTATTTTTTTAGCTATTCATCTAATGAGTCTACGAATTTGCATTTTCATAACATCTCAATATAAATTAGGAAAAGTACGTTTTTACATAAGCACGAAACACCGTTTTTTTTTTTAGTTAACTGATAAACAATAAATCATTCTGAGAAAAATTATACTAGTCATGATTTTTTATTTTAAAGTTCAATCAGTTCAATTTTTTAATGAATGGCTTGGAGTATTTTGAATTTTATTTAATATTTCAAAAACTGATACTCATAGACATAGACACACGCCTTTTTCCCCGAAGGGGTAGGCAGACCCACAATAGGCCTCTTTTCACAGTGGGTTGCACCATCGTGGAATATAGACGTGACAAGTGGTGAGCTCATCGCCGCCATTGCTTCCCACGACTGACTCAGCTAACGCTTTCTTTCAGTAATAACACATTCCATAATAAGCTACCAGCCAGGACAAATCTTATACCAACGAATCTTATCAACAAGTCCGGGTAATATTTAATATTTCAAAAACTGATACTCATTCTCATTTATTCACCGTAGCAATTTTACAGCGCACTTGGTTATGTCAAATTTAAACGCAATAGGTATAAAACAATTTTACAGCGCACTTGGTTATGTCAAATTTAAACGCAATAGGTATAAAACAATTTTACAGCGCACTTGGTTATGTCAAATTTAAACGCAATAGGTATAAAACAATTTTACAGCGCACTTGGTTATGTCAAATTTAAACGCAATAGGTATAAAACAATTTTACAGCGCACTTGGTTATGTCAAATTTAAACGCAATAGGTATAAAACAATTTGTAAGTATTTATAACAAGTTTTTTTTTTATGAAATTGTATATTTCAGTCATGCAGTTCAAAAACAATGTTTTATAACTCTGCGTTGGAAAATGTACCTACTCCGATTATTTTCTATTTATAGACCGCGAAATTGATAGGGGACTCTTAAGCCAGGGGATGGGCAGCAGCATCCGCCTGAGTACTTAACAACTCACTGCGATCACCAATCCTCGTCTAGGGTTGGTGATTTTTATGTTATTTCTAATTTTGTTTGGCCTTAAAACATTGCTGCAGTTTGTTAGGTTTTAGTTAGAGAAATCTTGAATTAGTGGAAACTCAAGTGCCGTGGTGTGCTTGGCCTAGTAATACATCCCTCAGTCCCCTCCCGTGGATCTCGTAAACACCGGTTTACATCAGATGAGTCGCAGCATCTATCTGAGTACTTAACACCAATACTGCGATCATCTATCCGCTCGAGCCTATGATGATTATGGCAAAGTGTCGTCCACCAGTGGAAGTCTAAGGTGTCTGATGATGATGATGATGATGATTATGGCAAAGTGTCGTCCACCAGTGGAAGTCTAAGGTGTCTGATGATGATGATGATTATGGCAAAGTGTCGTCCACCAGTGGAAGTCTAAGGTGTCTGATGATGATGATGATGATTATGGCAAAGTGTCGTCCACCAGTGGAAGTCTAAGGTGTCTGATGATGATGATGATGATGAATATTTGATTTAGACCTTGTAATTGAATGGATTCTTTGTTCACTTTATAAAAATGGATATAACGGTACGTGAGAAATTACCGTTTAATTATTAAATGAATGATGTTCACGAAGGTTTTTGTAGTAAATTTCCTTGTTGTTCGCTTTTTAGTTGTTCTGCTTGGATATGAAAAATCATATGTAGGAAATAAAAAAAAAGTTATAAAAATAATATAAAATGAAAAAAAAACATAATTGTAAAATTTTGTTAAAGTGGTAAATATATGTATATCCAATGCCTTAACAAGGCGGTGATAACAAAAAAAATAAAAAAAAATACAAGTTTATGAATATGATTTAAAAAAGCTATTAATGCATCGTTCTCTCAATAGCCTAAAATGGGCGATAAATGGACCTAAATAAAGACAAATAAAAGCTTTTAAAAAGAAAATATCTTAAAATACAAACGAGCTTTAAATAGGCCTTGTAATATGTTAAACTGCGGAGTGTAGATATGAGCTAGGTACTTGTACATCTTCTCTCGAGTGTACCTTTATGTCGCAGGGTTATTGCCAAAGCCATGTTATTATAATTTTACTAGTGACTTTATAATGAGCAGTTTTCCTGTAGGCATTGTCAGTTTAGTTCTTTCGTCATCAAGAGATGGCGCTTGCGTAACTTTTGGTATTTGCTTTTTAAACTTTATCACGGCAGTAGAGAACTTAGTAAGTAGTTTAAAAAATAAATAAAAAAAACCTGTAAAATTATGTTATAATTCTCTGTCTACCTGTCTCTGTTTCTGTTTCTGTATGTATGTATGTATGTATGATATTGCGGGCCTTATTGATTCATCATCGCCTAGCTGTAACCGCAATACCTAGAAAGCAATGCTTGAAAGTGTAATGCTTCAATGCAAATTACATAAGGTTAAAATATTTTTGCTGAACCTGAATGTCAATTTGTTTTCGTCCTCCCAACATTTAATTTGTCTTCCCCTGGTTCTTAGACCATTTCTTGGGTACCAATTAGTCATTATTTTGTTGTATTTTGCGTGTTTACTGCAAATCATATGTCCAGACCAACGTCATTTTTGTCGGTGTATGATGCTTAGAATAGAATAGAATAGAATAGTGTTTATTTCATAACTTAAGGATACATTACATAGTGCTTATATAGGTACTTAAGGTTAAAACAACTATTGAGAATTAGGGTAGGCACTATGAGGTTTAGGAACCTACCTCCCGTGCTAGTTTAAAACTGTGTTACGGCGGTGTTACTTAGGATATCTGCAATCTTTGTTTTGGCTCTATAATACTCATAAAACTAGAAAAAACTAAATACCATGGCTTCTACAGAAATCCTTCGACATACTAATTAATATTTTAATAATTTAATTAGTGTTTAAAAAACGCTAAGACATGCATTTTCGCTTTATTAAAGTATGTAGGTATAGTTTAAAATACCTTTTAAACGTGACATAGTAATTAGAATGAGTAGATTTTAGTTATATAATGACTAGATTTTAGTTATAGAATGACTAGATTTTGGTTATAGAATGACTAGATTTTAGTCATATAATGACTAGATTTTAGTTATAGAATGACTAGACTTTAGTTATATAATGATAGATTTTAGTTATAGAATGACTAGATTTTGGTTATAGAATGACTAGATTTTAGTCATATAATGACTAGATTTTAGTTATAGAATGACTAGACTTTAGTTATATAATGATAGATTTTAGTTATAGAATGACTAGACTTTAGTTATAGAATGACTAGATTTTAGTCATATAATGACTAGATTTTAGTTATAGAATGACTAGACTTTAGTTATATAATGATAGATTTTAGTTATAGAATGACTAGACTTTAGTTATATAATGATAGATTTTAGTTATAGAATGACTAGATTTTAGTTATAGAATGACTAGACTTTAGTTATATAATGATATATTTTAGTTATAGAATGACTAGATTTTAGCTATAGAATGACTAGAGTTTAGTAATAGAATGACTAGATTTTAGTTATATAATGACTAGATTTTAGTTATATAATGACTAGGTTTTAGTAATAGAATGACTAGATTTTAGTTGTATAATAACTAGGTTTTAGTAATAGAATGACTAGATTTTAGTCATATAATGACTAGATTTTAGTTATAGAATGACTAGATTTTAGTTATATAATGACTAGGTTTTAGTAATAGAATGACTAGATTTTAGTTGTATAATGACTAGGTTTTAGTAATAGAATGACTAGATTTTAGTTATATAATGACTAGATTTTGTTTATATAATGAGTAGATGATTCGGTAATGCAGATAATAATTTAAATACGACTTAATCCTGTTTGTCAATTGTGTAAATAAATAAAAATAATATGGTAGGTACATTAGTATATATATAGACTGCGTTAGATAATAATACCACTTCCACACGTAGGTATATATTGTTAAGTCATAAGATAAAATATAACACGAACAATAAATTGTTTATTTAAAATAGCGACAGTATTTATTTTACTTTGAGTAATTATATTATGCTTTACGAATTCATACACTCGACCAAGTGCGAGTTAGACTCGCGACCGTGGGAAGCATCAAAAAGTAAAAAATGTGTGGAAAAAAAGGTAGTCTGCAGATATTTTATAATCAGGCCAAACTGATCAAGGCATCGCCGATTATAGGCGAAGATGCGGATTCGAGTCCCGCTGGAACGGAGTTTTTGGGTCACATTTTTTTAAATAAAAAACATTTATTAATTTTGCTAACGAAGATTTTTCTAACCACAATCGACCGTTGCATGACTGACTTTGAATTTTTTCATCAATCTATGATCGAGCGTCAATTATGCTGAAAAAAAAAGGAGTATTTACCTTGTATAAATCGAATTAGGCTACTGGTTCACCAACACATTAACGGGCATTTAAACGGTTGTTTAGATTAAAGAACTCTTTTTGACACATGTTTTCATAGATTATCTGTCACTTAGATGATTGGTTACGGTAACCGCTAGTTTATTTATTCGTGAACTTTGGGTCTTAGAAAACGAGTTGTTCTTACAATTCTATCAAATTTCAAGTGGATACTAATGGTAGTTGTTGCTTCTCATTGTGGGCAAACAGAGATAACCAACTCTCCTTGGTTAGTTTTTAACTTTTAGGTAGGTACCGATGAAAACCTAAAAATCTCGTTTGTATATTAAACAATAATTGGCTCAATACGCTTAAAGTAGATTAAATCGTAAATAATAAAAATTAAGTAAATAAGATCATGTGCATTTTAAGAGGTGATAAAATTGTATTCGCAGACAAATTGTAGAATACCTACGTCGTAATACAAAACATAAACCGCTAACCGCTAATTGACATGCATACAGCATTCTTCCCGAAAACTATTTGGATTCATCGAGCACTCCGGTACGGAGGCCGCAATGCTCTAAGTTCGGATCAGATATATATTATCACATGACAGTAGTTTTTCCTTTCCGTACCGCTAAATATTTGTCATCGACAATTGAAGTTTTCGATTAGAATAGAATAGAATAGAATAGAAATAATTTATTTTGAACAGCAGCATACACACAGTCAAAAAAATAAAATATTTGTTGCTGTGTGTATAGTGCGGCCAAAAAAGGTCCGTGCTCAGCATAATGCTGCAGTGAACTGCAACGCTGATTTTCAGCACGGTCCTCAGATCTGGATTGTATTTATTCTTCCGAGCTTTCATCCTAAATTCTAATCTGGCTTAACGTAAGACATTCCGGCTGAACGTCAAAAATAAACGGCGCCATATTTTAAGGCTGAATTTAGTGTTCGACCGACGGTGACTGATCGTACGCGCGTCGCTCGGTCAGCGTCGCACTAACCGCGCGTATATACGAGTATCACAATAGCGCGTCGATTGAACGATGAGTTCGACCAACCTACGGTTCTCGTCAAAACGACGTAGCTCGCGTAGCAATTAGTCAGCCCTCCACTGTATACAGACCGTCCACCATAAAATGTCTTGGTTGGCACGCCATACAAGACATCTTAATGTGAAGGAGCTGTAAATTCGTATGATTTGATAGATATAGCTACGCTCGACCGACGTCATCGCTCCCGTCAGTCCAAAACATGGACTTAGTATACATAAGTACATGGTCCAAAACTAAATCCAGCCTAAAAATATATAGAGTGGATTCCACTCGATTCTAAACAGACGATTTTCAGGTTGTGAGCTACTTATTTCATTCCCACATATTATTATATAGCTTAGAAGCTACAGAATACTTAATACCTATGTGTTTATCATAGGATGGTAATATTTATCTTAATATTATTAAGTACAAGCAGCGCCCCGCGGTTTCACCCGCGTAAGTCGCGATCCCTTGGGAATATCGGGTTAAAAATGTACCTATGTGTTATTCCGGGAGTCCACTTATCTCCATTCCAAATTTCATCCAAATCCATCCAGTAGTTTTTTACGTGAAAGAGTAACAAAGATACATCCTTACAAACTTTCGCGTTTATAATATTAATAGGATTTAAAATACTTCAACCGTAGATTCAATAAAATATATCAACTTAGCTATATGTACGTGTGCATTAATGTCTAAAAGTGTTTTTTATATGTATGTTAGTTTTTTAAGGTACCTATTCATATGGCTATATGCTTATCGTTTAGGTTTTTGTACATTTTCCAACAAGCCTGAAATAAATATATTGATTGGTTGATTGATAACTCTAGCATAACGTAGTCTAAAGTTTATCATACTGTCGTGTAATGAGTAAAAAAAAAAGAAAAAATACATAAAAATTAGGGAAATAAGAATAGGTTAAGTAGCTATTAGCCTAGGTACAGGAGGTATCTATAATATCTATTTACAGTTTAATTATATTAAGTACTTATGTAAATAAAATACATATTAAAATGTAATCTTCATATTCAGTAAATTACATAGGTATCCTAATTTATTAAAAAAACATTAAAGCTAATTAAAAAGTAAAAAAGGTATTAAGGTAAAAACTAAAAGTAAAAAATAAAACAATATAGTGAGAAATATCGATAAGAAAAAAATGATAGTTACCGTATTAAAAATATGGTCCGTATTATAGACTTCCAAAATAAATAAAAAAGATAAAAAAAGATAATTAAAATAAATAAAGACTAGTAGAATTTGTATTATATCAACAGACCTATGCATAACTTATCAAACAGTGTGAGACACGGACCGAAATACACATAAACATGATTAAATTACAATTCCACCACGTGGCTTCGCAACAGGCACCGCACAGGTAAGAAGGATCATAAAATAACGCCAAGCCGTGTTCTGATTCTTCACTACTACTTCTTTTGCATCCCATCTATTCGAAAAGGACGACTGGGTTCGCCTTTAAGTGCAACCCACTGTGAAAAGCGGCCCATTGAGGCTCTGCCTACCCCTTCGGGGAAAAAGGCGTGTGTCTATGTATGTATGTAAATACTGGCTGGTACGACGGCCCAAAACCCAAAACAAAAAAACCCAAAACACACAAAAAACACAAAACACAAAAAAAAAACACAAAAAAACACAAAACACAAAAAAAAAAACACAAAAAAACACAATACACACAAAAAACACAAAACACAAAACACAAAAAAAAACACAAAAACACAAAAAAAACACAAAAAAACCAAATCAAACAAAAAACACAAAACACAAAAAAAACACAAAAACACAAAAAATAACACAAAAAAACACAAAACACAAAAACACAAAACACAAAAAATCACAAAACACAAAAAAAACACAAAAAACACAAAAAAACACAAAACACAAAAAAAAACACAAAAACACAAAAAACACAACACAAAAAACAAAAAAACACAATACACACAAAAAACACAAAACACAAAAAAAAACACAAAAAAAACACAAAAAAACCAAAACACAAAAAACACAAAACACAAAAAAAACACAAAAACAAAAAAAAACAAAAAAACACAAAACACAAAAACATAAAACACAAAACACAAAAAATCACAAAACACAAAAAAAAAACACAAAAAACACAAAAAAACACAAAACACAAAAAACACAAAAACACAAAAAATACACAAAAAACAAAACACAAAAAAAAAATACAAAAAAAACACAAAAAAGCACAATACACACAAAAAACAAAACAAAAAAAAACACAAAAAAAACACAAAAAAGCACAAAAAGAAAGAAAAAGAAAGAAAGAAAGAATATATATTTATTTGTATACAAGAGCTACACAGAAACACAGAACACACTAAGAAGAAACAGATATGAAGGTACTAGGTGTAACTCAAGTAACAAAATGGTTCTGCCTCAGCATGAGTTGGTTGACAGCAAGCTAGCAACCAACGCTGGTCTTCCGGCAGAACCACTTGTTGGCGTTACGGCTAACCATTCGCAACGACTATACACACAACTAACATAAAGAAAACTAATAATAAGAATAAGGTAAAGAAAAGTAAGGTAACAAAACACAAAAAAACACCCAAAAAAACACAAAAACACAACAAAAAAGACACAAAAACACAAAAAAACAACCATTTGTTTTATTAAATAATAATATTACAATAACATATGAGGCGCCTTTTATTTTCTCATAGTGGGTAATGAAAAGCAGAGTGTATCACACGGGCGCAACATATATTTTTGGCTCGGGCGACGTACTTTGAATCCCTCGCTACGTTCAGGATTCTACTAAAGAATCCCTCGCTACGCTCGGGATTCTACTCTAGAATCCCTCACTTCGCTCTGGATTCAAAAAAGCGCCCTCGCCGTAAAAATATTATGTTGCTCCCTTATGATACAATCTACTATTTCATCCCATCTATTCGAAAAGGACGACTGGGTTCGCCTTTAAGTGCACCCAACGGTGGTGTTTTCTATGAGAAACTTTTAGCGGGCAGTAATGAGTTTTGCGGCGCCCTTATAAAGTTACAAATTCAAAAAGTGCGCGGCAAAGATAATTGCGGCGCACTTATTGAATTTGGAACCAGCGCCAAATAATTCGAACGCAAATATTGTTTGAATAAATACTGGCTGGTACGACGGCCCATAGTAGCGCCGACGGCAGAATAAAATAAAAAAGACACAAAAAAACACAAAATACACAAAAAACACAAAAAAACGCAATACACCCAAAACACAAAAAACACAAAAAAACACAAACAAACAAAAAAACAAAAAAACACAAAAAACACAAAACAACACAAAACAACACAAAAAACACAAAAAACGCACAAAACATACAAAAGACACAAAATACACAAAAAACACATTAAAACGCAATACTCAAAAAACACAAAAAACACAAAAAAACACAAAAACACAAAAAAACGCAAAACACACAAAAAACACAAAACACAATAAACACAATAAACACAAAAAAAACACAAACAAACTCAAAAAATACAAAACAAAAAACACAACACAAAAAAAAACACAAAAAAATACTAAAACAAAAAAACACAAAAAAGCACAAAACACAAAACAAAAAAAACACAAAAAGCACAAAACATACAAAAAACACAAAACACAAAAACACAACAAAAAAAAAAAAAACAACAAAAAAACACAAAAAAAACAACACAAAAAACAAACTAGAGCCAGCGTTTTCGTAAATTTTCACGGATTGTTAGAAATTCATAGTTTTGTTTTGAAAAATGAGTTCTTCAAGTGACAGTGAAAGTATAGAATGAACTCCTGAAAGTATTAGCACTGACGCAAGAAATGTGATGGATATTCTATTACCTGCAAAATCCCGAGAGAAATATATGAAAGCCTGTGGTAATTTTTAATATAATTTTATAGTTGTTTTATTATTAGATACTATTTAATTTCAATTTATTTGTTACTCTATGTTTTATTAAATAATAATATTACAATAACATAATTATGAGGCGCCTTTTATTTTCTCACAGTAGGTGAAGAAAAGTAGAGTGTATCACTCGGGCGCAACATATATTTTTGGCTCGGGCGACATACTTTGAATCCCTCGCTACATTCAGGATTCTACTAAAGAGAGTACTAAGAGTGAGAGACACTTCGCTCTGGATTCAAAAAAGCGCCCTCGCCGTAAAAATATTATGTTGCTCCCTTATGATACAATCTACTATTTCTTCTTTGTTTTTTACTAGTTTGTAAGGTGTGCAATAAAGTATTTTCATTCATTCATTAATTCATTCATTCGTTCATTCATTCATTCCTTCATTCATTCATTCATTCATTCATTCATTCATTCATTCATTCTTCTAGATTTGGTTTATAATAATAATAATTTGTAATAAAGCATCCGAAACGATCCAGCATATAACAGGAGCATGCAAAGCAATCGCCCAACCCAAACAGATTACAAGTACAGGCATGATCAGTTGGCGAATATCAAAGACTGGCAGCAAAATATAACCAAATTGATGCGTCTGTAGGGACAATCATACTACAAGTACCCCGCAGAAATCGTGCATGATAAACTTTCTCCTACACTCTACTTTGATAGAACCAACCTCACAGACACAACTACTGACTACAATAGACCATTTGACCATAAATAACAAAACAGCACTATAATTATCGATATAGCCGTACCGAACACCCACAATGTACAGAATAAAATAGGTAGCAGAAAACATACATACATACATAGACACACGCCTTTTTCCCCGAAGGGGGGTAGGCAGAGCCTTAATGGGCCTCTTTTCACAGTAGCAGAAAAGCTTTGAAGAATGAAATCACTTGGATATGGAGATTAGAGGTTACGATTATATCTATTGTTACCTCCATGCGTTATCCCTAAACAATTGTTTCAGTTGGATTTACCTGAGTACTCTTATGATCTTCTGTAAAAACCGGTAATTTTAAATACGTGTAGAATAGTTAGGAAATTTCTACAAATGGACTCATCCGCCCATAGACTTGTCGCTGTTTGTAGATCTTCAAATTCAAGAGATCAAAACAGTTTATCATATATGTATGTATATATGTAACAAACATACAAACGTCAAAACATTCAAACTTTGACATTTTTGATATTAGTGATATAAATGTCTACAGTAAGAACAATTAACAACATTACAGGAGGGCGATTCTCGGATTGTAGACATTGATGTCGAATAGAGATATATCGAAACAAGGTGGCGAACGTCGAGATTAAAGTTCAAGATTCGCTTCAATTCGATTCAAGATCTTGTTTCAACATATCTCTATTCGACATCAATGTCTACAATCCGAGAATCGCACCCCAGCTCTGCAGGCTATTCCAACATAGCCTATGCGATATTACCTTGCTATGCCGCCGCGCCCACGCAATAACGTTCCGTTTCTACAGTATAACAAAATTAATTTTCCAGTTTCACGTATTTTATGTATCGGTCCTATGTGTACAGTTCGTTAGTCCTCTCTACTGTGGCCAAGCGCGTGTGACCAGGGTGTGGTTACTAGTAAAATAGCAGGACGTGGCGTAGCTCAAGGCATGGCTCGACTGTCCACAGGCCAGGGCACACGACACAGACCACGCGAGACGGGCAAACAGAGATGAATACGTCACTTCGGTTCATGCAAGAGACGTGAACTCGGAAGAGAAGCTTTTTGTTACACTGTACAAACTTAATGGCTAAGGCGTGCCGTATATCTTTTTTATTTATTTTTTATTTACTAGTGTCCGTCCGCGGCTTCTCTCGGATTTTACCGGGATAAAAAGTAGCCTATCAGCTATATAGCTCAATCCAGGTCATACTCTATCTGTATACCAAATTTCAGCCATTTCGGCGTCATTCAGCAACTAACATACAAACATATAACGACAACCTCTATGGCGCGGCGGGCGAAGGTTCGCCTGCGACGCAGAAGGTAGCGAGTTCGATTCCCGCCTCGGAACAAATATTTGTATGATCTGCAGATATATGATCAGGGAGTTCTGGGTATTTTCTAAGTATGATAAAAAATATCTATCTATATAATGTATTGTATTAAGTATATCAGTTATCTAGTACTCATAACACAAAGACTGCATAGCTTGGGGCTAGATAATGTTGTGTGAACGCATTATTTATCTAATTATTTATTATTTATATCTAAACATCCAAACTTTGACATATATAATATTGGGGATTAATTTATTTGTTTATTGAGTTCTTTAGTTATTTCTTTATCACGTTATTTCGTTAGTTAGTTATTTAGTAATTTGTTTATTTCGTTACTCCTTATTTTTGTTGATGTGTTCAGTATATAAATACATTTAGAAAAAAGATGGTCTCGCGTAGACCAGTTGAAATATACCATTTCTCTATAAGTTAACAGGGCATAGTCACGTGTTTAAACACTGTTTTTCGTGGTTTTCGTTAATTTTTCGTTGCGCGGGCGCTAATCTGTCACTTTTTAACTTACCTGAACTTTACTGAGTTAGATAGTGATGGAATTCGGCTTTTGTCAGCCTCCTTATATTGTTAACAGACGGTGACGCAGCGTAAAGCATCGCAAAAAATATGGCACATGATACAGGTCACGCGAGACGTGCAAGCTGAGATAAAACGCGTGATTGTTCAAAAGGCGAAAAACACGTTTTTATAAAATTCGTCCTCTATACGCAGAGTGTAGATAAATTATGTTCTCACAAAAGGAATTAAGCGAGCCGCAAAAAATTAAGTACGAAGATGTATTGAACTTATTTGTTCATATTCAAAAGCAAAAGTATTTTATTTATAAAATCACAAGGATCATTCTGAATTACTCCTGTTCCAACGCGACCAAACCTAGAAGAACCAGGTCAACAAACACGGTTTGGCTTCTTTATGATCCTTCTTAGTAATAGATTCGATGTGCCTGCGCTGCTAAGAGAGCTGCAAAATGTTTAGTATGTAACCGTATAGAAAAGCGAGTCGCGAAAAAATCTGTGTTGAGACCAAAAGTACACCAACAGTGGAAAATAAGCTTATTTTCTTCTGACCATCCATGTGAACTATTTTTCTCTTATTTTCCCTGACCAAATGGAGTTTTCCTATAGAACAAATATCACCAGCAACCTCTATTATTTATCAAAAAAATCAATTAAAAAAAATCATGCAATGATGATCATGCACAGGGATCCACCACTGCTTTTGAGCCTCTATATATCATGAAAATACAACTTTTGAAACTATCATGATTATGTACATAATTTTCACTAGAAACGGGATATTTACCATGATTTTTGAGTTTAGTGGTTTCGTTCGTAATAAAAGAGTGAGAAAGAGTGTAGATCGATATATCTGCCAATAACATCTACTCGCAAAGACTTTAGTTAGTTCTCCCGTGATCATGGCGCATGCAACTGTGCCGAAATGTCGGGAACATTTAAAACTCAAAAATCATGGTAAATATCCCGTTTCTAGTGAAAATTATGGAAATACAAAACTATTTTTTTTTAATTTTATGATAAAATATGAGTGATGAGGTTCAAAAGCACTGATGGATCCCTTAATTAAACTTTGTTTTGTATTTTAATTATATGTAGAGGCTCAAAAGCAGTGGTGGATCCATGTGCATGATCACCATTGCATGTATTTTTTTTTTTTTTTTTTGATAAATAATAGTAATACAGTGATAAATAATACTGGGAATATTTTCTCTACAGGAAAAATAATATTTCTCTATAGGCGAAATATTCTATTTATTTGTTTTACAAGTAATGTTGTCATTGAGCTGTGTGCTGTGATATATTAGGTAAATGTTCTAGTCATTTAGGAAGGTACATGTATAGGCACGTAGAGTAGATACGTCCTAGGTTGAACTGAATTATGTTCTAGTCATTTAGGAAGGTACATGTATAGGCACGTAGAGTAGATACGTCCTAGGTTGAACTGAATTATGTTCTAGTCATTTAGGAAGGTACATGTATAGGCACGTAGAGTAGATACGTCCTAGGTTGAACTGAATTATGATGAGGGGTTGCTAGTTACGTCAACTATTATTATTAATTTATTATTATTTTGCTTCAATAGTTTTGTTAAGTTATAGTATACCTACTGCGCACATGACATTACAAAAAAAGAGGAAATACCAACTCCCTCCTATTATCAGATATTTTTTTAGGTTTCCGTACCCAAATGGTGTCAAACGGGACCAAGCGGACCTACGCCGTCGTTCGTCCGTCTGTTCTGCCTGTCTGTGTGGACAGGGGTTTAGCTCGGTAGCCTTATCAGGTAGCCAGTTGAAATTATCCCAGATTATGTAAATAATAAAGGCTAATAAAGACATTTGTGATGAAAACTTTTAGGTACGTAGTAAAAACGGAACGCTACAGTATGCGGTCCCGCGCGTTTGCCCGGTTTTTTGTTTTGTTTTTAACATTGGTCTAGAAGGAACGTATTCACTCCTGCAAGAGACTCACATTATAGTTTTCAGGAAAGAGAGACGCCGGTAGTGTCACTGTTTTACAATCTATGTGTGTATTCCACTCCTTAGCAGTTCGCATTATAAAGATAGATTTAGTACTAGTGTCTGCCAGCGGCTTCGCTTGCGTTTTACCACGATATAAAGTAGCCTAGAGCTCTATACAGGTCATAATTTAACCATGTACTAAGTATCGTCGAAATAGGTTCAGCCATTTCGGCTTGATTGAGTAACAAACAAACAAACATACAAACATTGTAACTTCGACATTTATGATATTAGTGGGATTGTACGCTTTAGTTTTGGATTGTACCCGTTAGTTTTCCGTTGCTTTCCATAATATATTTCAAGGAACGGCGGCGTAGGTAGCATAAAAACTATTTTCTTGGAAAAACTGTTTTTTTGTAATTAAATAAATTTGATGTATCCATGTACAGTTTCGCTTTAGTTTAGACCTGTTTAGACCAATTTATCAATAACATTTTAAATGAGCTACAGAATTTTACTCCAATATATAAAACAAGAAAGTTACCTAATTCAAATTCTCTACAACAATGTAATATTATTAAAAAACATAATGCGTTCGATTTTTTCAAAGACAAGAATTTACTAATTACTGATGTGTTTTACGCGATGTATGTAATTGGATATAAATAAAATGTAATATTGTATAATAACACATGATTATTATACATGATATTGTATGTATAGACGACCTCTGTGGCACGGCGGGAGAACGTTCGCCTGCGACGCAGGAGGTTGCGGGTTCGATTCCCGCCTCGGAACAAATATTTGTGCGATCCGCAGATATTTGTTCAGGGTGTTCTGGGTATTTTCTATATATAATAAAAATATCTATCTATGTAATATATTGTATTAAGTATATCAGTTGTCTAGTACCCATAACACAAGCTCTGCTTAGCTTGGGGCTAGATAATGTTGTGTTAACTGTCCAGCAATATTTATTTATTTATTTATTGATACGTAAATTACGCTCAAATATTAAGTAATATTGATATAATATTCAAAAGTAAATTGTAAATAGGTTTTTAGTGTTGTACTAAATAGGTTTTGTAAATAGGTGCTTTAAATAGGTATTGTAAATAGTATTGTTAATGTTACTGTAAATAGTATTGTAATAAATAATATTGTACATAACATTGTAAATAATATTGTAAATAAAATGTAAATAAAATAACAATTAGTAATGTAAATACTATTGTCAAAAATAATGTAAATGATATTGTAAATAACATTATAAATAGTATGTAAATAATATTGTAAATACTGTTGTCAAAAATAATGTAAATGATATTGTAAATAATATTATAAATAGTATGTAAATAATATTGTAAATAGTATTGTAAATACTGTTGTCAAAAATAATGTAAATGATATTGTAAATAATATTATAAATAGTATGTCAATAATATTGTAAATAGTATTGTAAATACTATTGTCAAAAATAATGTAAATGATATTGTAAATAATATTATAAATAGTATGTCAATAATATTGTAAATAGTATTGTAAATAATGTGATAAATAGGTATTGCAAACATGTATTGTAAATGGATATTGTAAATAGGTAGGTATTCTAAATTAGTTATGGCCGTAGTGGCCTTGACCTAAGAATATAGGACTCCTCCAATTCCTCTCGTGGATGTCGGAAAAGGCGACTAAGTGATTACACCAGGGGATGGCCTGCAGCATCTACCTGAGTAGTCAACACCAATACTGCGACCACCAATCCGCCTGCCAAGCGTCGTGATTATTGCAGATGCCCCTATTCTACGTGGAAGAACTCATTTGCAGAGGACGTTATCGGCTGATGAAGAAGCAGAAGATATTGTAAATGTCAGGATCGAAACAAGTGGAAATACGGAATGTTGTATAATGTGTATGTAAATAAAGCTTAATTCATACATTATATTGTACCCCCTTCAGGAAACAGGTGTGTGTATAGTACCTATGTATAGTAATATAATAATAATAGTGTTTATTTTCTCTTCACAAGTAGGTTAACGTAAACGCTATTAGTCATCAAACGGATTGCAAATCCTGTTTTGTGAACACATGGTGCCTGAGATGGTTTAAAAAACCTGTAGTTAAGCATCACGTATCTTATATTATGGCGTCAGTGTGGCTTCGGCCCTACCAATGCCATTACTGTTAAGGACTTGGCTTGGCTCTAGAACATAAACAGTTAGAATTATGTTTGTAAATTTAATTTACTAAGTATTGTATATATTGTAAATATATTTAATTTGTTTCATTTTCCTAATCTTCTAAGCTAAGAATGTAGGTATGATAGGTATTAAACTTCATACATATCTGTCCAGCAGGAAAAATAAAACCGAATTTCTGTCCCTCCTTCGCTAGAGTCAGAAAGACTTGTGAGCGACAGAATGGCAAAGAGTCACGGGAAAATGCTGTTCCGGAGGTCAGATGTTGCCCAATCCTTATGGCACAGATAAAATAATACTATACTAGTACTTATGGTAAAGTTTTTCAACATGTTTGACGAAAAGAGTTTTCCTGCGCGGCGCGCAACCTAATCCTTTCAACTCAATAAGGATACTTTTAGATCTAGGTACACACGGCGAAGCTAATTGGTTAGCCCCTGCTTGCCGAATAACCTAATTATTTATCATATAACGAGGAATTTCTATTTTTTTTCTTTCAATTAAGTGTAGCTTAGTCCCTTAGAACTGCACAACTTGTGATTAATAAAATGCAGTTCGTTGAAAATCGCATCACCTGAGAATGGCTGGACGGATTCGGCAATTTTTTTTAAAATTGTTCTTTATAGTCCAAAGAAAGTTTTAAGAACAAGAAAAATAGGAAAAATTTGCAGGAAAATTTGAAAATTCGGGAAAAGCTGAAGGTGCTTTTTTGAATGGGATTTAATATAAACTTAATCAACCATTAGACAGGACAATGTCTACCGGGTCAACGGCCCATTAGGCTCTGCCTACCCCTTCGGGGAAAAAGGCGTGTGTCTATGTATCTATGTATGTTAGGTTCAATTTAAATTTTTAAACGCACTCGGGGGTAACCAATCAGGTTTTTGACTGTACATACGTGAACCTCAGGCAGGAAACCCAAGAGAAAACCAGTGACACGATTCTACATACTAGGAAAGAAGGACAAGAAGCAAGAAAAATAAAAGAGTCGTTTCGAAAGGAGAGGCGATTTATCAAATAACTGGTAAGTACCTACCCTCAGAAACTACCATATAACTCTGAAAGGAACTACCTACGTATCTAGTCTACTTTTCATTGGCTAAACTAACTAGGTAGGTACGCATCAACATAACTTCCCGCTGTCCACGTTAACGGGGACAGCTAACGTGGACAACGGGAAGGGAATTTGTGACTTCCCATTGTCCACGTTAACGGGACAGCTAACGTGGACAACGGGAAGGGAATTTGTGACTTCCCGCTGTACACATTAACGGGGTCAAAATAACGTGGACAACGGGAATAGACAATAGCATCAGCCGGTTGAAGTCCACTGCCATAGGACTGCTATAAGTCCACTGGACATAGGCCTTACCTATGGGATGCTAAAACGAACATACTTAAGCCTCTATTCACCGACTTCATTATCATCATCACCAGCCTACAGAAGTCCACTGCTGGACACAGGCCTCTTCCATAGAATGCCATGGTCTTGAGCATTCTGTGGGGTCCATCATCCATCCGCCGCCTTCCTGCGACCTCTATCTATAATGTCTTTGGTCCATCGAAAGGGGGGTATTTCTCTTTTGTCACTGACTTCATGGTTTGAGGTTACCACTCGAGAACCTTTATTCTCCATAGGGCTCTTCTATAAGGGTTTGCCTAAGTTTTTAATTCGTTTTTTTAAACTGTCATTGCAGTCAAGTCATGTTTTAATAAACGGTGGCCGTTTTTATAAAACTTTGGTAGACAATTTCCACCAATTTGAAGAGCAATTCACTAAGAGAAGACTCTTTTCGAAAATGGCAAATCACTACCTTTTAAATACAATTCGTATTTGTCTTGTTTTTCAGCGCGCATTGCTTGTAGGTACCTACTATTATTTATTCTGTGGCATTGCCGCCTTAACCTAACCGGCCAGTAACTTCTCCATACGGCCAGTAATTTCTGCATAGGTAGGTAGTTATACGTTCGACCTCGTCATTTTTACATAATTATCAACAAAGAGTTAGTATAATAATACAAACTCCTTGCTAACCAACCACAAAAATGAGTTTATCACCATAGAGAATTGAATGTCAGAGCATGTAGCTTAGCGTTTTTTTTTATATTCTACTTTCACGCAAGTGGCTCCAATATAACTAATATACAATTATACAATACGTTAATCTATCAGAGGCACGATCACTGACCAATCAGAAGACAGAAAGCTCAAACTCCCATAGGAACAGTTTTGAATTTGATTCTTGCTATCCTCTAACTAAAGCCAATTGTCGTTTTTGGAATAGGTGTAATGAAAAGGTCGTGAACAATCTCGTGACGATGGCAAACCCTCGCCTTCAATTTCAACTCATTGGTAATAACCTATTTACGACCCTCGTATCACAATGTATTATATCCGTCACATCGAAAGGCAGGCACGTTCAGCACAAAGTACGTAATGTTGCGGCGAGCTATTTTGTGATTCTAGGTCATATTGTACACATAACATTCACACTAGGCGGCATAAATCCAATACACGACCACATAATATATTATAGCTACATTCATCACCATCATCATCATCAGCCGTAGACGTTGACTGCTTAATAGGCTGACTCGTCGAATGGTTTTAGTCTGCGTCGATCTGAGGGCCTAGTATAGGTTTGTCTTAGTTTTGCATTCGGTATCCCGACTATCGAATTGCGAGTCGATATTTGTTTTTATCTATGGTTTTCTCATCAAGTCCGCTAGGGGTGCTTATTATCTGCAAGTCAAGGCATGGCTTCCCACGACAAAACCAACATAAAGGAAGCATCAACAAGTCTGCAGGAACTAGTGTGTGTTGCACCATGGAACACAGACATGGAAACAAACAACTTCTATAAGAGCGATCGTCGCCCAGCAACGTGGCTCACGTGGCACCCTCTGACTATTGCAATAAGTCGTCGTGTCATTTGATAAATATTTCGATAACTAAATAAATTTATTTTAGAAAATCACAGTGAATACTGGTATTTTAACTTGCATCACAGCTTGCATACAAAAACGACATTTCGACTCGCAATTCGATTTTCGTTATTCCGAGTTGTAACAAATTACAAACATGTACGAAACCCTTTTTTTTTTTTTTTAACGTGAGGAAATGCCTTTACGCATCCCCAACCGCTGGGTAAGCGGGCTGGGGTATGTCGGGCTCACCTAAAGACGGCACTACCGACTAAAACCTCACGATGTCCCTCTTCCACGGCAGGAGAAGAGGCCGCGGGTCCGTTTTCACACTCCGTGCAGCCCCATCCACCGACGTCCGCCTGGGCGGACCCACCTCGGGAGGGTAGAGCCCTCCATTTAGCTCCGGCGACGCACCGGGACATTCGGCGCGTCACCCCGCTCTTTGAGGGCCTTTACTCTAGGGAGCGACTGATGTCCCCACATCAATCGCCCCAGGCCCTCCAAGTGGAGACGGAGTGCGAGCTCGACTAGTTCGCCTCCGTGTCCGCGCCCTCCGGAGAGGGGGAGCGAAAGAATCTCTTTCCCTCTCCCTCTCCTCCACCTCCCGCTGTGACATCACTACCTCGCAGAAAGAGACCACCGCCTCCCAGGACCCCTCATCTTGGACCATCCTAACTAAGATGGTCGGCAATGAGAGGTCCGCCCCTACGACTGCGACTTGAGCTTGTCGCGGTCCCTCCGCCCCAGAGCATGCCTCCAGCACGTGCTGCGCCGTCTCTTCCGCGCATCCGCACTGGAGGCATACCGGGGAAGCTTCCCTTCGGGCAACGCGATACAGGTACCTCCCGAGGCAACCATGCCCCGAGAGGACCTGCGTCAGCCGGAAGGAAAGCGCCCCGTGCTCTCGGTTTACCCTTTCACGCAGAATGGGCTGAATTGCCTCCAAAAACCGGCGGGCCCCATCCCCTCGACGAGGGTTGTCCAGGGCCAACCGCCTGCTCCACGAGGCCAGGGCCTCTTCCCTGGCGTCCATCATGTACGAAACCCTCTGCTGACTTCCAGCAACCTTTGAAATGTTTTCGGTTCATCGGTAACCGAACCGAACGATGCAGTCTAGAACGACACGTGACCTCATGATATTATTTATTACAAGCAGCGCGGGGGTGTCACCTGCATAAAACAACAGACACAAACATAGTCCAGATCCCACACTAGGATACCAAGGATACCCTGTGTCGTGGGTATCAGAAACTACGAGTACCATACTACCACAACACCCAGACCCGGAACAAATAATTTAACAATTGATAATATGCAGATCATACAAACATTTGACCCGCAGTAGGAATCGAACCCGCAACCTTTCGCATCTCAGCCGGATACTCACCCAACGCGCTACAGAGGTCGTCCCGATCCGAGGATATATCACATGTATGTGGAGATATCGGGACCGATTTCATTCAAATCCAGTTTCAGCGTGAAGGAGTAACAAACATACACAAATACTCACCAACTTTCGCATTGAAAATGTTGTATGAAGTAAGTAAGTATAGTAAGTATGAGGTTCCGTTGATTGATCCGAAGCTGTAGCATCGTTGACTATCACAACTTAGTTGATGAGTTGATAAAATAATGCAAATAAGAGATTTCACTTGTGTTTGTGATTGTAATTAAAACAAGTAAATAAAACAAGTAATTAATTTTGTAAAAATTAAAAAAAACCCCCAACGCAATGAAACGGCTGAACCGATTTTGATCAAACAAAGCTAAGAACACTCCCGACAAATACACCTTTAAAACAAAAAAACAAAAAAACTAAATCGGTTCATCCGTTCGGGAGCTACGATGGGACACACACACACAGACACGTCAAACTTATAACACCCATTCGTTTTTCGTCGGGGGTTAATAAAAACAACTTTGTTAGAATAACGCTGAACAGGCTTTTGGAATCGAATGGGGCTCAGGATTAGCAGTTCTAGTTTTATGCTTATTGATTACTACGCGCTTTCAATGCATTTCTCCAGCAAGAACATGGCAAATCTAAGTTATGACTATTGCAAAGGCAACCATAAAAAATGTCGTAAATTCGTAGGTTTAAGGCCTACACGTGAAAATGTAAACTACATTGTTGCTAACTACCTCGTTCTAGAAAACAATGACGGAATGAGGTTAGTTAGATATTGATTGATTGACTGACACAGAAATAATACAAATAATACCACACTAAAAAAAGGAAAAACAATGGTCGGCCTTATCGCTGAGAGCGATCTCATCCAGGCAACCTTTGCATAGAACGAAAGGAGCAAAGCTATTTATGGACGGCGGTGTACCTACAAAGCAAAAATATTCCAAAGTATTAAATGATGTATAAATAAATAATAAATAAATACCGCTGGTCAGTTCACACAACATTATCTTGCCCCAAGCTAAGCAGAGCTTGTGTTATGGGTACTAGATAACTGATATACTTAATACAATACATTACGGAGATAGATATATTTGATTATACACAGAAAATACCCAGAACACCCTGATCTGCAGATCGTAAAAATATTTGTTCCGAGGCGGGAATCGAACCCGCATCCTCCTGCGTCGCAGGCGAACTTTAGCCCGCCGCGCCACAGAGGTCGTCAAAGTTATATTAAACTTACAATGACTAAAACTTACATAATATGTATAATTCGAATAATTGTATACTTTTAAAATAAACTAATATTATATATACCACCAAAAAACACTTTTTTTTAACTATGATAGACCTTCGATTGACCGCGATCTCATGTGTTGGTAAGTGACGATGCGCCCGACGATGGAGCACGAAGGTCTAGAAGGCATCTATTCACTACGAGACCCATTTATAGTTTTCAGGAAAGCAGACGACGGCAACTTGTTCCATTCCTTAGCTGTACTTACACACATACTGAACTAAGTATAATGCTTACACTAATTATACTTATAACGTTAGGTAGATGTGACCAATAGGTACTACTGTTCACCAATAGGTAGTACGGTTTCACCTTTAGCTTGAAAACGTTTTGCTTTTTGATGTTATACATAACTAGGTACTCTTACAATCTGTTGATATCGGGGGGTTGTACTGGGGTGGTACTGAGCCCTGGATGCCCGGGCTCCGAGCTCGTCGCCATAGTAACACTGGGAAAGCTTCAGAGAATCAATGCTCGCAATGCAAACGGGTAATGCAATACTCTGTTTATTATGTAGGTTGTCTGTCCAAAAGGGCTTGCAGATGCCATTATAAGGCCGGATGATTTAAAGCTATATTCTTTATCGAAGTATCTCTATACCTGTATAACATTTGTTTTGGCTGCTTGCTAATAATGCTAATATTTACTGGAAGTCAGTCGTGGGAAGCAATGGCAGTGATAGCTCACCACTTGTCACGTCTATATTCCCACGACGGTGCAACCCACGATGAAAAGAGGCCCATTGAGGTTCTGCCTACCCTTTCGGGAAAAAAGGCGTGTGATGTATGTATGTTTTCTATGTCTCTTTTTTTTTGTGAAACTAATAGGCAATCTAGTATACGTCTCACGTCGTAAAGTGGTCACCGTCGCTTATAGACACCGGCAACACCGGGGGTATTGTCGATGCGCTGCCTACCCTGAAGGAATTTATGATCATTTTTCTTGAAGCGACACATGTCGTTACCAAGTGGGGAAACCTCAGATGGAAGCTCATTCCATTGTTTGTAGGTATAGGAAAGAAATGATCTCGAGAAACGAGTCGTACGAGAAACCCAGGGCTCTATGATGTGTGGATGAGCTTTGTCACGGTGCCGGGAAGAGCGATGGTAAAATCTCGATGCGGGGATGAGATCGAAAAGCTCGTCAGAGCATACCCCGTATTAAAGAGCATTTATATCTTAGTCCTACAAAGGTGTAAAGAGCCGGACATTTCACAACCCTTTTGGGGATTTATTTACCCGAGCTGCTGTGAAAGGAATGCTCGCATCATCTGTGCCAGCCAATTAGCAAATATTATTGTAGATGGAAGGGAATTTCATATTACACAGTTTATTTGTTGCACGACTATACCAGGTAATTTGGGTAAGAGGAATTTCATATTTTATTGTTTGTTTGTTGGAGTACCGGGTATTTTGGCAGGATTGTTTTTGTTTGTATTATTATCACAGGGAATTATTTTAACAAGTCCGAACAGTAAAATGTTCCTATTGATTTAGTGAATATTGTAATATGCAAATAAATGAATAAATATAGTATTAGTTAGGCTGATTACACACGCTGTCTATAGATATGATATTACGTTTCAAAAATGAACACAAAATCAGATGGCGTAGCTGGTTCGTAGTAAGTTCGTAGAGCCAGCATAGCTAAGCTACGGAAAAAGACAATTTGTGGTCTCCTTTGTGCATTATTATATTTTTTTCGGTATATCCTGGATCAGATATCAGATCACATACATGATCACATAGATGGATCAGATACATCCTCCTCTAATTTCCACTTTACTTCATAAGCAATATTTTTTATCTACGAAAATGTATGAAAAGTGTATAGATTCTTATTTTCCTTTATATGGAAATACTGGGAATAAATACTATAGGTTCGGTAATACTCCCACTAGTTCCATACATGGAGCTACAGGGAACAATTGAAATCTTCAGAGTAGTTTTAGGGCTCTCTAAGTAAATTATTCGATATAATTCCAAAATCTAACTCAGGCAGGATGACTTTTAAAAACTTTTATTTATCTTGACCTGTTAGTATGTTAGTGTGGGACAAATCTTGAAACTCAATTTTGAACCAGTTAACCTTGATCGATTGAGATGAAATTTTGCATACCTGTCAAGTTCCGATGACAATACAATATAATGGTGACAGTGAGCTGATCTGATGGCAGTAGAACTCCGTGGGTTATAATAGACTGGGTGTGTTTAGACTCATTTTTATCAGCACTCAGTTCCGATCACTAATTCTATAAAAGCTTGTATTGAAAAATATATGATTCACAAAAACTTATTCAAGCAGTTTTTTAATACCAGTGATAATGTACTAAAATTAGTGAGTACCTTTGTTAATGTATATTGTCTATAAGTACTTAATATCATCGTTAAAATGTTCCATTTATTCATTTCGACATCCAAAGGACAAATCAGTAAATAAACATAGCAAACTGACTAATCTAAAAGTTTCTCCACGTATTTAATAATTTCACGGAGCTGTAAATCGTAAATCATTCAAGCATCAATGGGTAGGAATAAAGTTTAATAATTTCACGGAGCTGTAAATCGTAAATCATTCAAGCATCAATGGGTAGGAATAAAGTTTAATAATTTCACGGAGCTGTAAATCGTAAATCATTCAAGCATCAATGGGTAGGAATAAAGTTTAATAATTTCACGGAGCTGTAAATCGTAAATCATTCAAGCATCAATGGGTAGGAATAAAGTTTCCGCGCTCTCCCGATGCGGGAGCCCCGTGGGTCTCAAAGTTTACCCGTGGGATAGGTCAGTTACAAGTTCACGTTTCCTTTGCGGGGGGCCGGGGCTGTCTTATTTCGTCTGGAGGTCAAGGTTATTTGTTTTGGGAGAGTTTTGTTTGGCTCCTAAATTAGAGCGAGACATTTTATAATCTTTGTTGTAGGAAAACTTCCGTAAGGTCTTTATTTAGGTCCTTTTTTTAGGGTTCCGTAAAAAAACTACGGAACCCTTATAGATTCGTCATGTCTGTCTGTCTGTCTGTCTGTCTGTCCGTGTATGTCACAGCCTTTTTTTTCCGAAACTATAAGAGCTATACTGTTGAAACTTGGTAGGTAGATGTATTCTGTGAACCGCATTAAGATTTTTACACAAAAATTAAAAAAAAACAATTATTTTTGGGGTTCGCCATACTTAGAACTGATCCTCAAAAAAAATTTTGTCGTTAAACCTATACGTGTGGGGTATCTATGGATAGGTCTTCAAAAATGATAGTGAGGTAGAAACCTCACTATCATTTTTGAAGAGTCATTTTTTTCTAAACTGAATAGTTTGCGCGAGAGACGCTTCCAAAGTGGTAAAAAGTGTGTCCCCCCCCCCCATAACTTCTAAAATAAGAGAATGATACAACTAAAAAAAAAATATAATGTACATTACCATGTAAACTTTCACTCAAAATTGGTTTGAACGAGATCTAGTAAGTAGTTTTTTTTTTAATACGTTATTAATCGTAATCCATCCAAGAACTTTTATATTATGTTACTTGCTGCTACGGAACCCTTTATGGGCGAGTCCGACACGCACTTGGCCGCTTTTTTGATATTTACTCTACTCGAACTTCCGAAAGTGACATGGTTTCTTTATTTACTAAAGTTGTTTTGATTTTCGCTTTCGATTAAAGAATAAGGAATATCATACTCTCTAACGAGGGCTTTTGATGTCGGTTTTGTTTATTGCGTGTCTTTTCATATGTGTGGAAATTGACGACCAAAATCTTGGTAACTACAGGAATAACTACTTCTTCTAGTTTAACAAAACAATAGTTTAACAAAACTTGACTTTACTCACAGAGGCCATACGCAGTAAAAAGTAAAAAGTTATATTCTTCTCGAATTTAACTTTTTACGACCTAAATGGTGTTATACAGTTATAAGAGGGTCAAATTAGTTTAATTACTTAAATAAGTTTATACGTAAGTTAAATCGGTGTTTATGTTTAGACATAAAATAACAAAGATCCTATGCTACGTGAGGACGGATATTTAACAAAATACATAGGGTTATTTGTAAGAAATATAAAATTATGGCTCGTTGACAGAGCCTTTTACAGTGTTAGCGAATTTTTTAATAGTGACACAGAATAAATAATAGTGCATAGTGACCAAGACTATCTGTACTGTTGTTGTTTTATTGTGATTATTTGTGATGTTGTTATTGTTTAATTTAATTAATAACATTTGCTAAAATTAAACGTAGGTAGTTAAATCAAATGAAATAATATTCAATTGATGAAATTAGAATTTAAAAAATTAGGTAAGTATTAAGAATTTAAAAATTTGCATGCCGATTTTTTGGTGAAACATATGAACATAATTACTTGTAAGAACTTTTTAACCATGTTTGAAGCGAATAAAACCATTTAATTTTTCATTTAGAAAAAAAAAAACATTTCTACTGATTTTTCCACGAATGAGAAACAGATGTTGATGGTCATATACCTTACCTGCGTCTCTCGAAGCTCCTGTCACGGTAATGCCTCAAAGTAACTTGGCTCGAACTGCAGTAAATAAATCATTAATTAGATAAATCACTAGCAGAGATCACAGAGACATATCCAGTGGTAAACTGCAATTAGTGAGCAAATATTGCAGTTCAGTGGTGTCTGATCTGTGGTCTGATTAGGGATTGCAATCTTGCAGCTTCATCAGTCTGATCAATCCCGCATAGTTAATATAGTTGTAACGAACTACATTAAAACAACACGTACTGTCATTAAAAAAACAATTTTTATTAGACTTATAATATCTAAATATCAATTTTTTTTTTTAACATATAGCAGTATTATGTTGTACTAGATGTAAGTAATAGAAGTACCTACTCTGTTTGCTAAAACAAGGTGTATTTAAGCAAATAGATACGTTGCTTTAAAAAAAACAAAAAATGTAATTAAAATGTTGTTGTTGATACCTTATCACACCAAAAATAAAGGCCACTTCTTTATATTTATTTGAATACTTACTATCATGTGGTGTGTTCGGCCTAAGAATAGACCCCTCCGTCTCCTCCCGTGGATGTCGGAAAAGGCGACTAAGGGATTACCCGGACTTATTTGTAAGATTAATTGGAATAAGATTTGTCCTGGCTGCTAGCTTATTTAAGGAATGTGTTATTACTGGAAGAAAGCGTTAGAAGCAGTCGTGGGAAGCAATGGCGGCGATGAGCTCTCCACTTGTCACGTCTATTTCCTACGATGGTGCACCCCCGGGGTTAAGAAGTCCATTTGAGGCGTGGAAAAACGCTTGTGTCTATGTATGTATGTCTTACTATAATATCATCAGATATTCAATATTTCTAGCTGACTATACGGATAACAAATTATCTGTTAATTATTGTCTCTTTGACGTGGTCCCTTTGACGAGTAGACGAACACGGCAGTAATACAATATTTGCACACCCTGTTGCAGCCGGCTTCGGCCATGCCAATACGGTATGGCTTTGATATGAGCTTTCCGTGTTAATGTTGATTTACCGTCCTTTGAGTCAAAGGCTTTTGGTATTTCGGGGAATATGGTCAACAGCAGATATTCCCCAGTACTGTTTAATATGGCTTTATAAATACAGACACGGGAACAGTAAAGAAAGATGCAATTTTTGTAAAATTCTCTGATAGCATTTTTCAGTCAGTTTAACGCTTTTTCGATTTTGTTGTATAAAAGCTAATAAGATTTTAGTGTTTTTTTTTATTTTTTATAAAATATTTTATAAAACGTTCATCTGACTGATTATGATGATGATGCAATTAGTAAGCAGAAACATGAGCTGATCAAAATGAGCCACAACACGGGTAGTCTACAATTAACTATCGAGGAGTTCCGTTGTCCACCTTCCTTCATGTTGTCTCCATCATGAAATCAGCTCGCTGACACCATGATATTGGATAATCATTGGAACGTGACAGATATGCCAAATTTCAGCTCAATCGGATATCGGGAAGTGCTCGAAAATTCAATCGCCAGATTTGCCCCGCACAAACTGTCAGTCCGTTTTCCACGTTCCGTCTCCATCATCAGATCATCTCAATGGCAACATAATATTTTATTGTTGTCGAAACTTGATAAGTGTGCCAAATTTCAGCTCAATCTGTTGGGTGGAACTGGTTCAAAATTCAGTTTCAAGATTAGACCCAAACATACTAACACACTTACAGGTGAAGCTTGTATAAAAGTTCAAACATACTAACACACTTAACAGGTGAAGCTTGTATAAAAGTGCAAACATACTAACACACTTACAGGTGAAACTTGTATAAAAGTGCAAACATACTAACACAATTAACAGGTGAAGCTTGTATAAAAGTGCAAACATACTAACACACTTAACAGGTGAAGCTTGTATAAAAGTGCAAACATACTAACGCACTTACCCGCTCACGAGCTGGGCAGGGGTGGGGCGCCTGTGACGTCGTGTGTTTGTAACAAGCGAAAAACGACCTTGGTAATGCTCAAGTTTTTTTTGGCGCGCGCGCCGGGAGCTGCGGCGCGCCCGAACAAAGGATTTGATTTATTACGGTTCAAGTATCGAGTGTTTATCTAAGCAAATGGTTGTTTTGCCTAGCTAAAAGGTTGTCGGTACTATTACTTTTGTTTAGAATACCGGTCCACTTGTAAATAATATAAAAAATGATCTTGAAGTTGAGTGACTGGTTATACTAGGGACTTGTTTGGTTAAATATATTTTTTCGGTGAATTTTGAGTGATACTTATAGTTTTTGTTACTTTATTTAAGAGTTAATAAGTTTGTTATGATGTATAAATGAAAATATCAATTTATTATCCAGAAAAAGATACTTAAAAACAAACTGAAACATCGACGCAGTCATAGGCGCGTCTTAGGTGCGCGCGCCGCTAAATCATGCTGCGTATCTAAACTCATTTTACACAAAATCCTTTGGGCACTGGACAATAACATTGCTATTAGTAGAAAGATTATTCTAATAACTTACCGTAACGATATCCATCAATACAAATTGCCATCACACTATTTAGGAAACTTCAGCTAATTGAAACCTTACACATAAACTCACTAAAAGATCAGGTGGTCACGTTAAGATCATATTTTGAAAAAGTTTATCGGTTTTCACCTATGATCATGCTCTAGTATGAAAGAACTTAAAACGTAGATTAAATTGGTATATAAAACTCATGGAAATCAACTAAAACGACAGGTACAAGATTTTTGTAAACATGACGCAGTTTCTGCACAGTCAAACCTAGAGACAAACTTTGCCAAAGGCTATTTTCACTGCAGTCCAAACAGAGTATAGGTTCCGATTAATTTAGAGGGTTGCCTATGATTTTTTCCATAGAGAGAAACTATCGCACGCGTAAAAACCGTCCATAGAGAGAGGAAATCGGTTAAAATTGTACCAAAGTGCCTCGGTTTGCCCTTGGTAACTCTAGTTACCAACCACATATTTTCTTCAAACGACCCTGGTAACTATAGTTACCAAAAAACAATCAACTATGTAAACCAACCTGGCAACCAAAGTTACCACCAACACTTGAGCGGGAGATGAAGCTTGTATAATTAAGTGCAAACAAATTCAGTCGCAAGTAATAAAGTTCGAATAAACGTTTTATTTAAACCAATATTATGCACACAAAATAATTGTAAGTTATTATTGCTTAATGCATGAAATAGCATTGCGTTTCCAAAATAAACCAAACCCATTTATTTGGATTTTAATTTAATTTGGAAAAGACCAACGAAATACTTTTCTCTCTTCTGTAGGTTTCTCTCTTTTAGTTTGTCTTATACAATAGTAAAAAAACAGCCAAGTGCGAGTTGGACTCAGGGCGCACGAAGGGTTCCGTACATCTAAAAACGGCAAAAAAACAGGTTTGTTGTATGGGAGCCCCCTCTAAATATTTGTTTTATTAACGAATAAAGAGCAAAGTGAATATATAACTAAATGCTCTGTGAATATTTCAAGCGTCTACCAGTTGCCGTTATCAATATCGAGCAAAAACGAGCAAAAAGATCACGTTTGTTGTATGGGAGCCCCCTTAAATATTTATTACATTGTGTTTTTTAGTATTTGTTGTTATAGCGGCAACAGAAATACATCATCTGTGATTTATTTTACTGTCTGACTATCACGGTTCATGAGATACAGCCATGACTGACGTCATGTCGATCCATAATGATCAAATTTGATTGTCCCCCCGGTCCCCCCGCCCGGCGTCAAACGTAGTGGACGCTCTGTATTCTCGCTCCGCTACTTTATTCAATCTTAATAGTGAAGAGTGCATAAAACTCGTACTATCTAGTACATAAGTGAAGACAAGTGAGCCTTTTTATAAAAACTTTGTGTGTTTGGGTAAAATAACTGTGAAATAACTATAAATTACAAGTGTAATCTTGTAATGCAGTGAATGTAACACTCGTAATATTTAAATACCCTCACTATGCGATCTTTTTGAGTACTTGTTGTAGTTCGATCTCAATTAAATTACTCAACAAACGCCAAGTGTAAAAATACTGTAGGCAACAAAAACCTAAATCCTGCAACAGCTGCCTTTCAAAATATGATACGCAGCCCAATATTTCAAGAGAAGTGCCAGTCGGAGTCTGACATTGCTCAGCTAGTGGGCGCTGATCGTGAACCGGAGCCAAGAAAGCGTCGGCGTGTCCATGAGTCTTTGAGTGATGCTAACTCCAATAAACTGGATCAAATCTTAACACTTATGACCAAACAGAACTCCAGACTTGAAGATTTAGAGAGTCACATAAGAGAGCTGAAGGCTCAAAGCAGCACTATTCAGTCTACAAATACTGATATTGTCAAATCAGTGGACAATGTCACGGAACAGCTGTCGCTGATGAAAAACAAAATTGATGGTCTGGAAACACAGAGACAGGATATGTGTGTCTACCTGAACAAACTGGAGGATAAAATTGAACGGTTTGAGCGCAACACAGTCAAAACTACAATAGAAATCCGGCAAGTACCTAAACAAATTAAAGAAAGTAAAGATAACCTTTACAATGTGTTGAAAAACCTCACAAACACTCTTGGTCTCCCACTTGAAAAAAGCGAACTTAGAGACATCTACCGCCAACCTAGCAAAGCTACGGACACCAAATCGACGATTGTGGTTGAGTTTAGCAACACCTTTACGAAGACTGACTTCCTCAGCATTGCCAAAAAAAGGAACAAATCAGCTAGACTTTGCACAAAGGACCTGGGAATTGAAGGTGAACAGGATCCAATCTTCATTTCGGAGCACCTGACCTCCAGAGCAAGGCACCTACACTTCCTGGCGCGTGACGTGGCGAGGAGCTGCCACTTTGCCTTCTGCTGGACTGCTAACGGTCAAGTCTTCCTAAGGAAGGAAGAAGGAGGTGCCCTGGTTATTGTGAAGTCCGAAGATCAATTGAATGAAATCAAGAATGAACAGAAACAGTGAAGTTAAGCTCATTTGTGATTAAGCTGATCAATGGTGATCTTATCTACCTAATTATATTTACTATATTAGGCAAACTGTCTTGTTACGTAAGAATACGTTTCTGGTCTCTGTTACCTATATTATACATTATACTCTGTAATACTTAGGCTCATTACCTGTGGGCGAATAATACCTACTGCCTACCATAATCTCAATACTAAAGAACGGCCTTATTTAAGTGCATTCCTACCTACCTACTGATCGAAATGGTAAAGTGTCTAAGTATTTAACAGAATGTCGTCACACAGTAAAAATAATGTGCACATTTTCACCAACCAATCCTTTTTAGCGTGATAATTGCGCATGTCAGATTGAGCGTTAGGTAGCCCATGGGTGGTTGGTGGAAGTGAAGTTTTCGAGTTTTCGCTGCCAGGGTAGGGATTTACTTACTTACTTAATAAATTACCTAACACTTTATGAAAATATAAAATAACCTAACAATATTAGTTGTTATCATTACTATATTATCATAATCTCTGAGACATTCAAATTAATTACGTACTAATAGGTGTAAAGTATAATAGGTACCTACAAGTTATTGACCTGTTCCTATAAATCTTACTTACCTATCATAACAAATCCATTTTGTGTACTAACTAATCTACCGTATGTAGGTAATCAAGAAGTAGGTAGACCTTCTGCACACCTGCCTTACAATATTAGTTACCTACATATTTTCGTAAATAGATACCTACTTGATATCAAGCCTGATCCCAGGGGGGGTAGACAGAGACTGTAGATCCAGACTTCCTACTATCCTTTCTTATTCAATTATGATATGAAATAAACTAAACACACTTTATTCCTTTGTCTGCGCATTCTATTACTCTCCTGTGTTTGCTTACTGGCTGAGACAAATACCAGTGTGCTACAAAACACACCTTATGTTGTAGGGCTAGGGTGGGTATACGTGTGTATATATGTATATATATATATTGGAACTAGCTGGTGTGTAATAACTAATAACTAGGCACTTACCCGCAGCTGCTCTGCGTAAAAGTTACTAGGTGGGTACATGCCTACTTTTTATTTCTAAAATTTAGTTTTTTTATCGTTTTTATTTCACTATGGATAGGGATCTTATAAATTTGATTGATGACACGACAGTTATTCAGTCGTCGCGTATTGACAGCCCCAAACAATGCAAATCAGCCTTAGATTATTCAAGTAAACCTTTTACGGTACTAACACAAAATATAAGAAGTATCCGGAAAAATTTACTTACCTTTCATGTTTTTTTGACCCAATTAGATTTCTTACCTGACATTATAATCTTTACTGAATGCAGACTAGATGAGGACTTTACTACGATTAACTTGCCTAATTATGAATGTCACCACTCAACAAACTTTCTAAATCAAAATGATGGTATGATTGTCATGTCGAAGCTTGGTCTCCAAATACGCGTAAGGGAACCTGCTTTTGATGATGCTAACTGCTTGCTCATAGATGTATGTAATCAAATAAGCATTATAGCTATTTATAGGTCACCATCCGTTTATAACATAGATAGATTTTTATCGTCACTCGAGAAGGTAATATCTATTGCAACAGGAACTTCATGCATAATAGCCGGAGATATTAACTTGAATATCTTAGAGGGATGTATTGGATCGAGAGCTCATGAATATCTTAATCTAATCAGTTACTATGGCTTTGTTTCTGGTCATAACTATCCAACTAGAGGCCCGTCTTGTCTTGATCATGCGCTCATAAAAACCAAACGAAGGACAAAAGTAATCATCTGTGATTCTGATATCACTGATCACAATACAGTGATCATTGGGGTGTTTGAAGAGCCTCGATATTTTAATGCTAAAAATAAGTACTCTAGTAGACTAGACTATAAAGCTTTAGTCAAAGCTTTGCAATCTGTAGACTGGACTGATATGATGAGAGAAATTGATGTTACGGTTGTGACAACTAAGTTCATTAAAACTATGCAAGAGATGATAAAATTGCATACTAATAAAAGCAAAGTTCGTAGTGCTGCGGTAATAATAAAGCCATGGATGACTCTAGGTCTCCTAAAGTGTGTTCGCAAAAGAGACCGACTTCATAAAGAATCTAGGAATAACCCTAAAATTGATAGCATTCAGACTAGGTATAAAAACTACAGGAACTACTGTAATAGTATCATAAAAAAGCTGAATTTAGAATATAACAAGGAACGCATTGAGAATGACAAGGGGGACAATAAGAAGTTATGGCACACCGTAAAAGACATCTGCAACATTAAAGCAAGCAGTTCCAGTAATAATGCTGATGCTATCTGTTCCAATGCAATTGATTCTGCAAATTTAGCGAATGCCTTTTTCACAAATGTTGGCAAAAACTTAGCCAACGATATCTTGAACAGGCTAAGCACTACTGAAGAGCAACTTGCTGCAACAGTTAATAGTAACAGTGGCCCCTTGAATTCACTTTATTTCAGTCCTACTGACTATATCGAGGTTATAAAAACTATAGCAGGTCTGAAGAATTCTTATTCCTCTGGGTGGGATGGGATTAGCAATGTTGTTCTAAAACTGTGCAAGGACATCGTGGCTCCCATTCTATCCCATATATGCAACCTGAGTATGACTAGCGGAATTTTCCCTGACTGTCTCAAGATAGCAAATGTGTGTCCCATATATAAGTCCGGTGATCCCCTGCAGATAACGAATTATAGACCCATTTCTCTACTGTCATCGATCTCAAAAATTATTGAGAAGATTGTTAACAAGAGGCTCCTTCGGTTTCTTGAGGGGCACCGCCTGTTGGCTAATAATCAGTATGGCTTTCGCCAAAACAGATCTACTGAAGATGCCATTATAACGCTGGTCGATCACATTACTGAGCAAGTAGATCGTGGTCAAAAGTGCATTTGCGTGTTTATGGATTTAGCAAAAGCCTTTGACACGGTCTCCAAACCTATGTTGCTTAGGAAACTTGAGACGTTTGGAATCCGTGGAGTTGCACTGAGCTGGTTCCGGTCTTACATTATGAATAGATCACAAAATGTTACGCTAGGCAACGGGAACGTACAAAGTGAGCGACGAAACGTTGATTTTGGGGTTCCACAAGGTAGTGTTCTCGGGCCAACCCTCTTTCTGGCTTACATCAACGGCCTTTGCAACCTAGATATTGATGGCGCTAGTGTCATTACGTTCGCTGATGACACAGCCCTCGTCTTCAGTGCATCAAATTGGGATGAGGCCGCTGATGTGACCCAGAGGGGCCTGACTCGAGTAGCGTACTGGCTACAACGGAATCTACTCACACTGAACACCAGTAAAACAAAATATTTGGCATTCAGAATTTCTGAACGAACTGCACCCAGTCAAAGTCTGCAGATAAAAATACATGTGTGCAAGGACAACTTTGAATGCAGAGCCAATTGTGACTGCACGGAAATTGAGCAAGTGCAAGGCATCAAATACCTCGGGGTCATAATTGATAACCATTTGAACTGGAAACAACAAATCGATAAATTAACAAGTAGGACACGTAAACTCATGCATATTTTTAGGAAACTGGGTGAGATAGGCGATAATGATGTTCTCAAGATCATATATCTTGCCCTGTGTCAGTCTGTCCTTGCATACGGTATCATTTCATGGGGATCAGCAGCAAAGACACACTTTATCAAGCTGGAAAGAGCTCAAAGAGCCATACTAAAGGTTTCATATAAAAAACCCTACCGGTTTTCAACCAATGCTCTTTACCAGGAAACTAAATTTCTCAGAGTCAGACAGATTTTTATACAGAAAACTGTCATGAGATTCCATCGCTGTGCACTCGGAACCATAAAACAATCTGGAAGGCCTGCCAGATCAAGAAAATGGAGCATTCCAATGACAAGAACGAGGTTTGCCAAGGGCTCATTTAGTTTCCTAGGACCATACCTATACCAAAAAGTGGATGGAAAATTGAGCTTGTTTGACCATAGCAGATTCATCTGCAAGCGAAAACTAGTGCTATGGCTTCAATCACTGGATTACATTGGTACTGAATCCCTCCTGTCCGTAGGGTCTTGAGCACATACTATACATATACCCATACCTCAATCCACTAACAAATTATTATATATAATTATATACTTTTTACTTTGTTGTTTCATTTATCTTTGGTTTTGTGTAGTTCGGTGTATTATTGTGATTTGTGTTGTAATATTATTATTTGACGACGTCTGTAGTGCGTCGGGCGAGGAACCGACTATAATGCGAGAGGTTGCGGGTTCGATTCCTGCTGCGAGATAAATGTTTGCATGATCTGCAGATATTTGCTCCGGGTCTGGGTGTTATGGTGCCTTGGTACTTTTGTTCGTATTTCCTGATACCCACGACACAGGGAATCCTAGTGTGGGATTAGGAATATGTTTGTGACTGTTGGGGTGTTATGTTATGTTATGTTATTATTAAGTACCTTCATAAGAAGGGTTTAGATTCAGTTCTAGAACTGAATCTGATACTATTAATAAGAGTGTTAATAAAAACTGTACCAAACAGGGGATACTAAACTCCACGACAAAGGGAATCCTAGTGTGGAGTTTAGAGAGCCTTATGTACTAAATGTATTATTTATCTACTTATGCTTATATACTTATATTCTGTACTTGTGTTATTTTTTAAGAGAAATAAATGTTTATTATTATTATTATTATAAACAAAGAACCCAAAAAGTTATTTTTTTATATATATATTTTTGAAATCTTATTGAAATCCTTTTTTTTCAGTAAATACAAAAAATACAGTTTTTACAATGAACTTATTATTTACAAAATCGCGCCTGTAACTGGTAATCAATAACTCTCACGGTTTCAGACATCGCCCAAGTGGCTCTGAAAAAAATCCATTCTGACGACAAAAAAAGCTATGAAATTTTAGAACCTGTATATCAAGTTTCGTCCATCGGTTGTATTAAAATACGACCTGTAGAGGAGTACCACTAAACTGACAGATGGAGGCAAATTGAACTTGAAGCAGACGCATTCCATGGGGGAGGCCTATGTCCAGCGGTAGACTCGTCAGGCTGATAAGAAATGATGATGACTGGGTCACGCCGTAACCACAGAAGAAGGCCGTAACCTACATTACTACTCATTACTACTTGTTACTATTCATTATTCTGTGCCGTAACTCCTTTATTTCAGCCATTCAAGATATTATTTTAATAGATAGGAAAATTATATAATTATTTAGTAAATAAAAAAAACCCACAAAAATAGGAGCCGGTAAATTAATTTTTGGCCTAAGTGTAATGTGTTTGTGTGTGTGTTTGTCTGTGATTCATAATTGATTTCAAAATCCTATTGCTAATCCAATTGCAGTGCAGTTTTTTGCAATCATTGAAAGTTTTGATCACTACTGGCGCTGCAATAGCAGATGAAATGGGTTTTTAGGGTTCCGTAACAAAATTACGGAATCCTTATGGATTCGTCACGTCTGTCTGTCTGTCTGTCCGTGTATGTCACAGCCACTTATTTCCGAAACTATAAGAGCTATGCTGTTGAAACTTGGTAAGTAGATGTATTCTGTGAACTGCATTAAGATTTTCACACAAAAATAGAAAAACAATAAATTTTTGGGGTTCCCCATACTTAGAACTGAAATTCAATTATTATATCATTTTTTTCTACACTGAATAGTTTGCGCGAGAGAAACATCCAAAGTGGTAAAATGTGTGCCCCCCCCCCCCCCCCCCCATGTAACTTCTAAAATAAGAGAAAGATAAAACTAAAAAATATATATGATGTAAAATTCCAACGAAAATTGGTTTGAACGAGATCTAGTTAGTAGTTTTTTTTAATACGTCGTAAATCGTAAATCATCCAATAATTATGATACTTGCTACTACGGAACCCTTCATGGGCGAATCTGACTCACACTTGGCTGCTTTTTTTAAATATAATTTTCATTAATTGTTTTGAATGCCTATTTTCATTCTCCTCACCGTGGCATAGTTAATTAACAAAATTATTGTAGGCAACGATAGTAATAAAATGAATGCTTTGTAAGCATTGTCCTCAAGAGTTATTAGAAAGTCTTTGTTTGTGAGATATATATTACTGTCGTCACTTTCTCAAATGAATTATCCTCGGAAATCAGGAATTTCTCCGCGCAAGTAATACAAGAAACTTCGCCCGTACCTGGAACTCGTCGCAAATTATGAACAAAGGGTGAATTCCGTAGAATCAAGTAATTCTCTACGAGCTCTACGAGATACTCGTAGAGCTTCTACGAAGCGTAGCAGTTGGATTTGAGTTTTGCGGTATTCTAGATTACAGTGATTTATCGGTAAACTCAATGCACACAATGTAGGTCTGTAGCGGACAAACCGTAGCGGATGCAGCACTTGATATCCATGAATTTCATCACCAATCATCCAGCCAGCCCAGTCGTTTTAGTTCTTATGTACGGTTTTTATAAAGCGTTAACCCACACTTATGGCAAATCACTAACATTTTATGAATACCCCAAAAAATATCAGGCAGGATTCAAGCCCGCGACCGTCTCCTTGATATCAATATGCGTCAGACGGCTGCGCCACTGCTCAACTCCAAGACTGGCCGAATTTATGGGATAATATATAATAGGCTCAAACCACCGTGTCGTGACAGCCTTGGGTTCGAATCCCGCCAGGTGGGTAACTGTTGAAATATTTCAATTTTTGCATGAACGGAGCAAAAGTAATCATGGTATGCCATCAATACCGTTTCTTAGTTCTTCTGAGCCCACTTAAAACGTACACAAACTGGTTTTTTTTCACACCTTGTTTACTTTTTTGACGGCCTCTGTGGCGCGGCTGGCGATGGTTCGCCTGCGACCCAGGAGGTTGCGTGTTCGATTCCCGCCTCGGAACAAATATTTGTGCGCTCTGCAGATATTTGTTCAGGGTGTTCTGGGTGTTTTTCTATGTATAATAAAAAATATCTATCTACGTAATGTATTATATTAAGTATATCAGTTATCTAGTACCCATAACACAAGCTCTGGCTTAGCTTGGGGCTAAATAATATTGTGTGAACTTGTCCAGCATTATTTATTATTATTTTTTATTTTTTTATTTTATGCATCTAGTTGAGTTGTTTATCAATAATGAACCTTAAAATTTCATGTAATTTATTTATGATCTATGTATATGTAGGTATTCAAATTAACAGAAGATCTATTAAAAATGTATTTTTTTATTGTTATTGTTTATTTTACTTTAACATTTATGTTTGATTTCAACGAAGTAAAATGTAGGCTACAGTATTTTGAATTAATTTGAATATACTATGTTTGAAATCGGGTCATATTCCACGGGCCGCGTACTTGCGGCCTACACTCTGTCCACGCAGCCCACCACGAGGACTTGTCAGGTCCGTGGACAGGACATCCTATGTCTCCCAAGCCGACAAAGAAGTGGAGAGTCCGCATTCGTCTAGCTAGGTGTACGATTATATATTCTATGGCTTGATTAGTTATATAATAGTATTGAATTATAGTTCGTTATTAGGTAATAACAACTTTGTATCATCAATATAGTTCATTATTTTATAAAAACGGGAAATTTTCACGTACCGTTAAATCGATGTAACATTGCTGTGTCGGGGCTGCTTGCAGGAAGAAGAGACGGTGGAGCACGTCATCCTAAATTGTGCGGCCACAAAAGACGCCAGGGCCAAGACGGGTTTGCAGGAGCTACTTGGATCCTGCTCTCCATCATCGACGCCTTCGGACACACTTCAACAGTGTTGCCATCAACCCAAAGTCCTGCTCCGTTACTTTAAGGAGCTGGGCTGGCTGGGGTAGGGTTAGCACAGGGGGATAATGCACAATACACCCCACAGCGGGATGTCAGTGCAGGTCTTAGCACCCCCCCCCTAGAATTAGAATTAGAATTAGAAATCGATGTAAGCACCGACATTGTTTCGACCCGTTTCGAGAGTCTTCTTCAAGGTGAGTGAACGCGACGCACTCCCCCCGCGTCCCGTTTAGCACTAATCCGCTCAGGGGGAGTACGTCGCGTTCACTCACCTTGAAGAAGACTCGAAACGGGTCCAAACAATGTCGGTGCTTACATCGATTTAACGGTACTTGAAAAATTCCCGTTTTTATAAAATAATTGATATGATTCACGAAAGTTTTTATAGTAAAATCAATATAGTTCTATATTTTACACCGTGGTGCAACTTCCGCTCTCTCGAAGGTTCATAGCAACGTGTGTGTGAATAACAAGTTTATTAATGTAGACTTGTGTGTGTGTGTCTCGAGCACACAATATTCTAGTAGATGGGATGATCAGGTGAGGCCTTTGATGTGATTATATTGCAAAATATTAAATTCTAGGAAAAGCTACGGGGGCTCCGTTTTGCTTTTCACTTTATTGCAATATCCTGTTATGGAAAAATCTTCTACCTCTTGCGTAGAGCCTCTCAATTGTGTATTGTCTGCTTTTAAAACTTGTAGCTCTGCGAACAGTAGACCTAGCGAGCACAAACTTGTATAAAACTATGCATCATGTCGATCCATAATGACCAAACAAAGAACACAATACACAATATTTTTTAATAAAACTTTTGTTTTTGGTCCAACTAAAAAGAATTTGTTCGCCAGAGTGGCTTTGAAAAAAAACAAACAGGTGGATTGGCGATCGCAGTATTGGTGTTGCGTACTCAGGTAGATTGCTGCTGGACATCCCCTGGTATAATCCCTTAGTCAACTTTTACGACATCACCGAAGAGCACGGAGACGGGACATATTGGGACGGAGGGGACTCTTTTGCAGCACGGTGAGCCCGCACTTACCTAAATGTAATTTTTAAAGTGCGTGATAAAACAACTCATATTTACACGTAACACAAAAAGTGATCAAAATAAGTGTTTTGTTCCAAAATTCATTTTTCACTACAAGCTTTTATAAAATTGAAATGTGTGCTGATCAAAATGAGCCTAAACACGGCCGGTCTACCATTATCCATCGAGGATTACCGTTGTCCACCTTCCTTCTCCATCATCAGATCTGCTCGCTGTCACCATAATATTGTATTGTCATCGGAACTTGACAGGTATGCAAAATTTCAGCTGAATCGGATGTCAAAAAGTGGTTCTAATTAGGGAATCCAATCCCGCAAACGCGGGATCCCGCAAAAGCTGGATCCCGCATGTATTTTGCGGGATTGCTTATGCGGGACTATACTTGCGGGATCCGCGGGATTTGCGGGACTGAAAATATATCCGATTTTTTAAAATATTTACGAACTCTTATCCAAACACTAGAAATATCTACGTCTGTGTATCCAAATGAGAGCACCGTCAATCCATAACAGGGGAATTCCCTAGTAATCAAAACATCATTGAGTCTAGTAGAAGAAAGAAATATTGTTTGAAAAATAAATACGCACGAACATTACAAAATTTCTTTTGCATTTTCTGCAGCAGGATATCCGTGTAATAAAATAAGATCTAATTTAAATGATGAAACTATGAATACATTGAGTTTTCTGCGTAAATATTTTCAAAAAAAAGCTAATGCATAATAATTTATGTGGTGTTGAAATTACTTTAAATTTTAATATTAAATCGCTTGTTTTGCTACTAATAAATATTATATTATTTGAAAAGTTAAGGTTTTATTTTAAATACAAATAATTCGTCTTACTTTATAGTAGTCTAAAAGAAGTAAAGTTTTTATTTTGCAATCCCGCAAATCCCGCGGATCCGCGGGATTGTTGACATCAGTCCCGCATATCTGCGGGATTCATATCTCAGTGCGGGATTGGATTCTCTAGTTCTAATAAAGCTTGCAACTAAACAAACAAACATACCTACCTTGCTTAGAGCATTGCAGGCCTCCATACCTCGATGCTACCTTGCAATGAAACCCGCGTCCTCTATCAAATTCTCGTTCTATAAAATGAGTACAGGAAGCAGATACCAATAGAAATGAACTAAACAATATACGTTCGGACAAAGCAGGAGGCTATGTAACTGAGCTCGAACTTTTATTACAGCGTCAACAGATCAAAACATTCCTGCAACACCCAATTAAAAGTTCGTGTTTCCACGCCGTGCACCTTCCTACTTATCACATTGCATATAGCAGCTCTACCGTATAAATATAGGCGAGGAGCCAGTCACATTTATAACGTACCTAATAATAGATACAATTGTCGTAGGTTGTAGTCGTTGGATCACTATTATATGTCCTAACTAGCTGTCGCAATACGATACAACATTTGTTGTCCGATCGATTGACTAACGCGACAAAATTCAAACACAGCTCTTCGAAGAAGCTGTCCTAAATGGAAACACGCACGGTCATGCAACGTCGAACTGTAGCGCGGCGGGCGAAAGGTCGCCTGCCACGCTGGAGGTTGCGGGTTCGATTCCCGCCTCGGAACAAATATTTGTGCGATTTGCAGATATTTTTTCAGGGTGTTCTGGGTATTTTCTATGTATAATAATAATAAATATCTATCTATGTAATGTATTGTATTAAGTATATCAGTTATCTAGTACCCATAACACAACCTCTGCTTAGCTTGGGGCTAGATAATGTTGTGTGAACTGTCCATTTATTTATTTATTTATATACTTTATCGCATAAAGGGGGGCAGCGGGGTTGTGAAGTTTGTATGGAAAAACTCCAAGCGGACGAACTAGAGGGCGTTCAACTAGACGGTAATACATTACGTAAAAAAATCACCAAGACTCTCGAACTAAATACGGTTCACGTGTCAATTTACAGTTCCGAGAATATCTGGGCACAATCTGGTTGTTCGACAAAGCTCACGCACACAGATGTGCAGATTGGCATCCAAAGTACGCACACTACAGTCTCTATACCATCTGTGGCCTTGGACTACTCACACACAGACAGAACTTTGTGCATCCTATGCTGACCTCGCGTCCCTGGACACTTTCACATGCAATTCAAATTAATGCATTCGCAGTGTGCGTTTTACAATTTGCGACCAACGACACTCACACAGGTAAATTGCAGGCACACAATTTGAAATGTATCTCTACAGCAACAGAGAGATCATAACAGCTTGTTCACTCAGATACAAAAAAACGCTGAATTGAAGGACACTCAAGGAATTCACGCAAGGTGATTTTTCCGTCGGAAATCTAAAAATTAACCACAGATTAATAATGGTTGTTGATACCATAGACTTTACAATGGCTTACATTTAAATGTGACCAAAAAATCTGTTCCAACGAGACTCGAACCTGCATCTTCGCCTCTAATCGGCGATTCCTTGACCAGTTGGGTCACATTATTGGGTCAAATTTAAATTTAAATATTAAAAATTGTGATAATTTCAGTGATAATGCCAAGAACTTTAAAAAGAAAGTGCTGGAACGCTTTCGTCAACAACAAAACCATACTGAATACAATTGGTACTTAAATAGGTATGTATTCTTTCACATTTTAGATTACCTACATTATTTTTATAGTATATTCAATACTTTTATATTTATTTTATTGTTATATGTATTTATAGCCACATATCTTTTTTGGTGCAATATATTTTAAATAATAAGTATAATAATGAATACCTACTATGAAACCTATATATAGTTAACAAAATAAGAGTGTGAATGTTGTGTTCGTCTGTAATTGGTGTATGTATCAGCCCTAAACTATGTCGAATGATTTTTATGAAAGTGTTCATATATATTATGCTATTGGCGTTCCTTTTTATGAATAAATAAATAAATAAATTTAATGTCACCCATCCATAAGTGTGGGTTACACTTGAAAAAATAACAAACTTTTACAATGGCTTTTATAAATGAATTAATAATTTTGAATGTGAGGGATATAATTGGTTTGTGAGTTAATAAACAAAACAAACTTATAAATGAATTATGACTTGTGTTCATACTAAATGTTTGCATTTAACAACACGAATAATTGTGTTTTTACTAACGCACTTCTCATGGTACGGAGGAAACCTTTGGGTGCGAGTTCAAGTCGCAAATGCCCAATTTTTAGACTTACCCACTTTGTGTCTTTATACTCAGTTTGTTACAAGTTTCTTGCCAAATTATCTATCAAATCGTAGGACCCATTCATGCAATTCCCATGACAGGCACAACATTATAAGATTTGCCAGTCTGGATATGCACACAGATTGAACAAGGAATCCAGTAGCTATAGTCTAGTGTGGGATCTGTCACCTGTGCAGCGTCAACCGACCTTAAACTTATCTACCTATATAGAGCGTTGTACAGCACCCTAGAGCCGATAAAATAGTGTACTAGCTCTTCATTTTCCAAGGCCTATCCCCGATGTGTGCAAACAGCTGCATCGATCTTTGCTTCGGTAAACTGCACACACACACTCGAAAGGAATTACAGCAGCTATGATGGCCGCCAGCACACAAGGACGTGGATCCACAGCCATAGCCGATGGCCTATCCTCAAACTGCGTTTGAAACAATTAATCAAATGTCGTATTTGAGATTGAATCATGAAGTGCGAAGTGGACGCGAGAAATCCGTTTATCGTGATCCCGTTAGGGGGTCTGGTTAGGGCTGTGATGGGTCAATGGTTCATCAGATTAACACGATTTCGCAGTCTATCTGCAACCATTTTCAGAGGCTATCCCTAAAGATTGCTGTACTAGTGTTTCCTATTATTTTTACATAATGCACGGTCTGGCAGGGAATTATGACAAAGGGACTCGGATTGAAAATCCAATATGGATTCCCCATCGGTAAAGTCCAGCTGATGATGTACGTACTACACTTACTTTTCAAAGTAACTGCGCCACCGGTTCACTCTATGCCAGATTGAAATTACTCCTGGTTCATATGAAAAATATCAGTACAAACCTCAGAAATGTACGATTTGTTCGTGCATTTCTGAGGTTTCTGATATAAAGCAATTTAAAGAAAACCATTTCCTTTAGAAAACTACGAACCAATAAAACTAGTAGAAAGCAGCCATACAAATAAGTACCTATTTTAAAGCAATACAAACTACGTATTAGACCCCTCAATTCCAGGTATGCCCGGGACCGAGGGCTCAAAACAAAACTTTCCACACGGATTTTCTCTTTGCCTCGCTCGATCTTTTGTGCAGTTTTCCAATGAAATTCTATTACTGCGTTGGTATTGTCACGTTCCCGAAGTATGCTTTGATATTGGATTTCGCCCACGCCCACTGGTCCAAAGGGCCTCCCACATGCGTCTCTTTGTAGAATTGTTGAGATTTAGTTGTTAGGGTTGGATATTTTACTTACTTACTTAGTAGTACTTTAGCGAATTCACAGCAAATAAAAATGTAGATTTGCTGTATCACCTACGCGTGATTGACCAGCAGCATCATCCGAAACTGATGAGTTCACAGGGATCCTATCTAGGGGATCCTTATAGTTTCATCATATAAAACGAGAATATTTGTATAAAATATATGTTTTGTGATCTCGGAAACGGCTCTAACGATTTCGATTAAATTTGCTTGTTTTGGGGGCGAAAAACCGATCTAGCTAGGTCTCAACTCGCTCTAGAACATCGAGCAACACGGAAGGCCTGCGTTGCTCGATGCTCTAGAACACGCTATGAGCCGTCATTCCAAGCAAATACGAGAGTTCCCTTCAAAACAATATTCCAAGCTGATGGTCCTGGAAACGGCTGCACCAATTTCCACCAAATACAGTTGTGGTCATATAATTAAGAACGATTTGAAGTTCTAGAAGTTTTTTATTTAAATCGTATCATACACAGAGATGTGTACCATCTGAGAAGCAACTAGTTATGTTATATAATAGTCACATTAATAGAGCAACCTGACTTAAGAATAAAGTATGAAATCGCTAACTATTTTTTGCACATTTTATTGATTTTATCAAAGTAACACATTCAAATACTACTGAAACTGGACAAATAATTAAGAACGATTTATTTAACTGCTCGGGAATTGTTTTGTATGTAACTTAGATTTAAAAAATCACAATATTATGTAGCACAGGAAACATAAAAATAAATTTAATAAATATTTAACAAAAATTAATAGTTAATAGCATATCCACTGCTTTTAATTACAGCTTTACACCGGCGAGGCATTGACTCTATTAATTTTTGACATTTCGCAAGAGAAATAGAGTTCCATTCTTCTAAAAAAACGTCATACAGCTCTCTTAAATTTCCACACTTTGTATTTGAAACCTTTTTCTTTACTTCAAACCACAGATTCTCTATTGGGTTTAGATCTGGACTGTTAGCAGGCCAGTCTAAGACAGAAACTAATTGCGCTGTAAGAAATTCCTTTACGGTGCGTGCAGTGTGCTTTGGATCATTGTCATGCTGGAATGTCCAAATGACCGGTAGAACGTCTTCAGCGTATGGTAACATTGTTTCTTCCAGTATATTTTTGCATTGGAACTGATCCATGTTACCTTCTATCAACTTTACAGGTCCTACACCATGTCCAGAAAAGCAACCCCAAATTTTCACATTTCCACCACCGTGCTTTAATGTAACTTTCGTGTACTTTGGGTCGAATGCTGTATTCGGGGGACGTCGTACATATCGTTTTCCATCAGAACATACTCTGTTTATTTTCGTCTCGTCAGAAAAAAGTACATTTATCCACTGTTGCACAGTCCAGTTTTCATACTTTCTCGCAAATGCAAGCCGGGCTTGCCTGTGGCAAAGTTTTAACATGGGTACCTTTCTTGCTATCCTACCGTGCAATTTTTCTTGTACCAAACGTCTTCGAATAGTGCGTGCTGAGATTGCTGAAGGGTTGTTTTCACCAAAATATTATTTTCTAAGCTCATTGGACCCTTTAAAAGGATATGGTTTTGCCATACGAACGATGTTTCGGTCATCTCGAGGAGTTGTTTTTCTCTGTTTAGGTACACGTGGAACATTCGAAGTAGTTTGATACGTAGCAAAATGCTTTACAGCGTGGAAAACCATCGTTTTTGAACATTGCAGATGGTCGGCTATCTTTTTATAAGACCAATTCTTCCGGCGAAGTTTTATTATTACTTCCCTTGTAGATTTATCACAACTTTTATTTTTTCCCATTGTTTTTTCTAAAGAAGCAATCACCTTCAATCTTTTACAGCACGTAATGGCGCCAAAATTATACAAACAGTAACAAATCGACTGAGTGTTCTCTATTTAAATTTGAATAAAGGTATAAACTACTTAGCGTTCTTAATTACGTGACCAGCCAGTAATAAGGAATACTTTGTTTAAAAGTAGTGTAAAAAGTTTGCCTATTGATTTTTAGCCAATCATGTGTATCAATGAATACAGTGGTAATATGGAAATGTTTTACGATACCGAGAGAAATAAAAACAAATGCATACAATTAGTTTTGCATCTTAGTTGGAAAAAATCTTCCCTTTATATCAGCGTTCTTAATTATATGGCCACCACGTATATCTATTAAAATTACCGATAGAGACAAAAAAAAACTGTCAATTTCTGTTCATCCATTTAGGAGCTATTAGACATTTTTATAATTGGACATTATTAATTTTGGACATGGCTTTGGACATTTTTATTTTTTGACATTAGTCGTGCAAATAGCTGCAATGCCATAGACAGATACATACACACACACACCCACCCACGCACGCACGTCAAACCTCTCTTTTTGTCCGGATCTCAGAGTCAAGCTATGCAATGCACTGCAGTTAAATAAACGCAGTGTTTGACGAGCCTGTGCAAAGTGCGGCCCATTTCATGTCGCCTCTGATTTTGTATGCTAACGAGTTCAAAATAGAAAATCTTAATGAACTGCACTCTCCATGCTGTTTTTTGTGACACTGGCGAGATGGACGACGACGAAACAAATTAAATACGTTGCATTTTTGTTACCTACTCGCTCGGCACAGGTGTAAACAACGCTTCGAAATTTTCATTATTCACCGACTTCGCTTTCAATTATTGGTTGCTGTGGTCTCTTTTTCTTATGGAATTAGTTCTGAGGATTACAAGGGACTTTGCATTTTTGCAATCGAACTAGTAGTTCCCGAGATATTTAAGTTTTAGTGGAGCAACTTAGACATTTTCGGCGCAACATCACCTTTACGCAGACAAAGCCTAGAGGCGACTGGACTGAATTCATTTGTTAAAATTCTCAGTACTATAAGTGATAGAAGGGGGCCAAGTGACTCAATACCTGACAAATGGTTTTAAGGGATTGGTGGAGCGGTTCAAGAGATAGTGTTATGCCGAAAGTACATTTGAAACCTAACGGTCGGGTTTCGCGAAACGACATTACAGTTTCGTTTTCGTTTTAAAACGACATTACAGTACTACTATGGAAGTAATGTTTCTCGGAAATAATCTGTTTTTTGAAACAAAAATATGATTGCAAGTGATTGAAAAAGTGACAGACACGAACGACGGTCATCTAGGCACATTTATGTTTTATATTATATTTTATATTATTTCACACATTATTTTCTTAGTAGTACATGCCTATAGATTCCCTAACCATGAGTTTCGCTAATCACTTGATTAATGTGATAAAATGACCGTGTCAGACCGGCTAGGCGCGTCGGTACGCGGATATTGAATTGGAGGGTGGGCGAGGTTTTTGCCACTGCTTGGCATAGCTCCATAAATGAGTTACCTCCCCAGATTTTCCCCTCTATAACTCGATAACCCTGGAATCTCCAGCCCAATTGACTGGGTAACTGCAGTAAACTTGGCTGGAAATTCCAGGGATATATTAGACGTATTTCTTGAATTTGTTTCAAACCGCGATTCAGAACGGCTGCAATGGCAGGTCAAAATAATACACCATCAATTTTGTTACGGCTATAAGGTATACAAAACGGCAAAGTGCGAGTTGGAGTCGCAGCAACAACAGAAATACATCATCTGTGAACATTTCAACTGTCTAACTATCACGGTTCATGAGATACAGCCTGGTGACAGGCGGACAGACAGACTGACCGACGGACATCGGAGCCTTCGTAATAGGGTACCGTTTTACCCTTTGGGTACGGAACCCTAAAAAGTAGGCTAATACCATTAGTTACGCGAGATGCCATCTCTTGACGATGAAAGAACTAAACTGAAAATGACACTTGGAAAACTCCTCATTGTTTTTGTACTGAATGGGTAAACCCCCTGGGAGTCTGTAGCCTGTTCATAGTAGGAACACCGACTTATTTATCAGCTTAAAACAGCTATTTACAATTTGTACTAAAATCATAGAACTCGTCTCCAATACTTAAAATCAAAACAAAGAGGCGATGTTGTGACTGGCGGAGCACAACGATCTGCTTGGGGTAGCGCCCTTCGGAGGGTGGAAACACGGCCAAGGTCACGCTGGAAGGAAACATTGAACTTGAGTCTATTTCGAAAGCGGCTCGTAGCGAAAATGTGCAAAATCGAAAATTACTGTGACTAGTTTTAACTTAGTCGTATAAGTCTTTGATTGAAATACCTATATAATGTTGTTTTCTGACTGCGGTGTAACATCCCAGCACGGCAGACACAAGGACACGCTGCAAGCGTGAAAACCAAATGTACCTACGTGTTCAACCTGAAGGCTTAGAGCAATGCGGCCTCTGTTGCTCTATGCCTGAAGGACACAAAACAGCGCTGCAGATTGTAGCGTTATTTGCCGTGAGCGAATTTGTACGAGAATCGGGCGTTCTCAAACAATGCATGATAAAGCTTTATTCTATAGCGTACACGGAACAGTCGCACCCTTGTAGCACCATACACCGACGCGCGTATCAAATTGTTTTTTAACTGACTTCAGAAAAGGAGGAGGTTATATGTTCGTGTGTATGTATTTTTTTGATGTATGTTCACCGATATAGTGAACCGTTTCTTTTTTTGTTTGAATGGGTATACTCACGAGATGGTTCCATATCCACCAAGTCAGGTTCAGATTATGGAATCTCAGAAAATCGAAGGAAACCGTCAAAAATTAATGGCACTTACTAGTTGTGAATTTTTTGTAGTTAATTTATTCAGGTGTTTGCGCCTGGGAGTCATCATCTCATGCTCGTTAGCTGATGATGAAAGCCACAGCAATCCTTATCAATAAGGAGTTAGGAGATAATACTGATCAACAGACAAATAAGTGTATTAGACTTTTTATTGAAAGTTTTGCAGTCGTTTATTATCAACCCATAATGTTAGGTTCACGCCCCAATAAATTGTTGAAGAACCGCATATTCTTGAGCTTGTATCTGAAGTGTCCCTTCTTCTTCAGCCTGCCCATGTGTTGAAGTGTCCTGATCAATGGCAGGAACCGGTACAGCCCGTTCATCTCGTCTCCCAGACAGAACATGAACGAGGATTCGATGTAATCTGCAAACAAGTAAACATACTTCAAATTTTCACCTTCATACCTTCATTTTCATACTTCAAACTGTTTTCTCGTGAGTTGATGTATCCGCGAAGCTCTTCTTACGCCTCCATTCTCGCACTGCGTCTCCGAACACGTTACTTTCGGCTTGTAAGACGTGGGCTTCATCTCCAGGAGCGACTGGATAGGGTGCTCTAGGAGCTACTACACAAGCCGCTCCAGGAGCTAGGACAGACTCCACTCACAGTCATCATAAACATCAGCTTACAGAAGCCCACTGTTAAAGCTCATTCCAGATGTTAAAGAAAGGCATACCCCCAATCTCGATAGCCTAACGTAAAAATCAATAACTACTTTATCGTGATAACTGCACGGTCGTAAATGATGTAGGGTCACCAATTTTAATTTGATAATAATATTAAAACAATTTCCACTTAAATTATTTCGCTACCGGCCACATAATCCGTATACCAGACGACCACTCAAACGAATAGCGGCTTATTCATTGTATATTTGCCACCATACAATACATACTCCAAAATAACGAGACTGGCCCTAATGTGCTGATTGGCAGACCCATTATACTAATGTGCTGATTGGCAGACCCATTATACTAATGTGCTGATTGGCAGACCCATTATACTAATGTGCTGATTGGCAGACCCATTATACTAATGTGCTGATTGGCAGACCCATTATACTAATGTGCTGATTGGCAGACCCATTATACACCGAATAGAAACGTGCAAAACGGTAGTTTTGCAATTTATTATTTATTTTATAGTATTTATTTAATTTAATAATTTAATATGAATGTGTCGCTTTGAGTTGAGTTTTGAACTTAAACTAGAGGTTTAGCTTCGGTAGTACCTACCCTGGTTGCAGTTCATACTATGATGGTCAATAGTCATCATCAGACCCTGAAGCCTGATGTCTAGCCTGATGTCTAGCGTGATATGTAGCCTGAAATCACGGCCACATGGATTGCATACAATACAAAACAACCCAGATAACATTTATCTTTACTATTATTTATTCTGTGTCTTTACTTCAGATTTCTATTACTAAAACCTCCTGCTCGCCATAAACTTGCCAACAAAGTTAGGTACATACATTGATGCATTATTGACGAGGCTGACCCTATTAGGCTTCAGTAATTTCCTTTGCATCGTAGCCTACCCAGTCCCCTTGCAAAAAAAAAAAAAAATGGAAAAAATATTTAACTAGGTATACCTAACAGATGGGACAAGCTACAGACTGTTTATACAGCTTATTGAGTCCTTTCATTCTAAATAAGGTATTTCCTAGCTCTATAACCCTTCATCTTTAGTGTACAATAGCACTAGTTACCAGTTCTCCGGAGGTTATCTTATTTTTACAAGCTTTTATTTAATCTTGCAATTTTTGCATGTAAGTATGTTCGGGTCAAATCTTATAACTTAATTTTAAAGCAGTTGTCCTCAACCGATTGAGGTGAAATTTTGTTTACCTGCCAAGTTCCGATGATAATATAATATTATGGTGACAGCGAGCTGATCTGATGATGGAGATGGAAGGTGGACAAGGAAATCCTCGATGGACTGGCCGTCGATCAGCTCACGGTTCCGATCACTAATTTTATAAAAGCTTGCATTGAAAAATACGATTCTCAAAAAAAGGCTGATCGATCGTAGGTACATACATAGACTCATACCTTCTTCTCTAAAGTAGGCAAAGCCACAAAGAGCGTCTATTCAGTGTAGGTGCAATCGTAGATTAATCTGGGCAGTATTTGGGCTCATTTTGATCGGCACACGGATCACTAATTTCAAAACAAGTTTGAAAAATATATTTTCTTCAAATACCACATAATTTCCAAGCAATAAATTCTTGTCTCTACTCCTTTGGTAAAAAAGCGATTGGTTTTTGAACTTATTTCCTTTAAACCTATAAGACTTTTACTAGATATCGCCGCAGGTGCTCTGCTTACCGACAGGCGCAATTAGCTGACGTCAGAAGCAGTTTTAAGCAATCCCCTTTTCTGCTTTACCGCGCGGCGGACATAGGATTTTGCCTAGGGGATCTTTTTAGGTAATACTTAGGTTGGAGTGAGATAAAACAGCCTAGATCCCGTGGAATACTAAAATATATGTTAGGCTAGATACCTAAAATCGTGTAATAAACCCTGTTTTGCAAATATTCATCTGTGAAACACAGCGACTGTCCTTGTCATTCGTTTACAAGTGCTAGAAGGTAGAACCACTGAGCACTAGAAATAATTAGATATTTTTTGACCTCTGGTCTGGAACGCTACCTGTGTCGATACTCTGGCGCCGTCCCATCTTCCGGGTACATCAGTGCGGGCTGGCTCCGCAGCAACAACAGCGGAGTCCCTCAAACGGCGCAAGTATGCATTACTCGACAGAGGGTACATATTTGAGCCGTTTGGCGTGGAAGGTCTAGGCCCGTGGGGACCAGGGGCATATAAAATTTTCAAGGAACTTGCGGAGCGTCTTTTTGTGTCCACGCGTTCCGGAATGCTGGCTTTTATTTTGGTCCACAAATAAGCATTACTATTCAGCGTGGCAATGCAGCCAGCATTCTGGGCACGCTGCCGTCGGGTGACGGCTTGCTGATAGGTAGGTTTTTATTTTAGTTTGGTTTATTGTCTTAGTTTATTTCTAACCTTTTGACCCATTCTGTTCCATCCTAGAACGAATAGTAAACTAGTTGGTATTCTTATTTTGCTAACCTATTTTTATTTTGCGTGTGTAAAATGCGCTTTCCAGGGTACGCGCACTCGACTACGCGTAGGTACACAGCTTTGATTATATATCCCAAAAAAACTAAACTCTAAGGTAAACAGGCACACGCAGCCCGACATTTGGGGCAATAGTAATTTTGGTAAAGTAAACATTCTGTACCTAATCGCCCGCGTGCAAGACTAGATGATTTTGCTCACACCTAATAGTAAAAGCTATTCAAAAACACATTATAAGTTCACAAAGCTGCTCGTAGCTTCTTGCTAGGGAATAAAATTAAATATGCAATTTCCAGAGAAATTAGAACGGTGAGCGTTGCGCAAATAAAAATATACACGCTTTTTGTAGAGCTATTGAAATAAAACTCCGTCTGCTCGTTGAAGTGAACTTACCTATAATAGGGTTTTTATTAGCTTGGTAATTTGATTTTTACCTATTGGTACCTATATGTTTTTTACGTACACATTTTTCACAAAGAGACAGACTGACAGAGTACAGAGAACCTACTAATATAGCTATTGACGACAATGAAGTTAGATATGGCCGGGCGTCTTCTGCTATTTAAAAAAAGAAACATCGTATATTTTTGTTGTTTGTTTTTTATGGTGGTTGGTTTCGCTTGTAGCGGGAAATTAAATTTTTTCGTGTGTTTTGCTCATCGCAGCTCATCAACACTTCTCATAGCGAAAACTATGTTTCCGGTAATTATATGATCTAACACACAAGTTTTAATTTATAGTATCACATAAATATCTTTAGTTTGGCTATGCATGTGCTTGAAACAAAAAAACACTGTAAATACCATTGAAGCACAATCGTAGCACAAGCGAATGCATCCAACTTAAGTCTTATAGTCTTTGTCGTGTAATTTTGGTGACTTTTTGGTCGGTGTGGCTTAGTTAAGAGCACAAGTGTGAGGAGTGTACGGGTAGGGCGCGTACGCCTTTTGCACGCGGTTTGATATTATCTCATCAAACTAGGTACATGAATAATTTATAAGAAAATAACACACCACGGGTCTAGAGATATTAGTGTACTGATCATATCTACAACATTTTATGGAGTTTACATACATACATACACACACGCCTTTTTGCCGAAGGGGTAAGCAGAGCCTCAATGGGCCTCTTTTCACAGTGGGTTGCACCATCGTGGGAAATAGACATGACAAGAGGTGAGCTCATCGTCACCATTGCTTAACACGACTGACTCAACTAACGCTTTTTTCCAGTCATAACACATTCCATAATAAGCTATAGCAGCCAGGACAAATCTTATACAAACGAATCTTACAAACAAGTCCGGGTAATCCCTTAGTCAGTCGGCTTTTATAACATCCACGGGAGGAGATGGAGGGGTATATTCTTGGGCCGGACACACCACCACATAGCCAAAATAGAAGCAAGCGTGAGCCCTAGCGGTACAAATTACTAAAATATGTCTGTTTATGTCATCAATGTGTCATATCAACATAAACTTTCTAATTGGCGAAATAGGGGCAACACCACTCCAAGCCATTCATTAAAAATTGAATTGAACTTTACATATCAATGATAGTTTTGGCATGCATCTGATGGTCCAAATAATCACCAATCCGCCTGCCAAGCGTACCATTATATTCTACCTATACTATGAGGAAGGCCTCGTCCAACAGTGCACGTCTTACGGCTGATTATGATAATGGCTCAAATAATAACTTACTAGAGCTGATAGAAGTAGCACTCTTGTCTTCCCAGAACATCTTGCACTGCGCGACATCCATGAAGCAATGATTCTGGAACATGAGACTCGGCTCGCGAGCGATGATGCCTGGCACTCCGCAGACTGGCGCGTATGTGTCTGGACACTTCTGTAATAACTATTAAGGTGGATGTTCTGGAACATGAGACTCGCCTCGCGAGCGATGATGCCTGGCACTCCGCAGACTGGCGCGTATGTGTCTGGACACTTCTGTAATAACTATTAAGGTGGATGTTCTCGCTTAAGGCGCGAAATTACAATTTTTTGGTGTACAATTAAAACATGTGTGTTAAGTCTCCTATATAGTTCTCGCAGAATCAACTTTCGCTATCTGAAGGAGTGTTCATGAGCTGTAATGGGCAAAAACACCAAAAAAATCGAAAACAAGCTACAAGCTAGAGCATCCACCTTAACTTGGTGAAGTAATGGGTCATACATAAGCAGAACTTAAAGTACACAGAACTGGGGGTTCAGCCGGCCTAGTCAAACAGCATTCGCTTCTTAGCGATTCCATTTCTACAGTCGTGATAGAATATAATGTACCACGTAACATTTCGATAGGTTTCCTCAATCTCATACGTTGTTGGCTTTTGACGACCTCTGTGGCGCGGCGGGCGAACGTTCGCCTGCGACGCAAGAGGTTGCGGGTTCGATTCCCGCCTCGGAACAAATATTTGTGCGATCGCAGATATTTGTTCAGGGTGTTCTGGGTATTTTCTATGTATAATAAAAAATATCTATCTATGTAATATATTGTATTAAGTATATCAGTTGTCTAGTACCCATAACACAAGCTCTGCTTAGCTTGGGGCTAGATAATGTTGTGTGAACTGTCCAGCATTATTTATTATTTATTTTCTACTAGCGTCATCGCTATTAGAATGTTACTTTGTCTACGGCCTCTGGATACGTTATGTAGACAATTAGACCCATGCAAAAGGCATTCACTAGAGAAGCAAGAAGAAATTTAAACATATAAAATCCCTCAACACTATGAAATGGCTGAACCGATTTTGATAAAACAGGTGTAAGAACCATTGCTAGAAAACCTACTTTCTAATAAAAAAATAGCATTCAAATTGGGGCACCCGTTTAAGAGCTATGGTGCCACAGACAGACAGATACACAGCGGTCAAACTCACACACACGGTTATACACCTCTCTTTTTGTGTCGGGGGTTAAAAAAATGACGGAATCGGCCGCAATCCTTCTACATTTGCTGAACGTTTATGTCAGCATACTTTACTTTTGAATTGAATTGTCTATGGACCTATAGGGCGTTCTTTAGAGAAGGCCGGCTCTGGAAGAAAGCCATGTTACTGAACCACGGTATGATCATTTTCTGGTGAGTCAAGCGTTGTTGTAGGTATCGCATAGGAAGGTAGGTAATCGCATCATCATAGGAAGAGCACACGGCTCGGTACCATCCTTACCTCATTAGTATACCCGCTATTCGTACTAAACGTTTCTGTTCTACCATCCAGTTCTACCTTTATAATGCAAACTGCTAAGGACAGGAATACACTACCGTCTTTCCTGAAAACTATATACTGGGTCTCTTCAAGTCAAGAGTGAATTCTATTCCCTCAATTCTATTCTATTCAAGTTCTAGAGTGGCCTTCTAGACCTTTGTGCTCCATCTTCAGCCACATGGTCACTTACCAACAGGTGAGATCGTTGTCAAACAAAGGTCTATAAAATCTTTAAAAAAAACTTCGTATGTTGACCTCAAGAACGCATTCTAGTTATAAGTAGCTCAAATGCATTTCAGATGATACAAACTGGTTTTCTAACAACCAATTTAAAAGCAGACCTATAATACCTACATTACTGACAGACATTAAACATGAGTTTTGAGACCTAACAAAATATTTCACCCCTCAGGCTTTGAGTTTGGCGAAGAAAGCTAATAAACCTCTTCGGGAGGTGGAATTTCACCCCCAACGTCTCCCCTGGGACGAGACGATGCCGTAGGTAGCTAGAGCCAACAAGGTGTAGTTGGCTCAAGTAGGTACTTTGAACTTTGAAAGCAACAGGCGACACAGATTACTTCATAGTTACTGAGAATTGGTGGGTTTGTTATGTCTGGGACGAAATATTTATAAATAAGAAATAGATAACGATGCCAAGAAAAATATCTGAAGATTTTATTAGGAGAAAGTCAAGAAAAATAACAATTGGTTTCAAATATTATATTTCATTATCTGCTATTTTAGAGTTATTTTCTAAAATATACAGCGAAGCTATTGTTAAATAGGTTCTTTGGTGAAGCTAAATTATTTTTAACCCCCGATCAAAAGGGGGGTGTTGTGAGTTTGACGTGTGTGTGTGGGTGTGAGTGTGTGGTGTGTATCTATGTGTCTGTCCGGTGGGAGGCAAATCCCGTAAGGCCAGATTTTCCACCTCGTCTGAGCAGTATGGGCCTGGTGGGAGGCAAATCCCGTAAGGCCAGAGTTTACACCTCGTCTGAGCCGTATGGGCCTGGTGGGAGGCAAATCCCGTAAGGCCAGAGTTTCCACCTCGTCTGAGCCGTATTGGTTCACTGGGAGGTATCCCGACTTTGAACCCAAGGTTTGAATCTCCGAAAACATCCGTCAGCAAAGGTTAAAATAGGGTTCGGACTTGTGGGCGGGTCTGTGTTTATCCATTAATAGTTGCTGCGGCCTAACTCCGGTTTTGGATAAATGCAGGCCTTCCTTGCCCGCTCAAGAGTGAGTTGGCAAGGAGGCGAATGGTCTTGGGAGGAGCGCGGGTCGCTGAGATCCCCAAGGCAAGTCTGGTGGTCATCCTTCACGTGGTTGCTGCCTGTTTTTGGTCTATTTTTTCTGAAATAGACGTAACTGAAACCATCAGGCGCCTTCACGGTCCACTAGGGACCGTGTTGGTGTAGGTGCCCATTGAACTGTTGATGAGGTGTCGTTTCGCTCAGTTCCCGCGAGCCGGCTGTATGGGTCAGTTTTCTTGCGGGATTCTGGGTGGGGTGGCGCCTCGTCGGTGGTTTGGTGGGTAGGTAGGTAGGTACCCCTGTTTGAGACTGTCAGTGAACTCATAACCCTCGTGAGTTTGCTTCCACTTGCAAACGGGGAGGCGTTTCCTTCGTATCCTCTAGGTGTACTCGAGGTTCATCTGGAGGATACGACGGAGGGAAGACAGGCGGTCTCTCTCCAGATCACTGCATGGCAGATCTCTGCAGTGAAAGGGAAAGAGACCGCCAACGGGATGGAGTGTTGGGGTTAGGGTGGTGGTGTGTTGGCTCTCTAACTTGCGAGGAGTTGCAGAGTGGGCCGACTATCGCCCTGACCCCAACCTTAGGCGTTCCCCCCATATTAGGGGTGGGAAGGCAGCTGGCCCTCCGCGTGTCCCTCTGATTAGCAGAGGGCACAGTGAGAGGGCCGCTCAGAGGTGCCCGATGGGTGAGGTGGAGTACCCTTATTTGTGACTGGCGGCACATTCGATCCATCGAGCGTGACGCCACTCGCAACGGGGAGGAGCTGCCCTCTCATCACCCAGGCAGAGTGGCTCCCTACTATGCCTGGATGATGAGACAGCAGGGAAGGGCTGTTTATTCCTTTGTTTGACTTTGGGTTAATCCAAACTCAAATGTGGGAATAAACGGCGAAAAGGTAGTTTGCCCTCTCTACCTTCCGGGCGTAGCTGGTGCCACTCCCGCCGAGCTATGTTCGGAAGATAGATGATGGCCAGGTAGGAAGTGACATGACTCCCTCTTTCAACACGATGACACGAGCACGTTTTCGTGGTGGAGGAGAGAAATGTCACTGGGCTCGCGTGGTGGTCGGAGTGAGGGCTCTGGCCACCCTCCTACGAGCCTTGGATGGTGGCAGCACAGAGTGGACCCTGTGCTGCCACATTTGGAGGGAGTGTTTGTGGTTGGCTTTTTGGCCAACCACGGGATGGGCCCTGTTGGGCGTCGCGCGAGATGGGCACCGGTGCGTTCCGTAGGAGATCCCGGAGCCCATCGACATGCGCAGAGGATGGCCACCGGGGTGTTTAAGTGAGTCCACGAGTCTGTGAACCTCACATAACCGTATTGCACCCTCAATGCAATACGGTATCTGTTTGCAGATTTCACCTCGACAAAAAAAAAAAAAACCTTAGGCGTTCCCCCCATATTTGGGGTGGGAAGGCAGCTGGCCCTCCGCGTGTCCCTCTGATTAGCAGAGGGCACAGTGAGAGGGCCGCTCAGAGGTGCCCGATGGGTGAGGTGGAGTACCCTTATTTGTGACTGGCGGCACATTCGATCCATCGAGCGTGACGCCACTCGCAACGGGGAGGAGCTGCCCTCTCATCACCCAGGCAGAGTGGCTCCCTACTATGCCTGGATGATGAGACAGCAGGGAAGGGCTGTTTATTCCTTTGTTTGACTTTGGGTTAATCCAAACTCAAATGTGGGAATAAACGGCGAAAAGGTAGTTTGCCCTCTCTACCTTCCGGGCGTAGCTGGTGCCACTCCCGCCGAGCTATGTTCGGAAGATAGATGATGGCCAGGTAGGAAGTGACATGACTCCCTCTTTCAACACGATGACACGAGCACGTTTTCGTGGTGGAGGAGAGAAATGTCACTGGGCTCGCGTGGTGGTCGGAGTGAGGGCTCTGGCCACCCTCCTACGAGCCTTGGATGGTGGCAGCACAGAGTGGACCCTGTGCTGCCACATTTGGAGGGAGTGTTTGTGGTTGGCTTTTTGGCCAACCACGGGATGGGCCCTGTTGGGCGTCGCGCGAGATGGGCACCGGTGCGTTCCGTAGGAGATCCCGGAGCCCATCGACATGCGCAGAGGATGGCCACCGGGGTAAAAAAAAGGGTTCGGACTTGTGTAGGTTGTATTACAAGAGTGCAAAATATTGTTTTTACGGAGAGAGCGCTATTTTAAATCCTAAAGGGATGAAAGGATTCTAGGGTTTTTTCATCAGGTGGGCCTCTTGCTTGTTCCGTCATCCTAGTAGTATAAAAAAAAAAAAGAGTAGAATCCTGAGCGCAGTGAGAGATTCAACCAGTCACGAGAGTAAAATTGATTTTTACTGTTTTGTTTTATTTATTTATTTTACAAAAACACAACTAATAGGTACATAAAACACTGAGAAAAAGATATTAAACAATTAAGATAAAACAACTAAGATTAAGGCATTTTCGAATTTATAGCTATATGAGAACGAGTTAATTTCATAAAGATTTTAAAATCCCTGACTAATATCAGAGTCCCATTAAAATTTAAAAAGGAACACTTATGGAAGCACATGGGTTTCACAGCACACATAATGGAGGGCCCGGAAGCTAATTACTCTATTCACGTCTAGATGTCGCCACAGGAAAACGTAGATCACGCTCTCAGCTGTCATTCTTTGCAATGAGGGGTTTTCACGGCCGTTTCACATCATGTTTATAGCCTTGAAAATAGATGGCGCCAGCTCTGTACAAGCTAAAGTAGCTCTGTCAAAATAAAGTGAAATGTCAACGTCAACAACGTAGTGATATATTTTCGTGATATTCACACAAAATGTGTTATTTTGACAAGTATACTTGAGTCAGCGCCATCTCTCGAGCCAACTCGAACAACTTTTTTTTTATTCGTTAATGAAAAGCCCTCATTTTATTCCAAAAGCATTTTTGCGAGCTGGTGATCCTGGAATGGAAACGGCTGCACCAATTTCCACCAAAAATAGCTAAAAACTATCTCGCAAAAACCATCGTTCATATAAGGAAAATCATAGACGTAGAATTTTTTTAGCTACTAAATCTATGAGGAAAACCGTATATAAATCGGTCAAACCGTTTTAGAGATAAATTAAACACAAAGACACGACCCCTCCCCTAAACGCATACTTATACGTAGCCGCTCCGTTCCGTAGGGGGCAAAAGAGAGGGGCTTATCGAAAATACAGTTTTCGTAAAAAACTTCGCTCATTTTACGTTTTGCCATGCCATTGTTATAAGTAGTACGTGCTGAACTGTACTGTACTTTGCAGCAAAGTCTTTGCTTGCACTTATTAAGAAAAACCAATCATCGTTTTTCGAACAGATGACATGAAAAATAATTTATTTCATGAAAAAGATAAATAAAATCTTTATTCTGTTGACGTGAAAGCGGGAAACCTACGAAAGTGCAGGAAATAAGAAATATACAACGCAAAATAAAACTCAGCCGTTGAAAGGAACTGACTCCAATAAGTGTTCAAAGTCGTGCTTCCGTTCCTATTTGGTAGATGTTTTTTTCTAGGTCTTCCTAAGGTAATGCAATATAGGTACGAGTATATGCAATATGCATATACAGGGTGGAATTTTTTAACGTCACCTGGAGGGAAAGTTCTCTAAATACCGGAGACAGCCAATTATACCCAAAGGAAACATTCCTTTATTATTAATATAGTTTTATAAAAAAAAAAACAATTAAAGCTTTAATAAAATGTACATCTGACTGATGACGATGAAATTAGTAAGCAGAACCGCGAGCTGATCAAAATAAATAAATAATGATGGACAGTTCACACAACATTATCTAGCCCCAAGCTAAGCAGAGCTTGAGTTATGGGTACTAGATAACTGATATAGGTAATTAATACAATATATTACATAGATAGATATTTTTTATTATACATATAAAATACCCAGAACACCCTGAACATCTGTGATCGCACAAATATTTGTTCCGAGGCGGGAATCAAACCCGCAACCTCCTGCGTCGCAGGCCAACCTTCGCCCGCCGCGCCACAGAGGTCGTCAAAATACAAAAATATGAGCCCAAACACAGATATGTTAACACTATTAACTATCTAGTTCCGTTGTCCACCTTCCGTCTCCATCATCAGATCAGCACGTTGTCACCATAATACTGAATTGTCATCGGAACTTGACAGGTATGCAAAAAATAATCTCAATCGGTTGAGGATAACTGCTTTAAAATTCAGTTGCAAGATTTGACCCGAATATACCTACATACCCCTTCACACAAACATTGTAAGATAAAAAAACATGTAAAAACTATACCCCACATGCTGGGGGTAGGACAGTTCGTTTTTCACGTCCCTTTACTTGTCCCCTTTAATTTTTTATTGAATTTTTATTATTTGTTGTGGTGTGTCCGGCCTAAGAATAGAACCCTCCGTCTCCTCCCGTGGATGTCGTAAAAGCCGACTAAGGGATTACCCGGACTTGTAGATAAGATTCGTTGGTATAAGATTTGTCCTGGCTGGTAGCTTATTATGGAATGTGTTATTACTGGAAGAAAGCGTTAGCTGAGTCAGTCGTGGGAAGCAATGGCGGCGATGTGCTCACCACTTGTCACGTCTATATTCCACGATGGTGCAACCCACTGTGAAAAGAGGCCTATTGTGGCTCTGCCTACCCCTTCGGGGAAAAAGGCGTGAGTCTATGTATGTATGTATGTATTTTTATTATTTGTTGTTATATCGGCAATATAAACACACTCTGTGTGTCTGTCTACTTATTACAGTTCATGAGGTACAGCCCGCTGACGGACGGACGGACGGACAGCGGAGGCTTAGTAATGGGGTCCCGTTGGCGCCCTTTTGGCGCGAAACCCTAAAAACTGTCACGGTGTCTCTAGCCCTAGTGGTTGGTGAAAATGAGAATTAGCATGGTAAACACCAGGGGTTGGGTTTTGCAATTATTGAATCCGTGGTGATTCCGGCCTAAGAATAGATCCCCCCGTCTCGTCCCGTAGATGCCATAAAAGCCGACTAACGGATTACCCGGACTTGTTGATAAGATTCGTTGGTATAAGATTTGTCCTGGCTGCTAGCTTATTATAGAATGTGTTATTACTGTAAGAAAGCATTAGCTGAGTCAGTTGTGGGAAGCATAGGCGGCGATGAGCTCACCACTTGTCACGTTTATATTCCAGGATGGTGCAACCCACTGTGAAAAGAGCCCCATTGACGCTATGCCTTACCTGTTCGGGGAAAGAGGCGTGTGTCTATATATGTATGCATATAATGTATGAATATCCGTTGCAGACAGGATGTGATACGCAATGAAGCAATATTGATTTGATTTACCTGCTACTTCTGCCAAGGTATAGGATCTTTTACCTGAGTGAACTCATAAAGTGAGCACAAAACACTATATTTTATTGAGTGAGGTCCAACTTTTATAAAGCAGCAATATAGAAAAATATTAGTTAGTTTGGGAATTGTCTGGAGTTGTGACCGATAATATGGTGACGTTTTGACTTTCATTCGAGTCCCGCCTCGAAAGAACCATCTATTTGTTCAGGGTGTTCTGGGTATATTCTATGTATAATAAAAAAAAAAAACTATCTATGGATATATCGATTGGATTATGTATATCAGTTATCTAGTACCCATAACACAAGCTCTGCTTAGCTTGGGGCTAGATAATGTTGTGTGAAATGTCCAGCATTATTTATTTATTAATTAGTATTATTTGCTTTGCTTTAGTTTTATACATGTGATCTCCCTCGCCATCCTGACTTTGACCCCCCCGCCCCCCCGGTCACACGATGTCACACTTTGTTGAGCCCCTCCCTCCCCCTTAACGTGTGATGTAATTTTTGGATGGCCCCTTATAGTCCCTTAATCCCTTCGAAATCTGTAAACAAATGGGTTATTTAATCCTCGTACGTGACGTGAATCCAAAGTTGCCATATAGATGCAATGAACGCACCAAAATGGATTTAATGCATTTAGCGACGCTCTCATCCAAAACTGATTTTACATATGCTTTTACCAGAGCTTTTAGTTGTTTATTTTTAATCCTTGGAGAAATAAAATGGAGACAAAGAGTAGCGCAATAATTAAATAAGTTGAGCACAAATATTATATCGTACGCATACAAATTTAAATTACTAGCGACTCGCCCCGGCTTCGCACTGGTAGCCCCCTGTGAAAAACAGCCCCCCCCCCCCCGATATTTTATTACTTATTCTGCTATTCGGAGCGGAGAAGAATCCACTAAAAAAGAGATAACTAACAACGGTACAGCCGATCTTGAGTTATAAGTGGTGTAGCTAACACGACTTTGTTTTATATATATAGATTTAATACAGAAAATTATAAATTGAATATATAAAATCTAGAAATAGCGTAACAAATAACCTACATTATACTATACTTATCTTATTAAATGCTTACATAGTACCTACCTACTAAGAATACCTACTATCGAAAACCAAGTGCCATTTTAGATCGTCCCCGAAAAGGGTCCAAAGCCTTAGTTTACCTCTCTGTTGTGCTATGCCCTATACACAGGGTTCATGTGAATTGTGAAATACCATACTTACCTATGTAACAACTAACTGTAACCATGTGAAAGCAATGAATGTATTGCGTATTGGGTATTGAGAAAAATAATATAATGCTCCCCACACACATAAGTAAAAAGCACTAGGCATCCATAATACTCTGTGTAAGGTCTACAGCTTCCTCATATTATTCTGAGCTAATATAACCCCGTGGGCTGACGGCTCATACACCCTCCACTAATTGGTGGCCAGTCACCCCTGGACAGCAACCCCTGACTAGTGCCTGAGGCAAGCCGAACCTGAAAGTGCTAATAAATTTGACATATTTCGATACCATGCATGCTAGGACGGTTGCTCTTGGAGTTCGAGATATAGGTTTTTTTTACAGAAAGAATAATACAACTAATACAAGTAGATATGTACAAAAAAAGTACATATGATACAGTTGTGCTACCTGAAGACCGCTGCTAACGATCTAAACGTAGCTCAACTGATCCAAATCACTACTAGACGAGTGAAAGTACATAAATTTTAGCACCTGGAATTTATTGATATTTAAACATCAGAAACTACGAGCACCATGGTAGACGGAACAAATATTCTGTCTGTGTGTTGCGGTACCATGGTGCTCGTAGTTATCGATAACCACGGCACAGGGGATCCTAGTGTGGGATCAGGACTATATGTACGTGACTCTTAGGTATTATGTTATGTATGTTAATTGAAGTGCCCAAGCTGTGCTAAACTTGAAGCTGTAATTAAAAGACTATAATTTTTGCAACATGAACGCACTAAAACAATTTAATTTGATTTGATGTAAATATTAATAATAATATTGACTCTTTGGAAGAATGAAAACCAACGATTTTGCCTTGCTCTGGAAGCAAATAGATCTTCAAGCAGGTTATATTACCTTTTCAAACCAACTGCTCGACAATGTCCAATTACATATCATGCAACCTCAACGTAAAGTAAAGCATTACCTCTTAAGGGAGGTAAAGTTGTATGAAACTCCCTAGGGAGGTAAAGTGATTTGAATTTGGAACGACAAATTCGTGTGGAAACTTGTGGAAAACTCTAAGTAAAAGAAAGAAAGAAAGAAAGAAATAACATTTATTTGTGTCAACAACATGAGTTAACAAACAATATTCCACACTAAAAGACACACACACACACAGAAACAAAGAAAAATAATACTAATTTGTGCCTCTTAGTACTAGCCATGCATCACTGACACAAAATGGCGTCCAGCTCAGCATTTGTTGTGTTGTAGCAACACAACGCTGATCTTCCGTTGAAACCATCTGAGTGAAAAACACGGATGTCTGCTTCACAATAAATAAGTCTAAGTAAAAAAATGCCCATATAATATGCATTGTAGAGGTTTGTTAGAAAATAGAACTGGCCACCATATGCAGAACTCAATTTTAAAGAATGTGAAACAAAAGACGGTGTTTAGTGCTGTGAATTTCAGTGAACTTTTATTGTCTCGCAGAAGGTGTGAAAAGTAGAGTATGCTCCTCTGGGATAAAGCCGCTGTTTTCATCTTGGGCAGCTTGAGCCCCTCACTTCACTAAGGACTCTACATAACCTAGAGTCTCGCTACGTTCAGGGTTTAATATGCCACCCGCTACGTAAGACACTGCTTTATCCCCTCAGTGCATAATCTACTATTTCCGCGGTCTATTGGTTTTCGTCATGGCAATAAATAATATATAAGAAAAACAACGTATAAGACGCATTGCGGACGACGGAATAAAAATCACGTCTAGCGAAAAAACACTACGCGTAGTGCTACGAACATACTACGAGTCTACTAAGCATAGGCTCAGGCTGTGGTTGCCTTGAAGATATCGTTTTCAGCGATAAGGCCGCCTATTGTACTATAATTTGATTTAGTTAATCCTTTTTTTTGTGTACAATAAAGTGTTAATCTTTCTATCTATCTCAGCAATTAAATCGCCCTTTGACAAGTTTTACTGATACTTATTAACTCGAACTCGAAAGTTCATATTTTAAACAGCATAACACACGAATTGTCAGGAATTGTCACGAATCAGTCCCAGTAGTCCCAGATACAGTTTTTTCCTTACCTTTGGACATTTGTGGTAGCAAGATGACAAAGTTGGCTGATGGTAAAAATCTTCACTAATATTCTTGGGTATCGTGATCCACGGCTTGAACACTTTGCTTGGTCCGAAAACATTCACCAGCATCCGTCGACTAGTCTCATTCACATCTTGGTATACCTCCTTAATTGGAAGATCAAAGACATGAGTCGCTGCGAAGAAATTCTCAATACTTTCATTGAAGTTGTTGAAGTTTATCATTGAACTGTCTACCACAATAATACTTTTATTTATTTGGTTCTCTGCGCGGGAGAAGTTCATATCTGAGTCTAGACTTTGTGTATTTGAGTTATCTTGAATTAGTACATCACAAATATGAATCTCAGATTCAGTAAAAGTGACCTTGTTTTCGCAATTGTGTTTCCAAAGCTTGCACTTGTCCTCGAAAAGTTTTATGATAAATCCTTCACCGTCTTTTCGAATACCGCACACCTCTTTAGCGTCGGTCGGGTAAGTGCAGTCGTATTCAGTGCAATTATCTTCTGTTTCGTCTTTAGAAGATTGTTGGGTGGAATTTTTGAAGCTATGTTCACAGTAATCCATACTTGTTACTCCGTAAGCTGTAACAATGAGGAAATTATATAAATAAAAGGTAAATTTAAAATAATATCATCTTCAGTTCAGATCATTGGTTCACATTAGCGTGTCTGTGAGATATTAAGTACCTACTTAGCTTTATCGAGTTAATAATTTTAATGACCGAGCGAGCGAAGTCTTCGCAACAACTTGCAAAATTTGTATGTCTGTATGCATATATGTATGTATTTTTTCTTAATACTCGCGTACAGATCGTATTTTTTAACCACCCACGCAAAAAGGGGGGTGTTATAAGTTTGACAACTATGTGTGTCTGCCTGTGGCACCGTAGCTAGTAGAATGCGTTTTTTAAACTTTGAAAGCAGGTTTTCTAGCGGTGGTTCTTAGACATGTTTTATCCAAATCGGTTCAGCCGTTTCAAAGCACAGGGGGATTTTTTAATTCTTAAATTACTTCTTGAGATTGGATTTTGATTGGTATTTCCCCCAAAAAGGGGGAAGTTTTCTGTGGCATCATTTACCTGATGATTTTGATGATATTTGGCCTTTGATTATAGATCGGCAAAAAGATTTAATTCTCTATGTATTTGGCAGAAGCATTAGGAACTCAATTCTAAACAAGAATATCAAATTATGAGCAAAAACAGTCAAGGGGTTGTCTAGATGTACAGGTTGAGTTCTTTTCAGGCTTTTTGAGCGGAGCAAGGTGTGTTTTTGCATGAAGATTTCTGTTTGTGACTGGCGCAGGTGGTAAAGCTGAGTATTGGGTTACAAAAGTTTTTTTTAAAACTATAGCGAAGCTGCTACCCGTTCGCGCAAAGCAGCGTAGACCCTCTACGCGACGTAGAGGCTTTCTGCTGAATTGAGTAACACAACCACAGACTTAGAATTTTCGGTATTCTAGATCTATGAACACAACATACCTTTCTAACTATTGGTAGGTGGCTAGTAGGTGGACTTCTTTGGATGAAATTTGGAATGGAGATAGTTTGACTCCCGGAATGACACATAGGCATATTTTTATCCTGATATTCCCACGGGAATGAGACCTATGTGGGGCCTCCCCATAAAATACAATGGGGGGATTTACCGTGATCATACCACGCTTGGCAGGCGGATTGGTAGAAGGGTCTAGTCTTAAAAAACACCACATTACTTTGTAAATATCACTAGGATCTCATACAATTTATCATCACATCACCCCATCATCATCTCATCTCTTTGTAATTGGCATCTCTTTGTAATTGGCATCTTTAACGTATTTTAATTGTGATAGTGTATTGATAATTGATTCAATGTCATCCTACCATAACAACATAATTGTTAATATAGAACCACCCCTTCGTATCTTATCTGAATATACTTGTCTAAATACCACCATTACCTGGTACCATTAACTTACCATTTTGTATTTGATTATTAGCTTGTGTGGGTACCAAGGCTTATAGGTACCTAGTATCTATCTGTTACGAGTTCTCGGTGGTTGTCTTGCTGTTCCTTGTTTTTTTCAATAATTTTTACATAGTTTCTCTTTTGTTTGGGAACAGCAGATAGCTACCGAGTATCATGGCTGCTGTGACGGCAGCAGCATTCTAAGGCGAGACTGAAAAACAGCGTGGCTGAGCCCTCGACCTTTTCTCTTACACTAGACTAAATATGTTATTTTAATACGTATATCCTTTGTTATTTTTAAGTTTAGTGTAAAGAATAAATGCCCTTTTATTTTATTTTATTTTATAGCCAAGTTTAATTTGATAGTGCAATGTAACCCTATAAGAAAGGGGCTTACGTCGAATACAGGCAGAGCCATCAGTTATGAAAGGGTCGTTTTAATGAATTTTCCGTTACAGGGAAGCCTTCATAATGGAGTGCGTCGTCACAGATTATCTCGGGGTAAGATCAGTCAATCCGTTCTAACAGTACCTAGTACTATACCTATCATGTGGGTGCACGATGGGTGAAAAGGTAATACTTTTGTCGTCTTTCTACCGTAACATTTTTTTTGTAATCCTTGAGAAGAGTTTTTTGATTAGAAATAAACTTCAATATCTAACCCAAGTACCACTTTCTTGTAAATCGTGAGAGCCCGATAGCCTTCGTTTCGAGAACGTGATTACAAATATATACTCATCCATTATTACAAATCGGTGACGCATTGATAAACTATGATTTAGCACAGAAACCTAAACTTTCGTATAGACGAAAGTTAAGGATTTCGTATAAGGTCGTCGTATACACTAAAAAAGGTTTTTTGCCTTTAAATTAAAAACAACGATCTACCTAGAAAATTTAGAGACTTAAACTGGTCCCGTTTGCCTGTAAAAAAAAAAAAACCATCAATAAAGAGTACTTGCATAAATGAAGCTTTTTGATACAAAAACTAATCTATTTATTCATAAGAAAAATATCTATTTATATCATATATAAGTAGTGTTTTTTCACAACAAATTAGGAAATATTAGACAGAGTTAACTACAACGAGCGGGAACCAGGCGCGGTCGCTGCTCAAGATTTTGGGGGGGGGGGGGTCATCTTGGCTCTACTACGAGAGTCAAAAATAGGTACTTCATTCCATGAAATCACAAGGATCATTTTTTCATTTTTAGCTCGAGGAGAATGCAGTAAAAATACATAAAGTAGTAGATCATATAAAAAATCTATTTTTGAAGCTCGAGGAGAGTGCGGTTATAAAGATACCCATTATCAGAACATATAACATCTTGTATTGGGGATAAGAACCTAGCTTCGGTGTTTTTTCGTAAAGAAGAAATAATAATATTACTAGCCACTGGCGAAATTGCCCGGAGTTGCCAAAAAGAGAAGAAGAAAAAGAAGAGTTCTGATGGTTCATCCGTATAAACATACATAGGCGCTAATCTCATACCGTTCCTCACTGAAACGAGGCGTAGCTTTGCTTTGCTAAGCTAAGTAGGTAGGTAGTCGGTCGTCGGCGACTCGGCGACCGCCCGATTTCGCGGACTTTTTAAATTTTGATTTACACCGCATTCCTTCAGCGCATTTTTCAAAATGTTGGATTACCTACTTTTTATAACGTTATTTTGAATATTTTTGGCTACGATTTTAGTAGGCAGAGAGTAATTTGTTTGAAATGTTCGTAACCGTCAAGTTTTAGGAGATTTTTCATGTTGATGTGTATGGTTTTGGGGGGGGGGGCGGGGGTGGTCATGACCCCCGTGACCCCCCCCCCCCCCCCTGGGACCGTCACTGGCGGGAACTAGAGCCTCAGCTTCACATTCAAAAAGCCGCATGTGGCTCGCGAGCCGCAGTTTGCCGACCCCTGGGATAGGATATAGATAATATCAAGGTAGATGATGGTTACTTTCCGAATGGTACATCTTTCCTCTCTATAATCTGTGAGTGTGTGGACCACATAAACACACAATGTAACTACTTTGAACTACCTATATTATTGAATGGTACATCTTTCTTCTCTATAATCTGTGAGTGTGTGGACCACATAAACACACAATGTAACTACTTTGAACTACCTATATTATTGAATGGTACATCTTTCCTCTCTATAATCTGTGAGTGTGTGGACCACATAAACACACAATGTAACTACTTTGAACTACCTATATTATTGAATGGTACATCTTTCCTCTCTATAATCTGTGAGTGTGTGGACCACATAAACACACAATGTAACTACTTTGAACTACCTATATTATTGAATGGTACATCTTTCCTCTCTATAATCTGTGAGTGTGTGGACCACATAAACACACAATGTAACTACTTTGAACTACCTATATTATTGAATGGTACATCTTTCCTCTCTATAATCTGTGAGTGTGTGGACCACATAAACACACAATGTAACTACTTTGAACTACCTATATTATTTAAGCCCGAGATCGATATTTAATTACACTGTGACGAGATTGACGTAGTAGCTTACGTTTATGTCCTTGCATAATCGAGTATTTAATGTGAATCAAGGGTACATCTCGATTCGTACCGTCGGGATAAATGTATGTAGGAGACTTTTAGTTTCAGTCTCAGCTCAGGGTGGCGGGCGCCGTGCAATTTGCCTACTAGGCCAGTCACCGTAAACAAACAAATCAGGTTGTCGCTAAAAATTAGATAATGCAGTTAGCATAGTCCTCCTAGCACTATTGTTTTTGTCTGAAAGTTTTAAATAAATAAATATATAAAAATTACGCTGTCTCGATTTTTTGGGATGTTGTTAGAATAGATACCAATAGTGTAGTGTAACCAAGTTTCTGTGCTATTTGCGCGGTGAAACTTGGTTTTACACTATTGGTAGGTATGTATCCTAACCTTCGACCAAAGTAATTTATTTTGGTAGAAGATCCTAACAGCATCCCAAAAAATCAAGACAGCGAAGTTTTATGTGCAATTTTTTTGTTTTAAGTAACAGTCTTATAGCTACTTTGCTCGCACTGAAGTGATAACCTAAATATATTCATATACTTAGTAGAATTATGTTCTGTGGTGAGAAAACTAATTATCGTTTTTCGAATAGATGATATGAAAAAGTGTTTGATGAACAGGCCCAGTAGATATGAATCCAGTGAAAATTCAATTGTATGGCCCTTTCGTTATTCAGTAGTCTAACTAAACATAGTGTGGTAGAGAAAATAATACTCATAATTACCTAAGTTACTTTCAACTTTGCATCCATATTTCAGCAGATCACATTCACTTTCGAATAGTCTTAGGCGATATCCTTCACCTTCCTGTCTAATACCACAAATTGCAGAAGAAACACCACACTGGAGGTTTTCACAGAAATCTAATTTTTCATTCTCAATCTTCGATTCAGCTTTAGGCGCTAACGCTAGGAGCAATACCAAAATCATTCCTCTACACGGTTAAAAATAATAATTGAACTACGCTAATTATGCATCAGATGGCACTGGAAATTAACTGAAGTGTTAGTAGGTACTTACATATGCAAACTTTTACAGCTTAATCATGGTTAATGAGTGCTTATAACTACCTATTAATAAAGTAATTACACGGTAGCTATACCTAGGTAGGTACTAATTAATTAAAAATAACCCACGGATGCACTGCGATGCAATGCAATGCCGCCATCAGTAGGATTGAAAGTAGGTAGGTATAAAACAGCGCCAATTCCTAATTAGTAGGCATGTACGATCTCATTCCAAGGAGCTCTCCTAAGTACCAAAACATACCAGATAGGCGAAGAATCTGGTACATGTAGGCCCAGCAAAAATTTGTGTTTTAAGCTATTTTTTAGGGTTCCGTAAAAAAACTACGGAACCCTTATAGATTCGTCATGTCTGTCTGTCTGTCTGTCCGTGTATGTCACAACCTTTTTTTTCCGAAACTATAAGAGCTATACTGTTGAAACTTGGTAGGTAGATGTATTCTGTGAACCGCATTAAGATTTTTACACAAAAATTTAAAAAAACAATTATTTTTGGGGTTCCCCATACTTAGAACTGAAACTCAAAATTTTTTTTTTCATCAAACCTATACGTTTGGGGTATCTATGGATAGGTCTTCAAAAATGATATTGAGGTTTCTAATATCATTTTTTTCTAAACTGAATAGTTTGCGCGAGAGACGCTTCCAAAGTGGTAAAAAGTGTGTCCCCCCCCCCATAACTTCTAAAATAAGAGAATGATAAAACTAAAAAAAAAATATAATGTACATTACCATGTAAACTTTCACTCAAAATTGGTTTGAACGAGATCTAGTAAGTAGTTTTTTTTTAATACGTCATTAATCGTAATCCATCCAAGAACTTTTATATTATGTTACATGCTGCTACGGAACCCTTCATGGGCGAGTCCGACACGCACTTGGCCGCTTTTTTTAATGTAGTTATTTACCTATGTAGGTACAATTTGCATCTTCTACCTGCCCTACCTGAGTAGGCACATACCTACCGAACTACATAGTTCAGTAGACCGTACCTATCTACCTATAGTAGGTATAAATAAATAAATAATTCTAGACAGTTCACACAACATTATCTAGCCCCAAGCTAAGTAGAGCTTGTGTTATGGGTACTAAATAACTAGTATATACACAAGTGTAGTAGTTGTACATATAGTACAATGTGTTACATAGATAGATATATTTATAATGCATAAAAAAATCCCAGAACACCCTGAACAAATATCGCGATCGCACAAATATTTGTTCCGAGGCGGGAATCGAACCCGTCGCAGGCCAAGCTTCGCCCGGCGCGCCACAGAGGTCGTCAAACAGTCAGGAGGTATGTCTACTATTAGTACAGGCAAATTAGCAAAAAGTGTTGCCCTAAGTCGAGTAGTCGTGGATTCTTATGGAATCGATAGATGACACGAAAAGAAGCTTATCCCAGGTTTGCACCGTTTCTGGCGCATACGGAAGGCTTTTAAATATTAGGTACAAACTTTGAAAAATTGTAACTTTTGAAAAAACAAAAAAGTGTTAAGTGCAAGTTCAATTACTTATAGAGACAGTCTTAGCGCGTTATGGATTTTAATTAAAACTACGTGCATAGTGGGAAACACTGTGAAATTGTTTTTTTTTAGTTTGCGGCTCGGGGGAAATTTATGTACTCGGTGCAAACTTACATAAGTATTATATAAGTATTATAAACACTATATTAGTTTTGCACACCTCAGCGATTTACGGAACACAGTTTTTTTTCTTTTTTTGTAAATAGTACTTCGGGGGAAACTTATGTAGTCGTGCAAATTTTATTATGGTATATACTATCAGTTTACCACATACGCACGTAAAAAAAAATACAAATTTCGTACCGGAAGTACTTCTTATTAATATATCTTAATAAGAAATCAACAGCGTGGGTGGGGTGCAGATTCATACCAAAATGTAGCCCGTATTCATCCCACGAATAATAAAATTGTATATTTGTCCATATTAATCGCAAAATGTAGTCCGGATTCATACCAAGCCATGACCTTTAACAATGGATATTAGTACGGTCAGACAGAAAAATGCCTTACTATCATTTTCATATATTTTTGTTGGATGCAAATTATTAATAATTGGCGTTCGTATGTTTGTATGTCTGTCTGAAGATAACTTGCGAACTGTTGATATATTCTTTATAAAACTAGTATTCTTTATACAATTTGGTAGATGGGTATATAGTATTAGTACAATTTGTGTAAGGTTATGAGCTAAATTGGTTCGGGGGTTGTAGAAGATATTGGAGCCAAAGAAAGGGTAAAAAAGTGAAACAATCATAGACGTTTCAAAACTAGTTTTAATTTAATTTTAGGCTGTGTAACTTTTGGGATATAAGCAAAGAAGTAAAAATAAATAACCTCTACAGTTTTTCCAGTAATCTACAGTAATAGTTAGTAGCAGTAGTAGTTTTTACAGTAATCCATCGAGGAGTTCCGTTGTCTCCATCATCAGATCAGCTCGCTGTCACCATCATAAATAAATATTTAATAAATAAATAATTCTGGACAGTTCACACAAGCTTGTGTTATAGGTTCTAGATAACTGATATACTTTAATACAATACATTACATAGATAGATATTTTTTATTATACATAGAAAATAACCAACGAAAACATATAACATAACATTAATAACATCCTGAACAAATATCTGCAGATAGTACAAATATTTATAAATTATACAATATGGGTAAATTCAAGAGAAATATCAATAGGGCTCTTAATGGTAGGCAGCGCGTTTGCAATACCGTGGGTGTTGTCCATAGGTGGCGGTGACTGCTTTACATCAGGCGAGCCGTCTGCTTGTTTGTCACGTTTAGGGCATGTAATATCGGAAGGTTTTCAATTCCTATACTGATTTCCGATATTAAATCTCAATATTGGCATTCCGATATTAATATCGGAATTTCGTTATTTATTTAGAAATTGCACATTTTATTTATAAATTGCACAAATTCGGTATTAGGTTGGATTAAGTGCAATACAAAATATTTTTAAATCATATTCTAATCGTATCTGATCACGGGAGAACTAACTAATGTCTTTGCGAGTAGATGTTACTGGCAGATATATCAATCTACCCTCTTTCTCACTCTTTTATTATGAACGATACCACTACCATCGGTTTCATCGTCACACTTCACCCCAACTCGACACACAACACTATCGGTATCCGGTCGCGTAGCAGGTACCACACTTTTTTGATTTTTACACATTCTCACCACAGGCTTCCATACTCCAGATAATTGAAAACCATCTTCTCTATTGAAATTTCTGTATATAGTAATCTCAATTGCCTCTCGTGCCATTACAAATATTTATATAATATACGAATCTTTGCTCGTTGTATAGGATATTGATGTTATCTAAAAGCTTATGTTATAAATAATTGTATAATTCTGATTCTCTGAAACGATTTCTACACTAGTCCGTGATTTTCCTGAAAAAATATTTTAAAAATGGCTTCCACTTTTTTTTTAAATGTTTTATACTTATTTTTATTTGTGATGACAGTAAACCTCAGATATCGGTTTTTAAAGTAATCGAAACAGTAACAAAAAAAGCATTTACATCCACAGCACGAACCATTGCATTGAAATAAAATAAAAAATATGGAAAAATTAAAAATTCTGTTTAGTCCCTTACATTCTAAGGACATTTTAAAAGTAAAGTCACACAAACTTTTTCTTCCAAACCTATCTTAAAAATTTGGTCATTATGTCAGCTATTTATCATGTAAATTTGATTGAGATTCTTTTACGGGATCATTCATGATATTCAATTTAAACAGTTGAATGCGAAATTCTGGTTTTTAAGATTAAGTGAAATCTTAAATAAAACTAAATAATAACTTTCAGCATTGCATGTATTCAGTGAATCATCACAGTAAATTTTCGAAAGGGCGACCTTCTTGCTCCATACGTAATCAGCATCGTCTAAAAAAATTCTCTTTAAAGCGTAGAAAAGCGATCTCTTTATAATATCCCCAAACAAAAAAGTCAATGGGGTTTAAGTAGAGAGATCGTGGGGGCCATGCGTTATGCCCGCCTCGGCCAATCCATTTATCACCAAGTATCGCATTTTGTTAGTAGTAGTAGAGCTTTTTTGTGAAATACTTCGTCCGGGAATGTACTACCACCATACCTATTTCTGCCGCAAAGCAGTAGTGCTCGCATTGCTGTGTTCCGGTTTGAAGGGTATGGGTGCGTGCCGGTGAAGTTAAAGTCACATGAGACTTTTCATCTTTATGTCTCAGGGTGGCGGGCGCAGTGCAATGTCACATAGGGCGCGTCCTAGGAGGGCATGACCTATGTGATAATGCACTGTTCATAGGAAGAGAGTACCGCTTATCATCAGGTGGACCATCTGCTTGTTTAGTCATTCTTAGTAGTATTAAAAAAAACCTGTCATTAAGATATTGTCTAACTTTTGACGCAAAGTGACATGGTGCGCCGTCGTTTTAAAAAGTCATGTTTCGGCGTGTTAGTAAAATGATGTCTGTGGATTATTCATTTAAATCTTCTCTTAAAAAGTTCAAGTATGACTCGCCATTTAGGCGATCTGGCAGTTGGAATGGGCCCACCATCTGTCGCAAGTTTCTGCCTCGTATGTAGAAAATAATGTCCTTGAACAACAAAGATGGGTTGTTTTTCTATTGCTTATGTGCAATACAATCTTCAGACTGTCACATTTCTTTTTAATTCCGACATGCAGAACATTTTCTTAAATTGAACTAACTTTTATTAAATTGAGTGTTTTTATGATCCTGTGCAAGAATCTGGAACAAGGTTACATGAGTAATAGCTGTCACATCAGCCATGTTTTTAAGATAGGTTTGGATTAAAAAAATTATGTGACTTTTTTTTTAAATGTTCATTGAAATTAAGAGTTTAGGCAAAAAAAAAAATATCTTCATATTATTATTTTTATTTTAATGCAATAGTTGGTGCTATTGATGTGAATGCTATCAGACAAGGTAGCCCTAGTATTTAGCTTATTTACAACAACAAAAACAACTCTACCTCAACGAATCGAGTCCCAATGGCCTAAAAAGTGTAAGAGCTCCGATTGTCTTAAAAACACATAACTCGAAAACTACTAAACATCGCGAAATGGGGGTGATTCGTGTATCTCTGGGGGTAACCTTTCTTTGGACTTCGGCTTGACACTACTTTTTGGGACACACTGTATATATTATTACTTTGTTGATTATTTTATACCAACAATTTTATGAAATAAATAGATGTTCCATAATAACATATTTTATTGCTGACGTTACTTTCACTCGTTTTAGGTGTAGTTATTTCTAGGTGGGATAAATACGGACTCTAAAAATGAAATGAATATTAATTGTATGAATCCGGAATAATTATTATTACTTTCAGCTCGTGGGATGATTTTCTGGGATCAATACGGATGCACCCCGCGGTCGGGGGACAGTGTTAGCCATAGACGTAGAATTTTTTCGCTACGCTAAATAGACAAACGAAGCGTGGGAGAGAGAAGTCATTTTTAAATGTACCCCGTGCAAGAAGAAAAGTGACAGCAACAAAGTATTGAATGTGACATGTTTTGCTTGAGTACATGCGCATACCGGACGGTCTCTTGTGCAGTTTAACTAATTTTGTAATTATTTTAGTAATCTTACTATTAAATAATAAATATTACTTTGTATGACAATGGTGTCGTGTTTAGTTTGTGACTGTGAAGATACAAGACGTAATTATCCGGGAAAATACACGTTTCACAGGTAAATAAGAGATTATTGGTAGTTCGATTGTATTGCTTATTTTATCAATTCTGCTTTAGTAAATGGCCTAAAAACCAGTTTCATTCGTAGATTAGGACTTTCCCTTATATTTTTTAATAATATTTCGTTGCTGCACCTAGAAATAAACAATATTTTATGTAAAATATAAAAATGTTTGATTACGATAGGGCTTGACCAAGTGATGACGTCAGAAATATCGATAGTCCTGTTGCAGTCTATATCGTTGTATAATGCGCATCATGTAAAAAGAACGCTGGCGGTCAAGCTTCTTCAGGCGTTCCAGCGTTCTTTTTAAGAGATTACTTACTTTTCTACTTATTTGAGAGATGTATAACTATGCATTGAATGAGTGCCTATCTAGTTTACTACAAATAATGTACAATTATAGTACGCGTCATGTAAAAAGAACGCTGGAACGCCTGTAGAAGCTTGACCACCAGCGTTCTTTTTACATGACGCGCACTATACCTACCTATAAATTAAATTTTTATCCATCCTAGAATGGAGGTTTACTTTGTTTGGAGTAAATTTGTGTGGTCTATTAACATTTTACCGTTTTTTTTAAATCTATAATAACCAGGTGGACATTGAGGTGTGTGTTTTTGTATTGACTATTGAAAAGGTAACTTTAAAGCACCACGGGTGTTTTTATTGCAGTTTTTGTAGTAGATATTTTGGAGTAAATATTTACGTTGTTGATTATTACACACGCCTTTTTCCCCGAAAGGGTATATTTATTTTTAATTTTGTATAAATAAATATTGTTTATTTCTGCTAAATAAAATAATAGGTAATAAATTAAATTTAAATATACCCCAAAAACTATGTTCCAGCGGTACTCGAACCTGCACCCTCGCCTGTGATCAGCGATGCCTTTACTTTCGAACTTTGAATAGAAGGTTTCCAATGAAACACCTGTAGATACAGCACTATCAACTTGGCGCTATAGCCGAGTTGATAGTGCCCACAAATTTCGTCTCCAGCGTCATAGCTCGATCTATGGCTAAATTGTTTAAGGCATCGCCGATGACAGGCGAGGGTGCGGGTTCGAGTCCCGCTAGAACGGAATTTTTGGGTTACATTTAAATTTAATGTTATCCATAAAGCGTGGTTTACACTTGAAAAATAATAAACTTTGGGGTAACAAATTGTCTATAGATAAAGTAACAGAGTGAAAAATTATATGGGCGTAGCACGGCTGATATAAAATGTTTTTGTGCTTTCAGATTTCCAAGTAATCCTTTGCTACGAGAAAAATGGTTATCGGTTATAAGAAGAGTGGGATGGACTCAAATAAGAACTCCACTAGGTATATGCAGCAAACATTTTAAGTTTACATTTAAAAGGGAAACTCTAAGATCCCACCTATAAATAAAACCGTAATATTTAGGGGTCAATAAATAATAAAGGTTTATTTATTAACTGTATTCACAATTGGAATAAGAACCTTATTCTCTTTATGACGTCAAATCTGCCAAGCTGTGTTCTTCATGAAAGACTTAATCTGCATTAAGATGTATTTATCTACCATACACATCACGGACGGATGACGAATTCTATCGACAATGTACAAGTGTTGGTCGAGGACAACACTATTTTTAACTCAGACATAGACTTTCACCAACACGTGCACATATTTTTTTTGGTTCCATCTTCGATCTCTGATTGTAGATCTAGTACATATACTAAATCTATGGTGTTAGCAGTGTAGCGCCACAGTATATATATTAGTTTCTTAGCACCGCACTGAACTTACATATATAATACTTAAAAAATGCATGTTCCGTATATAAATTCCAGTATTAAATGGCTGGCGAATGTAGTACTAATCAAATGAATAAGTTTAAGTGAAATTCCAGAATTGCCTGAAATTTCCCCGAAGTAGAGCGACAATAAAATATGGAAAAAGTGACTTCCGTGTGAGGTACCCAGGTGCAAACCTGGTAATTTGTTTGGCCCATTTTTCTGGTAATTCTGTCAATTTGCACCGACTACTTCGATTTCCCCCGAGCCGCAATACAGAAAAAAAGATTCATTTAGAAATGTTTTTTTTTTCGTATGTTCCGTAAGTCAGATTAATAAAATACTTGGTGCAAATGGAGATCATAACGGTCTTAAGTGTATGCCAAATTGCACCGACTACATCTATTTTCCCCATTAAGTTACGGGTATTATAAGGTTTTCACCCTATTTCACCATGTTCCGGGGGGGTGAATTTGCTGAAAGTTATATTAGAGGTGATTTTCAAGCCAAACAAAACCATTAGAAAAGGTTTTGTGACTACATCTAATTACTTCCACACTTTTGCTAAAAATCACCTAATTTGCCTGTACATTTGAATGGTCGTCAAAGCATGGTTCAACTATATGGTCTAAGATCTCACAGTAAATGGCAAAGAATAAAACTAGGTCCCTAGTCCCTACCTATAAAAATAGGATAAATGAACTTCGGGTCAGCGCTCAAAAAGTGTCCGAACCAAAAGAGACACAATTCGCATAGGAGGGATACCTTTCTGACTTGAATATTGAACACATTTGAAGGACTATACCTAGTTACCTACCTACATAGAGTGAACCGGCAGTGTATCGAACTCATTTGTCATCGTTAGAATTTTCAAAGCTGGCATATCTTAGCGTTCATGGTGTACCAAACGTAGTGATTACCTGCTCAGTGGGTGTACCTATGGAATGCTAAGTACCTACATCGTAGAGTCACAGTTTTACAAGTAGGTACCTAAGTAACTGTGACATTTCTATCACTTATGAGTTGCAGGAATGGATGTCTATGTAAAATAAAAAACCGACCAAGTGCGAATCGGACTCGCGCACGAAGGGTTCCGTACCATTATCTATAAAAACGGCAAAAAAATAAGTTTGTAACAAAAAAAAATATGCACGCATAAAGCGGTCACCCATCCAAACATTGACCTCGCAGATCATTGCTTTTAACCTAGATTTGGAAAAAATACGTTTTTTGTATGGGAGCCCCCTTAAATATTTATTTTAATCTATTTTTTTGTATTTTTTGTTATAGCGGCAACAGAAATACATCATCTGTGAAAACTGTCACGGTTCATGAGATACAGTCTGGTGACAAACAGACAGACAGACAGACAGACAGACAGACGGACAGTCAATCCTTAGTGATAGGGTCCCGTTTTACCCTTTGGGTACGGAACCCTAAAAATATTTATGTGCTTATAATAATATTTAAATTCATTTATTAAATCAGACATTATTAGGTCCATTATTTGTTAGTATTATTCTTAAAAACTATGTTAGAAATACATTAGTTATACTTAGCTATAAGTTGAGGTGAAAACTCTCATCCGAATCCCGACCAAACAGACTCCAGTGAAACTACCTACCTGATCAGGACCCTGATAAAAGCATTCATTACTGGCAGGTCATAGCGATCGGGAATGAGCTGCAGGATGCCGTTGGAACTGCTCCGCACTCTGCTGTGCAATGAGGCAGTTTTCTTACTGATGATGCCGTGAAAACCATCAACCCGAGCCTCCGCAAACATCGCTGATGCACTGCAGAAGCGAGGAAGTCCCATCAGCATCCTAAAACCATTATTATATTGGACGCGCAGGGCACTAAGCTACTTCTGCGTATAGCTGAACCACAGCCCGCTCGTGTAGAAAGATTGGCAGTAGGTTTTGAAGAGAGTTATTTTCACTTGCCTACTGCAACGAGCAAACCTGCGTGCCAGCATATTACATCTGACTGCCAAATGCCCTACGCTCCCTTTCTGTGTCCTCCTGGTCGTCAAGGTCATCAGTAACAAAATGTCCCAAATACTTAAACTTGTAAACCCGTTTTAGTTTGGCTCCGTCAAGCTCTAAAACAGGCACAGATTCGGGAACCTTACCGGCGGCCTTGAAGACCAGGGGATCGATTTTTGAAAGTCAGCAAAATGACTATTAGTCACCGATTTCCAAAAGTTCGTATTTTTGGAAATCACCGCTGACTATAATTGTCATACTATGATATCAATACGAGTGCCTCTACCCACTCGATTTGAAATCACTCCGTGACTGTTTTGGTACTGACATTTATGAATAGTATTTACTCAATTTAACTCTTTATCTTGTGGCTTTCCTATTCCACCCACACATAAATATTATCTATGGTCCGAACGTAGTACACTGTTTTGTCTGTGGTGAGTGGAACCATGGACTTAGTATAGTGGAACAGACAAACTAATAATGGACAGATACGTAGTATGTCAAAGACAACGACTGTGAAATATTTGCAAGTTGGTAGATAGGGTATGACTTTCAAAAATACGACATTTGGTAAAAAGTGATTTCAAAGACATCGATGACGTTTTGTCATTCGTGTCTTCTAGTCACTTAGTGACTTTCAAAAATCGATGCCCAGCACCTTATGTGCACCTAATATTTAATAATTAGTGCCGTGGTGTGTCCGGCCTAAGAATAGACCCTCCGTTTCCTCCCGTGGATGTCGTAAAAGCTGACTAAGGGATTACCCGGACTTGTTTGTAAGATTCGTTGGTATAAGATTTGTCCTGGTTGCTGGCTTATTGTAGAATGTGTCATTACTGGAAGAAAGTGTTAGTTGAGTCAGTCGTGGGAAGCAATTGCGTCACGTCTAAATCCCACGATGGTGCAACCCACTGTGAAAAGAGGCCCATTGAGGCTCTGCTAACCCCTTCGGGGAAAGAGGCGTGTGTCTATGTATGTATGTATGTGTACCTAATATTAGTGGCTATTTTAGCACTCAATCCATGTACTACTACATTCATGTCTCTAATGCGCCTCTAATGCTCTACTATTATTATATAGTACCAGTAATAGTATTATTTTATCTGTGACTATAGCAAGCAAACTTCACGGTGATAGCACAGAATAAATATTAGTTCAAAGTAAGTAGAACGTCCATGCGTGCCCTATAGAAAATATTTACAGCCAACGACTTTTTGGTTTTTTAATCTGTGTTGTTTTTTTTATCCTGATTGACGTGACACTGTCATTGACAGTTCCTTCCTTCATTCTTAGAGTGGGAATGGAATAATTCAGTGTTGACAACTTAGCATGAAACGCGACAGTTCAAGCGGCTTTTTACCACAAATGAGCGCTATAGCAGGCCTCTTTCACTCCATGTACTAGCGCGCTATAATTACCTACCGGGCGCCGGGCAGCTAGCTTCCCATTTCTCAGTTGGTTGCCGAAAGCCGCGTGGAGCGTCCGTTCGTTCGCAAATATTTTGAGTTACCTACCTGACGTACATTATTTCCAATGACTTGTCGGCGTGGTAAACCATGTGCAGTTTTTTGAATGAAAATGCTTGGCGCGTCACGTTGTTCCACTGCCGCGTAGTGTGGTTAATAGCTCATACAATTTCATACTAAGAATATTTTTGTCGCGTCGTGACTAATTCGACTCGTCGGAATAATTCGTAATAGGAAAGTTTTGAGTAATATTGCAAATACCTACTTTGATGGCTGATATAGACATAGGTAGGTAGGTAGGTAGGTACCTACCTACCTAGCTCTATCTAAGTGGAAGAGTTCCCTTGATTCCTAATACCTACTTAGTACCCATAGCCGTATGCAGCAGGTTGGTATAGGTACCTACCTACCAGATCAGTGACTATAATAATTATTGTATTTGAATTAGAATTAGGTACATACTCATAGAAAGTTTCAAATCGATGTGTGAGTTAAAAGTTCGTAAAATCTAAGTTTAATAAGATTTCAAAATACAGAATAGTACATAGTTATTACCGAGCAACAGTGACGTTAAAACACACTGCGCGCGCGTGGTTCCACCATTGCATCCAACGACCGACTCACTCAGCTAATACTAGTTAGGTACCTACATAGTAGGTACACTACAAGATACCATATTCACACTTGACCTACTTAACTAACTTAATTAACGAATAAGGTAGCCTTATAATAAATAAGTTTAAAGTAGATAACCCACTAGATATGTAGGTTTGGAATAACGCACCTACCTACACAAACTCTACTTAAAATGTTAAAACAGAAAAATATATTATTCTCTCATTTATAAAGTATACAGCAAATACCTACTGACAAATTATATCGAAGGAGTCAGCCCTGGCAATCCACGCTAATCACGGGGCGACGCACATCTACAGAGCAAAACTAACTTTATGCTCGTAAGATTTGGTTAATATTTGCTTGCAGCGTCTAGCGACTCGGAAGAGTAGGTTATTATAGCAATAGGTATTGTCAATTTTATATGGAGTGATTTATCTGTTACGAAGTAACTCTAAAGTAATCTGTGGCTATAGTGCTTTTCGGGAAATCTAGCGCATTTTGGTAAATACAAAAAAAGCTGGAACGTATAGGTGTGTGTTAACAAGAAAAATATCATCTTCGTGTTGAAACTACGGCTCGTTTTTTTTCGGTTCAATTTCTATATGAAAACAAAACCAATAGCGAAGAATTACACAAACTCATCTTTTGACAACACTGTCTAAAGTTTCCTGCATAATCCATCTATATGGGTACTAAATTTCATTGAAATCGGTTCAGCCGTTTTGGCATGATTGAGTAACAAATGTACAAACATCCAAGTTTCCAAACATCCAAATTACAAACAAACAAACATCGTAACATTGACATAAATATGATAATTAGTGGGATTAATAATCTGTCCAGCGCATTTTGGGGATAGTACATACAGTACATGGCCTGTTTTCTCAAGGTTAGTTGGCAGCACTGATTTGTGTTGTGTTGTGATTTGTGATAGCCAAAAAATTATTGTTTGTCGAATTTGTACTGCATAATTTATTGCACAACTTGACTCAACTTTTTAAGTACTCGGAATTAAGCCTCGGATTTAAATCGCCCGGCGCCCGCCGCAGACGTGGAATTATATAAAACTTCTGATCAGAGAAAATTCAATAAGTGCCTATTTCCATCTACATTACATAGATGTTCTAACTTCTAAAATCATGTCGTCACAAACGGCACCTATAAAACCCAAATCCTTGAAGGTTTATTACCACGACGATTTCGCCAGGATAACCACGGGGCTGAGGATAGCATCATGCATGATCGCAGAGTCCTACAACATTGGTAAGTGTTTGTAGATTTCGTAATGTTACGACTTCCTACACAATTCATAACCTTATCTGATACAAACAGCTGGTATGTTTAAAGTCTAAATGTTTTAATGTTTTCAAGTACTTAATTTAAAAAAAGAACCTCTGTCTGTGTTTGGTGGGCGAGTTGCCGGCTGCCATGCGAGAGGTTGTTTGATTCCTGCTGCGGGACAAATGTTTGAATCATCTGCAAATATTTGTGCCGGGTCTGGGTATTGTAGTACCATGGTACTCATAGTTTGTACTATGATACTACACAGTGAATTTTACTAGGAGTGTACATAGATGTAAATTAATATATGGAGCTACGATAAAAAAAAAAAAACTATTGGTTAAGGTACTAGTTTTGCAGTATTAGTTAAGGTAGGTATAGGTACAGTTTTAGACTGTATAGCTTGATGTGAGCTCTGCTTGTTGCTTGCCTGAGATCAATCAGGGGCATATTTCTCGAAGCTTACTTCTATTAACATTTTAAGTGTCTCGCCATGTTAAATTTATTATTTAAATATTTACTCTGTTAAATGAAAACGCATCACCATAGATACTTTCAACTTGTTTCTGTGTCTTATGAAAAATAGGTACTTTTTTAAATTACCACATACATATGCAATGAATATTCAATGAAATGTTTTCACTTTTCAGTTGATGAACAAAGTGTCCTAAAGCGGCTGAGCGCTCTAACACTCAATGGCCCTAGCGATGGAAATACTTGTTCTTGTTGTGGTATCGGCCCATTTGAGTCACGACAGCAACAGATCGCTCATTACAAGAATCACTGGCACACACATAACTTGAAAAGGAAGCTGTTTGGGAAGACTGCTCTGACTATGGGCCAGTTCAACTCTAGAATAGGTAAACTATAATATCAATTTATTAATTATTAAAACTTGTGAACAAAGAATTCCAAAAGTAACTTTATACGAATGGTGAAATAACCAGTGTGGTATCATGTTTCGCAAACATTTGCTTCTGGATTTACATGCCTATTTTCTCTTAATGTTTTCCTCCACTATATGAAGATATGACCGACCACTTAGGATTGGAAGAAGACAAATTAAGTGACTGTACCACAGTGCTTTTCGCTAATTTAATTTACGTCTGGTTCGCCCCAACCTTGGTTACCATAGTTAGTTCACTGCAGAGTATTTTGTACTGATGTTGAAATAAAGGCTATAATTATGATTTATTTTGAATTGCACCATCATTGTGGAGATTTTAACCTAGGGTTAATAATCTTACCCAGGTTTGTGCAATTAGGCTTCATTTTGATTTATTTATTTATACTACACAAGCAGGTCTCGGAGCTGATGCATGTATATCTTAGTCCTTATCAGTGCACTTTAAATGTTTGTCAAGTCTATTTTTGAAAGAATTCACTGAGGGGGCACTGCTGGTCACTGAGTCTGGTAGCCGGTTCCAAGTGCGTACGACGCGATTAGGCAATATGTGCATCCTAGGATTACTGGTACTTTAGCTGGTTAATTTGAATTAATTTTCAGATGATGACTCTAGCGTATCAGGCAGTGACTCAGAAGGAGAGAGCAATCCCAGCAAACCTGTCAGCGAGCTGTTTGCAAATGCCACCCGACACTGCAAAGCATTCTTTACTAATAAGGCCGCACAGGTGGTGTGCGTGTATAGATGTATCCTGCATCATCGTAAGGTGACATATTTATATATTATATAACAACTAATGGTCACATACTTACAAGAAAAGGTACCAAACTGTCCAGCTCCGATTTGATTTATTTTGATATATGTTGGAGAGTAGTTTTAAATAATAGACACCTACTTTTTTTACCGGCCCAATCTCAACCTATTGGGAAAAATTGACCTTACTAGCAATTTGCTTGAACAAAACTCTCTACAGAAGTTAGAAGGATTAGTCACTTTTTATGGATAAGTCGATAAGCCATGTCAGAGGCCCTCGGGCGGCTTGACAAACTCTGACACCAGAGGCCAGCACTACCTCATACGAAACGACGACGAGTACTATGGAGAGCAATTTCTCCCAATAGGTAGAGATTGAGCAGCTAAAAAAAAAAAGTGTTTGTTATTTTAAACTGCTCCCTAACATATATATCAAAATAAATCAAATTGGAGCAGGACAGTTGGGCATCTTTACTTGTTAGTCCTGAACCCACACTAGGATTCCCTGTATCAGGCAAGCCCTTGGCATGGGTTAGGGGAGGCCTTCGTCTCGTTGGACCGACGACACTTTAATGTTCGCTGGAATTCAGTGCATGGAGATGGCTCAAGACCGTTAGTCGTGGCGTTCTTAGGCGCATGTCCAGCAGTGGACTTCTACGGGTTGATGATGATGACTAGAGTAGTAGTAGAGCTTTTTTGTGAAAGAGTTCGTCCGGGGAAGTACTACCACCATACCTATTTCTGCTGCAAAGCAGTAGTGCTCGCATTGCTGTGTTCCGGTTTGAAGGGTAAGGGTGCCGGTGAAATTACAGGCACATGAGACTTTTCATCTTTATGTCTCAGGGTGGCGGGCGCAGTGCAATGCCACATAGACGGTCACGTCTATGTGGCATTGCACTGCGCTAGGTCACTATGAGGTGATGCACTGTTCATAGACAGAGGTTACCGCTTAACATCAGGTGGGCCATATGCTTGTTCCGTCATTGAGTAATATAAAAAAAAAAAACTATACAAGTTGTCTCTTACATGGTATGCTTGCCTGAAAGGTTTTTTACCATATTTTTAGCAGTTGAGTCAATTATAGTAGGACCACAACACCCAGACCCGGTACAAATCGACATCTGGCTTCGAACAAATAAATCAGTGCCCAAAAAAATTAACCAAAACTAAGAGACTGAATATTAACACTGTGACTTAGAAACATCAGCGAAAGCTGCTCGTCTATAAATAAAATAATAATAATAAATATTTGCAGATCATGCTAACATTTGTCTACTCCTCAAAAATGAATGGTACTTACAGTGTATTTGTTAATTTTTCATAACTTATTCAGGTGTTTGCTTCTGGGAGTCACCATCTCATGCTCGTGAGCTGATGATAAAAGCCATAGCAATCTTTATTGATAAGGAGTTTCAGAATTGCATATAAGACTTTTATTGAAAGATTTGAAGTCAGTTGTTTTTTTGTAAAAATTGTTACTTGTTAAAAATCCTATTGAATAAATCATTATTGATTTAGATTTCTATATTCTGTTTTTTTTTTGTACTTTGTTAGGCCTTTGTTTGACCACGATCTCACCTGTCGGTAAGTGACGATGTGGCCGAAGATGAAGCACAAAGGTCTAGAAGGCACCTATTCACTCTAGCCTTGAAGATACCCAGATTATAGTTTTCAAGAAAGACAGACGACGTTTTCCACTCCTTAACAGTTTCTTACTATCTGTTTCAGGAAGAGTTATCAACAGATGGCGACGGCAGCGCGTGGGTAGAGCGCATGACGCGTCTGTCTCTGCCGGGCTCCCAGCGCTGGGCCGTGCTCATGATGTCAGGAGGGCATTTTGCTGGGGCGATATTTTCAGGTTCGTTTGTCCTGTCACTGCGCTAGGAACCGACTATTCACATATAAGGTGAATGCGCCACTAAACATGGTCAGTCGGCGGATCTAACTCTGGTGGGAACGAAACGCAGCCTAAGAAGGCCTCGACGGACTCATCTGCGGTGCTCCGCTATGTTCCTTTATCCATCGCAGAGTCATCTTGTTTCCTATACCGATTCTCCCTAGGGCTAGGCGAACTTCTTGAGTTCCAGATGTGGCTCTCCGCTCTCCAGAGTTCAAGTTTAAGGCAATAATTGACCCAAAACTGCAATATGGACCTATATTAGAAAATCTTACTTATCCTGAACGGATGGCTCAAATAATTAAAAAAAAACATATAATAGGCCAATAATAGAAACATAAGTTTACTTTTTTTTATTTTCTGTTCCTATTGGCAGGAAAAAACAAAGTTTCCTATGGTTTACACAAAAAAAGCCTACTGCTTCCAAACGCGTGAAGCGGTTTTAAAGGTTCTTTCATAATATTAAAGGCAATTCATAGGTTTATAAAAAAACACATTTAGATTTTTTTAAATTACATTATTTGCGCTCACTATTTGTTTCATGTGCTCTGATCTGCTCCATTCTTACTTACCTGTAATTTACTGAGTTAGATAGTGACAGAATTTGGGGTGACTAATCACTTTACCCCATTAAACGAATGAATGTAACTGTTTTTTTTTTATACTACTAGAATGACGGAACTAGCAGATGTCCCACCTAATGTTTAGCGGTAAACTCTGCCTATGAACAGTGCATTACCTCATAGGTCACGTCCACCTAGGACGCGCCCTATGTGGCATTGCACTGCGCCCGCCACCCTGAGATATAAAGGTGAAAAGTCTCATGTGCCTGCAATTTCACCGGCACCCTTACCCTTCAAACCGGAACACAGCATTGCGAGCACTACTGCTTTGCGGCAGAAATAGGTATGGTGGTAGTACTTCCCCGGACGAACTGTTACACAAAAAAGCTCTACTACTACTTAAACTGGTTGTTTGCAGGCGGTACCCCGGTGGTTCACAAGACGTTCCACTAATGAATGTAACTGGTTGTTTGCAGGCGGTACCCCGGTGGTTCACAAGACGTTCCACTAATGAATGTAACTGGTTGTTTGCAGGCGGTACCCCGGTGGTTCACAAGACGTTCCACTAATGAATGTAACTGGTTGTTTGCAGGCGGTACCCCGGTGGTTCACAAGACGTTCCACTCGTACACGACGCGGCGCGGGCAGGGTCAGTCGCAGGCCACCAGGGACCAGCACGGGAACGCTCCCAGGTCTGCCGGCTCCAACCTGCGGCGGTACAACCAGACCAAGTTTCTAGAGGTCAGTTAATTAATTAAATAAAAGCCCGGTCAAGTGCGAGTCGGATTTATTAGCGGGGTCCAGTAACTACCAGACCATTTGAACTTACCACCGTATCTATTTCTGCCGCAAAGCAGAAATGCGAGCCATGCAAGGCTGTGTTTGAAGGGTGAAATTACAGGCACATGAGACTTTTCATCTTTGTCTCAGGATGGCGGGCGCAGTGCAATGCCGCATAGGGCGCGTCCTAGGTGGACGTGATCTATGTGGTAATGCATTGTTAAAGGTAGAGGTTACCGCTTAACATCAGGTGGGCCATCAGCTTGTTCCGACATTCATGCAATTTAAAAAAAAACTTCCAGTTTAATCTACATAACATTATATCACTTACTTTTCACTAGAAATGGGATATTTACCATGATTCTTGAGTTTTGTTTGTTCCCGATATTTCGGCACAGTTGCATGCGCCATGATCACGGGAGATCGTTCTCGGTCTTGACAAAAACATCTTTACTCCAGTGAGTATATTTTGTAAAGTTGTTTTTGTCAAGACATAACATAACATTTGATGGCATGCAGATGCAATACATCTGCATTGCTAATAATTATGTGAGTAAAAAGAGTGTTCATATCTCAAAAAATGCCTGAGATATTTACGATCAAAGTGCGTATTTCCAGCCGATGATTTTTAAAAACGCGGGCGGGCGCTCACTGGCCTATGACGTCACACCCTCGGCCATCCGACAGTCGCGCTTTCGTTCGCACGCCGCTGCGCAGTAAAAGTCTAAATTATACAGTTCTCAGTGGTAAAAATGGGGAAAAAATACTGTATTGTGCCTTGGTGCTTCAATTCAACAGTCAAAACACCTAATAAACTATTTTGTTATGTGCCTGAGGACCCGAAAATGAGGAAATAAATAACCAATAAAAATGTAAGAAAAAATTTGCGGCCCGCAAGTTGATCAGCACTGATTTCTTAACTATTAATTTTATTTAAAAAACTGTAAATGAAAAACGAAAGCGGACATAAGACAAAAATAATCCGGTAAATATCTGGTTTAGTATAAAAATATAATAATAGGTAGGTATTTGCCTACTTAGAAAACTGTTAACTACGTAAATACCTACTAGGACTTACCTATATTCTGTACATGGGTAAATAGTGACATTTTCTTTAAGTTTATACTAATAAAACACATAAAATAATCATAGACAACCTCGAGATGTTGATTGCGAGTACCTATTTTTTATCGCGGCCCATAAAGGTATGTACTACTAAAGTACTAACACACACTTTCAGTTAGGTTTAAGTTGGAACAAATACCTACACAAGAGTACCTAGGCAATGTTTACTTAGAACATACATACCTTTTCATCTTTATTCCACGAATTTCGGCAGCCGTAAAATCCTGATTCTTCATGAAATATTGTGCCACCATCAAACTACCCACTCTTGGCAGATTGTCCGACTGACCTTTCAGAAAACCTTCTTCCATTCTACACACTACACGTTTCACGTTAGTGTAATCGGATATAAAGGATAATTTAATAGGTAATAGGAAAACAAAAAAATCGAAACAAAATGAAACGAGACGCGCGTCAACGCACCGGACTACCGCGCCGTGTCGCGGTCGCCGGCTGAACGAGGGTGTGACGTCATAGTATGAGCGCGCAATCTCGGAAATTCAAAAAAGGGCTTAAACTTCTCGTCTTTATAACTTCGGAAATACTGCATGTATTGAAGTGAAATAAAAACTAATGTAATGTAAATGATCTACGCTCCGATTTTAGGTATATTTGAAAGTAATATTTTGACCCTTTTGTGTTCCCCATTAAAGTATGTTAACATGACTTCTCAGATTTGATTAAATTGTTGTTTGTGACACTTATAAAAGCGTGTTGTAGCGAAAAATAAATAGCGTGATTCTGACAATATTTTGAAACGCAAAAAGTATCGCCCCCGGGTGGACTCGAACCACCAACCTTTCGGTTAACAGCCGAACGCGCTAACCAATTGCGCCACGGAGGCCATGTGGGGGCCGACGAAATTACGAAACACGATCCAAGCGACTCAAATTACGCGCTTGTTCACTTGCCTATATCCATATTATTTTTGTGTGCTGGCTCTTTTTGCATATCTAATGATGTTTTTACAGACGGTTCGTTATATTTTGGCGCAAATATCTCGTATAGTATTACATATAGTATTATTTTATCTGTGGTATTACTACACCAACCATCTAATCTTGTCTATAGAGCTGACAATCGCTTTCGATTACGTTTTATAAATCATTGCGCTGAATGCACAACACATATAAATACTAAACTTAACTAAATAACAAAAAAATAATAGAAATGCACAATGGGCGGTCTTATCGCTTTGAGAGTAAACTACATAATTATGTGAATTAAGTATGAATAAAAAAAAATGCTGGATAAGTTGACACAACATTATCTAGCCCCAAGCTAAGCAGAGCTTGAGTTATTGATAATCGCTTTCGATTACGTTTTTATAAATCATTGCGTTTTTAAACTACATAATTATATGAATTAAGTATGAATACAAAATAAATAAAATAAATAATGCTGGACAAGTTGACACAACATTATCTAGCTCCAAGCTAAGCAGAGCTTGTGTTATGGGTACTAACTAGATAACTGATATTCTTAATACAATACATTACATAAGCATTTTTTGTTATACATAGAAAATACCCAGAACACCCTGAACAAATATCTGCAGATCGCACAAATATTTGTTCCGAGGCGGGAATCGAACCCGCAACCTCCTGCGTCGCAGGCGAACCGTTGCCCGCTGCGCCTCAGAAGAATAGAATCATGTATGTGTAGTTTGTCGATAATAGGTATCTGTTTGCGTTTCAGCATGTCCAAGAAATAATCACCGGTTGGAGCGAAGACCTGAGCGGGTGTTCCCTCATCCTGTACCGCGCGGTGGGGCCCATCAACCAGGGCATCATCTTCGGGAAGAGCTCCCCGCTGCGGAAGGACGACCTGCGAGTGAGGCAGCTGCCTTTCCCGACCAGGAAGCCCAGCTACAAGGAGGTGCAGCGAGTACATGAGACTGTGGCCAGCTTGGAGATATATGGTAAGGATTTAAAAGAGCTCCCCGCTGCGGAAGGATGACCTGCAAGTGAGGCAGCTGCCTTTCCCGACCAGGAAGCCCAGCTACAAGGAGGTGCAGCGAGTACATGAGACTGTGGCCAGCTTGGAGATCTATGGTAAGCACTTAGAAGAGCTCCCCGCTGCGGAAGGACGACCTGCGAGTGAGGCAGCTGCCTTTCCCGACCAGGAAGCCCAGCTATAAGGAGGTGCAGCGAGTACATGAGACTGTGGCCAGCTTGGAGATCTATGGTAAGCACTTAGAAGAGCTCCCTGCTGCGGAAGGATGATCTGCGAGTGAGGCAGCTGCCTTTCCCGACCAGGAAGCCCAGCTATAAGGAGGTGCAGCGAGTACATGAGACTGTGGCCAGCTTGGAGATCTATGGTAAGCACTTAGAAGAGCTCCCCGCTGCGGAAGGATGATCTGCGAGTGAGGCAGCTGCCTTTCCCGACCAGGAAGCCCAGCTATAAGGAGGTGCAGCGAGTACATGAGACTGTGGCCAGTTTGAGACGAGATTGAGAGACGTGGGGGAGACGTGGATGGGAAAGTAGGTGATGGACGTGTGGGGGGAAGGGGGTGACTACTTTTCTTCTCGATACTGGGCGTGCGAATCTGGAGCGAGTCGCTAGTACAGAATATTATATGTATAGAGAATACATACATAATGGCCGTTCTCCGAGCCGCGCATTTCGCCTGCGCTCCACTCCCACAGATAGCGCGTTGAATCGCGGGTCCTCATCCTAGTTGTTTTGGTTGCGCACAGTTTATGTAGGAGTTTTTTTTAACGCGTTGTATGAAGTGAGATCATATTTATGTATAACAACACGTATTTAATAGTACATTATGGTACAAGTGTGTAATGTTGGTGATTACCACTGAGGCGCCATTGAGACCCAGTCCGTTAGGTGAGGGTCTTAAGAGAGCCGAGGACGGTAATCATCAATACACACGTGTATCATACGACGTTTTTCAACACACTAGTGAAGAAAATAATAATAAAACAGAAATACACACTCTGTGTAAATGTTCAACTGTCTCTATAGCTCACTTGTGAATAATAGCAATAAACAAGTAATTAATTTTGTAAAAATAAAAAAAAACCCTCAACGCAATGTAACGGCTGAACCGATTTTGATCAAACATGCTAAATAAAAGAAATAAAGTTTTTATTCAGACAACATAGTCCATAGTGTTAGTAAGCTTAAGATTAGGGGTTAGTAACACACCAACACACACTCCAGACAAATTCACATTTCAAACAAAAAAAAAACGGTTCATCCTTTCGGGAGCTACGAGGCGACAGACACACACACACACACACACACACACACACACACAGAGACACGTCAAACTTATAACACCCCGTCGTTTTTGCGTCGGGGGTTAAAAAGTCACAGTTTGATTACAGGTCTCATTATGTGCCTAATTGCGGTGAACTTAGAGCCACTTTATTAACAAGTGTGTTGAAAAAATAAAACGTACAAATATACAAGATATTAGCTAGAATTGCTGTTACAAAAAGGTGACCTTCAGGCGAGGTGAGAAAAAAACTTTACCTTCGTTCCAGAATCTATGGAGTTGTTCCAGAAGGCGCTGGTAGCCTCACAGGGCAAGCCCGCCACCAAGTCTGGCTCCGACACTAACATAGAGAAGACCAAGAAGCAGAAGAGTCCTATCAAACTTGATAGAGCTAAATCAAGGTGAGCTATCGACATTAGCCTGTTCAGGGGCTATCGAGTTTTTTATTTGTCTCAACAAACGCAGATACAAATTGACACACACACACACAGAAACAAAGATTAACAAAGAAAGATAAAACTAATTTGTGCCTCTTAGAACCAGTCACGCATCACTGACACAAATTGGCGTCCAGCTCAGCATTTGTTGTGTTGTAGCAACACAACGCTGATCCGCTGAAACCATGCAAGTTAATAACACGGATGTCTGCTTCACAATAAATAATTAATAAATAAATAATAATAATTCAGTATTTAATAAAAGATGAAATAATTAAATTATGGATAATCTATTTGAGAGGTTCCCAAACTTATTTTGTCTAATTATTTTTTAGCGTGCCATTTTTTCACCTACTTAAAAACCACTATAACTTCAAATTAAATTAATTATTGTGAGCTATATTAGCGGAGAGTAAACATGCACAATTCGGCTTATTTAACAAAAACTTGTTTAAACATGATTGCCCGCGGACCCCGCGGTCTATTATCTACGAAAATGACCTATCTAGGATAGAATCCTATCTAAATGCTAAAAAGTGTCTGATTTGACGCCCCCATTTTTGTTCTGGGTGTCTTACCGCCCCCCTTTATGCCAGCAGCGCCCACAAGGGGGCGTTATCGCCCACTTTGGGAACCCCTGCTATTTGATAGAATCTGGCTTCAGCTACTAGCAATATTATTCTGGTTCGTTTCTCCATAAGTGCTTTTAGATCATGTTCGCTACATGAAAACAACATAACATACGACAGTCAGATACGTAGTCGTGGGCCTCAATCGCGCTAATTTAACAAAACAAAACCACAACAAAGACCGTTATGTTCTAATTGCCTCATAGATCACGTCCACATAGGACGCGCCCTATGTGGCATTGCACTGCGCCCGCCACCCTGAGACAAAGATGAAAAGTCTCATGTGCCTGTAATTTCCCTTCAAACCGGAACACAGCAATGCGAGCAATACTGCTTTGCGGCAGAAATAGGCATGGAGGTAGTACTTCCCTGGACGAAAAGTTCTACTACTACTAAAACGTTGAATGTTCGAATTTGACTGCGTCTGGATTGGTCAAGTTTAGCGGGTTGACCAATCCAGCAGTAAATAAATAAAATAGATAAATAAATAATGCTGGACAGTTCACACAACATTATCTAGCCCCAAGCTAAGCAGAGCTTGTTTTATGGGTACTAGATAACTGATATACTTAATACAATACATTAAATAGATAGATATTTATTATTGTACATGGAAAATACAAAGAATACCCTGAACAAATATCTGCGTTCGCTCAAATATTTGTTCCGAGACGGGAATCGATCCTGCGTCGCAGGCCAACCTTCGCCCGCCGCGCCACAGAGGTCGTCTACTTCAACATCGTCAAAGCTTGAACGTTCAACGTTTGAACTTTGGTAAATACGTTCAGAATTAGAGGGATTGGGCCTTGATCGCACACTAGGAGCCCCTGTATCGTGGGTATCATGAGCTACAAGTGCAACATTGTACAACAACACACAAACGTGGAATAAATTATTTGCAGATCATATAAACATTTGTACCGCGGCGGGAATCGAACCCGTTACCTTTCACATCTCTGCAGGCTATTTTCTCGCCGCGCCACGGAGTTCGTTGAACGAAAGTTTAAATTTATTTTTCCTAAGGCCGGGCAAAACCCAGCATGGCTTATAAATTACTCAATAAAGTTATGAAATGAAAATAAGTTTTTTGTGAAAAATTCATTTTTCATTACAAGCTTTTATAAAATTAGTGAGCAGAACCGTGTGCTGATAGAAATAAGCCTAAACACGGCCAGTCTACTAATTATCCATCGAGGAGTTCCGTTGTCCACCTTCCATCTCCATCATCAGATCAGCTCGCTGTCACGATAATATTGTATTGTCATCGTAACTTGACAGGTATGCAAAATTTAATCTCAATCGGTTTAGGATAACTGTTTTTAAAATCAGTTGCAAGATTTAAAAAGTTTTTTTTTTATACTACTTGAATGACGGAACAAGCAGATGGCCCACCTGGTGTTAAGCGGTAACCTCTGCCTATGAACAGTTTATTACCTCATAGGTCACGTCCACCTAGGACGCGCCCTATGTGGCATTGCACTGCGCCCGCCACCCTGAGACATAAAGATGAAAAGTCTCATGTGCCTGTAATTTCAACAAACATACAAACATTGCAAGTTTAAAAGCTTGTTAATTTCGTTTCGTAAAGTGGGGAGCCACAGGCAAAACTAATCTCAGATGGCGGCACCATCGCTGGTGATTTTTCTCATACTAAAATTATCCATTTTTGACATAACTAAAACTGTCCACTTTTGACAGTTTTTTTTTAACATTGATAGACCTTAGTTTGGCTAAGAAACAACACCAGCGATTATGCGCCACCTAGCGTGATAAATAAGCAGTGTGTCTCCCCATTGTCAGAGAACGCGTGCCCCGCCCGCTGCCCACAACTCAAGTGTCAAGCGAGGACGAGGGTCCTTGCTACATCGACTCCGAAACGCCCAAGGACTGGATCAAAACTCTATCAGAACAAGCCAGGAACGGACACATCACCAACTCGAGGAAAGATCTACTGTTGGACGTGAACCAAGCATCAGCACCTAGCTCGGTTTGTTCCGAGAATGAGAGCGAAAATGTGGAGACGAGGGTAGGTAGATTTTTTGCTACAAATCATATTATCTATGGTAAGCTTATACTTAAATTCTTTAAAAATTTGATCTCTTTTAGGTAGGGAAAAAGAAGAGAAAGGAGAATAAACCAGAAAAGAAAGAAGATAGTAAACCGGTAAAGAAGGAAGAAAATAAAGTTGAAAAAGAAGATGCCAAAAAAGGACCAACTAAAATTACAGCTAATGTCAAAAAGGTAATGGTTTTTGAAACTGTCTCCATTGTTAGCTGGCGTTAGTAAACATAAAGTACTATTAATAATAGCCGGTTATGTCTACTGCTGTTTGAGGCCTCCACCATAGAATGCAATGGGAGGATCTGCTATAATCACCACGCTTGGCAGGCGGATTGGTGTTGAGTATTCAGGTGCATACTGCTGGCCGACCCCTGGTCTATTATAAAATATGAAGAATCAGTAAGTCGGTCAGTCAGTCAGGTTAAGCTCTTATATAAAAAAAAAATATAAGTATAGAAAAGCTCTTTAGCTCTGTTCATGCACATTGCGATGTGCATGAACAGAGCATGAATGAGATTATCTGACAGAGAACTAAAGTCATTGACATAGCCCACCGGATTAGCAAGCTGAAGTGGCAGATTAGCAAGCTGAAGTGGCAATGGGCTGTTCATTATGCCGAAAAACCGCCAACCGTTGGGGTAAGCGAGTTCTTGAGCGGAGACCGCGTCTTGGCAAACGTAGCGTGGGGCGCCCTCTGCCTAGGTGGAGCGATGACCTACGAAAGGCGCCGGGCAGAAAGTGGATGATAAGAGCCGAACACAGGGCTCAGTGGCGCGTATTAGGAGAGGCCTATGTCCAGCAGTCGACTAGTGTGGCTGATGATGATGAAAAGAGCCGAGATGTGATTTGTTCCCTATAGAACACAATTATTGGGTCACATTTAAATTTTATGTTATCCATTAGTGTGGTTTACACTTGAAAATATAACAAACTATTTTAATATGTTCCCCCTTATTTTACCCACTTTCGATATAGTTCAACATGCTAGTGGAGAAAATTTTGGTCAAGTACTTACATCGTTTTCAAATTGAAATTACAGATTTGGAACGCCATAAACCAGGAACAAACCAGCCTGGAAACGATTCTAGAAACGTGGGAGGGGGAAGACCTGTCTGAAGTGTGCAACATACCGGACCCGGTCGACGGCAACACGGCGCTACACAAAGCGGCCATCGCTGCAAGCCCGGATATGGTCACGTGAGTACTGCAACATACCGGACCCGGCCGACGGCAACACGGCGCTACACAAAGCGGCCATCGCTGCAAGGCCGGATATGGTCACGTGAGTACTGCAACATACCGGACCCGGCCGACGGCAACACGGCGCTACACAAAGCGGCCATCGCTGCAAGGCCGGATATGGTCACGTGAGTACTGCAACATACCGGACCCGGCCGACGGCAACACGGCGCTACACAAAGCGGCCATCGCTGCAAGGCCGGATATGGTCACGTGAGTACTGCAACATACCGGACCCGGCCGACGGCAACACGGCGCTACACAAAGCGGCCATCGCTGCAAGGCCGGATATGGTCACGTGAGTACTGCAACATACCGGACCCGGTCGACGGCAACACGGCGCTACACAAAGCGGCCATCGCTGCAAGCCCGGATATGGTCACGTGAGTACTGCAACATACCGGACCCGGTCGACGGCAACACGGCGCTACACAAAGCGGCCATCGATGCAAGCCCGGATATGGTCACGTGAGTACTGCAACATACCGGACCCGGCCGACGGCAACACGGCGCTACACAAAGCGGCCATCGCTGCAAGGCCGGATATGGTCACGTGAGTACTGCAACATACCGGACCCGGCCGACGGCAACACGGCGCTACACAAAGCGGCCATCGCTGCAAGGCCGGATATGGTCACGTGAGTACTGCAACATACCGGACCCGGCCGACGGCAACACGGCGCTACACAAAGCGGCCATCGCTGCAAGGCCGGATATGGTCACGTGAGTACTGCAACATACCGGACCCGGCCGACGGCAACACGGCGCTACACAAAGCGGCCATCGCTGCAAGGCCGGATATGGTCACGTGAGTACTGCAACATACCGGACCCGGCCAACGGCAACACGGCGCTAAACAAAGCGGCCATCGCTGCAAGGCCGGATATGGTCACGTGAGTACATAAAACCTAGGATCTATACCGTCATCATCATGATCAGCATCGACGGCGTATACGTCCACTGCTAGACGAAGCATAGTTTTTTTTAACTTGTCCTATGGCGGAACTAGCAGATGGCGTACCTGATGTTAAGGCGCTCCTAACCAAGAACTTTAGGTATTTTGCGCTAGCTCAGCCCCCGCGCTATTAACGCGCGAAGTATTTAATGTTTTGTTAACGTAAAACTAGCTTTGTTTTTTTTGTACCTATGCAATGGCATAAAAAAAACAAGAACATGATGATGTTCTTGAAATTTACACAATCAATCACGCGTTGGATCTGGCTGCCAAGGTGGCGGCCCGTCCAAAAACTGGCACACGTCCAACCTCCAATACGTTCCACTCGGGACTGACTGAATCTGCGGCAAGCACGTTCGTATGGAGTATTATTTTATCGAGTCACTATGACCTTACAATTACAGGCTCAGTGGAGACCTAGTGTGGGGAATAGAGCTTAAATTGGTACAAACTTAATTTTTGTTAGTAACGTTGTATGAATTAATGTAAAGCTACTTAATTAAGCTATTTGTATTTGTGTTTATGTAAACCTTATGTACCGCCAACTATAAGAGAAAATAAACATTACTTTACTTTACTTACTTTACTTTACTATCTGTGGTAGTGCATAAAAACACTTGACTTTTTCAAAATTCTCATTATTAGGGCCTTTTTATCTCACATTTTCTACAACATTTATTTTGGTACCTATAAGTTTTATCGTCCAAAACTGAATATAACTCAAATAAAACACCAATTAAATCGCAATTCAGACCTTCTTTTGCGGTCGGTTTTTATGTAGTAATCGTGTTCTGAATGGCCGTTTCTTAACATCAGAGAGTGCAAAATGACATACGTAAAAAAAAAAAAACTTATCATTTACGAATAAAACGTAAGACAAAACGCGGTTTCTTCAGCTAGTCTCGCCTTAAGCGGTAACTTGTGCCTTAAACAATGCATTACCTCTAGGTCACGTCCACCTAGGACGCGCCATAGTCATTGCACTGTGCCCGCCACCCTAAGACAAAGATGAAGTCTCATTTGCCTGTAATTTCACCGGTACCGGTACCCGGTACCGGAACCCAGCAATGCCAGAATTACTGCTTTGTGGCAGAAAAAGGTATGGAGGCAGTACTTCCACGGACGAACTCTTTCACAAAAAAGCTCTACTACTAATGCATGGTTTTGATACATTAATTTTGTGAGTGCGTGTATATACTTGTAGTATTATTAGCTATTCTGTGAATGAGCATAGTTCACTTGTATGGTGAGCCGTGTTCCGTCTTAACTTTCTTTACTTTTCACTAGAAACGGAATATGTACCATAATTTTTGAGTTTTAATTGCCTGCTACGCGTCCGTATACTTACCATTAGTGTTGTGTGTCGAGATGCAGTGAAGTGTGACAATGTAACCGATGGTAGTGGTATCGTTCGTAATAAAAGAGGTAGAAAGAGGGTAGATCGATATATCTGCTAATAACATCTACTCGCAAAGACTTTCGTTAGTTCTCCCGTGATCATGGCGCATGCAACTGTGCCGAAATATCGGGAACAATCAAAACTCAAAAATCATGGTAAATATCCCGTTTCTAGTGAAAATTATGCACATAACCATGATAGTTTCAAAAGTTAACTTTCTTTTTTTGTCTCAGACAGTGCATAACTGCGAATTTAATGTTGGTTTCCCTTTGTAGTCAGATCCTAGGAGCGGGTGGAGATCCGTGTGTCAAGAACCACCTTCTACAGACGCCATACGCGGCCACCCCCCATGCTGACACCAGGGTCGCCTTCAGATTGTTTCAAGCACAGTTCCCGGACAAATACAATTATGGAAAAGTAAGTTTTTTTTATACAACTTGGTATGACGGCTCGAGCAGATAGCCCACCTGATGTTAAGCGGTACCCTCTGCCTATGAACAGTGCATAGGTCACATAGGTCACGTCCACCTAGGACGCACCCTATGTGGCATTGCACCGCGCCCGCCACCCTGAGACATAAAGATGAAAAGTCTCATGTGCCTGTAACTTCACCGGCAACCATACCCTTCAAACCGGAACACAGCAATGCAAACACTACTGCTTTGCGGCATTAATAGGTAGGGAGGTAGTACTTCCCTTTCACATAAAAGCTAGTAGTAGACGACCTCTGTGGCTTGGCGGGCGAAAGTTCGCCTGCGACGCAGGAGGTTGCGGGTTCGATTCCCGCCTCGGAACAAATATTTGTGCGATCGCAAATATTTGTTCAGGATGTTCTGGGTATTTTCTATGTATAATAAAAAATATCTATCTATGTAATGTATTGTATTAAATATATCAGTTATCTAGTACCCATAACACAAGCTCTGCTTAGCTTGGGGCTAGATAATGTTGTGTGAACTGTCCAGCATTATTTATTTATTTAATTATTTAGTTACTAGTACTTAAGTCCACTGCTGGACATAAACCTCCCATATAGAATCCTAAGATGAACGGTTTTGAGCCTTCAATATCCACCGGTTTCATGCCACCGTTGTAATGTGATCATTCATTGAGAGAGTTCTTACACTGCGTCGTCGGGTTTGTGGTCGCCACTTGAGATCCTTCATTCCCCAAAGATATGGCTCTGCGAGCTATATGGCCTGCCCATTGCCACTTCAACTTGCTTCTCAATTCTGAGAGCTATGTCGGTGATCCTGTTTCTTCTACGAATTTCCTCATTTTGGATTCTATCACGTTGCAAAACTCCGAGTATAGCTCTCTCCATAGCCCACTGCGCGAGGCCAATAGAGCGACCACGGTAAGTTATTAATCAGCCGTAATAAGGAAATAGATGGCGCTACACAGTGGGTAAACTGTCAAAAGGGTAGGCAGAGCCCCAAATCGGCCTCTTTTCATCGTGGGTTACACCATCGTGGGAAATAAACTTGACAAGTGGTGAGCTCATCGCCGCCATGCTTCCCACAACTGACTCTGCTAACGCTTTCTTCGGACAAATCTTATACCAACGAATCTTACAAACAAGTCCGGGTAAAATGTTTAACTTTATAACAAACAATAAACATACACAGCTAAGAATTTTTGACAGAGGAGTTTTAGTCAGCGCCATCTATTGAGCCAGTTGGAACTACTTTTTTACTTTTAATTCTTAAATGAAAAGCCCTCATTGAAAAGACCTTCTGCCAGGGGAATATATTCGTTCACCACACTGGTTCCTTCACTGGGCACTGGTGGCTGACATAACCATAAAAAAACCAGTGTCACGACCAATGAACGAATATGCCTGTGAAGTGTCGTTCATAGTTCCTACAAAAACACAACTTGAGACTAGCTCACACTTTCCTTATTATATCTCAAATAATATGTGTTCAACAGTCTCAAATCCCCGGCCCGCTGACCCCGGAGCTCCTAGAACAAGAGAAAGAGAGAAAGGCGCAGCAGAAGCGCGCGAAACGCCAACGAGAGAAAGAGAAGCAAGTTGAGAAGGCCAAGACCAACAAGTTCCTGCAGTTGGACGACAAAGATAAGGTAAGCTTCCAGAAGTTTAAGAAGTCCATTTTTATACAAGGCTCTAGCAAAAAACAAGATAAACGCGCAGCAGAAGCGAGCGAAACGCCATCGAGAGAGAGAGACTGTTGATAAGGCCAACGTTCCTGCAATAGGACGATAATGATTAAGGTGGTTGCTTTTTCATATAATTTTAGTACAAATAATGGACGGAGATGGTTTAAACCTGAAATCATCTTTTATACAAATTTTTTAATACTATTTGGAATGTCGGAATAAGCTGATCGCCCACCTGATGTTAAGCGGTATCCTCTGCTTATGAACAGTGCATTACCTCGTAGGTCACGTCCACCTAAGACGCGCCCTATGCGGCATTGCACTGCGCCCGCCACCCTGAGACATAAAGATGAAAAGTCTCATGTGCCTGTAATTTCACCCGCAACCATACCCTTCAAACCGGAACACAGCAATGCGATCACTACTGCTGTGCGGCAGTAATAGGTAGCGCGGTAGGACTTTCCCGGACGAACTCTTTTACAAAAAAGCTGTACTACTACTCTATACTGCTATCGATGGTGCAACCTACAGTGAAAAGAGGCCCATTGAGGCTCTGCCTACCCCTTCGGGGAAACAGGCGTGTGTCTATGTATGTGTGATGTACGGGCCGTTGATATATAAATTAATTTTGTTTAGTTGCAGGTAAACGCAGCTGAGAAGAGATGTTTCGTGTGCGCGGCGCTCCTACCCAAGGCACCTTTCGAATACAACAACTACCAATTCTGTACCATAAAGTGTTTGCAAAACCACAGGAATATTAGGCCTTTGAATTTAAGTGTATGATGTATTGCGAAACGAAATAGCTGTTATCAAGCCTTTGTAGTAAAATAAAACAAATTAATATTAACATGAAGTTTGTTATTTACATTCATCATACCGAGCATAGCTTTCTCCATAGTCCGCTGCCCGGCTTTGAGCTATACTACACTGACTGACTGACTGACTGAGTTAAGCGCTAGACCTGTAATTATGTAATTCTGTGAAACTTTCGACAACTACAACTATTCCTTTTTTGGATTGGCAGCGAACTAAGCCCGAAACTTGGTTCCTTGTGTTATGTGCCTCATATCTAAATCTTTACTATTACTATTAGCCCATACTGTCCCATTGTTGGGCAAAGGCCTCCCCCCGCTTCCGCCAGTCACCACGGTCCTGTGCAACCGTTTCCCATTCCCTCTCATAGGCGTCCAGTTCATCCCGCCACCTCATGAGTGGTCTGCCGCGACGCCGCCTGGCTGTATTAGGGCTCCATGCCGTGGTGATTTTGGCCCAAAGTTCGTCGGGCATGCGGCAAATGTGACCGGCCCAATCCCACTTCAGCCGCGCGGCCTTCTCTCCCAAATCGGCGACCTTCGACCAAAGTAAAATTTACTTTGGTCGAAGTCGGCGACTTTGGTTTTGGAGCGCAGTATGGTGCTCGGATGCGGTCAGTTACTTTAACGCCCAAAATACTGCGCTTCATTGCCCTTTGGCAAAAATATTTGATTTTTTTAACCCTACTAGGGCTAAGTTGCATTTAATTTATACTTAACCGGTAGGGCTAATTTAAAATTTAATTTGACCGAGGTAGCGCAGCGTCTCTGCTGCAAGTTCAATTTGCTTTCCTCTGTCAGTTTGTTGGTACTCAGGTCGTATTTTATAACCGATCTGGACGAAACTTGGTAATATACGGGTTCTAAAATTTCGTAGTTTTTTTATCGTCGGTGATTTTTGATTCGAGGGGCAACTTTTCCCCAAAAAAGGGGAAAGTTTTCTGGGATGAGTGCGGTATCGGCCGATTTTGTTAATATTTGGCAGAAACATTATATGAGCGAAATCGGTAAAGAGGTTGACTTGGTATACAGTTACAGTTTTTATCAGGGCCTCTTACTTGAGGTCTGAAACCATGAGCGTTATCGAAAAGTGATGTTAGTAGTTACAGGCTGGATAATTAAAACAATAACTTCTGCATGAAAAAAACTAGAAATGTATTTCAGTTTTTTTAACACGCTTTTATTATTAGCTTGGGTTGTATCTATGTATGTATGTATGTATGTATGTATGTATGTATGTATGTATGTATATATGTATGTATGTATGTAACTGAATTTTTGAGCATCATTTTCACCAATTTCCAGAAGTCTGATTAATTTGAAACTTTGCATAGAGAGAGAGAGAGAGAGAGAGAGAGAGAGAGAGTTAGAGTAAGAGAGAGAGAGAGCGACAGAGATAAATCGAACTAAAAAATGAAAAATAAATAATATTTTTAAAAAATTAAAAAAACACGCTTTTATAGCTAACCGAACTAAAAAATATAAAATAATTTTCAATTTCAAAGAGTTTATATTACAGTAGTCGAACAATCAATCAGTTTTTTTTTTGTTTTTTTTAAAAGCGTGGGTTGCATTTTACTACTTTTCATAACTCTCCTCTCGTAGATACAAATAGTTGCCAACAGAATGATTGTTACATTAACTTTATCAAGCACACCACGCTTTAAAAAAAAAAAATATATTCATTGTTCGATGTTCTTCTACTGAAATATAAACTCTTTGAAATTGAAAATTATTTTCTATTTTTTAGTTCGGTTAGCTATAAAACCGTGTTTTTTTTATTTTTTTAAAATATTATTTATTTAATCTTTGTTTTGTCATTACGGATCAACATGATGCATAGTTTTATACAAGTTTGTGTACTGTCCGCAGAACTACTAGTTTTTCAACCCCAACGCTAAAAGAGAAGTGTTATAAGTATAACCGCTATGTGTCTGTTTAAAGAGCTACGTGTCACAGACACGTAGCTCTTTAAACGGTGACCGATTTGAATGCGTATTTTTGTTTGAAAGCAGGTTTTCTAGTGATGGTTCTTAGACATGTGTTATCAAAATCGGTTGAGCCGTTTCAATGCTTTGGGGGTTTTTTTTATTTCTCTTGTGTATTACTTACATCAGTGATATTCATCAGTGATATTCATCAGTGATATTCATCAGTGATATTCATCAGTGATTATGTAATACTGTGAAAGTTTCGACAACTACTCGTATAGATACTTTATAAATATTTCTTTTTTAGATTGGCAGTGAACTAAGCCCAAAACGTTGTACCTTGTGTTATGCGCCTAATACCTAAATCTTTCTAAATATAATATTTATTTATTCTCAAGAAGAAAATTACAAAAATAACACCATTATAATTATGTTCATACGAGTAGGTACCTACTGCACCTATTAACTAGTTAGTATTAGACATGGATACTTCATTGTCTCAAATTAATAACATAACATAACAGTCGCACACATAGTAATGACCCCACACTAGGATTCCCTGGGTCGTGGGTATCAGGAATTACGAGTACCATAGTACCATAACACCCAGACCCGGAACAAATATTTGTAGGTCATACAAACATTTGTCCCGCAGCGGGAATCGAACACGCAACCTTTTACATCTCAGCCGGCTATTCGCCCGACGCGCTACAGAGGTCGTTAAATGAAAAGTAGGTAGGTGAATAGAAAATAGGTAGGTAACGTGAAAATATATTAGGATATATTATTTATACACATTTTAGGTAACATAAGTATTTAGTAAGTAAGTAATTTATTTATTCAGAAACATTGTACCTACACAAATAATATTTTATTGCAAAATATTTAAACGAGTGACTGCCCCCTGTACCTATGAATGAATAAATGAATGAATTATTTATTTGCTTAGAATGTAGGTATAACTAGTAAAAACATATATATAAATTGAAGTTCCCAGTACATTCTGCCGTTAAGCGTGCAAAATTAAATCTTAAAAGCTAGTTATAATTAAGTTACATGCGAGGAAAACAACAAAATATTACTAATTAAGTACCAAAAAAAAACAATAATTGTATGTAGGTAGACTATATACAATACCACAAAACTTAGTCCAAAATACCTACTAGTGTAAACTGTATGACACCAGGGCATTTAATGTTTGTAGTAACTTTGATCTCCACACTAGGATTCACTAGAAATCACTAAGCCTAGTTTACACGAGTCGAGTAAATAGAGAACTTTGGGCGAGTATCTAAGTTACCAACACACAATGGCTCAGTTTCTACTATGGGGTATTGCGGTTGCTTGTGTTTTACATTATTCGCAACTTTACAAAATACTAGTGCAAACTTGGACTTGCATGTTACTTGAGATAAGTGCAGTGTAAATGTTGTTGGTACGGTGTAAACTGTTGTTACAGTTGGAAATGAAAATTTATAGGAATTTAAATTAATACATTATTATTGACTCACTCGTAAGAATATAAGGTTGAGGTGTATACAGCAGCTGATTGGTCTTATTTGGAGGCTTTCTCCTCATAGAGTAACCAGCGCTGCACTAAACTTAGGTCTGGTGCAGTATATTCTGAGACAGGGACCTGTTTGACCCCACACAACACGCACAACCTATCAACTTTCCTACCAAAGTTTATAACAGTTTTTGTTTATTTTTATTTTTTGTTTCTCAAGATATTGTAGTACCTAGTGGATTTTTGTTTTTGTCTTCTTGTTTTATGTGTGTGTTGTGCGTGTGGAAAAATAAATAAATTTTCTTTCATTCTTTCTATAGAGGAGTCAATGTTAAGTGCTATAGAAAATATAATGTCACTATATTTTCTGCCTTTTATCTGTTTCTGCCTTTTATCTGTAAAAAGAACGTACAAAAATGTCCTACCTGTTCATTAAACATGTGAAAAAAGAACGTACAAAAATGTCCTACCTGTTCATTAAACATGTGAAAAAAGAACGTACAAAAATGTCCTACCTGTTCATTAAACATGTGAAAAAAGAACGTACAAAAATGTCCTACCTGTTCATTAAACATGTGAAAAAAGAACGTACAAAAATGTCCTACCTGTTCATTAAACATGTGAAAAAAGAACGTACAAAAATGTCCTACCTGTTCATTAAACATGTGAAAAAAGAACGTACAAAAATGTCCTACCTGTTCATTAAACATGTGAAAAAAGAACGTACAAAAATGTCCTACCTGTTCATTAAACATGTGAAAAAAGAACGTACAAAAATGTCCTACCTGTTCATTAAACATGTGAAAAAAGAACGTACAAAAATGTCCTACCTGTTCATTAAACATGTGAAAAAAGAACGTACAAAAATGTCCTACCTGTTCATTAAACATGTGAAAAAAGAACGTACAAAAATGTCCTACCTGTTCTTTAAACATGTGAAAAAAGAACGTACAAAAATGTCCTACCTGTTCATTAAACATGTGAAAAAAATTACAAAGTGCAGCTGTTTTCGACTGAAAATTTGATTCAACATCTAAACGACTTAGAATTTTGTAGTTTTTCTTTCATCTAAATGTCGGCAAAGACTATCTTCAAGTTGAACGTTTAATTATGTGATGCGACGGTTTTTCACGTGGTAAACAATTATTTTTCGTGATTTTCACTTAATTTTTGTTCTGCGAGCGCTAATCTGTCATTTTCTAACTTACCTGAACTTTAAGGAGTTCGAAAGTGATGGAATTTGGCTGTTGTATGCGAATTAAGTAGGAAACTAGTACCCGGATGATCCCAAATTAGTTTGAGATCATCATTTTTCAGTTTCTGCAGAGACTAGTCTTTACTAAGTCTCTGGTTTCTTCATTATTTAAGATTTTATGATATTTACTTACTATATGTTAACATCGGCGTTTGCGAATAAGTCGAAAGAATATAGTTCAGTTTATTGCATACTAGTGGAACGCCCGCGACTTCGTCCACGTGCTTGTTTTCCCATACAAACTTCAACACCTCGCTGCACCACCTAAGGGTGCTACCTCGCCTAAGGGGGGTGAATTTCGCAACTTCCTTTTGTAGTGCACCCCTAGACCATTAAAGGAATGGACCCTCCAAATTTGAGGTCTCCGACTCTCCAAATTTCAGGACTTGAAGACTGTGCGTTGAAAGTGTAGTCAGTCAATCAGTCATTCAGTCAGTCACGCATCGATATTATGTGTATTGATTTGATCAAAGGAAGCAGTCAGAAGTTGTGTGAGAGACTGGTGTGATATATCTACAACAGGTAGTGCCTTTCAGGACTTGAAGACTGTGCGTTGAAAGTGAGTCAGTCAATCAGTCATTCAGTCAGTCACGCATCGATATTATGTGTATTGATTTGATCAAAGGAAGCAGTCAGAAGTTGTGTGAGAGACTGGTGTGATATATCTACAACAGGTAGTGCCTTTCAGGACTTGAAGACTGTGCGTTGAAAGTGAGTCAGTCAATCAGTCATTCAGTCAGTCACGCATCGATATTATGTGTATTGATTTGATCAAAGGAAGCAGTCAGAAGTTGTGTGAGAGACTGGTGTGATATATCTACAACAGGTAGTGCCTTTCAGGACTTGAAGACTGTGCGTTGAAAGTGAGTCAGTCAATCAGTCATTCAGTCAGTCACGCATCGATATTATGTGTATTGATTTGATCAAAGGAAGCAGTCAGAAGTTGTGTGAGAGACTGGTGTGATATATCTACAACAGGTAGTGCCTTTCAGGACTTGAAGACTGTGCGTTGAAAGTGAGTCAGTCAATCAGTCATTCAGTCAGTCACGCATCGATATTATGTGTATTGATTTGATCAAAGGAAGCAGTCAGAAGTTGTGTGAGAGACTGGTGTGATATATCTACAACAGGTAGTGCTTCTTCTTGTTTTATTTATTTTACTTCAATTATTGTTTTGTATATTTCGTATACAAGTACCTATTTAGAGCTTTTTTGTGAAAGAGTTCGTCCGGGGAAGTACTACCACCATACCTATTTCTGCCGCCAAGCAGTAGTGCTCGCATTGCTGTGTTCCGGTTTGAAGGGAGAAATTACAGGCACATGTAAGGTGCCGGTGAAATTACGGGCACATGAGACTTTTCATCTTTATGTCTCAGGGTGGCGGGCGCAGTGTAGGTAATGCCACATAGGGTGTGTCCTAGGTGGACGTGACCTATGAGGTAAATGCACTGTTCATAGGCAGAGGGTACCACTTAACATCAGGTGGGCCATCTGCTTGATCCGTTATTCCAAGTAGTACCTATATAAAAAAAAAACATATTTATACTCAAAATATTCATTGAGGTGCTCTCACAATATTATGCCTCATATGTAAATATATTATGTATATTTAATGTCCATTCACTAACGATCAATAGTTACGAAAATTATGTAAGTAAATAGCTATTATTTATACCAACAGCTGGATCTATATTAACTGGCGATGTACTTAAGTGCTCAATTGATATCGAAAATACATACACCGAATAGGTGCCGTACTCAGACACAAACATTATTACGACACTTGAGAGGGAATCCGCGATGTTTCGTTCGACTGCCGACTGCCAATTGCGTTAGCAAATGGATATGAGGAACGCATTACTTATGGGGTTAATTTTGAGGGTCTAATTCTCATTTTTACTAGCCACTTAGGGGCCCTAACCTAACGCTTATGAGGCATTGAACTAATGTACAATATAACAGATTTTCATTGAGAGGTAGGTATGTGCCCCGTAAACTAAGAATTGGTTTGTAAAAATGGACATAAGTGCTGTCAAAGACTTTTGTTACCTATTTGAAATTAAACATAAATTAGTAATTATTAGCGGTAAATACTCTCAAAATGATCCAACACCACATGGAGGTGCGCTATCTACTCGAATTTGTTGCCTCTACCCACCTTAATACCATCTCTATGGTAGCTTTCTCCGCCAATACCTTTCCCCTTAGCTTATTTTGTAAGTAGGTATAACAAGGAAACAAATTTGTTTCAATAATTATTATAAAAACACGTCTAAGAGTCATTTATTATCGCAATTCGTCATATTTTTCTGCATTCCAAAGTCCTGCGTAGTACAGAATGTCTTTATCTCAATTCAATTTTCGACGCACATTGTTTTTTCCGATCGTCTCCATAACAATGGCTTCAATAGGACGACATGCTTTCAATGCGCGTACGCTCTATAAAACTACGAACATTATCATTAGTAGCGAAGCCTTAGAACGCCAGTCGTTTTGAACTCTATACGGACGTGATAAGGCGTACGAAACGAGAGGTTGGGTTAAGGTGCGTTTCGGTGCGGTGCACACGGACTCGGCAGTCGAGCGCCTACCGACTGTGGTTCCGGTGGGGTCGATCACCAGCGGCCGGTGTGCTCCAACCTTTACGCGCGGCATTCGAAATTCAACTATCGCGAGCATCGAACGCAAGGCACGCGCCATAACTTTTCGATATTCGTAGGCTTTTTCGTAATAATATTTTTATAATTTTTCTTGTTAATTCTGAAGAAAGGCGTGCTTTGTTGTGAAAGTGTAGAATGGTTACAAAAGACTGTATACAATTAATTATGCGGTAACTTTTTGCGGTACTCTACTGATAAACATTGCATACGAAATGTGTTCTAAGTATAGTTTTGTTATGGTTTAGTGGACTTATAGCTAAATGTGGAAAATGCGGTGGGACATTCTTGTTTTGTTTTTCCTGATCGCCAAGGCGAAAGTCGGTAAGTGTATTTTTGCATATTATAAACGTAGAGTTTCTAAAATAATCGATGCATTTATTAATTAGTGCACATATAAAGGCTCGGCCTCGACTCAATAAACCTTTAAGTAGCTAGGCACTGTTTTTATTAACTTGTTGTTATTTGTTACTGGAATACCTATAATTACCTCGTTTTAACCGATTTCAGGATTAAATTTTGCAGTTTAAGTACAGTCAATGACTTTCTAAATAGGTAATATAATTATAGTAGTTGTAAAAAAGAGTTGTCTGGGATGCTTGCTTAAAAATTTGCTTTTAGAAATAGTAGCTGGGCGACCGAGTTACGGTCAACGTTTTTTTGTGTAAAATCGCGATTTCTTGGGATGAGACCTAGATCGATTTTTCTCCCCCCAAAACCCCGAAGAGCAAATTTCATCAAAATCGTTAGTGCCGTTTCCGTGATCACAAAATACCTATATATGTTATACTTATATTACTAGCATCCACCCACGGTTTCGCTTGCAGTTTTCCACGATAAAAACCAGCCTATATCTCAATCCAGGTCTCAGCTGTTTCGGCATGATTGAGTAACAACCATTACAAACATCCAAACATTGTAACTTTGACATTTGCAATATTATTGGGGTTATACAACGTACAATAAATATTGCTAGTTAGGATATAAACTGCAATTATTCTTAGATCAAGTCAGTTACCTACATACGATAAACTTGTAAGTGACATTCTTACAAATATGTACAGAGTTTTATGATTCTGCGACATAGAGTGCCACCAACGTATCTGTAGAATGATAAATGTATGTAGATGATAGAAAAATGTAGGTAAATGGTTCTACAGATAAGTTGGTGGCACTCTACATGCAAAATGCAAGTAAACGACGAACGTAGTACGAGTAACGTAGTTTGACGACCTCTGTGGCGGGGCGGGCGAAGGTTGGCCTGCGACGCAGGAGGTTGCGGGTTCGATTCCCGCCTCGGAACAAATATTTGTGCAATCGCAGATATTTGATCAGGGTGTTCTGGGTATTTTCTATGTATAATAAAAAATATCTATCTATGTATTATATTGTATTAAGTATAATATCAGTTATCTAGTACCCATAACACAAGCTCTGCTTAGCTTGGGTCTAGATAATGTTGTGTGAACTGTGTCCAGCATTATTTATTTATTTATTTTATTTCTTTAGAGACAAATTTTAAACTTCGAACATTCTTTTACATCTAAAACTTTGCATACATAATGTACAAAATTAATTTTATGTATACACGGTGGCTGACCATGCAGGCCGTAATGCATAATGAACATTCATTGTTCCACCACTGCCAATTTAATAATAATCATCTCCGCGGAGTTATGGTTACGAGAAGACAAACCCAAAGCCGTATAAATCAATAACTCGGCAAACTTGAATAGCCGGCAATTTCTTAAAAAGCCGGTCAGCAATTTTTGAGTTTCTTATGTTGCTTTACCATCTCTTTTCTTAGCTCTTTAACGAGTGTATAATTTATTCAGTCTTATTATGCAACGAAAAAGTCTAGAGCTTTAGAGACCCTAGAAGAACAACAGAAGAAGTTTCCGGCAAGCGGAGCGAGTCATAAAATTCGAGTGTTTTAGATACTGCTGGTTACTCCTTTGAAATAGCTTTCAAACTTATAGTTTATTCTCAGTAATTCAGTTGTCCATTTCGGTTGACTCTGTCTGTTGAAGTAGTGAGATTCAGCAGCAGAGATATATTAAAGTGCAACAGGAATCGCAATACCAGCGTTGGTTGTAACGTGTTTACAACTGGCTCATACTGAGACAGAGACCATTTTGTGACTCAATGCAAAAATTTAGCTTTGTCTTCTATTTTATTTTAGTTTAGTTTTAGTTTTTGATTGAGTTACAAATAAAATATTTTCTTTCTTTTCCTTCTTTCTTTCAATAAACGGCGGAACTAGTGCCGTTATCTTATGAAACTTAACTTTTTGTCAAATATTGAAAATTCGCCGTGGTCTAAACGCCGTGATGTTATTTGCTATCTAGTTGTTTGAAACACAAATAACATGCAACAACTAACAACAACCAGCGCCCTCGCTCGCTTTCATTAGTGAAACAGTAATGACATGTTTTTTCCGGACAAAGGTTCAAAAGCCGGACGTGTGTTGCCAGCCCAATCTCTAATCTCGAAGTAATGAAAGGGAAACCTATGGAAATGTTTGGATAATGTGTTTGTAATTTTGTGCATTGCAACACAGAAGATGCGTATCTTGTACATAAACACATAATTCAAAGTCGTTTTGTTCTTTTGCAACGAAACCACTTAGTGCAAAGCTACTGACAAAATGAGGTGGAAAATCTGTCCTGAGTGTGGCAACATTTGGTAAATGCTAGAAAACCGTCTAGAATTATTTTGCTTCGCTCCGTTTTGTCGACATTTTATTTGGTTGCCAGTACTTTTAACTATGTATCTATCAACTAAGCACATTTATTTTTTATTATACAACTTTTTATGACGGAACAAGCAGATGTTAAGCGGTACCCTCTGCCTATGAACAGTGCATTATCACATAGGTAACGTCCACCAAGTACGCGCCCCTATGTGGCATTGCACTGCGCCCGTCATCCTGAGACATAAAGATGGAAAGACTGTGCCTGTAATTTCACCGGAACCCATACCCTTCAAACCGGAACACGGAACACAGTAATGCAAGCACTACTGCTTTACGGCTAAAATAGGTATGGTGGTAGTATAACCCCCGACGAACTTTTTCACAAAAAAGCTCTACTACTAACTAGTAATTAGTAATGGCTACTGGTGTTTCTAGCTCACAAAATATGCAAATAGTAGGTACCTGGAAAATTGTAGAGAACCATAAAATCCATCATAAAATCGTTCGTTACAACCAGAGACTATGCTTTTACTGCTAAGTGCTATATGCGGCTATGATTTTGTAAGTGGCCAGTATTTTGAAAGCAAAGGATGGATTGACATGGGATATGACCATTCAACCACGTGATACAGAGCAGGGGCGAGTTCTTGTTCTAGGAGCGTGACGCATGAACCCCGGTAGCATGGTAGCATGCATCAATGAATCTTACCTACGGCTGTATATATTCTGTGCCTACGGTAACTGCAGAAGATTGGAACCTTCTCATAATACTTCATTCTTTTTATGAAAATAATTTATTTTGAAACCCATACTAATACCAACTATTGTTTATTCTGTGCTAATAATACCTACGTGATAATTATGTAGAGAAATAAAGCACTAGATATTGGAACACAGTATATTCTTTTATTACTTAATTCTTTTTATGAAAATAATTTATTTTCAAACCCAAACTAGTAGTAGTAGAGCTTTTTTGTGAAAGAGTTCGTCCGGGGAAGTACTACTATTTCTGCCGCAAAGCAGTAGTGCTCGCATTGCTGTGTTCCGGTTTGAAGGGTAAGGGTGCCGGTGAAATTACAGGCACATGAGACTTTTCATCTTTATGTCTCAGGGTGGCGGGCGCAGTGCAATGCCACATAGGGCGCGTCCTAGGTGGACGTGACCTATGAGGTAATGCACTGTTCATAGGTAGAGGTTACCGCTTAACATCAGGTGGGCCATCTGCTTGGTCCGTCATTCAAGTAGTATAAAAAAAAACCTAACTATTATTTATTCTGTGCTAATAATACCTACGTGATAATACTGTAGAGACATAAATCACTAGATATTAGAACACAGTAATAGCACACTACTTTGACTTGACAGTAATATAGGCTAGTCAATGGGCCTCTCCCAATGCGCTCCATTGAACCCTATCTTAATCGTTATAAAGTACATAACGTAGGTACTGGTAAATCTATAGCCACTACTACTAGATCAGGGATGAGGAAACTACGGCCCGCGGGCAATCTCCGGCCCGCGAGCCGCGACCATCATACAAAATCAAGTGAAGTTTTCCTTTTGTTGAGAAATTTCATTCTCATCATTGGTTTGGCTCACATAAAACAATCTAGTATTGTTTCACGAGTAAGGGCGGTATGAGCTAAAACTGAAAATGAAGCTATCGACTTGGCGCGCGCGGTCCGAACTTCGTTCAGTATATAGCCAAAAATACAACAACTTGGCCCACCATATATTTCGTTAGTAAATATTGGCACGAGAAGGAAAAAGTTTCCCCATCCCTGCACTAGATAATGATTGAGCGAACGAAGCGAACGCTGTCCTTGCAACAGCTGGCAAAAGCTGCTTTCATCTGTCCGAATGTAGGTATGTATATGTATATATATGTACGTTGGTAGGTACTTGCGCACAGGTCGTATTTTTCATTTTTCAACTAATCTTGACGAAACTTGATTCTAAAATTGCATAGTTTTGATAGACCTCGGCGATTTTTGATTGGCCCAAAATGGGGGGAAGTTGTTGCGGCACCATTTACCGGGAAATTTTGATAATGTTTTACAGAAACATTCAATTGACACTTAATTCTAAACAAGAACTTCGAATATGAGCGAAATCGGAGAAGAGGTTGTCTAGATTTACGTAATGAGTTTTTTTTCAAGACCGCTCTGGCGACGTCTGAACCCTTGAAAGTTATTGAAAAGTGATGATGAGAGATAAGAGATCAAATTGAAAAAAAAAAAACTTTTGTTGCGTTTGTGCTCTTCTAGTGTGTGCCACTGACATAATAAGCCTGAACTTCGGCTTATCTCATGTCATACATCTAGCTAGGTTGATTGTAGCTTTATTTATCCTTTATTTTTAGGGTTCTGTACCTTTAGGTGATTATAGCCTCGAACGACCTTGGGCATCTGGGCGGAGCCTAGGAAATGTTGTGTCCCGAGCCCGCACCACACGCCACGCATAAACATTGGCACAATATTCAGAATCAACGGTCTAAATGTGGCGCGCATTGGGAGAGGCCTATGTCCAGCACTGGACTACTGTAGACTGATGATGATGATGCATTTAACAGGAAAAAACGGATCACTTTGTTATTGGCTTGTTAGTCAGTCAAGATTTTTTTTGAGGAATGGCTAATGGCATATCAATGAATGCCCAATTTTTGCGAAACTTAAAAATCTTTATGGAACTTCCTTTAATTTCACAATTATAAAATATTGAGAGCTAGTAGACTTTGTGCTACATAAATAATTTCGACTTTTTACCTTTATAATGGGTCGGTGAAGTATGTAGGAAAAAGCTCTACCTACACAAAATTACTATAATTTGGCATGGAAGTTATGTCAAAACAACGGTACGGAAGCCTAAGGACGCGAGCCCTACTCGCACTTGTCCGTATTTATTGCTTATGTAATCTTATTTTATGAAGCAAATAGTACCTAATTACGTCATGTGTTGTTTTCCTGTTTGTCGTCCCTCATATCTGTCCTATTAGATCTTTATACGTTACGATGTTACTTATTAGAATAACTTAATGTCCCGGGTCTTGGAAATTTAATTGTATTTTATAATTACCAGAAGTGGGACGGACATGTGACCTAAGCAAACTTTCTACCCATATGAGCCTTCGGGAAAACATACGTCCATACATGCCCTAAGGTGTATTATTTACGGGCTTTTAATTTATTACGTGAGATGATTTGATGCACGCGTTGTGTCGAGATAAAAAGTAATCCCCCCTCCCCACCTCCTCATCTCCCATCCACCCGTCCCTTCAGCATCCATCCACACACCCAATATCATCAACCGCTGACCCGACAGACGTTGTCATGTCCTTGTCATGAGTTCATACAAAAATCCCATAGAGAAAAAAGCGCCTTCTGTTATATTTTGATACCCCGTGAGATTGAAGTGAGGCGGTTCAACCAAGTCTTGCTTCTTCTTACACAGGAGGAATGGGGAGTTATAAAGTATTAAATATAGTGTTACGTAAATAAACAGCCCCGTATCTACATGATGCAGATAATAAATACCAAATTATATAATAATAGTTTTGTTAGTAGCTCGTAAATTGTGCAATGTCGCAGCAACGACCGTCCCAAACCGAAATTGGCTTTTCCACTGATTAAATTTCAATTTTGCATCATCATTAGTCGGTTACCTATGCATTACATTGAACCACCTACCGTGGATAATACTTCCTGGCCAAATATAGACTGTGCGACCAGCGGATACGGTTCAAAGTTTAATGAACTCGCTGACCCGACCGTTGCAATCTATCATACATTTTGCAGCCTCACTTATCTTCTTCTAAATCCTTGTGGGATAGACAGGGCTGACACTCTAAAACTTCACCGCGTCTGGGGTCTATTATGAAAAAACTCTACTTCATGTCTATGTTATTATTTCAATATCTTCTGTAGGTAACTAAACGTGCTGTGGTGTGTCCAGCCTTAGAATATACCCCTCCGTCTCCTCCCGTGGATCTCGTCAAATCCGACTAAGGGATATCACTATATGCAGCAATGGACGCCTAAGGCTGCTGATGAACTAAACATAACTATAGGGTTTTCTTCGAATGGGTGCCTGCATACTAGGTCAGTTTTCAATGTGTGGGTTCGGATCCCCAACGGGTCATAAAGACTAGAAGAGACCAAGGCGTAATTTTAAGTTTCAATATGAATTCTCGTCATTTTTTAAAACATGGAGCATTGCAGGGGTCGTCATATTAATTAAAATATGAAGGGTGTTTTGCGCGCGAATATCGACATTCCCAAGGGGCCATGAATTTGTTAAAAAAAACACTGAGTAGCTTAAAACATATTTTTTTAAATGTTTGACTTTAATTTGACCTCGATCTTACCTGTTGGTAAATGAAAAAGTGGCCGATGATGGAGCACGAAGGTCTAGAAGAGGCACCCATTCACTCCTGCCTTTTTGATACCCGTATTATAGTTTTTCGGAAAGACAGACGACAGCGATTCCAGCGATTTATACTCCTTAGCAGTTCGTATCGAAAAGCTTAGATGAATAGAGGGTATACTAATGAGGTAAGGATGGTACTGAGCCGTGCGTCTGCTTGTCCTATGATGAAAAGGAGATGGTGAGATCAGATCATGTAGCTCCTGAGCACATTCCCTGTCTTATAGAAGACTGAAAGCCATGCAACTTTTTGGCGGTGCTCGAGACTCAGGATCTTAGTCTCCGTCACATATTGCGTATGAAAGCTCTGCGTTCGATCGAGTCTAAAGCTAAGGCCGAACCGAAGCGATCAGCCCGCGTCCACGGTGGCGTGCATCTCTTACCATTGTCTTATCATTGATCACCACCGTGCACGCCACAGTGGACACGGGCTGATCGCGTCGGTTTGGCAGCGAGCTGATGTTTGACCGAACCATCCCAAACGTGGCAGCAGTACTCCATACCAGATCCCTTTTAGCAATTTATATATCATTTAGTTAATGTAGACCGTATTTATAAACACTTTATTTTTCATATTTACCTGTAGTAGGTACTTGCACTATTATTTATTCTGTGCTGCAGGTAGGTAAGTACAAGCTTAATCGTCATCAATTATTCCACTGGCCATGTTTCCCTGCCTTCTGATTAATTGATATTCAAATCCCTCCTAAATAATCTATCTATCTATATCCAGTGTATTGGACTTACGAGAAACCTATAATGCTGTCGTTATCACTTTAATATTAGTAATAGTAACGTTAGTTTAGTAAAACGCCATCTAAACACGTAATAAAAATGCCGTAACTTGAAATATAATATCCAAACCCACGGAGGAAATATCAAATTCCGAGATACTCACTAAAGATATCGCTATTAGTATTATGATCACGTTTATGCATGCACGCTAGATGCCTATTTAAAAAGATTTAAGAAGTATTCTTTTTTAAAATATGGTCGTAAGTTGGCCGTAAGGCGTTTTTAAGCCGCTTCACACCCGCTTACCTGCAGGCGTTAATCCGGAAAGGACGGGGAAGGAATATTAATTTGTACAAGTTGCGCACGCCAAGTCTGTGGGGGACGTTAAGTTTGAATTTTGTAAACTGATGCTCCATGGAACTTAGTTTTAAAAACTGCTTCGTACAGTTGATTAAACTAAGTGGTTCTATAATTCTCAAGAGTATAAATAAAATAAATAAATAAATAAAAAATAAAAAAGCCTTTATTATTCCCTAACTAAAAAACATCTAAATAAGAAAAACTAATTGTAAGTATATGTAACCTAAAACTTAGTTAGGGACCCCTTTGCGGGTATAGGCCTCCTCCAAAAGTTGCCAATCCTTCTTTCCTTCGCTTTCTTCAACCACATCTTTCCTGCTACTTTGGCGATCTCGTCCTGCCATCTTTCCAGTGGTCTTCCTCTCTTCCTCTTACCATTTGGGCTCTTCCATAGGGTTGTTCTTCGAGTCCACCTGTCATCTTCTGTGCGTACCAAATGGCCCGCCCACCTCCATTTTAGGGCTTGTGCGTGTTGAACAGCGTCTATTGCATTGGTTTTGCTTCGGATCAATGTGTTCCTTTGTTTATGTTTTAGCTTTATGTTCAATAGGCTCCTCTCCATCGCTCTTTGGCAAACGTGTATTTTATTTTTGGCGGACTCATTTCTCAAGAGTATAGTTTAATCCTATTATTAGATGTTTGCTAGAGACATTTATTTTGCTTTAAACAAGTCTTTCAAAAGCTTATCCTACACAATTGCAAATAGGTTTAAAGCTCAGAGGATTTCAACAATGAGCCCGTGTAGCCTATAAAAGTCTAAAACATCCACGGACTTCGAACGAACGGACTAGCTAGCGGGTGATTCTTTATGTTAAGTCGCCCCGGGACCGGGACGGGGGATGAGGCGTGGATGAATTAAATTAAGCTACGTACGTTTTGTATTGAATATGTTTTTTTTAGTTCACGCTTGACCGTGCCAAGCTCGTACTGCCAGTGGCGAGCCTCGACCTGGGGGCCTAGTCCAACAATGTAACAAGCAACTACATGAACGTGTGGTGTATGTTGATTACATGGATTTTTATATAAAATTGCATACAGCAGCTGATTTGTCTTATTTGGAGGCTTTCTCTTCAGAGGAGTCAATGTGATGTGCTGAAAAAAGGTCATTATTGACCTTTTATCTGTAATGTAAACGTTCAAAAATGATCTTGTGAAAAAAAATAACAAAGTGCAGCAGTTTTTAACTAAAGATTTAACTTCTAAACGACTTAGAATTTGATACTTTTTCTTTCACCTAAATGTCGGCAAAGACTTTATCTTCAAGTTGAACGTCTGATTCTGTGATCAGACGGTTTTTCACTTGGCCAATAATTGTTTTTCGTAATTTTTGTTCACTTTCTAACATACCTGATCTTTATTGAGTTAGATAGTGACGAAATTTGGCTGTTGTCTGCCTCTTATGGCTAGTTACTACGTAATGCACAGACGCTCGTCGTTACGGTCATCGTAGCCGGGTCCGGCGCGGCTAAGTGTGAGTCATCCTTTAATCTTTGAACACTTTCAGTTGGTTCTAATTTGCATAGTACAAATGCGGGCAACTCTGCTGCTGAAGTTCTTCCAAAAATCAAAATGTCCGCCTTGTTCCTCCTAAAATCACAATAAATTATGCTAAAAACAATTTGTGAAACACCATCTGTTGCCTTTCAGAAGATGTTATTAATTCTTATCAAAGTATTTGTTTGTTCACAAAATTAACTCGAGGTATCATCATCATCATCATCATCACCATCAGCCAACAGAAGTCCACTGCTGGACCTAGGCTCTCCCCCGACTAACTACCTTGAGCCGCCTCCATCCACCGCCTTCCTGCGACCTCTATAATGTCTTTGGTCCATCGAAAGGGGGCATTCCTCTTTTGCGTCATCCGGTTTGTGGTCCATTCTGCGAGCTATATGGCCTGCCCATTGCCACTTCAAGTTGCTAATTCTGAGAGCTATGTCGGTGATCTTTCTTTTTCTACGGATCTCCTCATTCCAGATTGTATTACGTAGTAAAACTCCGAGCATTACGATGTACTTATTTATAACGTAGTTTTTAAGAATATATAGTAACAAATAATGGACCTAATGTCTGATTTAATAAATGTATTATTATATTATTATTATTATTACTCTCTCCATAGCCCGCTGCGCAACTTTGAGCTTTCCTATGCGGCCAATAGTTAGCGGCCACGTCTCAGTGCCGTAAGTCTATTAATAGTCCCTCGAGGTAGTAGAGTTAGAATTGACTTATATACACTCATCAACACGGTCTAGGGATATTTCATACTCAATTAAATAACTCGAAAAGTACTGGCCGCATTGGAATCTTTTATACACCGATTTGTTTGTAATTTATCTCAGACTAATTCTCAATTCATATTTTTGAAAATTCTTTTATTTCGGTGGCTTAATAATGTCTTGATGTGTAGGAGAGGGAATTTTCATTTGTGCGAAATTTAGAAAACAATACGAATTACCTTAGTTACAGTTTTTTTTCATTTTTAAACGAAAGATAAAGTTAAAATTGAGGTATTGTAGCCGTGCAACGCCAACATTTGACGAGGGCGGAGATGTTACGAGCTGTGGGAATGCTGGAAGCTGGGTCTTTTTAGCGTAATATTGCTGAGGCCATAGGGACCCACCAAAATGTAATTTCAAGATTGTGGACACGCTATCGTGCCACAGGTGAAGTAGCGGAGAGGCACCGGGGGCCAAGTCGCATCAATACCCCCAGACAAGACAGATTTTTGCAAATTACTGCGCGAGCTCAACTAAATGCAACTGCGACTCAATTGGTCCAAAGGCTGCGAGTGGAACACCAAGTGCTTGTGAGTGGCCAAACTGTAAGAAGGCGACTGCATGAAAGCAATCTACGCTCTCGTAGACCACTCCGGGTCCCACCTTTACGGAGAGGCAATCGTGGACGACGATTAGAATGGGTTCGGAACCACGTGGACTGGGGCCGTGAGCAATGGTCCAATGTGCTGTTCACGGATGAATCCAGGTTCGGCTTCCATCCAGATTCACGAAGGACGCGTGTTTGGCGAGTTCCTGGACGATGGAGCCGTCTTCAGAACCCTCAGGAAGTTCACCCATACCAAGGAGGAACAATTATGGTTTGGGCAGGAATTCGTCTTGGAGGACGGACGGATCTTGTTTGGGTGCGGGGCAATATGACGGCAGAACGATACGTCCAACAGGTGCTGGGGCCCGTAATCTTGCCCCACAGAACACAAATGGGGCAAGATTTCCTGCTCATGCACGACAATGTCCGGGCACACACGGCGAGAACGGTAGCAGCTTGGTTACATACACACAATGTTAGGGCCTTAGACTGGCCTGCTCAATCGCCAGATCTAAATCCCATTGAGCATGCGTGGGATATGCTGCAAAGAAGAGCTCTGAAGGAAGTTCCTGAAAATCTGGCTACAGAAGATCAACTTTTTGCGCACCTCAGAAGGACATGGGACAATATTCCGCAGCAAGACATTGACAACCTTGTTCTGAGCATGCCGAATCGTTGCCGATGTGTTATGAACATCATGGGTGCTTTCTCAGACTACTAACTTCAAGTTTATAAACACAAATTAAATGATTTTTCTATTTTTTTCAGTTTTTACTCATAAATTAAAAGTAAAAAAAATGAAGCATAGACGGAAACCGTATATGAATTATATACGGTTTCCGTCTATGCTTCATTTTTTTTCCATAAAATCCTGAAATTTTAATCGAAGTACCTTAACCATTATTAAAAAATGGTATATTAATATAACGTATCTTTTAAATATATACATGTCATATAAATAATTAACACATTGATATAGGTATACCAGAATCTCATGGCATAAGAAATAAAAAACAAATAAAGATTTTCATATGGCAATACCAAACTATCATCTGTCTTGTGAAAGTACGAGTTGGGTCAAATCTCTGAGCTTACGAGTCGTTTTCTTGAAAATACTTAAAAATTTCGTATAAATGTCGAAAAAACCACTTCGATCTCAAGCAAGAACTATTGTTTACAATGTTTATCAAAAAATTTGCGAAGAAACTGATGAAGATCAAAAAAAATCTTCGATTTTAAAACGCGTTTATAATGTTGACTGGTGAGTAGGACAGACTAGTTTTGGTAGTTTATTATGACTATATTTCTTTATAGTGTATGCTTTATTACGCCTTGTTCACAGGGGTTTCTGTTACTACTATACGACGAATTATTGGAGAAAGCCGATCTAATGGTGGTGTATTTTGTACGCCCGGGAAGAAGAGGAAAGGTGGAAAGAAAAAGATCAAACTGGATAGTTTAAAAGTTGAATATGATTACATCGAACAAGACAGATTAGTTGAGACTTGAGATGCAAGAAGAACGATTAATTATAAACACCTCCTTATCTTCATCGTCATCCTCTTCGTCTGATGAAGAACCAATGCAGATTGTGTACTTTGAGTCAATTCCTAGTTCTGGATGAGGATCTTATTTACCTAAACAAATAAAATAACTGATTGATTGATTTTTTATTTTTCATGCGTAAAATTATAAATAGATGCAATATTCATTCACATAACATAGATAATAATATAATCATGTTTCATAATAAGTACTTGTTAAGTGCCAAAGGCCGGTGGATGCAAGTTGCACAGGACCGTTCACGGTGGAAACCTATGGGGGAGGCCTATGTTTAGCAGTAGACGTCTTCCGGCTGAAATTATGATGATGATGATGACTTGTTATATGATTGATATACCTATAGAAAGTATAAAGTATCAAGATGTTTAATCCAATTTCCCCAGTGTTGCTTACCACACAATTTAATTTCCTATTTTGCCATCAGATTCTGGTACACCTATAGTAATTCGCTTTTTTTTAAATATCCCTAGACCGTGTTGATGTGTGTATTTGAAATGTCGGAGGCGATATTCGAGAACGAAATTCTAATAACTTAACGGTGGATTTGATTCAATTTGACATTTTTGAAAGAATCGTCGTAATTTTTGTTTACCTAGTTACGTTCAATGTGTTTTCGAGTTATTTTGTGTAATTTTGGTGGCATTTTAGTCGGTGTAACTTAGCTATGATGCTTAGTGAAATTTAAGTGTATTGCGGGTCTTTTCGAAATGGTGGATTTTTTCCTGTAAAAACTCGGGTTTTCTGCCACCATTTAAACTGGGTTATGACTCGACGACTTGTCTATAAAATATATAATTATATCACTTGACATTGGCGATATTGTTTAGAGCAAACGATGACAAATGAGTTTGATACATTGCCGGTTGTCACTCTAGTACTTCAAATATTTTCAATAATCAAGCAGCAGTGGATGGATAAAACTTGTCAGAATAGTACATTTTGTTTCTCTTTTTGGTCCGGACACTTTTTGAGCGCTGACCCCGAAGTACATTTACTTTTGAGGTCAATGATCAGAGACGTACCTACTAAAGATGAAGCTCATAAATAATTAGTAAAAAAACCTTTGTTATTTAAAGGGACCAATAGAAAAATATGGAGAGATAAAAGAAAAACAAGCCGACTTTTTCCGCGGTAAAAATATGGAGAGATAAAAGAAAAACAAGCCGACTTTTTCCGCGGTAAAAATATGGAGAGATAAAAGAAAAACAAGCCGACTTTTTCCGCGGTAAAAATATGGAGAGATAAAAGAAAAACAAGCCGACTTTTTCCGCGGTAAAAATCAGAGCATATGAAAATATTGTTCCAGTTATTATGTAGGCGGTACCTTATTATCAAACAATATGTATAAAATCGTTACGTGACTAACTAACTCACTGGCTGAAGGTATCCTCGTTTTGTGGCCTAAAGGTGGAATTTCCGAAATTTATCCCCTAAAGAAGTGGTGGGATGTTGAAGTTTGTATGGCAAAAGCTGGACGCGGACGAAGCCACGGGATTTCCACTATAGTGTTCCATAAAACCACCGCAAACTGAATTTTGATGTGCACTCACACCTCTAAGTGCTCTTCCGTGAAAATTAGGTCTCGGAAAAGGAAAACTAGTAAATTCCCACTTAGGGTTGAGCTACTATTTAATTATGCTGCAGTTCCTCGCTTCTTTTTTTTACGACCTCTGTAGCGAGTGGGGCTAGTGATGAGATGCGAGAGGTTGCGGGTTCGATTCTCGCTGCGGGACAAATGTTTTTACGTTCTGCAGATATTTGTTCCGGGCTTGGGTGTTGTACCATATTACTCGTAGTTGCTGATACTCACGACACAGGGGATCCTAGTGTGGGATCAGGACTATGTGTGTAACTGTTGGGTGTTATTATGTTATGTTTCTTCACTCTCTATGGGCGCAGTGCTGAAGTATGAAGATTTACGTAGCTCAACCTATTCTAATTTGGTTTAAAGAAGCCTCTGCAAGGTGCAGTTCATCATTACACATTTTTTTTTTAAATTTGATCTACCAAATAAATCTTTTTTCATATTGATTGCCATCGAATAGCTCCTAAAAACCAGAAAGGTTTGAGTTGGTGCTAACTTGAGTCTATACATCAATTAGGTATGGATGGTACTTGGTTTTATACCATCGGTTACAGAGCTATTTTCAGGGCTACTGTTCTTTTACGGATGATAGCAGCATGACTGATACTATAGCAGGATCAAATCAACGACCAAACGAACTTCATTCCGAATGAATTAGACCAACTAATAGAAAAGCTATCAATCAAAACTTTCGCAAGAAAGGATATCAAATATGGATCAGATTACTCCACGGTACATAACAGTAGGTATATGGCAGAGAAACCCATCTATTATTCGACCCGATCTTTCGTATCATCGTAGTAGTGCGTGGTGACGAACTTCTGAACCGTTCTACGTAATTATTAGCCATAGTTGGAAATGAATTATTCAAGCGCGAATTGCAGTTACATTGATTTGAGCTTGTCTTGTATGAATTAGATTTAGAAATTTCCACGAAGGCTATGTTTGAGTAGCTAAACTAAGGCAGATAGTCTGGGGGTGAAATAAGTTTGAGACCACACTGTGTATGTTCGTCTGTAGTTTCATAGCTCTGGAATGAGTGTTCTGATTTCAATGTATTTTTTTATATAAAAATCACCAATTTTCACCAAACGTAACTAAGAAGAATTTGGTGAAAATTGGTGCAGCCGTTTCCAGGATCATCCACCACACACACTTCTTTTGGAGGGAACTCAGATATTTTACAGCTGAAAAACCTTCAAACAACTGAAATAGTCAGGTTTTTTTTGTTTATAAAATTAATTTGTAGTTGGTATTTAATTGTTCTGTTTCAAAACAGAAGAAATAAAAAAAAACAACTCAATGAAACGGCAGAGCCGATTTTGATAAAACGTGTCTAAGAACCATCGCTAGAAAATCTGCTTTCAAATAAAAAACAATAACAGGCAGACACACACACAGCGTTCAAACTTATAACACCCCTCTTTTTGCGTCGGGGGTTCATTAACTGCATAAATCTAGGTTGTATTGTATGTAACTATAAAAGACGCACGTCAAATAACATTACTATTCTCATCATCATAGCCGTCAGAATAACAAGACGAACTTTTCCGGCCGCCTCCGTCCACTGACTTTCCGCGACCACCGTAATGTAATGATCCATCGAGATCATTACATTACGGGGGGTCTTCCTACAATGGCCACTACTCGGGAGCCTTTATTACATTACTCATACGTGCAGGTTGGAAAATAGATGTTTTTATGTGTTTGGAAAAGTCCTCATGTCAAGTTCAGAATAAATCTCCTCACACAACCTTACTTACCGTTCCCGTTCGGTGGCGTATATAACGCAAAATTACCAATCATTGATTTAAATTTTTTACCGAAAAATTTGATTTTTAACAGACTAAATCAAGTACAATATTCAAATTATAAATATGCATGAATACAACGTTATAATTCCGAGGAATCACTTTACCAGAAACACGATAGGACAATATTTTATCAATAGAAAAAAAACCCAAAGTAACCTCTACCTTTTGGCTAGATTCTTATTGTTTAATAAAATTGTGCATTTAATTGGGTAAAAATTTGCAACAAAACCACTGTTTTGTAAAATTATCTATATGTATTTTAGGAGATATTCAATAAAAAAGGCTTTTTCAAGCAGCGCGAGGTGCTTTTTTTTGTATGAAGATTTCTGCTTGGGGTTGCCGTAACCTTAACCTTACGTGTTTATTGTTGAACAGCTGTATATATAAACCTACCTTACCTAGTGCAAATTCAACAGACTTTACTCGTATATAGTACGTACCTACACATTTTCTCGAACAGTTTCAGGAATAGCCGCGAAACTCCGGCAGTTCCAAGGAGTTCTGAACGCTAGGAATTCCAAAACAAATTATAATAACGTTCTAAATCTATAACGCTCCATTTACCTGAAATAGTTGAAACAGTTCGACAAAGCTAAATTCAAGCTATTGCATATTTTAGATAATTCGCGACGCGGTGGTAGAGGACGCCATGGGAACCACTCGAACTCCACATTCAACTTTATGTAGGTACCTACATCAGATTCAAACCTAGTCTAAATAGAGCAACTGTAATGTAAGTCAATTTCATTACCTTATAAAATGTAAGTCCACACACAAAGGCGTGTAATATTGGCCATATATATATATATATATATATTTTTTTTTTTTTTTTTTTTTTTATTTATTGTTACTTTTTACAGGACAAAAACCAAAATTTGCTATGATTTACGCAAAAAAAGAGAAGTACAAGTCTCAATTAAAATAGACGACTAGTAAAATATACAGTTTCTGGCAGAGAAAAATATTGTTAACCTGCCCATTATTTCCAAGGGCATACAAGAGTTTCGATAAATTTTCTCTATAAAAAAATCGTGACCTAACCTTTAAAATACGCTTCTAATATCTGTGCTTATAGCTAAGTATTGCTAATACAATTAATAAGAGTAACAAATAATATTATTAGAAAGAGCCAAATATATTTGTTTTCGATTATACGCAGCAATATTGGTCTAAACATTGTTATTCGTCTCACTCTCACTGTCACTCTCTTTATCGCGAGCGCTACTCTTTCACTTTCTAACTTACCTGAGTTAGACAATGACAGAATTTAGCTGTAGTCAGGCGTTCGATCCCTTGCAAAGACATTCTTAAATTTGTATCAAAGCTGTGTTAAATTATCAATGCGACGCCGACGCCTTCTGTCTTTTATTCACAGCCGCAAAGTTTAGTTGCGGCTAAATCTATCAGCAACCGTACTATTTATTATTCAACCTGAGCTCCATTCACCCTAAATAGTTGCCAGTTCGACAAAGCACAATTAGGTAAGTGCCTATTTCAGATTTAGCCCGCAACGAGGGAGCAGTCAATCCCGGCCCATAATTAACGCATTCCGTGGAGCCAAGAGGCAATGCACCAAGTGACTCTCCATTAATCTGCACCTAAGGCACAGCCAGTAACTAACAGCCATGTCACTTCATTAAAACCAGTCCATTATTAGCTATCTCTTGCTGCTTCGCTTTCACTCTGTAACGAGAATAACTCGCTTGATATGCCAGCTGGAGTGAAAACTTGCTTTCCAGAGTGAATCCCCACGAGCTAGAATACCTATCTATTATCGAGTATCGATTATACCCTCCGGTACGGAGGCCTGCAGTGCTCTAAGATTATACCCCATGCAATTTGAGAGTCCATCCACCAGGTCACTCCATAGACACGGTACACCGTTCCTCCAAGGTTTACATAGTCAGTCAGTGAGTCAGTCAGTCAACCATTCATTAAATATATTTTTTTCCCATTAATTGTGGTTTTGCAAGTAAGAAGTCGAATTTTCTGTACCTATCTGATCAAGGGCCATGGCACTGTCTCTCATTTTTCGCAGTACCTCTCTTTCAATCATTGCATTGGACGAACTAACAAGATTTTAGCCGAAACTGGGAACGTCTCAGCAATGTCTCAGCGTGCGTGATGGACAGCAGGATCCAAGAAGTTCCCCGCCTTGGCCCTGTATTCGTCTGTAACACCAGTGTACTGGCTGTTCTTCTGTAGCATGTGGTTTTGCACCGACGCCATGTATGCAAATATACTGCCTTCAGTCATACTTCAGTGTAAACCGTGCGATATTTGTAATTTGTACGACGTTGTTATTGTTAGCTGATACGAGACAGAATGAGACGGCTGAATACGCATTTCGTGAGCGTGTGAAATAATGGGCGTTTGGTCTGGGAAGGCGCTTAGGATTTAGATTTTATAGTTTTCTATTTATATGTATATCCGTTGTAAAGGCTGTATAATTTTGTTATTTGGCACTTCTTTTTAGATATTTGCTACTTCATATACTTGTTCCGTAGCTATTTAAGTAGCATGAGCCGAATTTTCGTCGATGCAGGGAAGAGACGCCATAATTTTTTTTGTATTGAAAAAGTATATCGTGTGTATCAACTGAAAGGGCTTCATGAGCCGGTTCCAAAAATATATTACACTATTACGTTTCAGCCACTTGTTTTCTACAAATCCAAAAAGTACATAATTTTCGAAACATTACCAATTTTGGACTCCTCCAGGTAGGATATTGTGAATGAATTTTTGTAAAACATGCGCCAAGTGACAAGCATATCCTCATAAATAACGTCACACAAGCAATTTTGAAAATATTTAAACATAGTATGGTTTTTACGGGAACAGTCCCTTTAGTTTTAGTATGACGTCATAACTTATCTCTGAATCGACGAAAATTCGGCTCATGCGACTCAAATAGAAAGAAAGAAAGAAAGAAAGAAAGATTTATTTGTAGCACACACACTTAAGAGAAATAAAAAATAAAAAATAAACAAAGAAATATTACATAGAAAAAAGAATAAAACACAAAAAAATAATACCCATAGGGTTTAAAGCATAAACATAAAACTAGACCCTTCGTAATGGAATGGGTAAAATTGGTCTTTCCCTACGTGTGCGGCTAAACAGGTCCAGCCTCAGCTAAATGACGATACCGACCGAGGACGATATCGACGCTGGTTTTCAGCCTGAACCTAGACTGGGTGACGTCGCGTTACGAGTAACAGTCTACAGGTAAACAAATAAACAATACATAAGAAACAACTGAGTGAGAATGGATAATAAAATACAAATAATATATAAGGTATGGAAAAATATAAGTAAATTTGGTAGAAGGTGTAAGGGTGCAATTTTGAGTTAGAATAGCATGCTAATAAAGTAATAGAAATGTAACATAATAATATAATTGGTTATAAATATACACATTATAGAGAACATGATTAGGGTAGATATTAGTTTCCTAGGAACTTTTTTGAATAAATAATAGTTTATTTTTTAGCTTAAATTTAAATAGCTCCAATAGGTCTACGGAACAAGTGCACGAAGTAGCACAATTCTAATACGAAACGCCGAATGTTTGCATTAAGGCACTGACCGCTTCCACTAGGTATAGTAGAACGTGCAGAGAGATCCGTTGTCTCGGCGTTCCTCTGTGTCTCAGCGTTGTCTGAGCGGTTCTAGAGTATCTGTTGATTCTAACCCTATATCCTTGCCCCTAGATGTTTAACTGTTTTAACTTTTTAGGGAGACAGTAGCAGGCTGCAGCTAGAGAATTTATTTTGTAATTTGTGTGATTGCAACTCGTTGGAACTTTGGAAGTCTCGTGACGATTTGCTGCGATGCGATGTTCTCTAACTTAGGTCCTTACCAAGTTGTTGTGTACCTAGTTACTAAGTACACAACAACTAAGGAACTAATAGAAATAGGTAGATGCATTGATTCATGTAATTAGGTACTCAGTCAATCCACCCCTATAGCTACAAAAACATCGTTACTATCTCTAAGTTATTACCACAGGGAACTCTTAGATACCCACGTGTCTACGGAGACCTAGCCCAGACCAAACACAACGCAACTCTTACTACAGCAAACTATAAAACGTATTTTACCAAATATGGGAGAATAGAGTATAATTTTACACTGAAATGAATGACTGTTGTTGGCTTTTATATTGGTCATTATTTGAGGCAAACCATATCTCGTTGAAGAAAACAGTGGATTAATAGCGAAAATATCATCAAAATTACTTGTATGGACTAAAATGTCGATGTTATTTTCGCTATTAATCCACTGTTTTCTTCAAACAAATATGATTTGCCGCAAATAATCAATATATATAAAATCGTTGTGTGGATGACTGACTGACTGACTGACTATCAACGCGTAGGCTAAACCATAAGTCCTAGAAACCGGAAGTTTGGAGGGTACGTTCCTTTTGTGGTCTAGGGGTGCACTAAGAAAGGAATTCCAGAAATTCAACCGCTAAGGGGTGCAGCGGGGTGTTTAAGTTTGTATGAAAAAGTATACACTCGGACGAAGTCGCGCGCATTCCACTAGTGACCGATATAAAAGCCAACAGCAGTCATTCCAGTGTAAAATTTTACTCTTTTCGCCCATATTTGGCAAAATACGTTAGTATGAAAAAGCAACCACCTTAAAGTGTTCTTTTCAATGGGGTGAATGAATGTAAAGATTGTAACATGATACTTGAATGTAAGTTTAGCTCCCATTTCCTTTGCGGTTGTAAGAGTCTGCGCTAGCAAGATGAAGTTAGCAAAAAGCTATTAGTCGAGTTACCAGTGTGAGGCGAGTCTGTTGGCAGTTGTGTTACTGATATAGAAACACATTAGAAGCCTTTTCAGAAACTATTTGTAAGTGGCAAAATGCGTAAAGACCGATGAGACAAACAAGGTTTGTCAGTGAGTTTGATTTTGTAGGTAAAGTAAAATAGCGTCAAAGGTGTTGTGTTTATGAATTTGCGAAAATGTGAACCAGTTGATTTTAATGAAAAAAAATACATTATTTAGTTACACAGTAAAATCTCTACAAAATTAAAATAATAAAAACAAACAAAATAAACTATTCCAAAAATGTACAAAATCAAATTATAAATGGGTTCAGTGTGTATCTTTTCGTTTTATTTTTCGTCATTTCCTCATTAATTTCCTTGAATCCGTTGCATCAAAAAATTTGGGCTGAACAGCCCGACATTTATTTTCGAGCGAGCGGTACAGACGGGAATGGTTCGAAATTACATACATTTAAAACGTATAGGTAGGTTAACATTGGTGAATGATGTCAGGCATACAAAAGTAGTCGGGTGACGAGCGCAATGCAATGTACTATTTGATATTGTACCACCTACCATACCTAATGCACAAGGAACATGTCCTAGGTGGATTCGCGATAAGTGGCCCCTATTTACCTTTTGTCGAAGTAATAAAAAAAGAAAAGGATCATTTTGAATCGTCTTTATGTTCCAATTCCAACGCGACCAAACCTAGAAGAATCAGGCGACAAACACGGCTTGACTTTATTTCATGATCCTTCTTACTACTAGGTCTGGGAAGCGCCTGTGTGGCCTAGAGGCAGATGTTACCGCCTACTATCAGTGGAAGGGAGGTTTGTGAACAGTTTACCTACAAAACCGGAAAATGGGTTACATTCCTATTTCGTCACATACTTACATATAAAAAAAGCAGCCAAGTGCGAGTCGGACGTGCCCATGAAGGGTTCCGTAGCAGCAAGTAACATAATATAAAAGTTCTTGTAGTTCGTAGTAACTTTGATCGATGTTTTAAAAATAATGTATTAGAAAAAAACTACTTGCTAGATCTCGTTCAAACCAATTTTCGGTGGAAGTATCAACATATATATGTATATATATATTTTTTGTTTTATCATTATCTTATTTTAGAAGGAGTGTCTCTCGCGCAAACTATTCAGTTTAGAAAAAAAATATTAGAAACCCCAATATAATTTTTGAAGACCTATCCATAGATACCCCAAAACATGGGTTTGATGAAAAAAAAAATTGAGTTTCAGTTCTAAGTACCCCCAAAATTTAAAGACTTTTTTCCTATTTTTGCGTGAAAATCTTTATGCGGTTCACAGAATACATCTACTTACCAAGTTCAACAGCACAGTTCTTATAGTTTCGGAAAAAAGTGGCTGTGACATACGGACGGACAGACGGACAGACAGACATGACGAATCCGTAAGGGTTCCGTTTTTTGACATTTCGCTACGGAACCCTAAAAAAAGATTTTGTTGTTTTCGTATAAATTAACTTGTAGGCTTTCTTCCCAAGTCCCACTGCAGGGCAAAAGGTCTCTCGTTTCCATTACACTTGCTTCTAAAAGAAATTTGCTGCATAAAATGTTTTTATGTACATTGCAAAATGGTAGACACTTGAAAGCACTGAATGATGAAATTCCACTCACAATTTAATTATTTATAAAAAGCATGTTTTTCATTTTATACGTCAACTTAAGTACCTTGTATTACTGTGCAAATAATTTAAAGTATTATGTAGTAGTTTGCTGTGGTGTTTCCGGGCTAAGAATATACCCCTCCATCTCCTCCCTTGGATGTTGTAAAAGCCGACAGTAATTACTCGGACTTAATAAAAAACTGTATCAGTATCATATGATATGATTATTATATAATAATCATTATGTAATCACTTAATCAGTATCAAAAATCAATACGGTACTAAATCAATTCGAAACAATAAATATTTGGTCGAGTTTGGACGAAAAATCTCACTAATAAATAACCAAAAATGAAAAAGTTACGATGTTTAGATGTTCGGATGTTTCTTTCTCAATAACGCCAAAACAGCAAAACCGATTTCGATGCGTAATTTCGTGATGAAAATCTGGATTGAGCTATAGGCTACTTTTTATCATAGAAAGACGTGAGCGAAGCCTTGGTCAGACAATAGTAATATATAATTTAGGAGGTTCCATCTAGTACCATTTTGGACGAGGTTCATTTGTCTGAGTTGGGACTTCCTCGTAATTATGGCTATTCACTGGATGTAGGTATATCTTTATCACGGGATTAGGAGAGAATGAGAGAAAAACACACAGTAAATCGGATTGTTAGCGACTGAAAATCCCCATTAATGAAAATATATTTTGCCAATTACTCAAACAACAAACAGGTACTGTTCCATTCCTAAGGAGATTAAGAATGACGGATTGCTTTGCATTAATGCTACCTAATTTACCTACGACGAAAATATAAATGAATTGGACTAAACTAGGTGGAAAAGAAAATCCCGCTAAAACATTTCGGGGATTCGCGTAGTTAGTGGAAGGGATTTGTGCCATGCAACCACAGACCATAATATATCAAGACAGACACGGCAAAGTCGTCAATTTGTATGAAACTAAGCGTGCCGTTTTATTTTGCACCAAGACAGACACAGCGAAGACAGCCGAGACCGAACTGATTTGACGTTAGCTAATAGAGTACATTGCGCAAATTTTCGGTCGGGCAAAGTGGCACGCAAAGTGGGTGCACTTGCGGTGTCTATCTTGATATTATGGTCTGTGCATGCAAACATCACTGTGTTTTATTTGCAACAAAGTTTTTAGTATTCTACTGAAAGTTGTAAAATCGTATGTGTAACCATGTCTTTAGTATTCTACTTATTATTTTAACTAGCAAGTTTATACCTACATAAGGAACTTACTTAGCACAGACATGGGCGCCGCCAAGAATATATTCAGGGATTTGCACCCGCATATACACATTCTTAGAGCGTTACCTTACATTATAGAATAATTAACAACAATACAGCGAAAATGATGTTGTTTCAAGAGCGAGAACAGCCGAAATAGCAAGCGAGTCAAAGTACAGGCGAGCAGATCAGTCGCCAAAATTTTGTTGTTTTGGAAGAGATATAAGGCGAAATGGGAATCCAACCAAAGTACAGATGAGCGGTTGAAGGTTGAAGTGGCAATGGGCAGGCCATAAAACTCGCAGAATTGATTACCGTTGGGGAAGAGAGGTTCTCGAGTGGTACCACCAACGATTTGTAACCACAAGCCGGACGACGCAAAAGAAGGTCCAGTTTACTTATTGTTTAATACAATGAATTGCAAATTACAATTAAATTACAATTTATTACAGTTTATTTACACCTCAAATTATTACTTACATAGTAACTAATCATATCAAATATTTCATAGTTTTCTCCATTACAGGGCGGGTGCAAGTGCACCTCGGCCTCAGCACCCTTCGTCTCCTCCCGTGGATGTCATAAAAGTCGACTAAGGGATGACTCATCTGCAGTACATCACCAATCCGCCTGCCAAGCGTGGTGATTTTGGCAAATCTCCCCACTGTACTCTGTGTGGGCACGTGCAGCAGTGGACGTCTACTGCTGATGATGACGATGATGATGATGATGCTGATGATGAATGTACAGTGCATTTATTACGCTGCGCCCACGATAAAATAAATATACAAACGTCGTCCGAGTCAAAGGACCACCCAAACAAATAAAAGATGCGTACACCGGAAATGCATCAAAATTAGGATCATCATCAAATCCGATCATTTATCAATTATTTGACTCGGCTGTTGACATTGGTGATAATAAAAGTGAACGAGACCCATAAAAGGTATCTAAAGGGACTACACAGGCTGTCCCCACGAAAATAGCCAACGTTTGGTTGTGAGAATAGCTTAGTGTTGAATATTTTTAGAAAGTGAAAGAGAAAAGTTTCTTAAAAAAGGGACCTAGGCGTTTTTAAAAAAAATACGGCCAAGTGTGAGTTGGACTCTCCCATGAAGGGTTCCGTAGCAGCAAGTAACATAGTATAAAAGTTCTTTTAGTTCGTTGTAACTTTGATCGATGTTTTAATAATAGTGTATTAAAAAAAACTGGTTACTAGATCTCGTTCAAACCAATTTTCGGTGGAAGTTTACATGGTAATGTACATCATATATTTTTTTCAGTTGTATCATTCTCTTATAGAAGTTACAGGGGGGGGGGACACATTTTACCACTTTGGAAATGTCTCACGCGCAAACTATTCAGTTTAGAAAAAAATGATATTAGAAACCTCAATATCATTTTTGATGACCTATCCATAGACGTCACACAAGTATAGGATTGATGAAAAAAAAATTAGTTTTAGTTCTAATTATGGGAAACCCCAAAATTTATTGTTTTTTTTCTATTTTTGTGTGAAAATCTTAATTCGGTTCACAGAATACACCTACTTACCAAGTTCCAACAGCATAGTTCTTATAGTTTCGGAAAAAAATGGCTGTAACATACGGACGGACAGACAGACAGACAGACATGACAAATCCATAAGGGTTCCGTTTGTTGCTATGTGGCTACGGAACCCTAAAAATGCCCAAAATATTAAATTTATAATCGTTTAAGGTGCCACTGTCCAAAGAACAAAAAAAAAAAAAACTTGTTTTTGTATAATTTTTGCTATTTGTAAGATTTATATATCAGTATAAAGTATTAAGTACATAAACTTTAAAGGTTTTTTTTTGAAAAGAACCTTAAGCGAGTTAACTTCGAAATTTTAGTCAAGATAATTTTATTCAAGATTTTATATTTGAGATTTATGTTCGCGTGCTCTAGTAAACATCATAAACCCACTAGACTTTACGAGCTGACTGTACCACACAACATGGAGGATATAGATGACGAGTTTACCCGAAAGTATCAACGTTTTACTGATGATGAACCACTCAGAAATAATACAAAAATATTTATACACTACGGCAATACAATTGACAACCTTATCGCTGAGAGCGATCTTTTCCAGGCAACCTGTGGATATAACCGGTGTACCTACAAAGTAAACCTAACCTTAAATTAATAAAAGTTGTGATACAGTAAGAAGTCTCTAATACACCTATGTATAATCTGAATACTTATATATTTATAGAATAAAACAATATACCTATACCAAGACAACTACATAGTTATAATAGTATATTATAGTGGTAAGTTTGAGAATATTACCAAAAAACAATCAAATAAGTAGATGGGACAAGCTGAGCATATCCTGACACGAACCAAGCGAGGCTTTGTGTACCATTTCTGTACCATTCGACCTAAATACGCTAACAACGCCACAAAAGAAATACTAGGACCCACTTGAGAGAAAGGAGTATATTTTGTGGGAAAATGATACCTCATATCTGCATGATACATGCTGACAAAAGAAATTTCTCATATTTCCTCGTTATTTCTCCAAAGTTCAGGATCGAGATGCTATCTTGCAAAGTTTTAAGTGGATTGTTACAATATTATTGCACAGTTAGAATAGGTACCTACCTACCTACTTATCTAATTAAGGATAGTTAGGGTAAAGTATGTTTTGTAGATAATAAATTAGAATTTTTTAAATTTCATTGGCTATTTTACATGGGCCAAACAAATAGGTACCAGCCCATACATACATATAGACACACGCTGTTTTCCCCGAAAACCCTTTCGTGACAGATCCTCAAATTGGCCTCTTTTCACCGTGGGTTGCACCATGGGATATAGACGTGTTAAATGGTGAGCTCATCGCCGCCATTGCTTCCCACGACTGACGCGGGCAGGATAGCTATTAAAATATAATCAAGAAACAGAATATCTACAGAAACGTATTTTCTCTTACAAGTATCTTTAGGTACATGTACATCACCAGCGCATCATCATTCCAGACGACGTTTAAATGCTTTATCGAACTGTAAAATAGCGATAAAAAAAACACGGTTCACATTTTTTCAACTTTATGCACAATTATTAGAACTCATTTTTTGTACAGTTTGACCGCATCCCATCTGATCGAAAATGATGCTGCGGCAGGAAAAAGTACTCACTATTTAGAGGATGCGCATGTCTTGATTGTGCTCGTTTGCTACCGGAAAGTATTGTGCTTTAAGATATTCCTGCAGATATATAACTTGTGTTTAAGAATGCAATATGGAATGAAAATTTAGTATTTTGTTAAATAAACTGTTTCAAACCGAGCTTTTATGAAATAAGTGATCAGGGCCGTGATCGCTAACTGCCACGCTACTTCATAAAGTAATATAGGTCAGTACCTAGTTGTTCATCTTCCGTCTTTATCATCAGATCAGCTAGCTGTCGCCATAATATTGTATTGACATTGGAACTTGACAGGTATGCCCATATGTACCCGCTTCTTCCCCATTGCTCAACTGCATCAAGTTGAATAGTGGGTAATACCAACGGCTCAACTGGTAATTGCTCAACTATGAATAGTTGAGCAGTGGGTAACATGATCGACTAAAACTATATTTATTTAGAAATAAAAACTACAAATCTCATAATTACTTCACCCACTTCTAACATATATTAAAATTAAAAAAAAAAAAACTGTTTCTGATTTCTTCTTACAAGATAAGAGTTAACGAACTTTAAAAACTTTAATTACCCTTAATATAAGTCGCTTCCATTAATGGTATAGTTCAATGGTATAACTTGTCCGAAGCGAAAATTTCAGCACAATCGGTTGAGTGGAACTGGTTTTAAATTCAGTTGGAAAATTCCTAGCTCGTTTAGTTCAACTCAGGTTTCAACCACTAATTTCGTAAAAGCTTGTTCGAAAATGATATTTTACATAAACAATGAGCAACTCTGTTTAATTATCTATATAACATAACAATAACACTCAACAGACACATACATAGTCCTGATCCACACTAGTACCTAACTCCTGTGTCGTGGTTATCAGGAACTATGAGTACCGGTACCGCATGGTATTCGGTAAGTAAATTATTTCTTACTTGTGGCACGTCTCTCTTAATTTAAAGTAACTTTTACACAGGTAACTTCATATTTATTTGTTGTGCATTTGTAGGTATGGTTTATCAGATCCTCTTTACTAATGTTGGAGAAGTTTAAAATCTAAAATCAATGTTTGACTACCTTTTTCGTTTATCGCAAAAGCTCGGACCATTACTTTGAATATCCTACATCAAATAGATATTTTGATAAAGAAGCCCTTATCGGAACCTTCGATGGATTGAAAAGCAAATAGGTATCAGTGCTCATGGAACTTGAAAGTTTTATCGATAAGGGTGCTTCGCCCTTTCTATTGAAATGAACCTACAGGTACGAGTAGCGTCCGTCGGAGTGGTATTAGTTTGATTAGTTGAACACTGCCACTCGTGCCCAGAGTATTCCTTACTGTAGAAGCGTACTGTAACTTTTTCAAACATCACCATCCCATTCTAGGCGTTAAATAAAACTACATTTCTTAATTTAAGACATTCCTATATTTGAGTCACAAATACTCCTTATATTCTAAATTTTAGAATTATGAGGTTACTAAAAGAATTATCTAAGAATAAAGGTAACACCCAACAATTGAATTAGACGTTTGTTTTTTTATGGCACTTAGAAACCTTGCCACTATAAAACACGAATTACACAGTTTTAGAAAAATAACGACTATACACGTCGTACTGTATTATTCTTCTGCTGACGTTTGGGGTCTTTTTCATTCTTAGGGTTCTGTACCCAAAAAACGGGACCCTGTTACTAAGACTCCGCTGTCCGTCTGTCCGTCTGTCACCAGGCTGTATCTCATGAACCATGACAATTAGACAGTTGAAATTTTCACAGATGATGTATTTCTGTTGCCGCTATAACAACAAATACTAAAAAACAGAATAAAAAAAATATTTTAAGTGGGATTTTATGACCCCATACAACAAATGTGTTTTTTTTTGCCGTTTCTATAGATAATGGTACGGAACCCTTCGTGCGCGAGTCCGAAACGCACCTGTGATACCAAGCCTAGTTAATTTGAGTAGTTCCTGTATGATCCATTGAGATTGATCCATTGGAGTTTGATCGTCCTGTTTGATCCATTAACATTTGTAGTCAGTTTTCAAATTCCTGTTGAATCCCTTGTCGATTTTGTTAGTGAAGTACAGTCGGCGTAAAAATAATAAATATCTATTGGTAGGCCAATAAAAACTTTGATGAAATTATTTTGATGAAAAATCGCGATCAAAAATACAAGAAAGAAAACTCTCGATTGAAATATCTCGAATTAAATATCTCGATTGAAAAATCTTTAGTGAAAAATGTCAAACGATTAATCTCGAATGAAAAATCTTGAACGAAAAATATTTAATAAAAAACATAGAATGAAAAAAGTCGAACGAAAAATCTCGAATGAAAAATCTCGGATGAAAAATCTCGAAAGAAAATCTCGAACGAAAAATCTCGAATGATATATCTCGAATAAAAAATCGTGAATGGAAAATTAATTAAAAATCTCTGATGAAAAATCTCGCTCGAAAAATCTTTAATGAAAAATCTTTAATGAAAAATCTTTAATGAAAAATCTAGAATGAAAAATGTCGAACGAAAAATATCGAATGAAAATACTCGAACGATTAATCTTTAATGAAAAATTTTGAATGTAAAATGCCGAACAAAAAATCTCGAATTAAAAATCTCGAACGAAAAATCTTTAAAGAAAAATCTCGAATGAAAAATGTCGTACGAAAAATATTTAATTAAAAACATAGAACGTAAAATCTCGAATGATATAACTGGAATAACAAATTTCAAATAAAAAATCGCGAATGAAATATCTCGATTGAAAAATGTCGATAATTCAAAATCTCGAATGATAAATTTCGATCGAAAAATCTTGAATTAAAAATCTCGAATGATTTATATAGCATGAAAAATCTCGAACGAAAGTTCTCAAATAAAAAAATCTCGAACGTAAAATATTTAATGAAAAATCTTGAATAAAAAATCTCAAATGATACATCTAGAATAAAAAATGTCAAACTAAATTTCTCAAATTAAATATACTCCTTACAAGATGTTTCTGTGATACGTGCAATTTTGTAACTATGAGAGAATAATATCTTACCCTCAATCAAATTTTATGAAGACCGGATTAACGGTTTGGAAGTTATGCTTGGACAAACATACATACATACATAAATAAATACATACATACATACATACAAATGCCGATTCTTCCAAGTTGACTCAGAGAACACGCTTTACTCGTTCAATAATAACCCTAACTACCCAGCTAGCAAAGTAGTGATAAAATAAAATGTATTAACACTAAAGAGTGATACAAATGTTATACAAAAGCAACGCGGTGACTGCTTGACATAGCATTGCTATATATTGGTGATTCGTTTCATCATTTAGCTGTATAAGCTTATACAGTTCAATGGTGATATTAAATGGTGATATAAACGTTAACTCAGTCGCTTTATACAGCACTAATAACACAGCTGTAAAGCAGTTCTCACTACAGCAATTATGAGCAAATATATTGTACAACCAGTTTTGACGGTACATTTATACAGCATATTTGATATATTTCGGCTTCCAAGTAGCCGCATTAGCGCTGGTGATATATCAGGCACGCATTAATCTAATCCATGATATAAAAGAACCCACCGTTGCTGATATGTATCTAATTGGTCGTATAACAGTGTTTCCTTAACGCCTAAACTATAAACATCATAAGAGATCTACAATAACAGAAAAGCTGTAATTATGCTTTTGTAAGAGCCACAAATCACCAATTACATATAAACAGTTTTTGCTCAGATATAACGCTAACGAGGCGCAAATAAGCTGCAACAGACGCCTTTAAGGAATGTTAATGCTCCTTTAAAGAACTTTAAATATGCAACCAATTCTGTTTCTACGAAGTGAACTAAAAGGACTTCAATAATTTATTATAAACAAGTACTTAAGTATGATACGTCACTTAATTTATACCTCTGATTTCTTGAGGAACCCTAAAATTTTGTCATGGCGGGTAGTAGCTGTAAATCAGCGATATCTCAGTAACTGAAACACGTGTTGGCCATAATGTGGTTACTTCAAAATATTTAGGCAGCCCTAGTGCTACGGTTGACCGAAGGTTATTAAAATTATAAAAGGCCGTAGCTGAAATGGGTTTAACTGACGTTCCTAAATCTAAACTTTAGCTTTTGCCAGCCCTAGCACTACGGCCGAGCGTAGGTAATTAAATTAAAATTCGGCCAGAACCGACCTTCTGCGATATGTATTTTGTGCCATGGCGCCGCAAATAGATTCACAATTCCAAGAAGACGGTGTTCTGGTCTTCGGCCTCCTATCTAAGGTCTCCACTCGGTTATCCTGCGGCTCTATCTATTATCCGTGCAGCGCATGAGGTGTCCTGCCTATGGCCACTTCAACTGTGAGATGCGTTTCCCAATGTCCGTGACTTTGGACCGTCTGCGAATCTCCTGATTTCACACTTCATCTCGCAGGGATAGCCGTAGCATCGACCTCTCCATTGCTCTCTGCGCTACATTTAACCTATACATGTTCGTGTCGGTAATCGCCCACGTTTCGCGACCGTACGTTAACTTTGGCAGTGTGCACTGGTCAAAAGTTAGCTGTTTTAGGTGTTGCGGCATACTTGATTTAAATATGTGCTTCATACTGCCAAAACTAACCCACCCAAGCTTCACTCGTCGCCCAATCTCAGTTTTCATGTCATTTTCCATACCGATGGATTGTCCCAAGTATATGTATTCCAAAACTGTTTCTACCTAGTAGGAAATTTAAAATTTGAGATTTGAATTTTAAAAAACATTAGATTTTTCATTCAAAGTTTTTCATTCTAGTTTCTTTTGTCGAGATTTTTCGTTGGAGATTTTTCGTCCGAGATTATTCATTTAAAAATTTTCGTTCAAAATATTTCGTTCGAGAGTTTCAATTCGTGATTTTACATCCGAGATTTTTCATTTCATATTTTTCGCTTGAGATTTTTCATTCGAGATTTCTCATTTAAGATTTTTATTGAGATTTTTTGTTTGAGATGTTTCATTCGAGATATATCGTTCGAGATTTTTCTTTAGATATTTTTCTTGTGAGATTTGTCATTCGAGATTTTTCGTTCAAGTTTTTTCTTTTGAGATTTTTCTTTTGAGATTTTTTATTCGAAATTTTTTATTCGAGATTTTTCATTTAAGATTTTTTGTTTGAGATTTTTTGTTTGAGATTTTTCATTCGAGATATATCGTTCGAGATTATTCATTAGATATTTTTCATTCGAGATTTTTCGTTCGAGTGTTTTCGTTTGAGATTTTTCTTTTGAGATTTTTTATCCGAAATTTTTTAGTCCAGATTTTTGGTTCGCAATTATTCATTCGAGATTTTTAATTCGAGTGGTATTCATTTGAGATTTTTCATTAAAAATCAATGAATCAATGTTTATTTTTGTTTAAATACTCAATAATAACACTGTATACAAGTAGATATTTGTTGCTAGACTGTACCAAAGTTCTTTGAAAAATCCTTAATGGATCAAACAGGACTAAAAAACTAATTAAAATAATCATTTTAAATTGATCCATTGGACAATGGATCAGTCAGGAACAAAATTATAGGTATAATGGATCAAACAGGACAATGGATCAATCTCAATAGATCAAACAGGAACTACTCGTTAATTTAAATTCTAGTTGCAATGTGTTTTGTCTTTTGCACACGTCTTAATAGTTAGTTTCAAATTCGATCGATTGAGACAAAACACGGTGTAATAATTCCAAGTATAATTTGTGTTTATTAGTAGCACGGACAGACTGTTTTATTAGGCGTAACTTTCAAGCAAGTTGATACCTTTAGCCATTCCACAGAAAATGGACAGACGGACAACAAAGTGAAGAAAAAAGAAAGAAGAAAAAAAAAAAAAACTTATAAGAATAAGAGTTTACTATTGTTGTTTTTTAACCCCCACGCAAAAACGACGGGGTGTTATAAGTTTGACGTGTCTGTGTGTGTGTGTGTAGGTGTGTGTGTGTGTCTGTCTGTGGCATCGTAGCACCCGAACGGATGAAACGATTTCGTTGTTTTTTTGTTTGAAAGGTGAATTTGTCGGGAGTGATCTTAGCTATGTTTGATCAAAATCGGTTCAGCCGTTTCATTGGGTTGAGGTTTATTTAATTATTACAAAATTAATTACTTGATTCTGTTAACGTTACGGATCGCTAAAAAACTTTGCGATACTTATTTATATTGTACTAAGTAACACATATTATGGAGGATTGAGTTTTACCAAAGAGACAGCCGCGGAGTATAAGGAAAAAAGTCATAAATTCCGCGTCGCATTCGATCCATCTTTGTTGAACTTACAAACTTCAACATAGATGGATCGTTTACCCAAAACAAGCCAAACAAAACTTGAGAAGTGTAAATTGAAAATAATGTAAAATTCTCGGGTTTTTATGTCCATTTAACGCCTTCACACTTTCGACTTCGAGCAATCGAGTTCTCGAAACGGAATGTGTAGCTAATCATGACAAAAACGCTACCGCAAACGTCCGTCGGGCCATCCCGGGCTTGTAAAACAAATATTAGTTCAGTCCAACGAGATCCGACAACAGAATATAACATTATTACTATACGATCTACGTGGCACCGTCTCGCCTGAGTGAGCCAGTTGGCGTCCGCGCAGGAAACCGATCCAATTTTGTATTGGCTAAACATTCATTTCCATTGACAGCTTCCGGGTTTATTCCCTTGTGAGGAATACTACTATCGATCTATCTTCTATCAATACCTACTAAAAATTAGACTCCTAAAAATATAGCCCTCCCGTGGATTTCGTAAAAGCCGACTAAGAGATTACGGCAAGAAATGAGCTGCAGTAATCACCTGAGTACACAACACCATGCGATCAACAATCTGCAAATCCCGTTGCAATTGCATTGCTGGCTTCGTCCAGCCCTTCTAAAGACTGTCGATGATACACCCAGTAGTGGAAGCAGACGGACTGGATGATGAAGATGATAATAATGTTCCTTTTAGCGGCAGTAAGCCAGTTAATCACTTTCCGTGCTACTAATAATCGCAAAAGATACTTTTTAACGTTCCGTACATAAAGGGTAAAACGGCACCCTATTACTAAGATTCCGCTGTCCTTCCGTCTATCTGTCCGTCTGTCACCAGGCTGTATCTCATGAACCGTGATAGTTAGACAGTTTAAATTTTTACAGATGATGTATTTCTGTTGAATAAAATAAATATTTTAGGGGGGCACCCATACAGCAAACTTGTTTTATTTTGACGTTTTTATAGATAATTTTAAGGAACCCTTCGTGCACGAGTCCGACCGGCACTTGGCCGTTTTTTTTAACTACGCAAATAAAGGAAAAAGCTGATGGTCCACCTGATGTTAAGCTGTATTACCTCATAGGTCACATCCACCTATGACGCAACCCTATGAGACATAGCACTGCGCCCGCTACCCTGAGACATAAACATGAAAAGTCTCATGTACCTGTTATTTCACCCTTCAAACCGGAACACAGCAACGCGAGCACTACGGCCTTGCGGCAGAAATAAAATTTACACCTTTGATACACCACCTTTTTTCTTAATAGTTCTTCGAGCAAGTATACAACGTCTCTTTCGATTGAACTTCAAACTGCTTGTAAAAAGACAAAAAACACTGTGTATCTGTTCCAAGTGTGTTTCGCGTATTATGGTAGCACGCATCGATATATTATACTATATAATACATCGTTGGTAGCACGGGTAATTTTTTAAGAACAATGTCGACCTGAATTTGACCAAGTTTTTAAAATTCCTTAAACTGTTAAGACGTATCATTAGACTCACATAAATCCCTATTATTTCGATATTTTGTATTCGGGATTTCAGACCCTATCATCGGCAACAGCCCTGCGTTCCCAAGACTCACTGAGTGGTCTATAATTATGGCATTTATTATGCTATGCCCGATCACAAGGGTTTGTGTAGAACTTTAGTCAAACGTGGTCAAACTGAGCATTTAACACATCGCCCGCAGCCCGTTCCCACGGGATGGTCAAATTTTTAACTTACATACAAACGTGTCGAACCTCGCGGCTATTTGTACTCATCTTATTGTAACATTAGGCTCGCAGTAGGATTTGTACTGCGGTTAGTCTTGTTATGAAGCCTTACGGTGTATCCCTACCGTTATATACACCTTTCCCGTGACCATTGCTTCGTTTCTTACGTTGGTAGAGTCGTGGAGCGGAGCTTGAGATGAGATGGTTGTGGTGCACAAGAAAGCTATGGAGCTTTAAGGTTCACGTTACAGTGACACAGTGAGAGTTTTGTTTGCTCGGGACGAAGCTGTTCGCGTGAGAACCTTTGGAACTGCATGGGCGTGACATCGGACGCTTTTTGTTGAATTTTTTCTTTCCTTTGTAAGGCTAATATTGAGCTGAGAGTACTTTTTAGTATTGGTTCCGACGTGACCCTGACAATGCAAGTTTGTTCGTTGTGGTACACATGTTTCTCTTATTGTTTATTAGAGTCGTAAAGGATTTGTATAAGTCCTTTTAAGGGTGCATGGCTGTTATGGTCTGGTTCCATGACAATTATTAACAGTTTTTGTGTTCTAGGAGGGCAGAATTCGGTGAAAATGTTGCCAAAATAGGCGCACGATGCGCATTTCTATAATTGATTGTGTTTGCAGGCTATTAAAAAGACATTAGAAGTGCCTTGGGCACGTTTGTAGTTCACGATACAATACCAACGGGTAGCCGGTGAGGAAATGCCATTAGGCTTATGCTCTACCATTGGAACTTATATTTCTTCTGTGGCTCTACCCGAGGGGAGCTTCTGACTACGAATCGATTGCTTATTTTCGAAATATGATACCAGCATGCAGCGCTTCTTCGTATATCAATTTGAATAGAAAGCACAGTGTAATGTAGACAGTAGTAGATAGTGATCACAGTTTCGGTTTTTGTAGTGTGTTTTTGTACTTGTTTTCACTTTCGGCCCTTGCACCAACCAATACTTATGCTTACGGATTGATTTTACTAATTACTTCGTGCAAATTTTGGCATTTTATTAATAGATCCTATAATGAAAAGTAACAATATTGTTAATGCGTTAATATAGTAGATGCGTTAAGTGCAACTTAGGCTAAGAATTTCATCCTAGATAATATATCAGATGTACTAATAATAATAGAACGAGGTAATCGTTTGCGAGTTTATATTTGTGAGGTAATCACCGGAACTACTGATCCGATCCCGAAAATTCTTTCACTAACAGGAAGCCACATTATCCTTGAGTGCTGCAGGCTATGTTTTATTAGCTTCCGCCCGCGGCTACGATCGTGTTGTATGTGTAGTTCCACTCAACTCACTAACGGTTGAGCGGATTTTGATTATATTTGGTGAGTGGATGGATGCAGGAGGGGGGGTTGATTTTTATCCCGACACAACGAGTGCAACACCGCGGATAAGGCTAATACTTTATACTGTAATAATATCAAGCCATCTCGCTACTAAATTCAAATACTCCAGCCATAGCAATATAATTGAAACACCGGCTAAATAAATAAAATTCCGGTCAAATGCTGTCTCACTAGCGTAAAGAGGGTTTAGTACAAGTAGGATACCATAGTAACCACTAGATTAATTGACCTTACAAGTCCTCGGTGAAGTAACGGCACGCATATACACTCTTACTTTTCACAAATAATTTCCGTTTCCTTTGCGAATACGCGATATAGGCCCGACTCAATCCATTATTAAATAACTTACTTGTTTTTATAATCAAAAAGTATAATTTTGCTTATGTTTTAGATGGTTTAGGCACTATTTACTCAAAACGATTGAGCTTTCCTTCGTTTAATAACATTATTGAAATGGAAGGCGAAGTTTGAGGATAGGATATTTACATTCTTTGTGCGGTTTGTTATTTTCTATTTTGGTGGTGACTAGTTCGATTTCGATGAAATTAACACAGATAGATTATGACCTGGATTGAGCTACTTTTTATCACGGTAAAATGCAAATGAAGCCGCGGGCGGACACTAGTTGATTATAAACTGTAGTTTTTCGAATAAATTTAAATATCAATGCTTCATACATTGATATTTAAATCTATGTATGCACCTCACTTTATGCACTTTTCATGCAGTATAATTGAAATTACTTTATGTATGTTTTTATTTCAATTAGACAATGTAAGACGAGCGATATTTAAAATTCATTTCAATTCATAAATATCCATTTGAATGTATCCCTTATGAAAGTTTCATGATACATTCAATAAGGTTGTGGTGTATTGTTTTCATGTGCTTTGAATAAAACATATGCCTCATTTTATTGCATGTTGGCTACCCAGGGTGCATATTTTTTACATACATTGAGATGGGTAAGGAAGCAATTGTGTGCATTTACATTTTTATTTGGCTTATTTTGTATTTTTGGGCGATTACTGTTTGTTTGACTTGGTAAGTTGCGTGAACCTTATTCTAAGATTCAAAGTTTTTAAAATGCTAAGTATGGTGTAAATACCACAACCAGTTAATTTTATTTAAAAAGAAACGATTGAGCTTTGCAGTACCTTATAGTAGATAGTCGCATACGATATGTAAAATCTGACATCTCCTTAGTAATGAATGAGTAGTGCCTCTTTCCCCGAATCTGTCCACATTCGCGGACATACAAAGGTCTATCAATGTAAAAAAAAAACAGACAGGAATTGTCAATTCCTGTTGTCCGCTTAACATCAGGTGGGCCATCTGCTTGTTCCGTAATTCAGTAGTATAAAAAAAAAAAAAACTGCATTCGGGGACAAGAAGGAATTGTCAATTCCTGTCTGTCCTCAAAGTTGCATACGGGGACAAAAAGGAATTAAAAAATCGTCTCGGTCCCCAAATTTGAATTGAAAGACAAACAAGAAATAAATTTCCTAAGCAACATGGATGATAGTCGTCCCAACCTCTCGGAAAATGCGCGCTTCCTGTTACACATTTCCGTACCTTCGTTCACGAAATCACTCCCACAGATTGCAGGAAAGCGAGAGGAAAGATGTTACTCATACAAAAAATACATTTCAGTGTTCCATTAGAATTGGAAAAAGGAACATCTATGCACATCGGTGTCTAGCACGGGCCCCCAAGCTAATTATTCTAGTAAAATAAAAAAAACAAAATGAAACGGCTGCACTAATTTCAACCAAACATAACTAGGAACCATCTCGCAAACGTCTTCTTTCATATAAAGATAACTGTATCTAAATCTGTCAAACCGTTCTGGAGATAAATGGGAACATTCGTTTGCACACACATACTTGCATACTCTTCGTTCCGTCGGGGGTAAAATGCTTATTGTAGGTCTTACAATTAGGTTTGAAAAATGCATTGAAGCCGACGAACTTGTCATGTGTCCAAGCTTAGAGCACTTGTTGTACCGGGATTAGTAAGAGCTGGCAAGTACAATGTGGACGTTGCACACTGGACAGCTCAGATTTGTAAGTCTCACAGACCTACTCTAATCCTAAGTCGGGCTGAGCTTTAGGTATGTTAGTATACCATCATCATCATCTTCATCATCAGGCTGTAGAAGTCCGCTGCTGGGGCATATGCCTCCCCTATTAATGTTCGTGGCATCACTTAACTAGGCCCTGTCTGACCAGCGCTGCACTAAATCTGGGATCTGTTTGACCCCACACAACACACATCGATGCCTTTCTACTTATCAACTTACCAACTAAAACTTGTTTTTATTTCTTTTTTATTTTTGTATACTAGTTGCTTAGTGCTATAGATTTTGGTTTTTTTGTGATAAGTGTTTGTTTCGTCTTGGGAAAAAAAAAAACTTTTTTCTTTCTTTTCTTTCTATAAAATGCCACGACGAACGGTCTTGAGCTGCCTAACACCGTCTTCCTGCGACATTTGTAGGGGACCTTCCTAGACTGCGTGGCTGGTTCGAGGTCGCCACTCGAGAACCTTTATTCCCCAACAGTTTGACATGCCCATTGACACAACTTGCTAATTCTGAGAGCTGTGTCGGTTATCTTAGGCCGAGATAAATAAATCTTATTTAACACGTAATAATGCTTAACATATCCCTCTCACTTTCACACACATGTGAAATCACGCGTGCTAAAGAAGGACAGGGACAATGCTAAGTATTAGTACGTACATAGGATGCGTCCTAGGTGGACGTGACCTATGTGATAATGCACTGTTCATAGACAGAGGGTACCGCTTAAAATCAGGTGGGCCATCTGCTTGAAACGTCATAGTAAAAAGTATTTAAAAAAAAAGAAAAAAAAAGTGTAATGTAACGTCTACTATTTATCTCAGCCAGTTTTTCTACTTTCTTAGTATCTACTTAGCTATAATTTAATTAACTACAGACTAATCTTGCAAGTCGACAAGAAAAGTAAGGAAAGTAGACGAACATATGGGTGTATTTCAATTTTCAAAGTTAATTGGATTCTTTGAACCGTCTAAACGACGTAATTTTCGGTGTACAATGTACACGTTAATAACTGTTTTTCTTGATATTTACTCGTTCACCGTCTCTACTCGTGTTCATCAAGGATCAAACGCCTTCGGCTCGCGATCTACTCCCATCCAGTCTAGCAAAACGAAACTGTCTGATCTTTACAAATCTTACACCTATTCAACTACAAAATCCATTAGCAACACGTATTCGCATTATCGTTATTAGCAAATGCAACTAAAAACCAATGAAAAACCATTAGCGAACCAAAAAATGATCATTCAATACACTCGGTACACTTCCCACGGAGGCTATTATCAAGATTCATATTACCACGGTAGCTTTGCGTGTGGGGAAAAAGGAAACGAAAAGATTTATTAGTGGTTTGGTGGCTCGCATATTGCCGGTACGGTACGTGGCTGCTTGGTGGCCGCAGTGGTCTTTGGTAATAGTAACCAAATAGAAAAGTAATCAGCCCTCTGGGCAGTTGTCTATGGCTGCCTTTTGTGCAGGTGATTGATGGAGCTCATTACTTGTGTCACGTTTACTTTGAAAAATGAATCGTGTTTGCGTTTGTGATTGGCCATTATTGCCGTTTGCTATTTTTTCCCGCGCTGTAACCGTCTTTTTGAGGCAGATTGATGTGAATTCTTTAAATTATTTCAAGTACTTAATCGGTTTGAAAGTTATTTTAACTTAATTAGATAAGATATCCAAAGGGCTCTTCTACCCTTAGGTACTTTACCTAACTTTAGTTACAAGTCAAGGCAGAGTCCGAAGAAAGGTCTAATTAAATTTTCAGTTTCAAGAATTTTCTCTAGACTTGAGCATACTTTTACCTACGGTGAGGTTACTTGCAAAGTTTAAGGCCACCTTACATTTTGTGGAGACCTAACTAACCTAAGTGGGACTTTTCGAGTAATAGTACCAAAATTAGACAGGAATGCTGCAAATCAGGCGATGATGGACGAACTTCACAAACCTATAAGTACGTGTTAGTGCACACACATGTCCGCTGTGCCGTTCTACGAATAGACCACTCCGTTTCCTACCGTGGATGTCGTATAAGCCAAAGTAAAAGCGTATTAAGGGAATACATCCGGGGATGTGCAACAGCATTATGGATCGATCTCAAGGATAGATCTCAATGGATCGAACAGGAACTACTCCCACCTAAGTACTAAACACCAATTCAGCGATCACCAATTCGCCTGCCAAGCGTGGCGAATTACCCTCCTTTGCATTTAATGGGGGAGGCCTCGTTCCTCATTGGACGTCTATACGCTGCTGATGATGATGACATCATCACCTAGTCGCGTACCTATATCTAATATTTCTCGATATGGTCATGATATTTATATTACATTCCAGATTTTCATAGTGAAATTCAACACGATAGACTTCTGGCCTAGACTGGCAAGGTCGATTTAAATCGAAGGTACTCAAAAAAAATATGTTGTTAAAAAAAAATTGTTCGAAAAGTCCTATAATACGGCTAAAAACTGCATACTTTAAAATAACATTTCTGGCCATTTTTATTTTAAAGCTTTTTATATTCTGCATTCTTACTAGAAAGCTTGCCAAAGTTTTATCATGAAACTCATAATTTAACTGTAGCTACTTCCAAGGTGGCAATAGCGAATAGCTGAACGCGATGCAGCGCAATAACGCGGACAAACTTGCTTACAAAAACAATGCCAACTGCAATCTGGGGGCACGGCAGCGCCCTCGCCAAGTCAAGTGTGCAAAGCTGTACCTGAGTTTAAGGCGCGATAGGTTCTCAAATGTCTCTAGAATTTTAAAGTTTTTGATAAGAATTTTCATAGTTTTCTATGAAGAAAAAAATATATGATATTCTTGAGTTTTTTATCTAGTGAAATCAATAATTAAATACAATATTTGAATTAATTCACTCGATAAAAAAAAATAACAAAGATACCTCCTTTTTAAAATTGAAATGTTATTTTTCACACACTTCTCTCACGTTTTAATTTTTGAAACATTAGGTTACATGTTAGTTATTATTTGAGTTAGTGAATTCATCAACAAAATTAAACAAAACTTTCAACGACATTTTTATATAATTTTTTTATACATAAAAACACGGTATCAGAGCGTGCGCTCGCCTTCTTCGCCTCATACAAAAATGTTCGTTGAACCTATAGCGCCTTAACTTGGCGTACGTTTCCAATTTATTGATACAAGTTTAATCAATATTTGAAGTTCAATGAAGTAAGCAAAAATAAGTTACTAGCAATTTTTTTACATAACTTATAAAGTTTTTTATTTTGTTTAATTTTTTTTATACTACTGAATCACGGAACAAGCAGATGGCCCACCTGATGTTAAGCGATAACCTCTGCCTATGAACAGTGCATTACCTCATAGGACACGTCCACCTAGGACGCACCCTATGTTGCATTCCACCGCGCCCGCCACCCTGAGACATAAAGATGAAAAGTCTCATGTGTCTGTAATTTCACCGGCACCCTTATCCTTCAAACCGGAACACAGCAATGCGAGCACTACTGCTTTGCAGCAGAAATAGGTATGGTGGTAGTACTTCCCCGGACGAACTCTTTCACAAAAAAGCTCTACTACTACTAAAAATAAAGCAACCCTTTTAAATATTTCAACGTGAAATTAGTATTTTTATTTGGATGACCAATTTAAACAGTATGTGACGATATGCTACCGTAGCTAAGAAGATTTGAACCGCGCGAGTTAACCAGGGCGAGAAAGTGATAGCTGTGTAAATTATTTTAAGACGCTGACTAATATTGTCTATATTTTACTAAACAGCCTAAGAACAATAAAAAAACAAGAGTTTAATAGAGTCCACAATAACATTTCCTTAACAAAATAACCTTTAAAATAAGCTTGTAACGTAAATAAGTTTTTTCTTTAAATTAATATTATTATAACCCAATAGTCACACGCAGTCTTTTTTTTTTTTTTATACTACTAGAATATTGGAAAAAGCAAATGGCCCACCTGATGTTAAGCGGTAACCTCTGCCTATGAACAGTGCATTACCTCATAGGTCACGTCCACCTAGGACGCACTTTATGTGGCATTGCACTGCGCCCGCCCTTCAGACATAAAGATGAAAAGTCTCATGTGCCTGTAATTTCACCGGCACCCTTACCCTTCAAACCGGAACACAGCAATGCGAGCACTACTGCTTTTCAGCAGAAATAGGTATGGTGGTAGTACTTCCCCGGACGAACTCTTTCACAAAAAAGCTCTACTACTACAAAACTTCATTGTCCGGGTGGAATCTTGCAACTGACTTTTAAAGCAGTTATCCTCAACCGATTGAGCTGAAATTTGGCATACCTGTCAAGCTCGGATGACAATACAATATGATGGTGACAGCAAGCTGATCTGATGATGGAGACTCTTCGATGGATAATAGACTGACCGTGTGTAGGCTCATTTTGATCAGCACACGGTTACGATCACAAATTTTATAAAAGCTTGTATTGAAATAAATAATATATAAAAAAAAAAAACGCTTTTATAGCTAACCGAACTAAAAAATAGAAAATAATTTTCAATTTCAAAGAGTTTATATTACAGTAGTAGAAGATCGAACAATCAACCAGTTTTTTTTTTTTTAAAAGCGTGGGTTGTTTGATAAAGTAAATAGGTATAACAATCATTCTGTTGGCAACTATCTATGAGAGGAGAGTTATGAAAAGTAGTAAAATGCACCCCACGCTTTAAAAAAAAAAAAAAAAAACTTTTTTAGTTCGATTTATCTCTCTCTCTCTCTCTCTCTCTCTCTCTCTCTCTCTCTCTCTCTCTCTCTCTCTCTCTCTAACTCTAACTCTAACTCTAACTCTCTCTCTCTCTATGCAAAGTTTCAAATTAATCAGACTTCTGGAAATCGGTGAAAATTATGCTCAAAGATTCAGTTATATACATACATACATAGATACAACCCAAGCTAATAAAAGCGAGTTAAAAAATATTTTTCTCAAAAACATATTACATTTCTTGAAGGGGCCCATACCGTAACTGTGAGCGGGAAAACCTATGCCCTTCTTTATTATTCCTTTTTCTTGGACCCGGGCCACCTGTATAAAAATAGAGATTTATGGTTCGATCCATTTCACCGGAGCCGCTCGCAATAGGTTCGGTAAAGCACTGGCACACATGTGGGTCGCCTGATTCGTATGGAAATGCCTCGGTACTCACGTTTCCAAGCTGCAGATACGGTAACTTAGCATACGAATCATTGGAGTAAACATATAGGTACCTACGGAATAGATATTTTACAGTAAAAGATAGATATTTGTTTGACGACCTCTGTGGCGCAGCGGGCGAAGGTTCGCCTGTGACGCTGGAGGTTGCGGGTTCGATTCCCGCCTCGAAACAAATATTTGTACGATCTGTAGATATTTGTTCAGGGTGTTCTGGGTATTTATTATGTTTATTAAAAAAAAAACTGTTATGTATTGTATTAAGTTTATCAGTTATCTAGTACCCATAACATAAGCTCTGCTTAGCTTGGGGCTAGATTATGTTGTGTGAACTGTCCAGTTTTTTTTTAATATATTTGTGAAATCTATATTAAAGTTAAAGGTTTGAGGTATAAAACTAAATGCAATTTTAAAGACATTACCTAGCTAAGCTTCCCTTGAGGCGTTATTGTAAGGTATAATTTGCTGTTCACCATAATATCTTTAGTGAGTCATAATCAAAATAGTTTTTTTATTGATGATATCATAGTCACGCGTTTGATCGCCAGATGGTAAGTACTGATGCGATTTAAGATGGAGCACTTGCCTAGAAATAACCATTCACTTTCGTTAAATGTTCAAAATAAAAAAAGGCCCAGAATGTTATCTGATCTTTCCTAAACCAATATATTTGAATTATTTAAAACACTGCCAATGTTGGAATATGTTTTTAATCGAATATAATTTTGGTCGGCCGAGAAAGCTTTGGCTGGGCGATCTTGTTAATTTTGAGGAGTGGTGGGAAACTGCCATGGACAGGGACAAGTGGAAGAATTTGGAGGAAACCTTTGCCCAGCAGTGGGACAGTATAGTTTTTTTTTGTAGAAATATAATTCTACATATTTTGGCGGTAAAACATTCTAAAGTAGGTATATTTATATATACCTGTATATTACCTTTTTGTACCATGTACTGCCCACTCAACTTACCCATTTCCGCATTAATATTTTACTGATTTTTATAACCCTTTGAATTTGCCTCGTGTGGACATGAAACGACGTAGTTACTGTAATTAGTAATTAATTACTGATTTGCATGAGGGCAGCGGTATCAGATCGACCACCTACGAGAGTGTCGGCTTGTGTCATGAACTATGAAGCTTTAACTTCATAACTATCATCATGAGCCTTTATATTATGCTGAGGCCTCCATAGAATGCCACAACGGTTTTACTTGAGGCTATTCCGTCTACCGACATCTATATCGTCGGTCCAATGTCAGGAGGGCCTTCTTATACCGCGTCGTCCGGTTCGCCACTCGACATTTACTATTTATGATGACATATTTACTTATAAGTATAGGTATTTTAATTTATGTGTATTTTTCTATATTCTTAATGTAAAATATTTTAATTTATATAATTAAGGTATTAATTTTCTCTATCTTTTGTTACAATTACCTGTTAATATGTAAATGAATATTTGCGCGCTTTATCTAAGCAAAAGTGGACACTGCAGTTTGTACTACATACTCATAATTTTACAATACTTTAGTAAATAAAGATATCTTAAGATATCATTTGAGAACCATTATTACAATGTTTAGCAGGCCTACGAGGTATAAGGCGAATGCTACTTCAACTTGCTAAAAATTTGCATGTTTTATTTTAGTTACCTATATAAGTCTTCATGTTTTTTTTCTAAATCCTTTAGCACCTCCCACATTTAGACATGCAACGTGGTGTTTTCTGTAATTAGTCGAGCACGAGCGCACGTTATCAGATCTCTACCTGTGAGTGTCGGCTAATGTAATGAGTGGAGTTGAGCGGACCTACTCGCAAATCTCTTAAATAATGCATTTTCAAGCCAAAGTTGAGTTTTAAATTCATACATAAACTTCACGCCTATTCCCCGGAGGGGTAAGCACCGAACACGGAATTCCACTCTCTGCGATGATAAACCTCTATTGCTTCATTCAATCTCAGCATATTCTTCTTGTATGCTCGCCGGCCTTGTGTTCTCTTGGGTTAGCCTTTCTCCAGAACATCTCCGATCTGGTCTGAATACGTTTTCGTATTAAGTATATGTATTCTCAGCTACAAGTTACAATATTTTTTTGTATGTTTTGTCTGATGGTCCAACTGACAACAAATTCGTGTTCGTTTATCACAAGACGTCGGATATAGATAAAAGAAATAAAAAGTTCAAAATGCCATCAACATCATGGTGCACAAATCCATGTCCCAACTTTGTGGGCCACAAAGTCAACAAAAAAATTTGCAAAATGGGCCACAAAGTCTACATTCTGTAAATGTTTTATCTGGCTACTTAGGTGAGTTGTGTTCATTGAGGAGAAAAAAAATATTTTTCTTTCATTCCTTTTTAACCCCCACTCAAAAACGACAGGGTGTTATACGTTTGACGTGTTTGTATGTGTGTGTGTGTGTGTGTGTGTGTGTGTGTGTGTGTATGTGTGTGTGTATGTCTGTGGCATCGTAGCTCCCGAACGGATGAACCGATTTAGTTTTTTTAGTTTGAAAGGTGAATTTGTCGGGAGTGTTCTTAGCTATGTTTGATCAAAATCGGTTCAGCCGTTTCATTGCGTTGAGGGTTTTTTTTAATTTTTACAATATTAATTACTTGTATATCTTGTTCTACATATCCTATGAATCCGTACCGTCCAATATGATTTTATTAAAATCGGAATTTTATGTAGATAATATCAAATTATAAGGCTTTTTTGGACAACATTATAATCGATTCTAAGGGACCCTAGCCTTAAATGATTTCGGAGATAATAATTGAACAATGGGATTAATCTGGGATTAATGGCATTGTTTATAGGCATTAAGTTTTAGTACTATGTTTTGTAATGCTAACCTGAAATAACTCAATAAATAAACTTTTCAAATTATCCTTCGTGGAATAATTCACTATTCCTCGTTTTAGTAATTTCTATGTAGAGTTAATGAATACAAAGACATTTCTACTAGATTAAGCGGAAAACCTTACTCATCGAAGTCATTAGTGGAAGAGGGGGGGCTAAGTAGCGGATGTGTTGGTAGATATAACCCATTTTCATTTGTTGCCCATTTAAGAGAACCCTTATTAAGGGTGGAAACTTTTAAATCTTGATAAAACGAAATACTTAACTGTTTTACGTATTCAAAGCAAGTTGGTTAGGTTGTTTTGCGCGATTTTATTTTGATTTTGATGTATGTTTGAAGTGTTTGATTATGTAATGATGACTCTGTGCCGTGGTGTGTCCAGCCGAAGAATAGACACTCCTTCTCCTCCCGTAGATGTCAAAATAAACCCCAAGGCAGCAGCATCTACCTACCTATGTACTCAACACCAATACTGCAATCAAGCTTCTATTTTTGCATTTAGTTTCCCTTTTTGTTCGGACATTTTTTTAACGATGAACCGAATTTTATTTATATTATTTTGGAAAATAATACTGAGAGTTTATTTTAATTGATTTTGTTGTTTGAAAATATCGTTTACTTATCATAACATAACACTCAGCAATAACTGAATCTTATATTTTCATCCAAATAATCAATTCAAATGAACTCTCAATTTTATTTTTTTACAGAAAAGCTTTTTATACAAAGATTTCTAAATGTAATTTTTCCTACATTTGATATCGTTATTGCTTATTCGAGTATTCATATCTCTGTAAATAAATTCACGAATGGTATAATTTATACAAAGAATGCTGAAATTCGCCGGACGACTTTTAAAATATTTTCTGTCTCGTTAGCGCGGCTGCGGGTATCATTGGCTGGATGAAATACACCTACCTATCTCTACCTACTCGTGCATACAGGGTGCTTCACTGTACCACAAATAAAATAATACTATACACTGTACATAGAACAAACTGAACGACTTCACGGACCATTCGAAGTACCCTGTGTATGTTTGTTTTTGAACGCTATTTAGACTTAATTTTTATAGGAATTTTTAGAGGACGTCGTAGGAAAACGGTGTATGGAGGCGGCTCAAGACCGTAACTCTTATAAGTACAGATATTCTTTAATTCTTATCATCATCATCATTTCGCCTGGCTGACGTCTCCTGATGGAGGCTTTCTTTACAGAATCCCCACTTCCTGTTCATAATACATTGTTAACTTTTTGTTTTTATTAATATGTACATGTACTCAATCATCATATTTATATTTTTGTATTATTTTTAACTACCCCATGGCAAGACTGAAAAACAGCGTCTGGTTTTCGGACTAGGCACAAAAAGCTGAGTCGTTGCCTTTTCACCAAACAACTTATTTTATTTTATCAGTTTTGTATTTACTCATTTTTACTTTTCTAAAATTGTATCTTTGTATGTAATAATTTTGTTTAACTGGCTGTTTTTTGGTGAATAAATGTATTTTCTTTCTTTCTTTTCTTTTTCCTGCTACCTGTAAAATGTCCTTGATGGTCCATCAAGTCAATCGACCAAGAACCGGGCGACGCAGTGTAGGAAGGCCTCATCGTAGTCCTTTTCGTCCGTTTGTAGTCATGGCACCATTCGAGAATCTTTATTCCAACGGTTGTCGGTTCTGCGAGCTATATGTTGGTCATATGTACCTATATGGTTGGGTTATATGTCCTGTATAATGATAGACCTTCGTTTGACTGCGATCTCACTTGTTGGTAAGTGAAGATGCGGCTGCCGATAGAGCATGAAAGTCTAGAAGGCACCTGTTCACTCTAGCCTTTAAGATACACACAGAAAGACATAAGACACAGAGTTCAGGAGATGACGGGACGATGGTAGATAGGGCAGATACTGAGTGGTGACTTGAAGAATGCGGTGTTAGGCAGATGACCAGGCAGGGTCAGACGACGACATGTGAGTAGTTGCAAAGCAGTGGATGCGATCAGCACTGGAAACCCCGGAAAAAGTGGCGTGGTGATGTGGAGTTCCTTAGGTGGATAGATAGATAGACAGTTAGATTTTTTTTTATTGCACAAGACAATAAAGCAGTACATAGGCGACTTAATGCTAATTAGCATTTTGTGGATGAGGATTGAGGATTGAGTAGAGATAGTTTTTGTGAAAAAGTTCGTTCGGGGAAGTACTACCACTATTCCTATTTCTGCCGTAAAGCACATCAAATTGCTCACATTGCTGTGATCTTGTTTGAAGGGTATGGGCGCCGGTGAAATTACAGGTACATTAGACTTTTTCTATCTTTATGTCTCAGAGTGACGTCTCAGGGTGCGCCTTCGGTAGACGTGACCTGTGAGGCTATTTTTTATAGGTAGAGGTTACCGCTTAGCACCAGGTGCGTCATCTGCTTGTTTCTTCATTCATTCAAATAAATAAAATAAAAAGAACCAGTTTTATAAATCACCCTGTCCAAAAATCAGTGTAAATAAATATCAGATTTTATAGCCGGGTTACTTCCCAACGAATTAATGTCTCATCTACACATCAAAGGGCTCAATTGCATTAATATCAAAGGCTTAGTTCAAAGGGCTCAAAGGGCTGGCATACACAGTCGAAATCAGTTCAACAGATTCTGTCCGGGACACTCCATAATTTGCGTCACTCACCACGACAGAGAAGAAATAGTACTGACACGTAGAACTTTCACTAAGGCTCCGTGTATGGCGATCCCCGAAGCCTATCACCACACTGATTCTTTTCGTCGGTTGCAATCACTAGCTCTCTTAACAACTTTATATTTTTTATAAAGTTAATTCTACCCGGAGAGCCGATTTAGGCCGGTATTCCTAAGTGCTAAGTCTAAGTTTTTAAATGCTATTGACTAGGACGTACGGTTTAGTGTAACTCGGAATTTAGTATAGAAGTTGAGGTTCGTTAAGTATACTCTAGAGGCGCTTACTAGGTAGTGTCTCCATACAAAATCCGTATTACACTACACCATACGTCCTTGTTTAATGGATGTTAAAAACAGACTCATCACTCTGGACCATGCTCAAGCGTGAATCAGAACTAAAGCTTTGATTTGATAACAGTTTTTCATTGAAATCTGTCAAAAATTATATGCATGAGTCGCAATTCAGTCTGAGTTCATAGTTCGAGTGGTACAGACCTATCCTCACATTAGGCTCGCTTTGTGCACCGCAGAACGTAACCGCGAACTTGAAGAACTTTCACGGTTTTCAACTAAAACTTAGTGTACTATTGTAATTTCGGTTGCTATAAGTACTTCTAAGTTCTTGCTTGGAATTATGACTTTTGTACTTTGTTGACCCCTGTCTACTTCTAGCTGTTACGATTTAGTACAGTCGCTAGCAGAAGTACCTTTACAGCTCAGACCGAATATAGTCCAACACGTCATATTATTTGGATGCTATTTGATTTGACATATCTTAATTATTATTGGAAGTACTTTCGTATATTTAACTGATCAAACTCCCGTGCCTTCGTCCGCATGGAGTTTATTTCATACAAAATTCAACACCTTAGGGGTAAATTTCGGTAATTCCCTTCTTCGTGACCTAACGAAGAGTGAAAAAACCAGTGGCAAGAAGTAGTATTTACTTTTTTTTACGTATCTTCGTTTGATCTCACCTTTTGGTAAGTGAAGATGCGACAGACGATGGAGCAAGAAGGTCTAGAAGGCACCTATTCACTGATGGCTTAAAGGGACCTTAGAGATATTATAGTTTTCAGGAAAAGCGGTAGAGTTCCATCCCTTAGCAGTTCGCATTATAAAGGTGGAACCGAAACGCTTAGTACGTATAGAGGGTATATTAGTGAGGTAAGGATAGATTTATGATTTACGACCTTTGTGTAGCCTGTTTGTGGCATCTGTGTTGTGTGTACCTGTATTTTTGAGTGGCAAAACCGCTTCGAAATAAGGGTTTTCAAATGGCGACCACGAACCGGAAGACACAGCGATGGACCGATGACATGTGACAGCGCAGGAAGTCGGTAGAAGGGATGGGAGGCATTGTTCAACAGTGGAAGTCCGGATGATAATGATGAGTGTTCATAACGGTGTGGTTTTGATAGATTCCCAACGTGTACCACCCGAGCGGTGTTACCATTGGGAATCGTTTCCTCGTTGTAACTTTTTCCTAGAAGTACTCTCAACAAGTGTAACTCTATCCAACTTAGACTACAAACAAGTGATTTGTAGAACTTGAGCGTCACTATTTGAACGCTATCTGGAGTATGGATACTTAGAATAAGTTGACACACTACAGGCTGCATTTAAGCACAAGGTATTTCTGCTGGTGATTGTACAAAATACAATTTTGTTCCCAGCTTACAATATTTTCTCGTTTTGTTATACCGCGTTATTTACGGGCCCATTTTTTGAGGATTTGTTTTGCATTAGCGAAGAAAGATGTTCTCTGAATAACTGAAATCGTATATGAAGTGATTAAGGCTTCGGCTCACTAAAGCAGACTAGGTAGACTAGGTAGGCCTCAACGAAAGCAGATTCTATGAATAAGATTGAGTATTAGTAGTAGAGCTATTTTGTGAAAGAGTTCATCCGGAGTAGTACTAGCATCATACCTATTTCTGCCGCAAAGCAGTAGTGCTCGCATTGCTATGTTCCCGTTTGAAGGGTATGGTTGCCGGTGAAACTACAGGTACATGAGACTTTTCATCTTTATCTCTCAGGGTGGCGGGCGCGGTGCAATGCCACATAGGGTGCGTCCTAGGTGGACGTGACTTATGTGATAATGCACTGTTCATATTCAGAGGGTACCGCTTAACATCAGGTAGGCCATCTGCTTGATCCATCATTTCAAGTAGTATACAAAAAAAACTCCTTACATAGGCGATCGTCGATTTTTTGCGTTCCGGAAACTTGATGCAGCGTCCGAACGCTCCTCAAGCACTCATACAAAAGCCACTCACAGCGATCGAGTCTCTTTTTGGAAGCTGGATGCAGCGTCTGACCTCTCCCCTCGCTTCATTTCTCCACCAACCAATGCAGCATCGGTAGAATCGCTAGATTTTGATGCCACGATCAAACGCGGCAAGTTCCCTAATGCGATGCAGCATCGAATCAATCAATCTTACGCGCGATTTCGATACACAGTCACAGGTTTTTCGTCATGCGTTTGTCCACCGTCTCACGTGATGGTAAGTGTCGATATGGTCTAAGATGGAGCACGCTTGCCTAGAAATAACCTATCCACTTTCGTCTTCAAACATCCTAAACTATACTGATACTGAAAGACAGACGCCGGCAATGAGTTCCACTCCTTAGCAGTAGTAATTATGGGAACGTTCATTTCGAAGATTCGTATTATTAACATAGATCGAAAAAAAACTCAAACGTGGGTCGTTTTGTGGGTCAACAGATTTTATTTGAATAACCCTTACTAATGCGATATGAAAAATACCCAAAATAATGTAATTGACACTTTTTTTTTACTTGGAAGCGAAATAAATATTAATACCAATAAAAATCGTAACTCAGGCGCTGTGCCTTGCTGCAAGCGGCGCACTGAAGTGCGAACTGAATTGGTCTTTAAATCTACGTAAAATGCATTGACCTGCAAATTTTGGGTTATAAATCACCTTAGTTACTAATTGAAGTTAGATTGGGATCGCTTGGCGCGCAAGTTGAAGTCATCAAAACGATGCCTCGATGCAAAATGGCTGATCGCTGATACTAAAAGTAGTTATTCTGCTTTGGCCATAATTATGCTTTGCATACTTTGGTCATAAAGTGGACCAACACGATTAGGTGTTCACGAAACATGGAGACCTAACCAGGAAAACTTATTTTTCATGAAACTTTGTAAGGCTTTATTCCACAAAATTACTGCTTTGTTATAAAGCATGAGATTAGCCTAATGGGCGCAATTTTGAATACAAACAGAATTTACTCATTCTTGGACATTGGACATAGCACGGTGCAGTTTATTAGACGTAATACTTTAAATCTAAGGCCACTGTCCACCGAAGTACTGGATAAACATGTACCTAATGCGATATGACGCATCCTGCACGCCTGGTAGCTGCTTTTGTTGCCACAGTGTCAACGGAGCAGCAGTGGTTTTACGATTGTGTGGGCTGAACACTACGTTGTGAAGCGTCGTTGCAGAGTTACGAAGCGCTTTAGTGGAAAGTGGACCTAAAGTTACTTTCCAGTGAAACTAGAACTATAAAAAGTAGAGCAACCGAAACTACTTGTGTTGGTATCTGTAATGAAATCGTGAAATATGCATGTAACGTTGCAATCTGTAATTTTTTATTCCGCTACGTGATTATTTAATTGCGAAAGCTGGCTGTGTTGGAGAATATTATTTTTAAATTCCAGTAGGAACTTGAATTATTGAATAGTTTCCAGATTAAGTGTTCCTACGGGCTACACTATTTTAGTTCAGAATCGATTTTTTACCGGCTCTTATCTGGCTCTATACATTAGCATTCAGAGTGGCAATCCAGCTAAAATCTTAGGGACGCTTCCGTCTGAAAGTGATTTGGATCAGTTGAGCTATCTTTAGATCGTTTGCAACGGTCTAAAAGTAGCTCATCTGTTATATTACTCAGTATATTTTTGATTGTGTACCTACTTCTATTAGTTGTTTTATTCTGGCTATAAACAAAGTTATTGTGTTAATATCGTTTTATTTTATCCACTCTGTCCAACACTAATTAGTAATGATGGCGGGCTCTTTCCAATAACCTGAAACAAAAGGGATTGCAATAATATATTAGGTCCAGAATACTACTTTCCCGTATCGCCCCCTCAGTCGAACCACAAGAGGTAGCACGGTTACTTTTTATTAAAATAAAAAATACAGTCATGGTAATGTTATTCATAGTGCAACCGTCGTACGAGTACTAGGTCATCATGCAAGTGAAAATAATCCTTTGAACTTAATTTTTGCACTCTTTTATCAGGTGCAGTCCAGAGGTTCGTCGAGATGCCAACCTACACAGAGGTGAACCCGCGCGAGGATGCGCTGCTCAAGTGCAGGATATCAGACAAGAGAGGCGTCTGTTCGTGGCAGAAGGACAATAAGGTAAAACTAGTCATAACCAGGACAAAAAATCATTTACGTCCTTTTTCCCGTTGTAGGAGTAGGAGCCACAGAGTTTTTTCTGAACGCGGAAGCACAAATGTCAACGATTGTCAGTCCACACTAGTTCACAGGGTCTTATTGGCATTCAATCTGCCATTTTTGAAAGAGACGTCGCAATTTTTATTTAATTACATTTTATTGTGTTTTTTCGAGTTATTTCGTGTAATTTTGGTGGCATTTTAACCGGTGTAACTTGGATAAATAACACATGTGGGATGTAGTGAAATTTAAGTGTTTTTCGTGTCTTTTTTGGTGGATTTTCTGCCACTATTTAAACTGGGTTATGAGTTTATGACTTGACTAAGACTCTTGACGACTTCTCAATAAAAAATATACAAATATATCACTTGACATTGTTGAAATTGTTTGTAGCACTCCTCAGAAGCGAAGAAGAAGAAGGGTCTTATTAGGCCAGCATTGTTGATGCCGTTTACAATTGGCTCAACTATTGGGCCAGTGGCTGGGCCAAACGTCTGCCAAAATTTTGCCAAGATAAAACATACCCGTTGACACACGCCCGCGTTGACCAACGTGTGAACGACGAACGTATACTGTATATGGATAAAATACCGATATCGATACGGCACGGCAAGTAGGGTGGTGTGTACCCTTGAACATGCTGCATTAGCTAGATGGGTCAGTGTATATAGGCCCTATAATAAATACAACAAACACATGCCAGTTTCTTGTATTGCTTCTGTCTCATTAAGGTTAGTAAGTAGCTAAAAAGTTTGCCTTACCAGCACTTGTGCCAAAGAACTCGTTTACCTCAACAGTTTTCGCCATTTCACAACTAAATCAGAAGTGTTCTGAAGAGCCGAGGATCAGCCTCCAGGCGTTTCACCGCTTTCTTCGAAATGAAATGGACGAGGTGGCTTATCTCTTAGCAGCGACGCCGCAGGCAAATACTAGTTTGTACACAAACGAGGAAACTCATCCTTAAATACGAATACTCCTATATTGGCTATCGCGAAAGTATATTGAAACCACACGTAACTTTTGTAATATAGCACAGCTGTCGTTCATAATAATACCGTAAAGTTTCAAACTTCAAGCAAACCTACTCAAGACTTCTCAACGTTAGTACCAGATGTAGGAACCTAAATGAAATCATTTCAGGTAGATTCTCTGCTTGCATGTGGTCTTCCGGCTTAAGAATAGAGCCCACTGTCTCCTCCCGTGGATGTCTTAAAAGCCCACTAAGAAAATGAATGGGCACCAGCATCCAGCTGAGTATTCAATACCATTACGCGATCACCAATCCGCTGATTAAGGAAAACCCCCCATTGCATTCTATGGGGGATGCCTATAGTCTAGCAGTGGACGTGAAAAGGTGCTGAAGGTGAGTATGTAATCGGGCCATTCTTAATTCACTGAATATTTCTACGGGAATGAGTTGGTTGATTAATCTTGGGTCAGTTACCACTTTCGATAGTCAAGGGAGATTTCTGGGGCCAGTCCCCAGCAGCTGAGCTGAGCATGTGGATAGGGCTCAAGCCCTTTAAGTTCAACGAAATACTCTTAGCGTCAACAAAAGTTTAATAAACGTTTATTATTTAGTCTCTTTAGTCTTTATTTTATTTTCATTATTTCTTATTGTAGCTATTCACTTATTCTTACAGTTATTCACTTTTTGAAAATTTAATATATCCTATTACGGCACCACCCGGCGGCATTAGTATGGACCATTTAATTTTGAATTATATTTTATTTTTAATATTTGGTATTATAGCGGTAATAGAAATAAATACTCTGTGAAAAATTCAACTGTCTACGTTACGGTTCATAAGATACAAGCCCGCTGACGCACGAACGGACGGACAGCGAAGGCTTATTAATAGGGTCCTTTTGCGCACGGAATCCTAAAAAATATTGAACGAATGAAGACCATAGAACGAAATAATAATTGCACGAATTGCCCATCGACCAATGAATAGTCATTATTGGGTTCCCAAAGCTCTGATACGCAATTCAATCTAAATAACTGATAAACTAAACCAGCAAGAGGATAGTGAACGTTAATAAACGTCTTTGTAGGTTTCGTATCGTAAGAGGATTTCGTCTCCATCTTGAATACAAAATACTTAAGCCGATTGAGGCGCACTGAAGATTTAACTAACTTAAGCATACGATGAGGCTTGATACCCATCGAAAAAAGTAGCTCGTAGAAATCGCTTATGGATGATTTCGTTGGGTGACTTTTTTCTTATAGGCATTCCACGAGGAGCACCAATCTGAAGAAAACCTATCTGAATAGCACCAATGCTATTTCACGAAGAGCACCTGTATTGGATTGAAAAAGTAGAAAATATTAAAAATCATTCCACGAAGGGCTCACGATTAAAATTTTTGACCTACGCTACGATGGCATAACCATTTTGTGGCTCGTAAGTTCCGTCCGACCCATTTGGTAACTGTATTTTTTTGTGATATACGTTAATTTTAGAAAAAAGGTATCTATCTTTACAAGCCCTACTTTTTATAGCCATTATCGATTCCCGTAATAAAACATTAAAAAAAAAATAAACAGAGTTTTCTGTTGTGCGAAGCCTGTATAATAATTTTCCAAAATCTTTGAATGCAGTTTTTATTTTTATCAAAATCAGTATCGTGATTTCTTTAAGCATTTTGTGATATCTCTTACCGTTTAGGATTTCCCCTCACTTATCCATCTCAATGAAATAATATCCTGTAGATATATTTTACTTTGGTGACGAGATTTTGGTACCTACCTTCTACAAATTAAAGATAAAATTAAAATTATCTGTATTTTAATTGTTGAATTAAGCATACATTTTTAAATGAAGGAAATAAACAAAACCAGATGATAAATATCCGATGCAACGGCAAAAACCACGCCGTTGGGCTTTTTTGATATAACATCCGCCGTTCAGATAATTTTATCTATGTATCTACCAAACACCGAATTAAGTTGAGCCGTTACTGCGTCAAAAAAACATCCAAAATTTAGCATTTATACTTAGATAATCTATCATTTATACTTATTATTAGTGGGATAGGATTTACATTGAAATAACCTGAAATAACCATAGACTTAAAATTGGAATTAACGATATGACATAATTGACAGAAAACACAAGATGGTATAAAACTCGTAAAATAAGAATTTTTTCAAGCGAAATGGCAGATGGCCGGATGCAAAGGAAGTAAACCAATAAGGTTTCATTGTAGCAACTTAAAACAACAGCTAGCATTCTAAAAACATCTCAGTCGCCGCATCTGCATCCAAGTGTGGCTATTCATATGAAAAATGCTGCAAATTTCAACTCTATTCCTAAGACTCAAGTTATAGATATGGTAGGGCATTTTTGGCAGAACTTTTTGCACTGTACCCTATTGCAAAAAGGTTTCCTGACCAGTTTTTTTTCACAAAAACAAATACTTATCCCCGGACTTATTTACTGGAAGAAAGCATGAGCCGAGTAAGTCGTGGTAAGCAATGGCGGCGATGAGCTCACCATTTGTCACGTTTATATTCCCACGACTGTGTCACCCACACAGTGAATAGGTCCGTAGACTGTAGAGGCTCTGAATGTGTGTCTATATGAATATATGTACCTACTCTTATATTGAATGAGTTTTTTTACACCTACGAGAATCACGGAACAAGCAGACGGCCCACCTGATGTTAAGCGGTAACCTCTGCCTTTAACAATGCACTACATCTAAGTCACGGCCACCTAGGACGCACCCTATGTGGCATTGCACTAACACCCGCCACCCTGAGACATGTATAAAGATAAAAAGTCTGATGTGAAATTTCACCGGCAACCTTAAAACCGGAACACAGCAATGCAAGCACTACTGCTTTGCGGCAGAAATAGGTATGGTGGTAGTACTTTCCCGGACGAACTTTTTCACAAAAAAGCTCTAGATGCAAAAAAACATTTTTTGTAAGCCTAAAATTGCCTTTGTTATATTGTGAAAGAATCATTAAAATTGCTGGAGGCGTTTGGAAGCAGTAGGTTTATATTGCGTAAATCATTGGAAACTTCAGATTGTTTGCCTGCCAAAAGTATGAAAACTTAAAAATAACTACACTTTTAAAAATATTTTTGACTACATTACACGTCTATTATATTTTTGGAGTTTAATTTCATAAAAGGCCCACGGTACGCAAATACGAGTAGATAGGGAGTAAAATCGTATAATCAAGCGTTTACAAAAAGTGAAGTCCGTTATGTTTTCCCTCATATTCACTTATTTTATACTGAACTGGACTGGAGTAACTTCACTTTTTTAAAGTATTTGAGTTTTCCTTTTATGAGTAGACTTTAAAAGATGTAATACGTATATTGCAGTTTAGGGATTGATATCGCCTTAATAAACAACAGGTGTTGTTGTATTACAATGTGGTATCATGTTTAACATATTGACACTTGATACCCTGACCGTGATGAGTGAAACCATTATTTAGCTATTTTTTATCAGCCATTATTTAGTAAGGTAACATTTATTTAGCTTTTCATTATGATAATAAAATCAACAAATTCAAAGTCAAAGTCAAAAGTATTTTATTCATTGAAATCACAAGGATCATTTTGAATCGTCTTGTTTTTTTTCTCCTTCTCGAAAATATCGACCAATCAAATCTCGAGGAGTTATTTGCATAAGAAGTTTGTATGTCGAGTATTCTTTGCACAAGGATTTTGTATCGAGTATTTTTTGCACAAGGAGGTTGTTTAGGAGTTGTTATTGGAGCGTGTTGCATTGAGATGGAGGTCGAATATTTTGGTGTGTTCTAAATTCAAACACCAAAATAGTGATTAAAAGTGCTTTTAAAGCTTTTAAGAGGGGGAATGGTATAATAGTATATTATGCAATTAGTGAATAAAGGACGGATTTAAAGCGAGGGCCATAGATGAATCACGAGCAAGTGAAGGATTCTAACGACTGAATCACGACCGTAGGGAGTGATTCATGATTCGAGTGTTAGAATCCTGAGCGACGCGAGTGATTCATGGCCGTCGATGTAAATCCGTTTTATTCAAGAGTTGCATACTATACTTTATACCATGACTACGAGAAAAATAAAGATTTAAGCGAAAATAGCCATCTTCTTCATCAGTTGAATGCATTTTCAATCGATTTATTATTAAGTACCACTAAACTTTGTGTTCGTACAACTAACAGTATTCAAAATAGCGCCAATTTATTAATCACAGCAAAGAACACAAAACAGTTTTTATTCTAATGCTAAACTCCTTGTCGAAAATGGCGACCAATCAAATCTCGAGGAGTTATTTGCACAAGAAGTTTGTATGTTGAGTATTTCTTGCACAAGGAGGTTGTATAACAGTATATATTGGTATATTTTATGTATTGGTGTGTTCTAAATTCAAACACCAAGATAGTGATTGAAAGTGTAATTAATAAGCTTTTGAGAGGGGGAATGGTATAATATAAATTATCCAACTAACCACTTCCAGATAGCATGTTCAGAAACCATACATGAGTTCATGTTTCATAATAATACGAATTCTGAATGAATATTGATAGTGGAGCCCGCTGTGCGTGAGTAAAAGAAGTTGACATGGCATATAATACCTAGATAAATATTTTTTTTATTGATTTTTGACACACGCCGACTGCTACTTCACTAACAAAATCCGGGGACAGACAGGATACTCGATTCTTCAATATAGTCGCGTTGGAACAGGAGCAAATTTAGTTTATAAGAGGATTCAAATTGATCCTTGTGATTTAAATTAATAAAATAAATATTTAAACAGATTTTAAAAATTTGATATATTTTACGAGAGATCCAAATAAAATGCATTTAATGAGTGTTGCAAGGCGTTATATTGTATGAAGATTTCTGTTTTCCTAGGCGCAGCGCAGCGCAAGGTTACCAATCTTAGATTACATTTTTAACTTACTAAATCAAGTACAATATTCAAATTAAAAATATGCACGGATACTACATTATAATACCGAGGGATCACCCAGACAGAAACAAGATAGGACAAAGTATTCCCGATAAAAAAAAACTCTAACTTTTGGCTAGATTCGATTGTTTGTCAGTATGTACAGATTATTGGGTAAAAAATTGGAAAAATAAAATTAATTCAATAAAACGGAGGCTTCACCCACGGGGTTTTTAAAAATTATCTATATTTCACGAGATATTCAATAAAAACCGCATTTTAGAGCGGCGCGTGATGTTTTTTTTTGTATGATTATTTCTGCCTGGGAGCGCAGTCTTAAACATAGACTATACTTTGCAGGTAGGTTGTTAGCACGCCTGTGATAAGTGTACTTACGTGTGTTGAAAGGAGAGCGTTGCCTGACGAACGGTTGAACCTAGCTTGTACATTTTACTGTCCACATTTTTCCTAGAAAACAGTGTATGAACCACGTATTTTTTCTTTGCTTTGTATTCGGTTTTCGATATCGGCTTGACTCTACTTCGATATTCATACTGAGTTAGTATCACAAACAATTTTGGTTTTAGTTGTTAATTTTAGGGGCCAACATAAAATGAGTAATATTGTTTTACTTTCTAATGCATTGTTTAAAACATATTGTTACGAGCTAGGGTTCTATGGATAAAATAATGAACACCGGTTACCAAAATTACACTTTCATAAATTTATCAGAAAACCACTAATAAACTTCACTGCACTTTTCACAATTTATTAGTCTCACTCAGGAAGTCAGGACAGCTACGCGCTGACAGTCCGCGCCGATGACAATCCGCGTAACTGTGAATTCAAACGTCATAGGGCTTATCTAAGCCCTACAAGCTAGTCTAGCGAAACGTCGAGGCATATCTGTGGCGTGGTTACTGTTTATTTATAGTACTAGTTATTATTAGAATTACTTGTTTGTTTGTTTGTGGAAATAACTGCTAAAAGCTTGGACGAAGCCTGAAAGTGCAGTGCTACAAGGCTCATGTGGCACGTGGCCGAAATCAGAACTAGCACCGCCATATCTTGTAATCTAATATCAAACAGCGCCACAATACGTGCCAAATGATCCCTGTGGCACTTTTATGTCATTAACGCCACAGACGGTATACCTAATAATTGTGTACGCAATTTGGAAGTGCACTCATCATGTTATCTTATCTGTCTGTAATTAGGAACAGCTTGTTGGTAATACAAGGAGCATTAACATTTGTAGAGTAAATGCATTTAGCATTACAATTTTTAGGGTTCCGAAGTTAAGCAAGGAACCCTTAGTTTCGCGTCTGTTCGTCCGTAGTATCTATCATGCTGAAATGCACGGTTTTGCACAAATGGACGACGCTTACAAAACTATAAAATAAATACCTACTATTATTATTACTAAAATTTAGAGTTTTTTAAAGTATTCTCAATCTTACAGGATATTGTCTTAATAGGTCTTTTAAAATGTTACGAGGTTTCATGTTTTTTTTTTCGATACATAAATAAGTAGTTTTGAAGTGCTTTTTATTTTAGAGTCAAGTGTCCCTCACCCCCTAGTACCTACTGGCTAAACCGAAAAAGAAATAACTAAAAGAAGCAAATAGTAGCATATCATATTGATGCAATTATCACAGCTGAGTAGGCTAGTACGAGTATGTGTACTAGTTACTTGTATTACCTAGTCGTGTTTGTAATCCCATCCCATCCCACAAGCTAGTATGTATGGATGTTTGTTACTAAACTGAACTGATTTCGATAAAATTTGGTACCGAGATTGATTGTGACCTGCATTGAGCTATAGGATACTTTTAATCCAGAAAACCAACTATAAAAGATATGAAAACCTTTATGGATAAAGCTGCGGTACGGTAAACTCGATTGAAACTTCTCAAAATGATTAAAACTGTTCTGGTTATCGTAACTTGACTTTGGAACCCTACATTGCGTGGTCCGAATACTTGAGGTATTAGGGTTCCGTGTTCGACAAGGAACCCTCATAGATATATTTTAGAAGAAAAAGAATAGAAGAATAGAATATTTATTTGTATACAAGAGCTACACAGAAACACATAGATAGAAGAGAGATAGAAAATACTTTATTGCACACCATAATTCAAAACAATTTACAAATAATAAAACTAAAACTAACATGTTGTACAATGGGCGGTCTTATCGAACCCGCACATACCTACTAAACATAGACTAAAGAGGAAACATATTTAAAAGTACGAAGTGTAACTCTAACAAAATTAGTAGTAGGTAATTTTACAAAAGTTGCAGATTGTACCGTAAGCTATAGGTACATTTCAGATACATAAGTGTTCAGCAGGTCTATTCCAGATACCGATACGCCCCATGCCAACAAAACTGGTAATAATCTGATGTGAGAATCTTCAAGTTCGAAAGGGTGTGTACCTGAGCTTCTTATGCGTATGTCATCCCTTTTGTAAGGTAAGGGGAACGGAAGACGCTGGAAACATCTAGAGCGAAATTCCTTCCCATCTAAGGCTGCGCTTCCACCAAAGATGTGTGAGGTAGATGAGCGGTGCGAGGATGCGTAGCGAGGCTGTGGAACGATGTGAGTGTTTCCACCAGAGATGTGCTACGCAGCTGAGCGGTGCGAAGATGCGTAGCGACGCTGTGAAACGGTGCGCAGATGAGCGGTGCGAGGATCCCTCTAATGACCTAGTAGTTTCTCGTACGCGTCCATCCTTTGCAGATCCCTCGCGCACATCTCTCGCACACATCCCTCGCATACATCCCTCGTACAAATCCCTCGCACACATTCCACGCTTGTTTTGTACGTATAAAAACCTTGCTCTGCTAAGCTGTTACCACCAGAGCTGCGCTGAGCGAGGCTAGGTAATTGAAGTGATTCTATTCTCCCTCGCTACCTTAGAGAATTAAAAAAAATTGTCTGGCGCCAAAATCAAAGCTCGCTACGCATCCTAGCTCACCTCTGGTGGAAACGCAGCCTAAGGCCTATATCCACCATAGCGGAGTGTCATTTACATTCGATTCTATTATCAAGCTTCATATTTATTTCTTGCGCTTTATTTTGGTGGGTGTTGGGCCTAATACCGCCGCGGGCTGTTCTCGGAACAGTTAAAAAGTACTTACCTTTTAATGGAAATATCGCGTACAAAGCTGACAGACGTCGTCGATAACGAAATACATTCGGAGTGGAGTGAATACGTTAAATAAGTACGTATTGCCGTGGGCATAACCATATTTTCATATTTCGCTGTTAAAACAATTTATTATTTGGTAAAGTCAACTTGTATGAGCGCTACCATGTGATAAAAGAAAAAAAGGTCAATTACGAGTTGGACTAGCTTGGAGAAGTTTCCATACAGGCACAGTTAAAATAATACTAGACTAGTAGTACAGGTAGGCTACCATAGTAAACACTAGCTAGACCAATTGAATTTACAATGAGTCCTCAGTGAACATTTTACACAAATTTTGTCTTCCCGAATTGTTTTCAGTTTTCCGGGGAAATCCAAAGACCTAACATTTCCTATAAACTAAGGCCACTAAGGCCCTATAGCTATAGACTACTATCGTTGTTACCCTGGCATAACACAAGCGAAACCGTGGCCAAACACTAGTATTTACATTATTATTTACCGTATTTATTATCTGACTGTACAAGACTTCTAACTAAAGAAGTATTCGAGTTCGTTGAGTAATGCTACACCTCCACTACCCAGAAGAGTTCCTACACAACACTATCTGATATCGCTTTAACCCTGCACTAAGTATCTGTAAGAATTTGAATGAGGTAGGTATTTCATCCCCATCAACAGTGCTTTGGGCCAATCGCTTATACATTTTGCTCAGATTCCTTCCCAGATATCATTATAAATATTTCTTCTCATTTCCTCTCTATGTTTTACTTTTTTGCTCTATTTTTGCTACATCAAGAACCTCCAGAATGCATAACGATTTCCAAGTCTTCGCTTAAGATTGTAATGCTCGACACTAGCAGTGTTGCCTGTCTAAATCAAAATGTAATAGTAAAAATAACAGCATTTCCTCGTCTGCCTTCAAGTCTCTTCAAGGCATATTTAGACTTTCGTGCTCTATCGTCGGCCGCATCTTCTTTTGCCAACAGAAATAGTAAATTATGGTACAAGTATGTAATGTTGGTGATTAGGTACTGCTGAGGAGCGGCTCGGGTCTTAAGAGAGCCGAGGACGGTAATCATCAATACACATGTGTATCATACGACGTTTTACAGCACACTTGTGAAGAAAATAATAATAAAACATAAATACACACTCTGTGTAAATTTTCAACTGTCTCTATAACTCACTTGTGAATAATAGCAATGAAAAAGTCACAGTTTGATAACCTACAGGTGCAAAAAAGAAATACACACTCTGTGAAAATGTTCAACTGTCTTTATAACTCACTTGTGAAGATGTGAATAATAGCAATGAAAAAGACACAGTTTGATTAAAGGGGTCATAGTCATTATGTGCCTAAATACGGTGAAATTAGAGCCACTTTATGAGCAAGCGTGTTGAAAAGTAAATTTTCTCTGCTTTTCCTCCGACAAAGGGTTGGTTTGAGTGAATGCTAAGCCTGCTGGTGACGTTGGTTCACATCTGTTACTGGATAGACACAAAGTCCTTTGAGTGTTCTATGCCTTACTTCGTTACCAAGAATAGTTAAAAAGACCAAGCCCCACAGTGTCTAGGAAAAGAGACACATAGAATAAAATAATAGTTAATTTGTTTGCTAAAGTACAAAGGCACTGTCTGCCTTGCTGATTCTCGGAAACATTAATCATGTTATATACAAAGAGTCACAGGTAATGACCTCATTATTGTGTCGTTTGTGTATCTTTCATGTCTTTCATTTAGTTATGGATGAGCTGTACCCATAGTATATGAATAAGAAGCTTATTAGGAAAACAGCCGGCGACAAAACCATGGATACCTTTTATGAAACACTAGTGCAAAATTAACATAACGAATTTTGCACTAGTAAATAAAAAAAGCGGCCAAGTGCGAGTTGAACTCGCCCATGAAGGGTTCCATAGCAGCAAGTAACATAATATAAAAGTTCTTGGATGGTTTACGATTTATGACGTACCTATTAAAAAAAAACTACTTGCTAGATCTCGTTCAAACCAATTTTCGGTGGAAGTTTACATGTACATCATATATTTTGTTAGTTTTATCATTCTCTTATTTTAGAAGTTACAGGGGAAGGGGGGGGGGGACATTTTACCACTTTCGAAGTGTCTCTCGCAAAAAATATTAAGTTTAGAAAAAAAAAAAGAAAAACAATATCCTTATTATTTATTATTATTATATCATTTTTGAAGACCTATCCATCGACACCTCACACGAATGGGTTCGATGAAAAAAAATTGTTGAGTTTCAGTTCTAAGTATGGGGAACCCCAAAAAAATAATGTTTTTTTTTCTATTTTTGTGTAAAAATCACGGTTCACAGAATACATCTACTTACCAAGTTTCAACAGCATAGCTCTTATAGTTTCGGAAAAAAGTGGCTGTGACACACACGGACAGACAGACAGACATGACGAATCCATGAGGGTTCCGTTTTTTGCCATTTGGCTACGGAACCCTAAAAACGATGGTGCAACCCACTGTGAAAAGAGGCCCATTGAGGCTCTGCCTACCCCTTCGGGGAAAAAAGCGTGTGTCTATGAACATACGTATGTACGTAAATAAAAAAATGGTTTTGGCTTTAACAAACTTGCGATAAATTTAATGACACAAAATATCAAGCATTTTCTGAAATTAGTCATCGAAACTGAGCTGAACAATATGAGCCCAAACACTGCCAGTATTATAACCACACCTGTACCACACTATTACTCATCGGTTGTCCACCATCAAATAAGCTCGCTGTCACCATAATATTGTAACATCGTGTCTTCTAAACTTGACAGGTATAGGTATGCCACATTTCAGCTCCATTGGATGCCAGAAAGCATTAGAGAATTTAAAAAAATTGGTGATCAAAGCAGAAAGCGCTTGAAAAATGTATTACAAACTTTTAAACGTAAAAGCTTTTAAAAATAATTAAATACAATTATTTTGTAAATTCCATATTGTGATCTTCATTGGTAAGGTACCTACGTAAGTAGACCGCATAAAAGGCCGTTTATTCAGCCATTTGATTAAATAACAATATAAAATTGGTTTATCGTTGAAACCGCAGCTTTCTAGCTGAGTGCACGGCTGGCACAGGTGAGCCAACGGTTTGCTGAGACCACGGAATCTGCAACACGTGCGGCGAGCACGCGTTCCGAATAAGATAAAAATGATAACTTCGGCGTTGGTCATACTGAGAGCGATACTACTCTACGACAGTAGAGTCAGCAGTACCTACTACTAGTAGTTAGTAGTACTACTATGGTATAGTAGATTATAGTAACTATAGTACTCGTATAGGAACTATACGATAGTAGATTCAGCAGTACCTACTACTAGTAGTTAGTAGTACTACTATGGTATAGTAGACTATAGTAACTATAGTACTCGTATAGAATAGAATAGAATAGAATAGAATAGAAATAGTTTATTTTGAACAGCAAATACACACACAATAATGGAATACAATACAATAATAACACAAACAGAACACGTTTTTTGCTGCGTGTATAGTGCCGTCAAAAAAGGTCCGTGCTCAGCATAATGCTGCAGTAAACTGCAGCGCTGATTTTCAGCACGGACCTCGGTTGACGCACGGACACGGCACACACACTGTAAAATACATCAATATGTAATAGGATGATATAAAAATTATACAACGTAAGACGCAACTATACTCGACAGCACCACGAGTCAGCAGTACTACTACTAGTAGTAAGTACTACTACTATAGTATAGTAGACTATAGTAACTATAGTACTCGTATAGTAACTATACGATAGTAGAGTCAGCAGTACTACTACTAGTAGTAAGTAGTACTACTATAGTATAGTAGACTATAGTAACTATAGAACTCGTATAGTAACTATACTATAGTAGAGTCAGCAGTTTATTTATTGCTGCAGTCTGGTATATCTGGCAGATGTTAGTTACAAATTTTGTAGGTAAGATAAAAACTATAACCTCGGCGTTAGTCATACTGAGAGCGATATCTACTCTACAATAGTAAAGTCAGCAGTATTTATTGCTGCAGTCTGTACCCTTAGTACGAGAATTTGACAGTATTCGAAACTATATGAAGTATCGTTTCCTTCAATACATTTTCTGACAGCGTCCTTAGTTTTCTCCTCGTTTTCGCTAGAGGCGCTGCTAGTAAATCTATAGAAGGAAACGAAACTACATATAGTTTCGAATACTGTCAAATTCTCGTACTAACCCCCCTGGTATGTCTGGCAGATGTTAGTATAACCACAGGTAAAATAATACTATGCTAGTAGTATAACCAACTTTGTAGGTAAGCGAACGGTCAGTTAGAAAAATACGTCGCATTATTTTCCGAACTAGATAAAAAATAGCAGAGCTGGTCATACTGAGAGCGATATCTCTTCTTCTTTATAATTTACTACACCATAATTAGCTGGTAGACATGGGGGATTTGCCATAATCACACGCTTGGCAGGCGGATTGGTGATCGCAGTATTGGCGTTGAGTACACAGGTGGATGCTATTGGCTATCCCCTGGTGTAAGCCCGATGTGATACATCACAGGATCCAAACTTAGGCCGGACACACCACGAAATTACGGCGCATTCTATATAGTGGACTAGATAAGATAGATACATATAAGGCGCATTGATAAACTATTATTTCATAGAGGATTTTGTATATAGTCGTATACGCTAAAACGTTTTTATTTCCCTTTAAATTAAAACGATTAACTAAAAAATATCCTACTAAAGTATTGAAGTGTGTGTTTGAATGAATCTACATAGAAAATTAGGAGGCTTAAATCGGTCCCGTTTGCCTGTGAAATGTAAAAAGATTTTTGTCTGCTATAAAAGCTAACCAACCGTGTAATGCTACTACATAAACAAATTCAGTGATATGAAGAATCAGGTCACCAAATATCACTTTCATATGTTTTGTAATTGCTGAGAAAAATCTGGATCTCTGCCACTAAACTTTTCAATGCGTAAATACCGTAAAGATAAATTATCACTGGCTTAACTTTGGTCTTAGGTTAGTTCATACCATTATTCTATATTATACAAGCTACCCGTATCATGTGGTAAATTTTCTGGCTAGAATGTCCCTACGGCACTGCAGGATTTCTCCCACAAACACACTGAAGCCAACAAGCTTTAGTTTGTATGCTCGTTGTATGAGTACTGGCACCGACTTATCGCAACAGTCTGCCTCTGACAAGTGTGAAGCCAAGCGGAGCGACAAACTTTTGCATCAAGTTAATCGCTTTGCTTGACGTGGTCCATTGTCTAGTTGCGGAGGGAATCGTTTACGAGAAAGGCGTTGGTATAAAACATGTCCTGGCTGCTAGCTTATTAAGTACATAATGGGCTTCGGCAATCACCCGCTTTTCAGAACAGAAATACGATTACAGGTAATAGAAAATCAACAGTCATGAACGACGATTGCCGAGGCCTTAGATTTAAACATCAAGATACGATCAATCTACAAAATTAGCATTTGCGCATAAACCACGAAAAATTAAAAAAAAAAAAATTAGGGTTTGATAATTTTCAAATTTAAATTTTCGAGAAATTCAAATTCCTTTATTTACTATATAGTATGGTAAAGTTATGGGTAGGTCGTACAAAATTCAGTGTGCTCATACTCTTGCTTATAAAGCGTGCAAATATTCCTTTATGGCTGTTAACATTATTATCAGGTATTTATCACAAAGGAAAATGAAAATGAAATTTAAAAAATATGTCATTAAGAATTAAGAAAAAAAAACTCAGTACCGTACGTGCCCGGTCATGAGCAAGCTATTTAAAAGCAAGTCATACACCGTTGTCATTGGTGCCTTGTATCCGATTTTTGCACCGCAAAATGGGCATTCATTTTATCGCGTCCGCCCTGCAGGGTTGGCAATGTTTTTTTTAAAATTATTTTTTTATACTTCTAGAATGACGGAACAAGCAAATGGCCCACCTGATGTAAGTATTTCATATCAAATATTCGATAAAATATATTTTGTTCTGCCGATGTTTTGAAGTGCGGTGAAAGATCAAAAATCACGATCAAAGATTCCGTTACATACCTACAAACATACAGACCAATCTATTATAAGTGTGTTAAAAAAAACCTGTATAAATCATGTTTAAAACACTACAAAAAAAAAACAAATGATATGAATTGATTTTAAACAGGTTTTTTTGTTGTAGATAAAAAACAGTGTTTTATTCTTTTTGAAAAAAAAACAGTTTTTTTCCAACCCTGCCGCCCTGGAGGGCAATTCTCGTGCTTTAGAGATTAAGTCGAATTAGACAATGTCGAAAAAAGATGGCGAATGTCGAATAAAATCTTAATTTGCTATTCTCGTGATGTCACAAATAGACATAAGTCGACCAAAATCATTCAAATAGAATACGATTTGATTTTTATTGTGACATTTTCGTGACATTTTTTGTAGACATTCCTACATGCTTCGACATTATCTCTAATTTAGAGATAATCTCTACAATCCGAGAATTGGCCTCCTGTCCTTAGACATTACGAGTGTCTATGTGTATACTACTATTTATTCAGTGCTATGGCCGAGGCACATTATTTTTCTAGCAGTACTGTACTATGCGTATGGCTTACATACTATTCTACTCCCAAACCCAAAAACCACGGCGACCGCTCGCAGTATGGCTCACCATCACAGAATGCTAAACATTACTGTATCTGTTACCTTTACCGTGTAACTTGTAGTTAGTATGAACAATCGCGGCCAGCGATACGAGATCTGAATGTTAAATAGGGTTTAGTCACGGTTTTAACGTTAAAAACCGAGTGTAGGTCGTGACGCTGGGCATGATTCTAGGTTTTAGTGTTCCGTACCAAGTTTGTAAAAACAAAAAACTACTAAAAAGCATTTGTTTGTTACAAAAGATTTCCTAGACTGTTATTCTGTAACTCTAGGATCGTAAAGCTCCAAACGATAACACACTGCAAAGTTACTTGCTATTTTTGTGGTATACATTTTGATCGAAGCATTTTATCGGCAAAAATAATACAGTAGTTGTTTGTTGAAAAATTCCTTTTTATAAGAAGCTTTAATGAGATTACGGAATCGTGAGCTCATCAAAATGAGCCCAAACACTGCCATGTTACTATTAATCATTGAAGAGTTCCGTTGTCCACCTTCTTCCATCATCAGATCAGCTCGCTGTCACCATAATATTGTATTATACCGAAACTTGGCAGGTATGGCGAATTTCACCTCAATCGGATGCCAATAAATGCTTGTAAAAATGTATTACAAATGAATTAGAGAGACAGAATTAATGCGAACGGACCGGAAAGAACATAGATAACTGAAATAAGGAGAATTAGTAAGGCGTGGTTTTCAATACAAGTTTTTATAAAATTTGTGATCACAACCGTGTGCTGACCGAAATGAGCCTAAACACGGCCAGTTAATACTGGCCACCATCCATCATCCATCGAGGAGTTCCGTTGTCCACCTTCCATCTTCATCATCAGATCAACTTACTGTCACTATAATATTGTATTGTCATCGGAACTTGATAGGTATGCATCTCAATCGGTTGAGGATTAATTCTTTAAAATTCAGTTGCAAGATTTGACCCAAACACACAAACATTGCAAGTTAAATAAAAGCTTGTAAAATACAGGTCACATTGAATCATATAGGTAACACACGTACTTAAGTAAAAAACAAGTGATTGAGTTTGTAGGTGTAAAATGGTGTAGGGCAAAAATGGCGACATCAGTTTCAATAATAAACAGCAATACTTCTCTTAATTCCAGATTTCTATAAGAAAGACAGAAATACGAAGGAAGCAAGTTTAAACTTTTTTAATCGGTACGAAACGAGTTTAAACGCTAGAGTTCTAAAAACCTTTAGATTTTGCTCTATAGAAAAATAACTAGCTTGACGCCCCAATCTAAACTTTGACTGTATCGTTTTCCTCGATGTTCATATTTTCACAGTGAAAGCAGACTGGATCAACTTCTACCAGCTCTTTATCCAGAATATGAAATAATCTACGTTCCTACAACTGCATAAACCTTAAAGAATCGATTTCTCCTTAGATTACCACATTAACTGGATAGACAAAATCGCTGCTAAGGCTTCAGGCTTAAACACTTTCCACGTAAGTAAACATGGTAGAATATCAGAAAACCCGAAAAAAAAAACCAACTAATACGAAGTGAACCGCTTAGACACGTTATTTTCCCCGAAGGGGTAGGCAAAGCCTCAAAAGGCCTCTTTTCATTGCACCGTTGTTAGCACCATCGTTGGAAGACGTGACAAGTGGTGAGCTCGTCGCCGCCATTGCTTCCCACGACTGACTCGGCTAACACTTTCTTCCTGTAAAAAACACATTCCTTAATAAGCTAGGACTAATCCTATACCACAGATAAAAGAATACTATACTAGTACCTATACTAACAAGTCTGTGTAATCCCGGGGTAAAGTCGGCTTTTACGATATCCATGGGAGGAGACGGTGGGGTCTATTTTTAGGCCGGACAAACACACTACTTGTAATACAAGTAATATACAAATGAAACTGTGGGGCCATCTTAATACAGTCGCAATCGATCTAAAAACAACTAACTGATCCAAATCACTAGCAGACGAAAGTAGTAGTAGTAAATTTATTTTGTGAAAGAGTTCGTCCGTTGAAATTCTACCACCATACTTATTTCTGCCACAACACAGTAGTTGCACAGTAGCATTGCTGTATTCCGGTTTGCCGGTGAAATTACAGGCGCATGAGACTCCTTTCATCATTGTCTATTATTTATTCTGTGGTCTCCGGGTGGCGAAAGGTTGGCATCCTAGGTGGACGTGACCTATGAGGTAATGCATTGTTAAAGGCAGAGGCTACCGCATATCATTAGGTGGGCCATCTGCTTGTTCCGTCATTCACGCAGTTCAAATATATAAAAGAAAGCGTCCCTGAGAGCTGGCTGCTTTGCCACTCTGAATAGCATACCTATACTAATGCGTTCAGCCAGATAAGAGCCAGCTCCCGGGTCAAGCGTCGCTTCGATCAGACGCCTTACTCGTAGGGCCCGGTCCCCCACGGATCCAGAGTCTCAACACCGAAAGGCTCAAATACGTAAGCTCAGTCGAGACTTGCATATTTGCGCTTGTTGAGATCCTCAGCCGAATCGGCCGGTGCATTGGCTCATTGGCTCTAACTGGTGTCCCGGACAGATGAGATGGCGTTAGTAAAGGTATCAACGCACGTAGCGTGCAAAAGCCTACGTGTTTAATTGAATAACCGCATAATAAGAAAGTAAAAGCACAAAATACATACATAGTAGGTAGTAAAAGTCAGTATCATCTCCCCCATGACAGCGGTTAAGATTTCACATTATGTGAAAATTACCGTTGTATCATTTGCACGTTTACTAAATTGCTGCAACATGATGTTGCTTTAAATGTCACTTTTACTTTCATATAATACTAGCAACTCACCCCGGCTTCGCATGAGGAGTGTCGGGATGAAAGGAATCAACTCCTCCTCACCCCCCTTCGTTTGCAAGCTCATGTGGTCTGGTATAGAGTACTGCTGCCATGTATGGGATAGCTCAGCCAAACACCAGCTTGGTGCCATAGGCTCGATCGGATGCAGATCTTTCAGGCTTATAGGTGAACAACATATGGCGGAGACTAAGATCCAGAGTCTCGATCATCGCCGTAAAGTTTCTTGCCTTTCTATCTTCTATAAGTTACATTTCGGGGAATGTCCCTAGGAACTACATGATCTGATTCTACTATCTCCTTTTCATTATACGACAACCAGGCGCACGGCTCGGTATCATCCTTACCTCATTGGTATACCCGCAATTCGCACTAAGCGTTTCGGTTCCACCTTTGTAATGCAAACTGCTTTGGAATTCGTTGCCGACGTCTGTTTTTCCTGAAAACGATAATATGGGTCTCTAGTGAATAGGTACATTCTACACCTTCGTGCTCCATCGTCAGCCGCATCGTAACTTACCAACAGGTGAGATCGCGGTCAAACGAGGGTCTGTGATTAGTGCAAATACCCCCTTTGCATTATGTACTAGAGGCCTCGTCCAACAGTGGACGTCTTAAGGCTGATGATGATGGTGAGATAGAGGTCTCCCCTTGAATTTGCATTACCACAACACAATTTGCATTACATGTAACCCAACTCGCAACTTGGGTTAGTTTGAATGTAAATCTGGAAAATATAGTGATACGTAATGTTATCATTTACATAATACGGAAGTGTAAACCACTAATTACTTAGACTGTTATATATATAGGTGTGTATTTACTACAGTTAATCAGGCAATGTCGACAACGTCAGTAATCCCTGATGCCCTTTGAAGTAGTCCTCATTTGAATCTGACACACTGACATGCCTGTGATCAATTTGCAGGGGAAATTACAGGACCGACTTAACAAAGCACAGCGGGTAGATTCGCATATGATAGCCCAATTTTATTCGTACCACTACTTGCTATACAACGAATTGAATAGAATAATATATAGATCACCACTTTGTACTTATTATTATATATCCATAACATTAGTTTGTAATATTAAAATAAACAGGTCAAGAATACCCTTAACCGACGAGCATGTCTGAAGAAAGTGATGAGAGAAAATGAAGCAAAGGAGGGTCAGGATCGTAGCAAGTGGAAATCCGTGGTCTCTACCCCTCCGGGAAACAGGCGTGGGTATTTATGTAAAACCTTTGTAACTGATGACGTGCGAGTGAATAAAAATACCCATTTATTTAATTATTTTATTTAGCTTATTTACGCTCACACAAATAGCACAAATAAACGTTGCTTTATTGTATGAAATGATAAAGCAACGTTTTGCTTTAAAATAGCAAATATAAAAAAAAACTTTTCTGTTATTATAAGAACTCTAATTACCTACTGAGTGCTACAAAAATTAATCGTCAATGTTTTCCTTATTCGAAGGGGGGGCCAATCAAGGGTTTTAAGAGAGCTAATTAAAAAAAACTGAATAAAAAATACTTGTAACGTATTTTTACCTCAAAACACAATGAACAAAATTTTTGACCTGTAACTTTAAACTTTAGGGCCAAAACTAAAAAACAGTACCATTGTGTTCTAAACAGGTAATTATGGTAATGTCCTTATTTGGACCATTCACTTGCTTTGCCCATTGTCGCGATGTGGTGGGCCTTTAGTGCCGCGATACCCTCGTAACATTACCATATAGATTTAAAATGGCTTTATCTTACTGATTCTAAATACTTATCTGATGGGGAAACTGCTTTGTTGTATGAATATCTCTAGGTAAGGTAATTTGAATAAGAGTTAAATACAAAAGGCATGAATTTTAAATTGTTTGAAAAATAATTGGAAATTATACACTGTCCTCTCTCTAGAGTAAGGTCCTGAAGAAATATTTACATCCGATCGTTAGCATAAAACTAAAACGCTTAGCATTTTAATCGGTGAAATGAAAACTCATACAGAAGCTACTGGATCTCCGCATAAGTGGTAACGTAAAATATTTCTAATATAATATTATATATTTATTATATTTATTTATAATATTTTAATATTTTTTAATGCTTGACAGTTTACACAACATTATCTAGCCCCAAGCTAAGCAGAGCTTGTGTCATGGGTACTAGATAACTGATATATTACTGTATATTGTACTAATATATTATCTGTAGGTGTACTTGACACCCGTACCTGTACGACCTGGTATTAATAATAGTTATGTAGGTAGTATTTGTTTATCTATACTTTGTTTGATAATGGTTGTGAGTAGGTATTTATAAATGATTCTTATCTGTCTGATGGTTAAATAAACCAGTTGTACTGCGTATTTATTGATTGTATGTATGTTAATTCTACATTTTCATAATAGTTATTAAAACTCAGCTTTCACCTTTGCTAAAATATTTGTATGTAAGTAGGTTGTTATTATATCAATAGGTATATAGGTAGTGGTAACCAGTAACATTTATATCATATTCGTTGTTGTATTTATTTCACCGAGTTGAGGTACCTATGTTGTATAAGTTATAAACTTTCTTGTTTACATCGAATTTACTTTAAACATTGTGTCGCGCGCCGTGCCGTGTCCGTGCATCAATCGAGGTTCGCGCTGAAAATCAGCGCTGCAGGTAACTGCAGCATTATGCTGAGCGCGAACCTTTTTTGACAGTACTGTACACAGCTCTGTACTTACATATTATGTGTTTTTTTATTGTTTCTGTGTGCAGTTTTGGTCAAAATAAATACCTTTCTTTCTTTCTTTCTTTCTTTCTTTGATATACTTATACTTATACATTACATTGATAGATGTTTTTTATTATACATAGAAAACACCCAGAACACCCTGAACAAATATCTGCAGAACGCACAAATATTTGTTCCGAGGCGGAAATCGAACCCGCAACCTCCTTCGTCGCAGGCGAACCATCGCCAGCCGCGCCACAGAGGTCGTCATTATATTATAATATGCTTAGTACTTACACTTTAAAAAAGCGGCCAAATACGTGTCGAGCAACGCGTATTATATGGTTCCGTAGTTGCTCGACACAATAAGCGGACTTGGAAGAAGGCTCTCCCGTTTTTTTCCTTCCTGAAATTTGCCTTTTTAGTTCTCCAAGTACATTTTATAAGTTTTTCGACTATTACTCGTTATCTTGTAAAGCCCACATAGCTGTGATTGTTTTCCTTTTAACTTCGTTAATATACTACTGCCGTTAATTTTTCCACATATCCAAAAACAACCGTACAGCTGGTATTGACTTGAAAAAAAAAATAGGAATTTTTTGCCTAATATTTCGCCATCGAATCCCTGAATTGAAAAATAATTTTCACACACCCGCAATATTTTTGAATGACTTTGTCCAACGACACCCCACACTGTGGGATAAATGAGAAAATAAAATTGTTGGGTACCTTTTTTAAGGCCACTTTAAGCGTAGGGGGGCGTAGGTACCTTAAAAAAAATTGTTTTCAATATTTTATGTTACCATTTTGTCGGCGTAATTAATATGTCCACCCATGCCAAATTATAGTTATCTAGCACTCATAGTCTCTGAGCTAAGCTGCGGACAGTCGGACGGACATGTCGAAACTATAAAGGTTCCTTGTTTAGGTGACTACGGAACACTATTTTTTTTTTTTTTTAAATATATTGAATATTCTCTCGATTATTATTAGCGTGTAGATATATAATAGCAGTTGATAAAATCTCTAAAACACTGTCTGATAGCTATTTTTATTTTTCAACTAATGAAACTATTCTTTATCGTGCTCCAATTCCCTTTGTCCCTAGCGTACTCGTAGCATACGATAAGAATCTCCACAATGACATACAACATGTATAGAAAACAACATAACTACGAGTATAATATAAACTATACACAAAAGGATATTTATAAACACAAATCCATACCGGGGAATCTCTCCGAGCCTCCAAGCTATCATTACGAAGCAGGTCACGACGCGAGGCTATAGCTCGTGATTCATTCCAATATGTCCTGGGAAAGTTGGCAGTCCGCCTGCCGCGCCAGAAAGCCCCTGGGTATCGGGTTCGATGCTTCGATGCGGGAAATGATAGATAACCCATGTCACGGTGACAAGTAATGACGATTCAACGGAAATTATAGGGCATAATGGCCTTTAAGCGTTCGTATTCCTGTTATTAGCTAAAGATCATGTTGTTGAAGAATTGATTACAAATGACACTCATCCGCCATTTTTGAAAAGAATCGCCGTCAATTATTTTTAAACCTCGAAGCAAACAGAGGGGTGTTATAATTATAACGTGGTTGAATGAGGTAAAATCTTGCTACTGAATTTTAAACCAGTTCCACCCAGCCGATTGAGCTGATATTTGCAAGTTCCAATGACAATAAAATATTATTGGGAAAGGGAGCTAATCTGATGATGGAGGCGGAAGGTGGACAACAGAACTGCTCGATGATTCATAGTAGCGTGACAGTGTTTGGGTTTATTTTGATCACGGTATCGATCATTATTATTTTTTTAACTCAGATATCTTTTTAAAACTGCGACTAAAATTCTGGCAGTAATATTCTTGGCTCTTTACTTCTTTTGACAAAGTGTTACAAAAAGAAAAACAAAAAAATACATGACATGTTTTTTTTTTCGTTCAATGAGATGCTCAACATTATCATTAATGATCAAAAGCAGAGGAACCAAGAACAACCTTAGAGAAGATAAATTATTTATTTATTTATTGTTACCGACGCCGACGGTTATATCTTACATGCCATTGTAGATAACTCGGGTCGAGATGCAACCTACCGTTAAAATAAAGCTTATTATTGTGACACCTGTCAGTATAATCCATTTCTATTATGATACTAATCCCTCCGTCAGGTCGGACCCTTGAAATCAGGGTCTCTACCTGAGCCCTCACTCACGAGCACAATACTATGTCTCGTGATAATACTCTTCACAATTCATTCGGAAGATCAGTCGCAGTACTAAAATCCGCAGCTTGCGGATTACGTAACTCTGTTTCTAACAGTTTCAATGAGTTTCATTGTTATTTCTATCTGAAGTGACGCTTTTGCGATAGCCCAATTTTACGTGGTTTGTATACAAAGCTTGAATAACATAAGACAATAACCTCTTCATTTTGATACCCATGTCGATATCATAAATAACGTTTTTTTTTGTCAGTTATTTTTTAATTTGGTCGCCACTATAATAGTAATATATGAAACTGTCACATAACAGGGATTATTAAAACAGTAGTGTGAGTTTAAAAACCGAGCCTTGGCGAAGTTTTTAATACCTCACAATTTAAACACACAAGTGTTTTAAGACGCTATGTTAAAATTTTGAAGTCGTTTCGTTACATGCTCACTCACTATCAGTAAAGGTTACAAACTTGATGTTAATACAGTAATTACTTGAGGATGTAATCAAAATAAATTATAGACTAGAAACACGATTCACGAAACTTTTCTCGATAGCTTTATTTTTTGAAACGGCTCTTCTAAAGCCCTTTTTAGGTCCCTTCTTCGACTAGAGAAAGTATTAAGCATATTTTTTTATATTATTCAGTAGGTAATCATAATTACATTACTTAGATTAATTATAAATCATTTATTTTTATATTTGCTACTTTAGAAGCTAAACGAAGTTTTATCATTTGTCGCTTACGTCAGTTACTTCAGAGTGGCAAAAATCTATACCTCACCTCTTCCCGGGTTCAAGTGAGCAATAGCGCTGTCACTGTCTTACAGCTATTGTTTTCTTGCTAGACTCCGCCCATTCGGTATTTTGCAATTATGTGCAGTTTCATACAGTACTTTATCTACACCATCGATATAATATACTAGTACTATATTATATCGATGATCTACACTCATGCAATAAAACTGTTACTTGACCAACAATAAGAACATGAAAAACAATAACGAAAATAAAAGGCGTCACAATGAATAAGGAAAAGAAAAGACATGATTCTACCGCGCATACCATGTAGGCTTAGCAGCCAGCTGGGAAAGTAAGGGCATTATCGTCGGCGAAAAGAGGTTAACTAATCTTCGATTCGCCGATGATATTGTCTTATTTTCCTCAACAGCAGCTGAGCTAGAGACGATGCTCCAAGATCTGAGCAGAGCAAGCCTCGAGGTGGGACTTTCAATGAATATGAATAAAACGAAGGCGATGACGAACGGCACAGAGAGAAAGATTGAGGTTGAGGGTGTTGAGATTGAATATGTCCATGAGTACATAAACTTAGGCCAATTAGTCTCTTTCCAGGCGAGACAAGAACAAGAGGTTGCTCGACGCACAGAAAACGCCTGGAAGAGCTATTGATCCATGAAAGATCTAATGAAGGGACCGCTTCCACTCTCTTTAAAGCGGAAACTCATGGATATGTGCATTCTCCCCATCCTCACCTACGGTGCGCAAACCTGGTCGCTAACGAATATTCAAAAGTCCTCTCTCGGGGTATGCCAACGAGCTATGGAGCGTAGTATCCTAGGAGTGAAACTCACGGACCGAATAAGGAACTCGAGAATACGCTCCCAAACACAGATAGCTGACGTCGCTCAAAAAGCTGCTAAACTTAAATGGGACTGGGCTGGACATGTGTGCCGTATGTCAGAAGAACTATGGGCAAAAACCACAACAGATTGGATCCCAAACAGACGACGGCCACGTGGAAGGCCCAGACGGCGATGGCGGGATGAGCTATACTCCTACTTGAAGGATTGGTCCCAAATAGCCAACAATAGAGACGAATGGAAGGAAGGAAGGGAGGCCTTTGCCCTGCAGTGGGACACCACAGGCTCATAATAATAATAATTTAGTTAGAGAAAAAGAGTTATCATATGATTATATTTAAAAAGTTTGGTATTGTGTAGGTACCTATATACCGCATACATCAAAACCCATCCAACCGTTTTGGGTGCAACGCGGTAATAAAGTTTTGATACCATATAGAATAGAATAGAATAGAATATTCTTTATTGCACAAAACAAACAATATACATAGGCGAACATAATGCTAAGAAGCATTCTCTACCAGCTAACCTTTGTGTATTGTGGATACATTTATGTAGGTGGTGCACTAAAACGTAATATAGAGAAGAAAAAAAGTACTTTATGTAGGTATATATAACATAGATATGAACAATAAAGATATGCACATACATACAAATATACGCGCGAAACATACAGACGACCTGTCTGTTTGTTTCGCGCTGTATGTTAGCCGGGAAATAGAGTAGTTCCTAATAGATTCCTTGGCTTTGATCCATTGTCCTAGCGGTAACCGATTTGGGAAAGCAGAGCTTATGAAGATAGATTCGTTCGTGAATATAGTTTTCATAGGACACACGACACCATACAATCTAACGACCACACGTCGCGTGTTTCACGAACAAGAAACAAGGAAAATAATAGATCATCTGCGGAATGTTGGCACAGGTGGCGCGGTGGCTATGGCTGGCTAATACACATTCAATATATCCTCAAACCAAAACCCACACCCAAACAAACAACCACTTCTCCTGTAAAAGCAAGTAAATAAGATCTCCTTTTCTTAAGCTTTTTTTACTGCAAGTTGTGGATAACGGTGTTGGGTATTCATTTATAATAATTAATCTTATTCTATGTATTTGTTTTGTATCTATTTAATGTTTATTTCTTTGTTGTACCTAAAAACAAAAAAAAAAAGAAGTTTTTCTCAATATATTTTTTACGATTCGTACCCTAAGGTTGCTGGAGGGATTCTATGCGCCCGTCCGTCTATCTCCTTTATGTATCTTTGTCATAGAGGTTTATCTCGGCAACCGTAAGAGGATAACCAGCTGAATTTTTTACAGAATAAGTGTTGATTGGACACAAGTGCTATGTAAATAATAAAAAGTAAAAACACAAATCCTTGTACAAAGATTTTCCAATCAAGAAAAAACCCGACAGCGCGATCTAATCGAACTAGTGGCGACATCTAGTCTGGGGTTGAGTAAACTTTACTGTTATATAAAATTATGTGATTTTGATCAATAGTTATCTGTGACATGACTTCGGAACCATGCACGAGGAGACGCATGCTCGGTCTATTTAATGTTTAGCTTTTCACATTTTGGAGTTTATCAATTTTCATATAAGTGCCACGGTACGCAAATAGATGGAGAGTAAAATAGTAAACTCAAGCGTAAGCTAAAATTGAAGTCCGTTATGTTCGTTATGTCCGTTATGGCGCGGCGGGCGAAGGTTCACCTGCGACGCAGGAGATTGCGGGTTCTATTCCTGCCTCGGAACAAATGTTTGTACGATCTGCAGGTAATTGTTCAGGGTGTTCAGGGTATTTTATATGTATAATAAAAAAATATCTAAGATTAAGATTCAGATATCTAGTACCCATAACACAAGCTCTGCTTAGATTGGGGCTAGATAATGTTGTGTGAACCGTCAAGCATTTTTTTTTTTTTTTTCGTAATTTTGGCTCACTATTCTTTTCGCGAGCGCTATTCTGTGACTTTCTTACTTACTTGAACTTTCATGAGTTAAGGTAGTGACAGAACTTAGCAGTTGTCTGTGCCAACTAACTTAAAAACTGTGATATCAACCTCTCGAACCCACAGAACAAAGTTGCATTATGTGCTCTTGTATGTGTGAAAACAACAGCTCCACATTTTAATTAGCATGCTATGTAGGTTCACTTTACTCGCGCATGTACCAGTAGCCAGAAGTAGCTGAGCAACTAGGTTTGGAAAATACATCACGTATTCAGCCCAAAAGCACACAGCGCGACAAAAGCATCTTCACACTAAAAACGACATAACTTCTGTACCGAAACAATTAACTTTTTGAATGATTCCGTCAAGCAGATGGCCCACCTCTAGTACCGCATAGGTCACGGCCACCTAGGACGCGCCCTATGTGGCATTGCACTGCGCTCGCCACCCTGAGACATAAAGATGAAAAGTATCATGTGCCTGTAATTTTGTGTGACAAGGCATTGCTGCAAAAAAGTTAGTGTTTTGAGCGTATTGCACTTTATAGGTGTTGAGGATCAAGGCACTTTCATTATAAGTTTGATCCTAACTGTGTTCTATGAAGTTTGGAGTATCTTAGGAATAGTCAATTCAAAAAACACATTGTTTTGTTTTTTGAATTGACAAGCAGTTTCAAATTCAATTGAAAGAGAGAAAAGACGGTGTAATATTTCAAGGATATTCAACGTGCATAGTATTAGTTTTAGCACGGTATTAGTTTAAGTGCGCAGGTAAGTTTGATTACCTGTGTTGCTCAGCTACTTTTGGTACAATTAGTACCCAATTGAAACCGGATTTCACGGCGTGTAAATCAAAAATAACATGTCTATTCATATTGCCATGTCTAGGGCCATTGAGCGTCGGGACGCCCTTACCACATTACTATAGGCGGTCTCGTTGGCATGAGCTACCTAGCCAACGAACCAAGGAATTGTTGGCTTGGTGAAATGGTTGCGTAGGTATCAACTTTCTTTGTGAAAGAAAGTGTCAGCGCCTCTAGCTTATACCATTATAACAAATAATATACGCTTTTATTAGCTTGGTCTGTATGTTTGTATGTGTGAAAAGGAATCTTTGAACGTGAATAATGTGAACGTGATATCCAATAGAATACAGTAGGTACATAAGTTCACAACAAAACAACAAAATACTTAAATCCCCCTACATCTCCGTAAAAAGGATACCTGCCACATATGCTTTTCTTCCGACACAACCAGTGCGAAGCTGGGGTCTATAATAGTTGATTACACAATAATTTTCAAATAATTTACGGTACGCAAGAGGTACTTACAAATATTAAGTATTTAGTTAAGAACTAATTTAATTTACTATATACATTTATTTACAGAAAGAATAATACAACTAATACAAGTAGGTATGTAGGTACAAAAAAAATAATATTAAAAGTAATAATATAATTACATGTTTACAAATAATCTTTTAGTAATGAAAGGAGGATTCAACACCAAATCCTCGGGGTACGAGTATTTGTGACGCAATTACAGCACCATATCGCACTCGCAAACAACGGGGCAATGGTAGTGTAGTACCTACAGTACAGTCATTGAGTCACGCCTCGCGGTCACGCCGTAAAACAGTGCATTGTTCTATGCTGTGTGGGCTGGGCTAACTCACAAGAAGTAGCGACGAACCACTTCACCAATATTCGTTCCGGATTTTCCTTATTACTTATGTAGTCAGACGCGGATAGCGCTACGGTTGTAGTTTGGCGCAGCAGTGAGGGCAGCGGCGACTGATGCCATTGCGCCAATAGAAATAACATCAAATAGATTTCCCACGATGGTGCAACGCACAGTGAAAAGAAGCCCATCTGAGGCTCTGCCTACACTTTCGGGGAAAAGGCTATGTATGTCTATGTATGTATGTATCTTCTATTCTGTTGCAGCCGAGGCTGCAACTGTTAGCTGAGGTTTTACAGGTCTTAGGCACTAATAAGCACTATTTTTTGAGCTATAAAGCGAAGCCATAGGTCTAAGTGCTGAGTATTGTGGGGGTCACTAGCTATAATATTATACGTATGGCTAGCAGCCCCCCAATCTTTAGCATATAACTTAAGTATTGAGGCACTATTTACTGGCTAAAAATAAAACCGTAAATTCGTTATGGGGGTCGCTAGCTATACGGGCACACCCGGACAGCCCCTGAAACTTAAAGCACTGCACCCCTACCATTCCGCCATAGAGAAAAACAAAGGCTTCTTTACGTGTATGTGGAAACAAATATCAACTTTTCAGGTATTTTTTGTCATAGTAGTTTTACGGGAAATAAAGGCAATTATGATCCTAAATAATGACTACCTAACTAGAACTTAATTTTTTTTAATTGTTTGTCGATACAAAATCAAGATCTGAAAGCGCGGTTTCTGTTTTTGGGTGGTATAACACACAGCACAGTTGGCACACAGCAAATTCAGTTAAATTTTGGGGATTCAAACAGGCATTTTAAATTAAATTTTCGTGTTTGTTCCAGTTAGATATCTTGCAGGGTTCAGAAGTTATGAATGTACGGCGCGAACGAAGTCGCGGACACAGCTGGTAGGTACTGTATGTAATCTTCGCCAAGATCTAGCGTCAGTCTGCTTTTATAAGCCATAAGAACTATCAAATAAATAAATCTGTTTCTGATTTGCTAACCTGCTCTAGATACCAATCTGGTCCATCCATCACTTGCCTCCATCGATCACGGTGACTTTGAACAGGTTTAAGGACACCGTTCAAAAACGAAACTTGTATTGTAAATACTTTATTAGGTAAATGATGACAAAGTTTTGCCTATTGCAGAGATGTGTCATCAGCGTTATAAGGCAGAAATAGCAAGAAAGGTTTTATTAAGTGTGACTGGTTTTTTTAAAAACATTAATTGAATTTCGTTTGGCCACGGTCTCTCTTGTTTAAAGATGCGGCCAACGATGGAACACGAAGGTCTAGACAAGAAAGCATATTCACTCATGCCGATTATAATTTTCAGGAATAAATAGATAACGGTAGTGTGTTCCATTTTTTAGCTGTTCGTATTATGGTGGAACCGTAATGTTTAGTGCGAATAGAAGGAGAGATTGAGGTTAGAATGATAGGGTAATGTGATGATGAGGGCATGTGATAATTTTAAATATGGTATATAATATAATTTTCATCCCATCTATTCGAAAAGGACGACTGGGTTCGCCTTTAAGTGCACCCAACGGTGGTGTTTTCTATGAGAAACTTTTAGCGGGCAGTAATGAGTTTTCCGGCGCACTTATTAAGTTCCTAATTCAAAAAGTGCGCGGCAAAGATAATTGCGGCGCACTTATTGAATTTGGAACCAGCGCCAAATAATTCGAATGCAAATATTGTTTGAATAAATACTGGCTGGTACGACGGCCCAAAACCCAAAACAAAAAAACCCAAAACACACAAAAAACACAAAACACAAAAAAAAAACATAAAAAAACACAAAACACAAAAACACAAAAACACAAAAAAAAACACAAAAAAAACAATACACAAAAAAACACAAAAAAAAACACAAAAACACAAAAAAAACACAAGAACACAAAAAAACACAAAAAAAAAACACAAAAACACAAGAACACAAAAAAAAAACAAAAAAACACAAAAACACAAAAAAAACACAACACAAAAAAAACAATACAAAAAAAACACAAAAAAGCACAATACACACAAAAAACACAAAACAAAAAAAAACACAAAAAAAACACAAAAAAGCACAAAACACAAAAAAACACAAAAACACAAACACAACAAAAAAAACACAAAAACACAAAAAAACAACCATTTGTTTTATTAAATAATAATATTACAATAACATATGAGGCGCCTTTTATTTTCTCATAGTGGGTGATGAAAAGCAGAGTGTATCACACGGGCGCAACATATATTTACGGCTCGGGCGACGTACTTTGAATCCCTCGCTACGTTCAGGATTCTACTAAAGAATCCCTCGCTACGCTCGGGATTCTACTCTAGAATCCCTCACTTCGCTCTGGATTCAAAAAAGCGCCCTCGCCGTAAAAATATTATGTTGCTCCCTTATGATACAATCTACTATTTATTTACACTCAAATCGAAAAATTCAAATTACGAATTCAAAGACGGTTCTATACAGTCGCACTTTATAGACGCATATACATAAAATTAGGAATAAAACTCATTATAGTACCGCCAACTGTATCACTAATTATAGTACCGCTATCTTATTTTTTATTAATTCATTAAACTAGTCTATGGTTATAGCCTGAATATGAAAAAAAAGGCGCACGCATGCGCAGTTCGAACTGTGAAAAAAAGGTGCACGCATTAAACTTAATTTCCCGCACTTCCCATATTACTATACCAAATAAATTACTTCCTTGTAACCTACCTACTTTGTTTAATTTCAATTTTTCCTATGAGTGAAGATAAAGTAGTGTATGAAACTGCATATAACTTAGGTATTAAAACACTCGAGTCAACCTATTATCGATAAACAGACTCTCGTGTTTTAATACCCCTTCTTATATGACAGTTGCATAAACTACTATTATTTCAGCTGACATAATTCTTTTTATATTGACAAATTTATATTGACATTTTTCATTTAAATTCGTTTTATTAATTTTTGTAAATGTATTTTAATATTCTTGTGTATTTTTTAATTGTTGGTGAATAAATAAAATGAAATGAAATAGGAACACAACAATGCGAGCACTTCTAGCCGCCATCTGTCTGTACATTAGGGCATACCGTAAAGCGTTTTCCCTACTACACGGCATTTCGGGCCTCGTACGTCCGTGTCCGCGTGTGACGCCATTAAAAACTCGCATTTTACATATCCTACTTTTTATTCTACCTCTGCTTTAGCGAGATTAAATTCGGTGGTCGCCGAATCAACTAACGTTCCGCTGCAATAAAGTTTTTTCGGTAGTCAACGCGGATTACGAAGATTAAAGTTGATGAGTTTATTTGGCACGCGATGTTTTACATTTTCAGCCGTATTTCGTTTGGTAGCTCACGGAGGCCTTGTTAAGGTGATCAGTTAGCAAAATTAAATTCGTAGTCTGTCATCTGACAGATTTAAAATTTATCTAAGTTAGAAAGTGACAAAATAGCGCTCGCGAATCAAAAATCACGACAAATAGCCCCAAGTAAATGATTATTTTTGAAATTATTTTAACATTAGTCTAAACTATTTTATATACATACACCTGTAAATTGCCTTTAATATTGTGAAAAAATCAATAAAATAGCTTCAGGCATTTGGAAGCGTTAGGTTTTTTTTCGTAAATCATAGGAAACTTTGTTTTTTTCATGTCCAATACAAGTCACTAAAAAAAAAAAAAAAAAAATAATAATAAATAAATAAATAATAAATATATTAACCTATATATTTAAAGGCTTAGAGCTTTGCAGACCTCCATACCGCGATGTTTAAAGAGAACCAGCATCTTTTATATGTGTAGGCTAGTAGTATTACATAGTCAAATAAAGGTTTTTAGGAATAGTAACTTCATCATTATTTATGTAAAGTTTACAACAAAATTTTAGAACATTTACGATGGAAAATTAATTTACTTATGTAGATAAATATTATTGTTTTTTTTTTTTTAACATTGATAGACCTTTGTTTGACCACGATCTCACCTGTTGGTAAGTGACGATGTGGCCGAGGATGAAGCACAAAGGTCTAGAAGGCACCTATTCACTCTTGACTTGAAGAGACCCAGATTATAGTTTTCAGGAAAGACAGACGACGGTAGTGTATTCCACTCCTTAGCAGTTCGCATTATAAAGGTAGAACTGAAACGTTTTGTGCGAATAGAAGGTATACCAATGAGGTAAGGATGGTACTGAGCCGTACGCCTGCTCGTCCTGTGATGAAAAGGAGATGGTGGGATCAGATCGTGCAGTTCGTGTTAGTATTATTTACACCTGTTTAAAAATATAATGATAAATATTGATGTACCGTGCTGTTATCGCCTTAAATCAAATTGAGCAATGAGAGTTTCGGTATTCAAATCATTTTTTTTATTCCAGATCCTACCATCCACAAAAACCACGCCGATCCGCGTAATTTGCATTCATCGCTCGAATTACTCCGCCTATAAATACAACCAATTCAATAAAGCCTTTTCAAACGTCTTCTCTTTCACGTCTCTTTGAAGCTTACACAAACTATCGTGAATAGGGGCTTAGCTGGAAATATTTGACATTTTAAAGCATTCCCGCTTTAACCGACAAAGGACTTTTATCGCAAGGACTGAACAATACATCCAACGACAAGCACAAGAGCGTGGCTTCGGCTCGGCTTTATCCTTTTTTATCCCAGAGGTACTGAGCGTGTACTATTACGTAACCCAAAGATATAAGTTGTAAAAAATATCTATCTATGTAATATATTGTATTAAGTATATCAGTTGTCTAGAACCCATAACACAAACTCTGCTTAGCTTGGGGCTAGAAAATGTTGTGTGAACTGTCCAGCATTATTTATTTATATAATTTGTATATGTTGTAATAGTCCTGGACAACTGTGTCCACCTACTAAAATGGCTGCAGGCGATGCGCCAGAGTTTTGAAATGTAAATTCGTATTGCAGCTATCTCTCTTCGTCTTCGAGTTATGGCCTCTGGCACTACTTACCCCCGGCACTTTTAACCCCGCGCTCCTTATATGCTAACACGCATTAAAAACATCGGCCACTAGGCCATTCGCAGTGCCACCATACATCAAGCTGGCCGCAGGGTGACCAAGACAGAACCAATGATACGATGTCATCATCATCATCAGCCGTTATATGTCCATTCCTGGACGAAGCTTCTCTATATTATGCAATGGGGGATTTGCCAATTACCACGTATTGGAGGTGGATTAGTGATTGCAGTATTTATGTTATGTACTCAGGCAGATGTAGCTCCTAGTGTAATCCCTTAGTCGGCTTTTATGACATCCACGGGAGGAGAAGGAGTGGTTTATTCGTAGACCGGACACACAACGGCTGAATCGAAGTAGTAGTAATATTTGTTTGATTTAATGATACTATGGTATTTGTCTGAGCTGTCTAACGATACACATCTTTGAAGTAACTGGTCGAACATGACGAAAAACTTTGCCAATAAAATCAGAAAAAAGCTTTTTTGATCATAATCTCTAGAGAGCAGTGTTTGAGCCTCGACCAATTAGCCTCACAAATGCCCAATGGTCACATCACAATCGTATTCCTGCTCACTGTGTCCCATATTATACTCGGGGCACATAGAAAGTTTCGCGAAACTAAAAAAAAATTTTCTACAGTGTGTCCCACGGCCATGCTAAATGAAGGACAAGTACCTACTATCAATATTTTACAGAATGGAGACCTTCCTTTTTTTTTAAAGTCAGTAATAATGCATTCCAGGATATTAAAAAAGTCACTTGCGTAAGCCGGGAATCGAACCCGCTAAATTACAAAAAAAACTGTAATTTTATGATATGTACCGATCGAAAAGGATCAAGGATCAATTCCTTTTCAATAACATAGTATCTCAAATTAAAGGAACACAATGAACCATAATCAAATAAGACACAGAAATTAAGTAAAACCAAATTCTCAGTCTGTGATTATTTATGTTATTGAGAAGGAATTGATACTTGTAAATTACTCTTTAGATCAGTATCATAAAAATACTGATTTTTAGGGTTCCGTAGTCAAAGACAAGGAACCCTTATGGATTCGTCATGTATGTCTGTGGGTCTGTCTGTCCGTGTATGTCACAGCCTTTTTTTTCCGAAACTATAAGAGCTATACTGTTGAAACTTGGTAGATAGATGTATTCTGTGAACCGCATTAAGATTTTTACACAAAAATTGAAAAAAAAAACAATTATTTTTGGTGTTCCCCATACTTAGAACTAAAAATTGATTTTTTTATCATACCTGTACGCTTGGGGTATCCATGGATAGGTCTTCAAAAATGATGTTGAGGTTTTTAATTTAATTTTTTTCTAAACTGAATAGTATGCGCGAGAGACACTTCCAAAGTGGTAAAAAGTGTGTCCCCCCATAACTTCTAAAATAAGAGAATTATAAAACTAAAAAAATTAAATATGTACATTACCATGTAAATTTCCAACCAAAATTGGTTTGAACGAGTTCTAGTAATTAGTTTTTTTTAATACGTTATAAATCGTAATCCATCCAAGAACTTTTCTATTATGTTACTTGCTGCTACGGAACCCGTCATGGGCGAGTCCGACTCGCACTTGGCCGCTTTTTGTAATTTAGCGGGTTCGAGTCCCGGCTTAGGCTAGTGACTTCTTAATATCCTTGATTGCAGTACTGACTTTAAAAAAGAAGGAAAAGTCTCCGTTATGTAAAACTTCCTAACTTCAATATTTAGAGTACTTGTCCTCCATGTAGCATGGCTGCGGGACATACTGTAGAACCGCCTTTCCAATCCGCCTCAGACACCTCTTCTAAGCATCGGTGAGGTTGCAGCACGAAACTATCCTCCTCACCTCACGCGAAGATGCTCGTGTAGAATCTCGTGAATGCTTCCCGATCCTATACGTACGTGCTGAATCACGTCAGAAGTAATTTTCAATGAGCCACTATATTAGCTCGTAAATAATGTAGAGGTAAATTTTGAAATGTTTGTATTTTTCAAATTTAAATTGTAACTGGCCAGTCTCAACATAAAATCTTTTTATCACAATACTTTCTGCGTGGCCTGGAGTTACAGAGCCGAGCCATTAGTCATTTACCAGAATCTGATAAGACATCCATCGTATTGGTCGGATGACTCATCTGTCTTTTTGCATACTCCCATGGGTCCGATGAAAAAGCTATCAATAGTGTTATAGGTAGAGCGATGAGAACGGGAAAATGCAAGTCAGCGATATCGATCTTGACATTTGAAGTTCAAGAATGTTTTGGCCTAATTGCTGTTGAGTAGGGTACTTCGATTCGATCTGAAATGCCGAAACAAACAAGGGTTTTTAATAGCTAAGTGGAATTCATTGTTTTTATTGAAAACTTACTCAATCGATTACGTCATGTGGTTTGCAGTCCCAGTCGACTGAACCACAGACATGTATTCGGCGAATGAGACCGTGGTCCCAGTTGCCCCTGGTCCTAGATTATACCTGCATAGTACATTAATAGACTGACTATTGGAAGGGCCGCGACTTGGTCCACGTGGAGTTTTTTCCATACAAATGGTGTATTTCGGAAATTCCTTTCTTAGTGCTAGGGGCCACAAAAGGAATGTACAAAATTATTATTATATATTCTACCACAGAATATATAATAGCCTCCAATTACGTTTTAGCCTAGGTACCTATACGTAATGATAGTCGTCAACGCAATGTTTGATGTGAGAATGTAATTTATGAAAAAGTTGTAAGAAATGTTTTCATACAACACACTTTGTACGCATTTCCTCTTGACGAATATTTCCCGGTTTCTGTTGAAATTTTAACATTTAGGTTTTCGTTTAGGTTTTCCTGCAAGCTATGGAAAAAACCCTAAGTCTGTATCTTATTCAAACATGTTTCCGAAACAGTTTAAATGATCGATTTTCGTATTACTTTATCTAATACAAGCAGCGCCCCGCGGCTTCGCCTGCGTAAGTCTCGATCCCGTGGGAATATCGGGATAAAAATGTGCCTATGTGTTATTTCGGGAGTACAGTTATCTCCATTCCAAAATTCATCCAAATCCATCCAGTAGTTTTTACGTGAAAGTGTCACAAACATACATCCATCCATCCATCCATACTTACAAACTTTCGCGTTTATAATATTAGTAGGATATTTTAGAACTGTGCATTTTTAAATTATAAGCACAATATAATACGCCCTCTCATTTGATACATGACAAAAGTACATGAAAAATAAGATTTTTTTACAATGTCGTGGTGCGCCACTTGTCAAGTATAAAAGGTCTGTGGGGTCTTCGACCAAAGTAAAATAAATTACGTCGATGTGTGGGGTGACCTAAATGACTAGGAACTGATAGGAGTAAGTTTTTGTGCTGGATCAATTGACCCGTACAAAGTTGGACCTAGCCGCCAGCTCGTAAGTTAACTCAAATGTGACCTAAGATGATCCAATTCTTGGCCAATTGCCATTATGGCATTGGCAAATACCTTCAAAAGCTTTTCATGGGCTCTCGACCACAGCTCTTCAATAAATCATTGTAATAACAAGGTTGCTATACCATATCCGAGCTTATTTTCACTTAGTGCTACTTTCCCGAACTTTTTCCATTAAAGTTGTTGTCAAAGCTTAATGATATATATCGCAAGTTTGAGGGTAGTTTTACCACGTTGGCTGTAGTCGCCGATGTCTCAATCGCCGTATCACCTGGTAACTACCGCGTAACGATTACTTAGCCTTGTAAAAGAGACTCTACTGAACATATATTAGGTAGATACTATCTATTGTATTTTTGAGTTGAGTGATCACAGAATAAAATAACAAGTAAAAAGTTAAAAAGCTTTAGTTCTACAACGGTACAACATTAGGTATAAAAATCTCAACGAACTCAGAATTTTGGTCTCTTTTATGTGATTCCCCACTCGATACGATAGAAAAAAAGAGCCCCGTAGGCCTATACTACCACAGGTTGATATCAAGTAGCTTGAACGATAATTTTTGACCAATCAAATCAGCTAGATTAGAACCACGCCCCCTTCTGTTTTGGCCCATGGTTTTGGCCTAGGAAGATGGACTAAAGGTTTTGGCTGTACCATCATCCGTCATATTGATTTAATTCGTTACAAAATCAATATGATGTTTCTATGTTACCCGGACTATATTACGAATCGATTGACAACTGACTCATTCATCAAAATCGGTTGAGTAGGTAGGCGCTACGGTACAACAGACGTAAATACAAACATACATACATACATAGGCTGCTAAAAACTTAACCCTTCCTTTTGGCTTTGCCGTAGTCGTTTATGTTCAAATGAGTCTATTTTGTTTTGTTTTTGTATCAGCATCTACCGAACCGGCCGACAAGGATAAACATTTATATAGGTGTATACCTTACCTATTAAGAAGGTAAAGTTAAATGTAACTCCACAAAAGGCAAGTTCTATCATGCATTATTGTCTCAAATTATGTAGACATATTAAATTGACTCAAATCACGCATATATTATTTTTATCCAACTAATTTATTAAATTACTTTGACTCACAAAAAATTGCTCTTTAATGAAGTTGAAATAATTATCTGAGAATCGCAAGCACAAAATACGCGAAATTATAGGTGTTTCAGACCACACGGTCGTCGAATTTAATTCATAGTGGTGACTGGCGATGTCTCGCAGTCACGATAATTCTGTTTTCGTGACTGGTAGTATTAATATTCCTGGTTCATCCTCAGCGTTGCTATGCGCTGATACATCGATACTGCATAGTTGCGAATCGCTAATGTAGACTGCGAAGGTTTGAAACAAACGTTCAAAAGGGTTTGTCAGTAATATATAATTTAATAACCTCGCTCTGGAATCTTTGTTTAAAAATCTTTATTCGTTCGTTCGTTTCGTATGAGGTAGTGCTAGCCTCTGGTGTCAGAGTTTGTCAAGCCGCCTGAGGGCCTCTGACATGGCTTATTAAATCTTTATTAACATGCAGAAATAATAATACAACTAATCATCAACAGCCCACACTAGTCCACTGCTGGACATAGGCTTCTCCCAATACGCGCCACTGAGCCCGGTGTTCGGCTCTTCTCATCCACTTTCTGCCCGCATCCTTTTGTAGGTCATCGCTCCACCTAGCCAGAGGGTGCCCCACGCTACGTTTGCCAAGACACACTCAAGAACAAAGGTAGATCAACTGTTTAAATTTTATTTAAAAAAATGTATTTGTCTAATTGTATATTGTAGTAGTATCACCGAAAACAGTTGAGGTAAGCGATTTCTTGAGTGGAGACCGCGTCTTGGCAAACTTAGCGTGGGCTCTGGATAGGCGGAGCGATGACCTGCGAAAGGCGGCGGCCAGAAAGTGGATGAGAAGAGCCCCGGGTTCAGTAGCGCGTATTGGGAGAGGCCTATGTCCAGCAGTGGACTAGTGTGGGCTGATGATGATGATGATGATGATCTACCTAAAGAGCGTTGCAAACAATTTAAAGATGGCTTAACTGATCCAAATCACTACCACACGGAAGCGTCCCTAAGATGCTGACTACATTACCCCGCTGAATGGCAATCAATACTAATGCCTTGAGCCAGATAAGAGCTAGATCTCTGGTCACGCATCGTATTCGACCAGCCGCCCTGAAAACGCGAAGGGCCCCGGTACCCAACGGAGTCTCTCGACCCGGAAAGGCTCAAATACGTAAGCTCTGCCGAGACTTGCATATTTGATATAAAATATAAATAATATAAATACAATAATAAAAATATAAATCAATTAATTAATCTCAGACTAAATATCTTCGTCATTGTTATGAAACGGATCGAATATTTTGTGAGCAACATCTGCACAGAGCTTTTTTATATTCAGCAAAACCACTCACGCATCCCTCGCCTATTGAAACGGGAAATTATTCATGATCATCGGACGAGACATAAGCCTATTTGTCCGACGCATTAAAACTCCTGCCGTTCATTTTATTACTCGCAATTTGCTCATAATCCAAACACTACACAAAAGTGCAATCGGCCGTGACATGGCATTCCCCGTACCTTTTCATCGTCGATTCGCCGCTGACGTCCCCTACTCGTGTGTCGTTCCCTTTATTTTAAGCTCCTCTTATTGCTTTCGTTGCTCCCTCGACTGCTTATGAATAAAGGCCTTTCTGTTCCTCGGTTCTCGAGTACATTACCGATGTTAATATACGATAGTCGTGCACATGATCGATCCTTTCGAATAGAACGTCTCGTTGTGTATGAATGGGGAGACTTCAAAGTGCTCGGTGAGACGTTTACCATGTGATTCAACCTGAATAATGAATTATACAGACTTATTCCCTTGTTATTATATAACACTAGTGTCCGCCCGCGGCTTCACTGGCGATTTACCACGATAAAAAGTAGTCTATTAGCTCAATCCAGATCATATCTATCGGTGTACCAATTTTCATTGAAATCAGTTCAACTGTTTCGGCGTTATTGAGTAACAAACATCCAAACATCGTCATCATCATCATCAGCCTGAATCAGTCCACTGCTGGACATAGGCCTCTCCCAATGCGCACCATTTAGACAGATTTGCAGCTCTTCCCATCCACTTTCTACCAGCCGTCTTACGCAGGTCGTCGCTCCACCTAGCCATGGCAGGGGGCGCCCCACACTACGTTTATCAAGACGTGGTCTCCACTCTAGAACACCTTTACGCCAGTGGTTGACAGTTTTTCGGCATTATGCCCAGCCATTTCAGCTTGCTTCCAAACACCGTAACTTTGTAATTTTATGATAATATACCCAAGTGGGATACAGTCAGACAGAGTCGTATACGTGAGGAAAATAGAAAAAAAAAAAATTGAATGCCAATCAATCAATATCGACTATATAGGTTCTTAGGATTCGTTTATATATTTTCATCAAATAACAACGTCCGAATTACAATTCGTATTTTCGGTTTCGCAGATGAATTGTACCGATGTTTATTTGAAATATCCACAAAGGAGCGACAGGAATGTGGGTAGCGAGCACGGACGTGTGTTTGTCAATTTAGCAGCATGTGTTCTATTGTTCTAACAACCGTGAAATGTGATTGAAAACAAATATAATTCTACAGATAGCGTACTTTCGAGTAAGTAAATTAAAATTTGAGTTTTCAATACTTAATTGGGTGAGTCAACCCCAGGCAGAAATCTTTATACAAAAAAAACTCTATGCTTTTTTTTTAGAATATCTCGTGACATATAAATAATTTTTAAAAACCCCGTGGGTGATTCCTCCGTTTTATTGTATTGCTCTTATTTGTCCAATTTTTGACCCAATAATCTGTACGATATTGACAAACAATCGAATCTAGCCAAAAGTTAGAGGTAAAGGTTTTTTATCGAGAAAATGTTGTCCTATCGTGTTTCTGTCTGGGTGATCCCTTATTATACTGTAGTATCCATGCATATTTTTAATTTGAATATTGTACTTGATTTAGTCACTTAAAAATCTAATCTAAGATTGGTAATTTTCCGTTAAACCCCACCTTAAGAATATACCCCTACTTCTCCAACGGAAGTAGTAAAAGCCGACTAAGAAATTGTCCGGAGATGGGCAGCAGTATTCTCCTGAGTACTAGCACTAATACTACGATTACCAATCCGCCTGCCAAGCGCTACACAAACCCTCCAGTATGTTAAGTACACAGTAAATGAGGGAGGCCTGTGTCCAGCATGTGACTTCAGTCTAAATAAGATAAGAGTGTCGTAAATTACTAGAACCTAAACAAAACCATCACCTCCGCACTTATAAGCTCTTAAGATACCCAAAACTTAGCGTATGTTCGTTCTGGCAATAAAGACCCTTCATTCGAGATTTGTTAATCCAGATTACAGGTTCGTAATTTGTAAATCAGTCGGGATAAAGAAAACCGAATTGCGACCGAAATTACGTTTTGTATGGACAAAATGATGAGCCCCTAGCGGACTTGCTTAGAACCTCATTAAAACCATGCACAAAACAATTCCAATTGATCAAATAGATAGTCGGGATACCGAATGCAAAACTAAGACAAACCTTCTGTGGGTTTATTTAGTAGTCTGGGATCTTAGTTTTACATTCGGTATCCCGACTATCGAATTACGAGTCAATATTATGATTTTACTAGGTTTTACTTATCTCAAGCTAACTGCTTGAAAATGCTTGCTTCTTCCGATAAGTTTGTCCTCAATATCTAATATTTAATTTGCTGATGACGAAATCTCAACAAGTAGAACAATAATGCTCTGATGAGCTCTAACCACATTCAAATAACCCATAGAGAAAATATCTTCAATGATTTCCGCTCCACTCTGGCCTGTTTATTAACCTCTTCATTATTCAGGTATGCAATAAGGACTTCAAAGGCTCAGCCCACGTCCTTGGGTATCAGTGATTCAATGGGTCGTGCTGTGAATTCACTAGCGAGCCTCTCCCACCATTGTTGTTGATCCGCATGTGTAGGCATGCTATGTGCCGGCAAGGGCAAATGTGGGATGTCGTAAGGCTGACAGAAGTAGATTTGTCGACTTTTCCTGGCCTAGATAAAAGTGTGCCAAAGGAAAAAGAGGGAATCGGCGAAATAGAGAAAAAAACGAGCGAGTCTTACAGTAGTCGCATATGGTGTGTAACATCTGACATCTCACCTCCTTGGTAGAGTACGCGTCACGTAAAAAAAAAGAGCGCTGGAACGCCTGCAGTTGTATGACCGTCAGCGTTCTTTTTACATGACGCGCATTATAATAAGCAACATGGCTGATAGTACTAACCTCTCGAAAAAATGCGCGCTTCCTTGATAGTCACTTCCGTCCCTTTTCATGGAATCACTCCTGCGTATTGCAGAAAAGCGAGAGGAAAGATGTTATATATCAAAAAATATTTGGGAAGTTCGTTAACACAGCAGTGATCGTGACACAAGACAATAAAATTATTCTTACTCTCTTCGTGAGGTAGGTATGAGTGGGCCACACCGGCCGAGCAACAGCCACTACAAAGCCACACGTGTTGCTTTGTAGTGGCCGTTGCTTGGTTTGTACCCTGCCTACCCGTTACCCTTAGATATTCATACTCAAGACCTTCGGATCAGAAGTCCTAAACCGTAGCTAATGGACCAATCAAATGTCAATTTTCGAGGTGCGTAACGGTATATAGTTGGTCGGCATTCGTGGTGGCCTAGTGACTCCCACTTCCAATACTTAGGGACTTGGTTCAAATCCCAGGAGTACACAAATATTATGTGCGCAATACTATACGTGCTCTCAAACGGTAAATAAAATATCAAGACGAAACTTACAAGCCCTAGAACCAAGAATTCGAAAATTCCCGATAAGCGTCTTCCAAACTGGTAGAGTACGCGTCATGTAAAAAGAACGCTGGAACGTATGAAGAAGTATGACCGCCAGCGTTCTTTTTACATGACGCGCATTATACTTTAGATGTTAAATAATGATGTTAATAAATGTTTTGTTCAAAAATATCTTTTAAAAAACTCTCTTTTTAAACTATTGATCGAAACCGTAAGCTGGTCAAAATTTACCCAAACACTGCCCAGGCTACTATTAACCATCGAGGAGTTTCATTGTCTCCATCATCAGATCATCTTGCTGTTACCATCTTAATCTAACCTGAAGTTTACAGGTACCTAGTATAGTATTATTTTATCTGTGCAGGTACTAAGCATGCAAGTATAAATTTCAGGTCTATTAGTTGAGTGGAACTGGTTTAAGATTCAGTTGCTTTATTTGACCCAGTAGACAACAAAAAGTGAAAAATCAAAACAGTGGGCATTTGCTCAGGCTCTTACTTATATATAAAAAAATGACTAGGCAGTTGTTTGCAAAAAAATATCTGAATAGAGAGTAATTTCGAGTCATGACTATAAAGCATAAGTACACTCAGAGAGGTAAAATCCTTGCTTTTGAAACCTGGAATTGTTGAGCTTTTCAGGCTGTATGACTATCGTTGTAATAAGTACACTCGACGAGATAAATACCGCTTTTGAACATGAAGTCCGTTTTGCGAAAAGCTGTAGAAAATGTCGGATGCTTTTGCAAACTCGACGACGGCGACGGAATGAAAATAACTGTTTTTTTTTCCGGTTCAAAGCATCCGTTCGTCATCATCATCATCATTAATCAGCATCTTTCTGTCCAATATTGGATACTAGCGACTCATCCCGGCTTCGCACGGGTAGTTTCAGGATGAAAAACAGCCCCACCTCCTATTCCCCCCCCTGGTAGCCTATGTCACTCAGGGTGAATGTAGCTTTCCAATGGTGAAATAATTTTTGAAATCAGCACAGTAGTTTTTGTGTTTATTCATTACAAACATACACACATAAAAATACAAATCTTTCCTCTTTATAATATTACTGTAGATATTATGTGTAGATGTAGGTAGATGTAGATATGCCTCCCCTAATTTCTTCCAGTCGGCGCTATTCCTAGTATTACGTTACGACTCTACTGGCGGCCAGCTGCGTTTTTAATGTCATCGGTCTATCGCGCCTTCGTCTGCCTGTTCTTCGGCCCCCTACCCAAGGTCTCTACTCTATTATCCTGCGGCTCCATCTGTTATCCGAGCAGCGCATGAGGTGTCCTGCCCATTGCCACTTCAATTGTGAGATGCGTTTCCCAATGTCCGTGACTTTGGACCTTCTGCGAATCTCCTGATTTCGTACTTCATCTCGCAGGGATAGCTGTAGCATCGACCACTCTATTGCAAGGATCCAATATGCATAAGCATCCCAGCATCCATTAAGAGTTAACATTATCTATCTCACTTAATGTTATTTAAATACCAACTAATGACCTAACTGTAATATTAGGTGCAATTAATGTTCAAATCGGATATACTTCCCAGTTCCTAGTTGTTTGTTTTGTTTGAACATGTTTATTTGTTTATATTGTGTGTTTAGCGGAGCGGATGCCGTATAACATCTCGGGAGCATTGTTATTGTTGTTGTGAAATAAAATTAACATTGTTCCATTGTTCATACTTGGCTAGGTATGAGTTTCTGTTGAACAAGCTGGTCTTACGGACTTGGGCTCTATTCGTAGAAAGCTGTGCTATCACTTTGAAACACGTGCGTCAGGCAGTATACCTACTGTATGCTAGCAGGTCCTCTTTAAAGGCAAGTACTCAGGTGGATACTGCTGCTCATCCCCTGGTCGTCGTCGTCGTTTCGTATGAGGTAGTGCTGGCCTCTGGTGTCAGAGTTTGTCAAGCCGCCCGAGGGCCTCTGACATGGCTTATCGACTGCTATTAATCAATAACAGCCGGGACCGACAGTTTAACGTGCCCTCCGAAGCACAGAGCGATGGAAATCCACACATAACTTAGAAAAGTCATTGGTGCGGAGCCTAGGATCGAACCCGGTTTCGTTGGATTCTGAGTTGCACCATTGAACCGTTAGGCTACCATCGCTCTCGCGAGGTATCCCCTGTATCCCCTGGTGTAATCCCTTTGTTGGCTTGTACGAAATCCACGGGAGGAGACGGAGGGATCTATTTGCAACCCGGAAACACTTAGTAAAAAAAAGTAAGTAAAAAGCAAGTCTTCAAAAGTATGTAAGTACTAATAAATATCAAAAGCCACATAAGAGTAAGAGTTTTTCTTATAAATAAATACTGAACATGAATAGTTTCAATCTAGTGTGGGAGTTGATGTTCTACGTTGTACGTGAGTTATCCGCCATGACTGTGATAACGCGTTCAATTCTACTGGTAGCGACATCTAGTTTTGACTGGAGTAAACATCAGACATTACGCGTAACTCTAGAGGAGCTACAGATTTACCTATAATATATGTCGCTCCGATTTGTACTATCACATATTCTGCGCCCCGATGTTCCTGCGCCGTAGACCAATTTCTATAGTCCTATATTTTTTTCTATATATTTCTATATTTATATTTCTATACCTTCATTCTACCAATAGTAATCGCGCGCTAAAATCTTGCGCTGTTATTGGTTAATCGATTTCGCGGCAAAATCGCGGTCGGTCGTGCGCCATCTTGTTCATAAGTTGACTCTTAGATGTGAGCGGGACAGAGCTATACAGCGGGACAGAGCTATACTATACGAGTTTGCGCTTTTCTGCGCAAACGAAAACAGTCGGTCGGACTTATATATTGGGTAAAACCATCGAGCGGTACGGAGGCCTGCAATGCTCCAAGGGTAAAACTGTAGGTACGCTTGTCTTTGTATACTGGTTAAATTCAGACATTCCATCTTGGCGCTTGTGTTATATTCCGTCGGTACCGACTTGGGTTTTTGTCTGGTTATTTTCAACTCGTAAACCAAATCAATCTCTAAAAATCCGCTAGCTTATTACGTATTTTGCAATAGCAGTGCGATAGCAATAATTGCGCGAGAATTGCGCGATCATCGCATCCAAATCGTCAAATTCGTATTACGATCGCTGATACGTAATACGAATTTGCAATTTGGATGCGATAATCGCGCAATTCTCGCTATCGCTTTGCTATTGCAAGATACGTAATAAGCTAGCTGAGCCCTCATTCCTCTCAAACGAGTCACACAGCAAATACCGCTTGTATACGGGAACCAAAAACTAGGTACAACTTATTGGCAACAGCAACGTATTTTCCGGATTATTAAAACCTGGGAGTCTCTGAGACGGAACCAATGTCTACCAAATAGGTTCCGTCTTGGCAAACATGTGGAGAGAATCCACATTTTTCAGATGAAAATAGCAGGAAAAAACTTGGCTGTACAAGTATATAGGCACTTAATTTATAATCCATCCCAATCACCTAGTATAGGCTAAATACTTAATTTTATGTAAAACTACCAGTTAGAGGTAACTTTGTTATTTTTTTCTATCGAGATTGGTTTTCGTACAGTGATCGCTCGGAAGTCGGAATTATAATGTATTACCTATCCAGCCATATTTTTTATTTAATATTTGTACTTGATTTACAAATTACATCTATAGTATTTTAAATATTGCGGGATGCCCCACCTTCAAGATAAATAAGTAAAAAGCTAAAAAAGTATCATACCCAAGAGTGGTTTCAATGACGACGAAAAAAACATTGTTTATTATTTTGCTTTTGTTTTACAGCTTCCTATACTATAGATGACCTCACTATTGATAATTGAGTTCCTCTTGGAGGTAAGTAGCATAGTTGAATCAAGGACGCTCACAATTAATTGGTCATCTTAAAGCTCGGAACAAGAAATACATGTATATGTAATAATATGTCGCTTGTTTGGTGTATGTATTACTTGTTCCGAGATATTTTAGCAAGCAGCCGGAATAACTTCAAAATGAGAAGACAGAAGGTTTAATTCTAAAAGTACCGATATTGAAAATAATAGTGATTAGTCGTAGTAGAAACGTACCTACCTCGAGTTTCTTCCGAATAACTCAGTTACTATAACTACCTTAGATAGATACCCAAAACCTATCAAAGTACGTCGAACCGAGTCGAATTCTTCTTGTAATAAAATGTAGTCAAAATATAGCGTATATGTGATTAGGTGACCGAAATGTGACTGAAACTTGGCCGCTTCGAAGTTTTTCTGAGTAATTTGGCTAGAATTTGAGCATTTATAACTAGTCTCTCGTGATTTCAATCTGCCATTTTTGAAAGAAACGTCGTAATTTTTGTTTCATTACATTTTAATGTGTTTTTTCGAGTTATTTCGTCTAATTTTAGTGGCATTTTAACCGGTGTAACTTGGATAAATGGCACATGTGTGATGTTGTGAAATTTAAGTGTATTGCTTGGCTTTTTGAAATGGTGGATTTTTCCCTGTAAAAACTCAGTTTTTCTGCCACTATTTAAACAGGGTTGGTTATGTGACTTGACGGAGACTCTTGACGACTTGACTATAAAAATATAATTATCACTTGACATTGGCTAAATTGTTGCAAATAATGCACAGAAGCCATTACCTAAGCTAAGAAGAAGAACTCGTCTCTCTTCACTCTTTTCAATGATTTATAATAACCTCTTCATACGAGTATAACTTAAAGTCTTCATATAGATGGCCGCCATAAACCGAAAGTCGACTAACTTGTTGTTATGAGGGATAGATTGATAGACGGATAGATTCTTTGGTTTCAATTCAGTCAACTTTCAGTGTGGATTTAAAATAATTAATTACAAGAATTAACCTTCAAAAATAATTTGAATAGAAAAACAAGGCGACCTTAATGGCACATTGTTATTCGATACCACCCACACAATACGTCACCGAATAGCTGATAATAAGTAAGTACCTATCCTTGGATATGTACTTACTGGTTATTGGGTTGACTGTTTGATTTACCTAGTACATTTTTACCCGACAGTGGAAAAGCAAAAGAAGGGTAAGTAATTAATGATTATAGCAAATTATACCATAATTGTAGCATGTAGCGCCCGTAATATCAGTAACAGCTCAGCTCAATATCAGCTCTAGAACCGCTTAGCTAACGCAGAGCCATCGGATCTCTTTGCGTGTTCTACCGCCTCTACAACGGGGAATGTTCCGACGAGCTTTTCGATCTTTCATCGAGATTTTACCATCGCTCTTCCCGGCACCGTGACAAGGCTCATCCGCACATCATAGATCCCTGGGTTTCTCGAACGACTCGTTTCTCGAGATCATTTCTTCTCCATACCTACAAACTATGGAATGAGCTTCCATCTGAGGTTTTCCCGCTTGGTTACGACATCGTCGTCGTTCGTCGTCGTCGTCGTCGTCGTTTCGTATGAGGTAGTGCTGGCCTCTGGTGTCAGAGTTTGTCAAGCCGCCCGAGGGCCTCTGACATGGCTTATCGACTGCTATTAATCAATAACAGCCGGGACCGACAGTTTAACGTGCCCCCGAAGCACAGAGCGATAGAAATCCGCACATAACTTAGAAAAGTCATTGGTGCGGAGCCTAGGATGGAACCCGGTATCGTTGGATTCTGAGTTGCACTATTGAACCGTTAGGCTACCATCGCTTCAAGAAAAATGTTCATAAATTCCTTCAGGGTAGGCAGCGCATCGACAATACCCTGGGTGTTGCCGGTGTCTATAAGCGACGGTGACCACTTCACGTCTGGTGGGCCGTATGCTAGTTTGCCTATTTTTTTAATAAAAAAAAAAAACAGTTAAATTCTTAATTCTAAGTTTAAACGGTCTTCAGGTAGCTCAAATGTTTCATAATGTATTTTTTTAATTTTGTTTTTTATAGTTGTACCTATTATTCTTTCTGTAAATAAATGTAATTTATTTTGTTTAATCTATTTCTGGCAATGGACAAAATAAGTTTAAACTTTGAATATGGTATATATTAACTTTCAAAAATCCCCACTTAAAAACTGCTATTGATATTACAGGCCTAAGTTTATTTATCTGTAGTTCCGAAACTACTTGATAAGGTTTGCCAAATGAGGAAAAATTTAATTTTCAATATAATGAAAAAATTACGTCTCTTGTGTTATGAACTATGACGTCACACTAAATTTAATATGGCGGAATTAAACGCAATTTTCTTACCTCGATAAATATATAGCAATTGTAAATATAATGACTTTGGTATTAAATGAATGGTCTTGATGAGTAAATTCCAAATACATATCACACATGGATACAAACGCCGATTCTTCAAAGTTAACTCAGTGAACTCGCTTAGCTCATTCAATATTATACGGGAATTATTCTTGTTCGGTAAAGCCGAAAACACTCGAAATTCAGTGATGGACGAATAAATTTTAAAATTGGCGAGTTTTCAATACCGTGGCTTAGTTAGAAAGCCTGGCTCAACTGGGCAGTTTCGTTTTTTTTTTAATTCTCTTTCGGAGTCGGCTCGTAACCACGCTCCGAGTGGACTTTTTGAGAACCAGTGCCTCGAAGTTTGTTGGGATTGGAAAAAGTATGAGGTGAAACTAACCTTACATGCACTCATGCATGTTATAGGGTACTACATGACCTAAAATAGAGTCTGTACAAAACGAGAAGCGTCGTGGGATTGGAGGGCGCAGCTGTGCTAATTTACATTTTTTGTTTAGCGGGATATACAAAAGCGCGTCTGTTCCATTTTGATCATTTTACAACTGTAACTATTTTAGTAGTAGTAAAGCTTTTTTGTGAAAGAGTTCGTCCGGGGAAGAACTACCACCATACCTATTTCTGCCGCAAAGCAGTAGTGCTGGCATTGCTGTGTTTCGGTTTTAAGGGTAAGGGTGCCGGTGAAATTACAGTCACATGAGACTTTTCATCTTTATGTCTCAGGGTGGCGGGCGAAGTGCAATGCCACGTACGTGACCTATGAGGTAATGCACTGTTCATAGGCAGAGGGTACCACTTTACATCAGGTCTGTTTGATCCGCCATTCCAAATAGTTTTTTTTTTTTGTATAAAATTCAAAATGCCGAAAGTTTGTTTCCTAGGCCACAGATAAAATAATACTATATAGGCTAAAGATTTACTTATATAAACAAAATAAAACGTTAGTTCACAATTTGGCCACGACGCTTCTCTTTTTTTTTAATGGACTCTAAAGCTAAATCACTAGTGACTAGTGATAAAAGTCGCGAGTAAAAACTAGTATCTAAATAAGAGTAAAACTATTAATTTGGTACACGCTGGCCGATTCAACGGGCCGTTATGATATTCGTGAGCAATTAATAATGATGAAAGCGATGATTTGCGCTTCAATGCGTGAGCAGATAATTCGGTGTGGTGTGTGCGCGTCGTGCTGGTGTGGACTAGGGATGCGCCTGTTATTACAACTTTGGTTGTTGAATCTCCGTATATTTTTTATACGGAAATAAAAAATGCGATATTCTCACGTAGGCCTAAAAACAATTTATCTAATTTCACTTGCACTAAGATTCCCGCTGCAATGGAATCTAACTGATTTCTTTTCATTATTATTAATTCGTCATTATCAGTTGGAAGACGTCTACAGTTCCAGACAAGACCTCTCCATAGAATGGTTGGATATGCCATAGTCGGAATTGCTAAGAACTTAGGTGGATGCTGCTGCCTATCCCTAGTTTATTCCCTTAGCAGGCTTTTACAAATCCACAGGAGGAAACGGAGGGGTATATTTTTAAGCTAGAACCACCACAGTAAACAAAATAAATAAATAAATAATGCTGGACAGTTCACACAACATTATCTAGCCCCAAGCTAAGCAGAGCTTGTGTTATGGGTACTAGATAACTGATACACTTAATACAATATATTATATAGTTTTTTTTTATTATACATAGAAAATACCCAGAACATCCTGAACAAATATCTGCGAACGCACAAATATTTGTTCCTAAGCGGGAATCGAACCCGCAACCTCCTGCGTCGCAGGTCAACCTTCGCCCGCCGCGCCACAGAGGTCGTCTTAGGAGGAGTGCATTAGTTATTCAAGATTAATAATAGTAGAGTATCCCTAAGATCAGGATTTACCACTGTTCGGATCTGTGGAAGTAATTCGTATCCGTAAGCCTCAGATATGGAGTAAGGAATAATCAGTTGACGTGTTTTTGTTGTTGATGTTAGCACACACTGTTCCACTGCTGAGTCCTAAATGCGAGTTTTCCAATCATTTCGGTCCATGTCTTCTACTGATCGCTGATGGTATTTGACATACCTGCAACAATTTTTTTTTCTTCTCACCTTACTAATTGATCCGTATCCGCATAAAACTTTTTTTTGTAGCTGTTAGTGGTGCACATCACTGGCATGCACAACGTGTGAATGCAGAACACCTCTGTACGTGTGATGTAAGGTGATGAAAGATGAACCTTCGCCGTGAGTTATGGTAATTGTATGGTTGTATGGATACGTGCAATATGTCAAGAACAAATTCTATTGGTGTTTTTTTCCAAATGTTATTACGAGTTCCTGCCCGTGAGAGATTTGGTGTTAGAAAGTAGCATGACGCTCGATCGACAGTTATTAGATATACATATAGGTAACTCTTTATTGATCACTATTCAAACATAAATGACCGAGCGAGCGAAGCGAGAGAAGCGTCCCGCTTTAAGTTCATTTTGCTTTCCTCTGTCAGTTTGTTGGTACTTCTCTACTCTACTCTCATATTTACATACATAGACACACGCCCTTTTCTCCGGAAGGGTAGGCAGAGCCTTAAATGGGCCTGTCTGTGAGTTGCATCATCGAGGGATATAAACGTGACAAGTGGTGAGCTCACCGCCGCCATTGCTTCCTACGACTGACTCTGCTAACGCTTTCTTTCAGTAATAATACATTCCTCAAATAAAGGTAGTTTTTTTTTATGGACAAAACTTGGTATTACGGGTTTTAAAATTTCATAGTGTTCTTTTGTCGTCGGCAATTTTTGATTGCTCGAAAAGGGGAGAAGTTGCTGCGGTGCCATTTACCAACCGAAATCGGTCAAGAGGTTGTCAAGGGTGAGTTTTTTTTCAGGGCCACTCAGGCGATGAAGTTTGGAACCGTGAGAGTTATCGAAAAGTGATGTTAGGAGTTACAGGCTCGATTTTGAAAACAATAAATGCATTTTTTTTTTTTTTTTTGCCTTTTGTGGATTTTTGTTTAATCGTTCTGGATCGACATGAAATCATTCATGAGTGCTTGCAAGGTCTACTTCTCGTAGAACTGCTAGTTTATATCAGTGATCTTCTCGCTAATGGGCAAAAATCATTTTTGAAAATAATAGTTGTAACTTTCTTTGCTGTAAGGATTTTTCAAATAATATTCAGAACCAGCTCGGTTCAGAATTCGGTTGACGATCTCTATGGCGCGGCAGGCGAGTATATAGAGATGAGATGCGATAGGTTGCAGGTTCGATTTCCGCTGCTGAACACATGTTTGTATGATTTGCAAATAGTAGTTCTGGGTGTTGTGGTACCATGCACTCGTAGTTCCGACACAGGGTATTCTAGTGTGGGACTATGTTTAATGTTTGTGACTGACTGACTGTTGGGTGTTATGTTATGAAAATTCCGTCTCAAGAAGTAAATATTAAATTCTGTATGTAGTCAAATCTTACGACTGAATTTTAAACCAGTTAATCTCGACTGATTGAGCTGAAATTTTGCGTTCCTGTCAAGTTCCGGTAACAATACAATATTATAGTGACTGCGAGCTGATCTGATGATGGAGACGGAAGGTGGACAATGAAACTCCTTGATGATTTATAGTAGCCTGGTAGTGTTTGTGCTTGTTTTGATCGGCTCACGGTTCTGATCACTAATTTCATAAAAGCTTGTTGTTGTTGTTGTTTTCACAAAGAACTTAATAAATAATCAAAACTATCTGTTTACAAGTCTTATAATAGTTAGCAATCGAAAGTAAAACCGAGCAGATGTTCAGATCCACGGCTCATAAAACTGCGGCTTAGCCACACCCCGCGGATATTGCGTGCTATTAACATGGTATTGTTTTGGACAGGGATGGATTAAGGAGCCAATCAGGGCTAAGGACCGTTTTTCAATTTTCACTCGCACGTTTTCTTACGCTACGTTCACGCGGAGACATCAATTTCTAAGCCGGATCTGATTTTTGCAGGATACGGTTTAGTCACAATATAACATAATATGGAGCTCTCAGCCGATTGGGACCGCGCCTTCAGACTGCAGAAGAGATCGATACTTGCCATTGTGTGTTGTTATTTTGAAATGAAATGAAAAATATTTATTTGGCACGCAACAAAAAACAATCAAATAACAAACAGAATACAAGGAATACAGTAGAACAAAAGCAGAAAAATAAATAAAAAGTAACAAAAACAACAAAAAAACTCAAATACATCCAAAAAAATTAAAAAAGAAAAACAATGTTGTTTGTTGTTGTTGTGTCTATGTATAATACAAAATATCTATCTATGTAATATATTGTATTATATATATCTAGTACCCATAACACAAGCTCTGCTTAGCTTGGGGCTAGATAATGTTGTGTGAACAGTCCAGCATTATTATTTTTATTTTTTATTGTACGGGTCCCACAAGACATGTCTGGATGACCATTCTTTGAATCCTTAGGGATTGTGACCGTACCCGCTACATGCGTTATGTTCTCATTATTATTGCGTAATCTTATTATTGTTGTTTATTTTGACCTGTGACTAATTATTGATATCAATAAATGAACTATGAACTAGTATATGTATGAGAACGGGCAATACATAACATCCTATTTTGCGACTGCAATCAGAGCAAAATACCGAATACGGTTCAGTGGCTATATCATTTTAATACACATGCATTCACACGAGCGCAGATTCAGTTTTTTCAGTTTTTTACCCTTCAATTTTTTGCAGCTAAACAAAACCGAATGCTGTATAAACAGAGCATTCGGTTCTGCCGTATACGGTAAAAATACGATCCGGCAAAACTTGACTCCGTGTGAACATACCGTTCGGAGTCAAGTACGTATTATTTCTAAGAGATAACTACGAAAGTAACGGAGGATGAAAATAAGACAACATGCTTACTTATATTGGTGAAAACAGAGTTGAGAACTCATGAGACAAACACTTTCAACAATCTTCAACATTTTTCATAATTAATTAGGCGTGTCTTTACCCCTGGGCTTACTAAATCCGACTCTGCCCCTAGCATTACCGTGTGGACTGTGGCGGTACTGTCCGTGTTTGCCGAAAACCGTCACGGCTTGTTGAGTGCCGATATATAATCGGGTGTAGACTGGATCTATTACTATTGCTTATCTTAGAATTTGAATCGGATGTATCATTGTATCATCGCAGTGCTAGGGAGGTACATCTTAAAATTGATAGAAACTGGTACAGCCTTTGAAACAGACTCGTAAAGCCTTTGTTAGAAACTGGTACTGCCTTTGAAAGATACTCGTAAATCCTTTGTTAGAAACTGGTACTGCCTTTAAAAGAGACTCGTAAATCCTTTGTTAGAAACTGGTACAGCCTTTGAAAGAGACTCGTATAGCCTTTATCAGAAACTGGTACAGCCATTGAAAGAGACTTTACTAGCCTTTGTTGGAAACTGGTACAACCTTTGAAAGAGACTCGTAAAGCCTTTGTTAGAAACTGGTACAGCCTTTGAAAGAGACTTTACTAGCCTTTGTTAGAAACTGGTACAACCTTTGAAAGAGACTCGTAAAGCCTTTGTTAGAAACTGGTACAGACTTTGAAAGAGACTCGTAAAGCCTTTGTTAGAAACTGGTACAGCCTTTGAAAGAGACTCGTATAGCCTTTGTCAGAAACTGGTACAGCCTTCGTTATAAGCTAGTATAGCATTTAGTAGTAACCCTTTGCTAGACTGCCTGAGCTGACCTTTGTTAGACTGGTAAAGCCTTTGATTGATACTCGTAAAGCCTCCGTTATAAACTAGTATAGCATTTGGTAGAAAGTTTTGATATGCCAAAAACGATCTCTAAGAATAATTTGTGGGCTTAGGAGAAGAACATCGGCAAGAAAACATTTCGAGCAAAATAAAATAATGACGGTGATATCACTTTTTATATATAAAAGCTTGTTAGAAATACATCAAAATAAAGATAGTTATTTAAAGAATATGGACGTACATAATTATAATTTAAGGAATAAGGACAGTCTCCGTCTGCCAAAAGTAAGGCTAGCAAAAGTTCAAAAGCAAAAGGAGTATGTATAGTAAATTACCATCTAAAGTTACTAATTTGGAACACATGCCAGATTTCAAAAGGAAGATAAAATACTTCTTAGAAGGAATTGCACTATACAACTTAAGCGAATTCATGAACTTAAATTTGTTGGAGTCGTCATTCTTTCAAGACCATAAAACTGTAATTGCTTGACTACTTATGTATATTTATATTTTGACATTATTTTTTCTCTAGTTGATTATTTACTTGACATATCTACTGAATTTCTAAATGGTATTGTATACCCAGGTAATTTAATTTTATGTATAAGTTAAATTATGGATTTTATTTGATCATTGATGTTTATAACTATTTTTTTTATGTTAACATGCGTTTGATTGTTAAAATTTTAATTGTTTTAGATCGTAAATTTTATTTAATGTTTTGAAATGATGATATTTTATAAATCTGACTTGCCTAGTGTAACAGCCATTGTTATAAGGTGAAATAAATGAATATGAATATGAATAGAGACTCGTAACCCTTTGCTAGACTGCCTGAGCTGGCCTTTGTTAGACTGGTAAAGCCTTTGATTGATACTCGTAAAGCCTTCGTTATAAACTAGTAAAGCATTTGGTAGAGACTCGTAACCCTTTGCTAGACTGCCTGAGCTGGCCTTTGTTAGACTGGTAAAGCCTTTGATAGATACTCGTAAAGCCTTCGTTATAAACTAGTATAGCATTTGGTAGAGACTCGTAAACCTTTGCCTAGACTGCCTGAGCGGGTCTTTGTTAGACTAGTAGAGCCTTTGATAGAGACTTGTAAAGCCTTTGTTGGAGACTGGTAGAGTCTTTTTCGATGTTGGCACACTTTACTATAACATAACATAACACCCACCCAACAGTCACACATAGACATACATAGTCCTGGAATCCGATGACAAGGACATGACTGAGACTTTGATATGGAAAGAGTGTAACGTTGCAAATTGCTTACCGTGTTAGGTACTACATATATATATATATATATATATATCGGATTATCCTTAGAATAGTTATACAGTGTTTTGTCCTTTGCATCGACAAGCAGTTTCAAATTCGATCGAAAGAGACAAAACACCCATTCCGCAATTATTAGTAACACGATTAGAGTTTATTAAAATACTTGGAAATAGCGAATGCACAAGCCGTAACTATTTTACTTAAAAATAATATAAAATATTGTTTTCAGTTTTGTAGAGATTTATGTACCGAGTTTTATAGACCTTTGAAAATATTAAACCAGTGCTACTGGTAAGTATATCCCCTTGGGCTTATAACTAGGTATGTAGGTACCTATTCCTCTGGGTTTTGAAGTCAAAGAGATTTAATACAAAAATATTTACCCAGTATTGGACAGAGTAAATAAACTCTAGAGTCAAAGCGAGCGCAAAAAACACAAAAATAAAATAAAATAAAACTCGCAGCCTTTGCGTCCTTTAACAAGATTTTGCATTTATTTTCTTCGATAAAGTAATACAGTTATATAATCTGACTGTGACTGTACACAATTGGAATAAATGGACAAGTCCGAACGAGAATCACGCCTTGAGGGTTCCGTACTGGATTTTTTCCTTTATTTGCCTCAAAAACTCTACAAACACTCATAGTATTTATATTTTAGAAAATGAGGTTACTGGACGCACGTTATGCCCTAACGTTTTTCATTTTTGCGATTTGATTTCATTTTGGTATTACTCGTAGTAGTGTATTTAGAGTACTTAGTTATTAGTACTCGTAGTATAGCTTTTTAGTGAAAGAGTTCGTCCGGGGAAGTACTACCACCATACATATTTCTGCCCCATAGCAGTAGTGCTCGCATTGCTGTGTTCCAGTTTGAAGGGTACGGTTGTCGGTGAAATTTCAGGCACATGAGACTTTTCATCTTTATGTCTCAGGTTGGCGGGCGCAGTGCAATGCCACATAGGGTGCGTCATAGTGGACGTGACCTATGTGATAATGCACTATTCATAGGCAGAGGGTACCGCTTAACATCAGGTGGGATATCTGCTTGATCCACCATTAAAAGTGCTACCTATAAAAAAAAAAAAAACTACCTATCACATACAGTTGTGCACAGAAAGTAAAACTCAATAACAGTGTGTATATTTTTTAACCATAGTAACGTTGCGCTTCGAAAAAAGTTTACTTTCTATATACCTATAGTTGTGTAGCATACGTTTCATTTGATCTCCATTCTGTTACTACGAGCGCCTGATGGATTTCTCTCGCAATACGCATTCGCTGGTGCTGCAATTTTGTAAATTGCTAACCTTTGTTTTTACACAGAGTTGGCACAGATTGAGTCGGATTCGCTGAACCATGGTAGCAAACAGTGTCTCTAATAGGTGTACCTACTCGAGTATGAGGTTCCACTGTTTTTGCATCGTAATCCAAGGACTTTGGTGTTATCTCAGTAAATATTAGACGCTTAGGTACGTGGAGATAATATTTGAACTAACGATCTAATAATGAATATTTTAAATGTTGTACAGATCTGTGTTTTGGTACCATGGAACCCGTAGTTCCTGATGACACCCATGACATGGAACCCTCCCTAGTATGGGATCAGGACTATGTGTGTTATGTTGCGTTATGTTATTTACGTAACTCGCCTACAAGTAAACTAAATTGTTTAAGTATACTTTTCTCAGCAATTTTCTGTGTTATTTTTATAAAATAAACGCGTAAATTAACCTATAAGGGCCCCACTGCTGGGACTCTGAGCCTTCTTGGTGAGAGTACATAGTCCAACCAATTGACTTGGAGTATGCAGATTTTTATATAAATAAATAAATAATAATAAATAATGCTGGACAGTTCACACAACATTATCTAGCCCCAAGCTAAGCAGAGAAATGTTTTTTATACAATATTAATATTTCTTAACTGGACCACATTACATCACAGTAAACTTTTTAGTTCTAGGGCGGGCCTATTTCCTCTCTATGTTTTCCCATATAACTTTTTCTAGTAGAAAAATCACGCTTGGGATTTGAACCTATATGACCTACGGACTAGACGTCGGGGAACCTCTCACTGGGCCAACACAGCGTATTGCATTACAGTCAGATGCGCTTTATTTCAAATTTATGAATTCACATATAAAATTTACGAATTGGCCCATAAAGCATGAAAATCATCCCGTTTAATTGCGCCTATCGCGTCCACTCATATCTACGAAACTGTGTAATTATTAATTGATTCAGTGCCTACGTGATAAACAACAGTAGAGCGCCATAGCACAGAATAATTAATGCCATAGTGGCAAAACAGTTTTAAACATTTTCCAAATAGTGTGGCAAATGGAGCGCCACACTCATACAAGTTCACCTATACGATAATGTAAAGACTGCAAACTGCGGAGGGGTTTGGAGTCAACTGAGCCCAAAGCCCGTTCAGTCCACGAGCTCGGTTGCTGTGGTAGCGTAGCGTGAGTTTTCGCTGCCCGAAACCGATTAGAAATTCATCGAGCCTTTCCTAACATACCTAAAGCCATGTTGGATGTTCTTTATATTAATCTATGATATTGCCCGCTTGATACTAATCCCTCCGTTGAAGTGCATTGGCAGACAGAAGCCCATTCAACCTCATAATCTTAAGATTCCTACACACTGCTGTAAAGGCATGAGTAGAGTACTTATCTATATACATTTTGTATGGGTGCTTTCATTAGGACGAGACGCTCGATGGAATTTTAACAGACGCAACGTATTGAAAGCTCCGCGATCCTTCAGTTTAGTGTGTCTGTTCACTTGAAGGGATTATCGTGTCAATATAAATCAGTAGATACCTAGCGTTTCAGACTAAATATGTTAATACTTACGAGTATGGTACCTATTGCCTTTACAAAACGTTTACGATTGTCGCACACTGAATGATTGTTGATTATCGTCGCCTCAGCTCAGACCGTTCAGTATTCTTGGTATGACACTCCTAATGCGTCGCACACTTATCAGCATTATAATGCCATCGCCTTGCCTGGGACAAGGTAGTAAACGGCTTGCGGTCCGTGGTCAACTCTCCGTAGCAGCGCTTACAACTTGCGGCCGCCGAGATGACGGAAAAAAAAGTTCATGTGGTCCGATCGGTAGGACGAAGCGGAATTACAAATCCTTATAATCCGATTAATCGAACTAATAGGAAAAAAGTTCATGTGGTCCGATCGGTAGGACAAAGGCAGTAGGACCACGTGGCCAGAGGGCGGCACGCGGCTCGTTGTCTGTCTCGCCTACCAAAATATCTCAAAAGCCCGTCAACGAGCTATCGCCCCGCCCGCGCGCTATCACCTTGCCGTAGCCGCGTTGACGCGTCGGCGGTGCTGAACCGCTCCATGGGTCTAATCCGTGAGGTACGTAAATAAATTCCGCCTAGTTCTATTGATTGATCAAGACGAAAAAAAGTTCCTCCTAGTACGTTCTTGTGCTTACGTTGCGTAGACGGCTGTTTGCCGGCACCACACGCCGATCCGATTCCAAGATTATATTATTTTATGTGCGACAACCTTTAGACTGCTATCATGGTATTTATTGGCTGGTGCTTATACCTATATACCTCTACGAAAGCTCAACGGTTCTTGTTACAATATCTGCTTCATAAACTGTCGTTTTAATTATTTTTCGTCGTTTAAATAATAAGAGCAATTTTTCCAATGTTATCGATCTATGTGATAGAAATCTATAGAACATTTTATGTTAGAAAAACCTATGTTATAGAAAACTAGAATACATTTTTGATATTAATCGCCTTTCTTTTTAATTTACTTTCGCATAGACTTCCCTTTTCTTTGGCGCCTATTCATTCGAAATAAACGGTGTTTTAAAAACTTCATGCTTCATACATATTAAATTTATATTCCTTTGTGAGGGCAATGCTATTATTGAAATAGACGAACAATAAAAGTGAATAAACCGCGTTTAAGTTATTCATTTCGATCGTGTTTGGAATGAGTAGCAGACATGTTGTTCGCTCACTTTTATCTTAATACACTTAAATCGAATTTCAAGCGATTCAATGAATCGTAACCTGAGTATTAACTTAATCCATACTCAGTAAATACATTTTAAAAGAATGAATAATTCAATCAGATTTCAGAAGCCAGCTTTGTTTTATTAGGAACAGGAATAAGTATCAAAAATCAAACAGTTTATATTTATTTTTTATTTTTATGTATATCATAAGGTGACAAACTAGCAGACGGCCGGGGCCGCCTATGTAAAACAGTCACCGCCGCCTATGAACATCTGCAACACCCACGGACTGCAACATTGCAAACGTGCTGCCTACCATTAAAAGCCCTATTGATATTTCTCTTGAATTTACCCTTATTGAAATAGACGAACCATCTTAATTTAGCAACATGAAAGATTTGAAAATGGTTTTTCCATAGCTTTCAAATGTCTAATATCTCGGCAGGCGTGGATGCAGCTCAGAGGCGAAATTAAAATAAATTGCCAACATCCGAAGACACTTTTTTCTTACCCAACTCCACTGTCCACAAAGTACAAGCAAAATGTCTAAACATAATAACATGAAAAAACCCTTAAGCAAAATGCTAAGAAATATTTGATTTTTACCTAAACTGTAACCAAACTCGATGTTACCAAATGTAAACAAACCATCATGCATTCTAAATTATTGGGACAAAACTGTTTTATTTTTAAATATATCAATATCTAATATATAAAAGGCTTTGTCCTGACTGACTGACTCAACGAGGCCCAACGCACAGCCTAAACCGCAGGACGTAGAGACTTGAAATTTGGAGGGTGTGTTCGTCTCGATGCGTAGGGTTGTACTAAGAAAGGAATTTTGAAAATTCGCATGCTAAGGGGTTCAAAATGGGGTTCCAACGTAAATCAAAAATGCTCTGTATTTCGGAAACAGGGGGGGGGGGGGGGGGGGGGGGTTAAGGGGAGCAGGGTTCTGTGAGGTAAATATGTTTCGAGTTACAGCACAGAACTTTGCTGTACCAGTTCCGAGTCACACCTCCATGTGGTCCCCCCTGGTAACGTGAGAAGTGCAACAATAGAAAATTTTTATACTTCTCACTACAGGCTAACGTGACCGGGAGAAAAACTCGCCAAGACGCACTGGCCAGCGTGGCGTTTTACGGCTAAACCCTCTTTGTAAAACCACGGCCCTCAGTCCCCAGCAGCCCCGCTATTCCTGACTCTGGCAGCGGTCATGGTTCCGGCGGGGCAGAGGGTGCTAAGAATCACTGGAAGTCGCCCAGCTGCCACAACCCAACGACCCTGACCTTGGCGTGCTACAACGCCAAGACGCTTAGAACGGACGAACGATTGTTAGAATTTCAGGTTGAACTGGAGACCATCAGATGGGATGTAATAGGGCTTTCGGAGGTTAGAAGAAAGGGTGAAGACCTGATAAAGCTCACTTCAGGTGATCTATTCTTCTACCGAGGCCACGAAGACTCCACTTATGGAGGGGTTGGATTTCTAATAGCGAATAGTATGGCGCCGTCAGTAATTAACATCAAGAGTGTTTCCACTCGAGTCTGCTTTGTGATAATACAACTCAACCAACGATACTCGCTCAAGATAATCCAAGTATACGCTCCAACGTCAGATCACCCAGACGAAGAAGTGGAGGAACTATATGACGACATAACAAAAGCCCTAGATGACGCACCATGCCACTACAGCACCATTATAGGTGACTTCAACGCCAAAATTGGTCAGCCATTGCTAAATTAAAAATACATTGGTGGATTCGGTCTGGGTGTGCGAAATAAAAGAGGACAAGCCCTCGTAAACTTTCTCGAACACAAAAAGCTTTACGCAATGAACACCTTCTTCCAGAAACGAGCATCGAGAAAGTGGACGTGGGTTGGTCCAGGAGGAAAGATCAAAAACGAGATTGATTACGTCATAAGTTCCCATAAATACGTAGTTACTGATGTCTCGACTCTCTCGCGCTTTAAGACCGGGAGCGACCATAGAATGGTGAGAGCTACGCTAAGATTTGATTTTAAAAGTGAAAGAGCAAAAATGATAACATCACAAAGAAGATATGAAAAACAAGAAATCACTTTTCTCCCAGATGCCTTTCAAGTAGATCTGAAGAACCAATTTGAAGGTCTCGAAGAGTCAAACCTAGATGTAGACCATACTCATAACCTGCTTTGTAAAGTCATAACTGAGACCACGAAAAAACATCTCAGCGGACCACGTAAGAAGACCAGAAAACTATCGCCAGGAACTTTAGATTTAATTAATGAAAGAAGAGATATGATTTGCCAAACTGTTAGGGATAAGAAAGAGATAGACAGAATTAACAAAGAAATAAATAAAGAAATAAGGAAAGATATTAGAAAATACAATACTAATACAATCATTGATACCATTAAAGCATATCGAGGTCCAAAAGTATTTAGAAGGAAGACTAGCTCAGGTTCAAAGCAGATAATTAAACTTAAAGATGATAATGGTAACATAGTGACTGATAGGAATAAGCTCTTGTCTATTGTTGAAAAGTTTTACGAATCACTTTATGCATCCAGATCTTTAGAATCTAATTTCCCAGAAGATGACGCCCGAGCTCCACCATTGGAACACCGCAACACGGAAATTTTGCCACCAATACTACCGTGTGAAGTTTCAAAAGCTCTTTACGAAATGAAGACGGACAAATCTCCTGGTGAAGATGGAATGACGGTCGAGCTGCTTCGCGCAGGTGCTAAGCCAGTTCTCAAGGTTCTCACAAAGCTTTTTAATAAAGTCATGGATGATGTTCGAACACCGGAACAATGGAAAAACGCAATAGTCACAATTTTACATAAGAAAGGAGATGTTGCTAAGCTTAACAACTACCGACCCATTAGTTTACTGTCTCAAATTTATAAAATATTCTCAAAAATAATTACCAACTGTATTACCCGCGAGATAGACGAGTGCCAACCCACCGAACAGGCTGGCTTCCGGAGCGGGTTTTCGACCATGGATCATATCCACACGGTGAAGCAGCTGATGGAAAAGTGTCGCGAGTACAACCGGCCTCTTTGTATGGCTTTCGTCGATTACGAGAAGGCCTTCGACAGTGTCGAACATTGGGCCGTGTTTCACGCTCTCCATCGCTGTGGCATCGATTCACGATATGTGGATGTGCTCCGGGAGCTTTACACATCGGCAACATTACAAGTACGACTGCATAACTTGACAAACCCTGTGCCTATCAAGCGGGGGGTGCGGCAGGGAGACATCATTTCACCTAAACTTTTTACGGCTGTCCTATAGGACATCGTAAAAACGGTCGACTGGGAAAATTGCGGGAGTAACATCAATGGTGTCTACCTGTCTCACTTAAGGTTTGCAGATGACCTCATACTTTTTGCTGAAAACTTCGAGGATCTCCAAGTCATGTTACAACACCTTTATGATGCTTCTTTTAAGGTAGGCCTTCGGATGAATATGTCCAAGACGAAGGTTATGGCAAACATCTCTAACATCACAGACCCTCAAGTAATGGTTGGCCATGAGAGATTGGAGATGGTTGACCGGTATGTTTATCTTGGACATATTCTATCCTTTGGCAAAGAACATCAAAATAAGGAGATCGCAAGAAGGATACAACATGGATGGGCGGCGTTCAGCAAACTGGACGACATTCTTAAGTCCGCTGAAATTCCACAATGTCTGAAGACCCGACTTTATAACCAGTGTGTTCTGCCTACCATGACTTACGGTGCCGAGACATGGACACTCACGCAGGAGGCTGTGTACAGAATGAGAGTAGCACAGAGAGCCATGGAACGCGCCATGCTCGGCATCAAGCTTATAGACCGTGTTCCCAACATAGAGATACGAAGTCGAACAAAGCTCAAAGATGTTGGGAATCGTATAACGGAACTAAAATGGAGTTGGGCAGGACACCTGGCAAGACGAGGTGATGATAGGTGGAGTAAGGCGCTAACTGAATGGCGTCTAAGAACTGGGTACAGAAACGTTGGTCGTCCAGCAGCTAGATGGGCAGACGATATCGCATGCGTCGCGGGCCGAACCTGGATGAGACTGGCATGGGACCGTAAGGAATGGCACAGGCAAAGAGAGGCCTATACTCAGCAGTGGGTGAAATCAGGCTGTGGATGATAGTAGTAGAACCATGAAATTTTACATGGAGATTCCTCAAATAAAATGAACAAATACGTATTTCAGCGATTCCTGAAATTTTTCTGAAAAATGACAGGGGTACGTTTTCTTTGTAAAAAAGTAAAAAAACTTTAGTTTTTACAACGCACAGCCTAAACCGCTGGTCGTAGAGACTTGAAATTTGGAGAGTGTAGTCCTTATAGGGTGTAAAAGTGTATTTAAAAAGGATTTTGGAAAATTTGCTCCCTTATTGGTCCATAAAGGGCTTTTTATGTATACACTTTACGTTTTGCAGCGCACAGCCTAAACCGCTGGGCCTAGATACATGAAATTTGGAGGATGTATTCATTTTTGGGCGTAATGGTGTACTAAGAAAGGATTTTGGAAAATTCACCCTATAAGGGGTCCAAAACGGCTTTTAATGTAAAACTATAATGCTTCGTATTTCGGAAACCGTTTGGTAGTAGATACTTGAAAATTCACAGGTAGATTCCTTTTATAAAATTAGTAAAAATATGTTTCAGCAGTACCTGAAATTTTGCTGAAAAAAGCCACGGGAACATTTTGTTAGTAAATAAATACACTTTACGTTTTAGCCAGATTTCAGCGTATTTTGACCATTTCAAAGTTAGTTTCACAGTGTAGTCATTGAGATCAAAATATTTTCAGGACCGCAAATGGACCGGTTTAAATGGGACCCCTAAATTGAAAAACTTGAGTATGGTGTCGTTTTAAAGGTTGTTTCGCGGGGTCGTTGTTGAAATCAAAATATTTTCAGGACCTCAAGATTCAAATGGGACCCCTTAATTGAAAAACTTTAGTGTGGTGTCGTTTCAAAGGTCGTTTCACGGTGTCGTTGTTGTAATCAAAATAATTTCAGGACCTCAGGGTTAAAATGGGACCCCTAAATTGAAAAACTTGAGTATGGTGTCGTTTAAAAGGTCGTTTCACGGTGTCGTTGTTGAGATTCAAATATTTACAGGACCTCAAGGTTAAATGGGACCCCTAAATTGAAAAACTTGAGTGTGGCGTTGTTTCAAAAGTCGTATCACGGAGTGGTTGTTGATGTTTAAGTTGTTGTCTGCACGCCACGCCGGAGATGTTTTAAAACTATGCGCAGACGAAGACGCGCGCGGGTCATCTAGTTGATTTATATTTGTACAAGTTAGTAACAAAAAAAAACCTTTGTACAGGTTTAACTTAACTGAGTCAGTCCCTGAGGTATGGGAGCGGTACGGAAGGGGTGTTTTCGTCTCTCAAATTTTCAGATGCCATGAAGCCACGCTTCATTTTGACGTAACGGAAACACCCCTCCCGTAACGCTTCCATACCTCAGGGGCTGACTCAGTTAAGCGTTAGACCTGTAGCTTTGTACCTTCTCATTTAGGTAAGCGATTGATTTTAACATATGAATATATCTGTTTGTTTTAGGCACAGCGTTAAATATGTGTTCTCGATTGTTTCAGCCAGTGGGAATATACCGGGGCAAGTACGAGTGGGCCAACGAGAACAGTCCAGTCGGTGGAGACTGTTCCCTGTGGGTGCGCGCTGCGACTCTCCAGCTGGATGACGGTCAGTGGCAGTGTCAGGTCACCGCCAGCAATTATGATGTGCAGGTAAATATAGATAGATAGATAGATTAAGGCGCATACAACAGCCAAATTCCGTCACTGTGGTCAACCTCTGTTGTGCGGCGGCGGGTGAAGGTTCGCCGGCAACGCAGGAGGTTGCGGGTTCGATTCCCGCCTTGGAACAAATATTTGCGCGATCTGCAGATATTTGTTCAGGGTGTTCTGTGTATTTTCTATGTATAATAAAAAATATCTATCTATGTAATATATATTGTATTATGTATATCAGTTATCACAAAAACACAACACAACACACCCATCACCCATAATACAAGCGCTGCCTAGCTTGGGGCTAGATAATGTTGTGTGAACTGTCCAGCATTATTTATTAATTTATTTTATTTCTGTATGAGCAGAAAGCCTCCAAATAAAGTTCAGGTAACGCCTTAACTCTTTATTGATTACTGATTACTTACTTACTTGCTGTGTTATTTAATTATTATTTAAGTTATAATAAACTAGGTACCTAAAAGTGAAAACTGAAACTAATTTTATAGAATTAACGAATATATTTGTAAATATAACTACTTTCCCACGAGTCAGTTCTGGAAAGCAATGGCGGCGATGAGCTCACCATTTTTTACGTATATCCGTAAAATGAAAGTAAAAATGAATGGAGCCATTCCGATCACTATTCTAATATTGAAAAACAAGCAGCGCCCCACGGTTTCACCTGCGTAAGTCTCGATCCCATGGGAATATCTTGATAAAAATGTGCCTATGTGTTATTCCGGGAGTCCAGTTATCTCCATTCCAAATTTCATCCAAATACATCCAGTAGTTTTTACGTGAATAAGTAACAAACATCCATCCATCCATCCATCCATACTTACAAACTTTTGCGTATATAATATTAGTAGGAGTAGGAAGGATAGGAAGTAGGATAAGATTTTCACAAAAAAAAAACTTGTGGCTTCTTTGTGTATCGATGAATAACAAACATTTGACAGTGTCATGGCTCAAACCATCATACAAACCCGGTACGTAGGCCTGCTATGCTCTGAGTACAAAGCTAATTATACTTGTATGTCATGCTGTTTGGAGTTTACTCCCTAAATTATAATGTGACTTGGAGCAATGATAGGTAGCGCAAGTTGCCTTCCGTTCCATGGAGCTTGCTCGAATACAAATTAGAGTCATGCTCCAATGAGACAGATAACGAATGTACCTACCTATACGATTGTCATACGAGTAGGTGAGCCCATTACCTACTTCCTCGAAAAGAAAGGAGGACATAGAGGTATAAAATAACCATTTTGAAGACAACATGTTACATTATCACTATGCAATTCAAGCCCTTTTATTAGGGTTCCATAGCCAAACGGTGTCAACGGGCCTCTTTTGCTAAGACTACGACGTCTGTCTGTCTGTCTATATGGACAGACCGTTCACCTTAAGTTGGCATCTGCCATGGAGTATTTACAGGTGCCATGAATGGTGAACGAGCTGTATGTCTGTATTCTGTGACAGGGGAGTATCACGGCAGCCATAAAATTAGCCAGAAAATTAATGAAAATTGAAATTGTCCCAGATTATCTTAATATCTTAATCAATAATATCTTTGTCAGCTTTTACCACATCCGGGTGAGGAGATGAAGGCGAATATTCATAGATTGACTAATGTTAAAAACCTTTTTCAACACACTTGCTCATAAAGTGGCTATCATTTCACCAAAATTAGGCCCATAATGGCACCTGTAATCAAACTGACTTTTTCATTCACAAGTGAGTTACAGAGACACAATTACAGAGTTACAGTTTCCTAGAGACAGTTGAAAATTTACACAGAGCGTTTTTTTTTTCCACAAGTTTGTTGATAATCTTCTTATGATACACGTGTGTATTGATGATTACCGTCCTCGGCTCTCTTAAGACCCTCACCCAACGACTTGTGTCTCAATGGCGCCTCAGTGGTAATCGCCAACATTACACACTAGTACCATAATGTACTATTATTGGTAAAGCAAATAATACATACATACCTACGTGTTTTTCCCCGAAAGGGTAGGCAGAGCCTCAATGGGCAATAGATGGTGGGAATATAGACGTGACAGCTATAAATAAAGCAAATGATAAAAATTAAACATAAAACTCCAAGGGGTATGCTCGCACCAAAGTTACAACCATTAAAACCTTATTATTTGTAATTGAATCTCCGGTAATCAAACTAGCATTTGTAATTTTTTTACTTCACTTCTGTAAAATAACAAATTGAATTTGTTTTGATTAAACCTTGGATTTAATAAACTAGTAGTTCACCTCGAACGACCCCGTAGCTCAATAACCCCAGCACCGAACAAGCTCAAGTTTGAAATTTTAAAAAAACTCTTATTTTACCTACATATCATTGGATCAAAGATTCCGCAGTTGACGTCGGACAAACACACCTATTCACAAACATACTTAAAATAAATAAATAAATAATGCTGGACAGTTCTCACAACATTATCTAGTCCGAAGCTAAGCAGAGCTTCTGTTATGGGTACTAGATTACTGATATACTTAATACAATAAATTACATAGATAGATATTTTTTATTATATATAGAAAATACCCAGAACACCCTGAACAAATATCTGCGATCGCACAAATATTTGTTCCGAGGCGGAAATCGAACCCGCAACCTCCTGCGTCGCAGCCGAACCTTCGCCCGCCGCGCCACAGAGGTCGTCATAATTCATACAAACGCCGCATCCTGCATAAAAATCTGAGATCTCGCTTCACTCGGCCAATAATGAACGTGAATGGTTGGTTTATTGTTTTCTTTATTTGTAAACTGTATCACGTAGCAACGATTGCACGGATTTTAATAAAACTTTGCATACATAGCTTATAAGCTATGTATGTATGAATTTCGGGTTATAACCCGAAATAGCACATGCTAGATTTAATACTGGTATATCGCGCTAGGTGGAGCGACGATCTGCGTAAGGCGGCTGGTAGAAAGTGGATGGGAAGAGCTGGAAATCGGTCTAAATCACGAGCATTGGGAGAGGCCTATGTCCAGCAGTGGACCGATACAGGCTGATGATGATGATGATGATGATATCGCGAGTGAAGCAGGGGTAGAAGCTACAGCTAGTAAGTTATAACTTTAAAATACGTCATTGAATTTCAGGATGCACTCTCCAGTCCACCAGCGGCGTTAGCAGTCCGAGTTCCTCCACAATCACCCAGGATACTCTTCAATGGATCCCACGTGATGCCCGGACAGAACATCACCGTACCAGCCGGCTCTAGAGCGACGGTCGTCTGTGAAGCTCGATATGGAAATCCGCCGGCTTATATTGAGTGGTACTTAGGTAAGATGCGTTCAATTCAACTTTTAACTCTTATGATCTAATGGGCATTGTACACGCCGTCCTAATAACCAGCATTGGTGATACCATTTACACGTTGTCCCAACTGTTGGGTCAAACATTAGCTAAACTTTTGCCATTAGCTAGAGATAAAACGCACCTGCACCGTCGACGCAAGCCCGCGAACTGAGTCTGAATGTTTGGCCAACGTGTGAACGCTTGACGCATTGGCACCAAGATCCTTTGATGTGTAAAACTGACACGGCATTGCTGCTACCATCGTGCAACACGCCTGCAATGCTCTAAGGCTGCTACTCTAACGTTGGCCGCCAACGTCAAAACTATGCCTAGCATCCTGGTTCACGCTGGGGCAGCTACGTGTTGATGCCCCAAAAGACTGAATAGAATGTGCAATCTGGTTCACCAGACAAACTACTGACTGGTAGCTTAGATAAATGTCAAGAATAAATCACTGGAAATCTCTGGGTGAAGACAGCGCTGGACTGGGAAACTAGCGCAAAAGATAGGAGGTCTCATATCCAGCAACCACTGGTAGACCTATACCCACCGGGTTAGATAGATAGATAAATAAGATAGGTTTTAAAAAACGCTTTTACCATTACAACTGAGTATGCAGTACTATTGTTTCTAATCTTCCAGAAAAAGAACGCCTCACCGCCTGGAGTCAGACCAATGCATCTGAAGTGGAAAGACCTCGAGTTTGGGCAGCCAGATCTGTACTTGAACTTGGAGCTACTAGATCAGCTCATGGAAGGCAGCTGGCTTGTAGAGCTCACCATCCTTCGTATCCATCGCCTTATTACAGAGACTCTTATACCATGCTCGATGTTACGTGTAAGTATTTTAAAAGACCTCGAGTTTGGGCAGCCCTATCAGTCTTTGAACTTGGAGCTACTAGATCGGCTCATGGAAGGCAGCTGGCTTGTAGAGCTCACCATCCTTCGTATCCATCACCTTATTACAGAGACTCTTATACCATACTCGATGTTACGTGTAACTATTTTTAGCTGACTGGATTTATATGGTACGATCATGAAAACTTTTTAAAACAATCTGATTCCTTTTCCTGGTAATAACAAAACACTGTTTTTGATGGTATTCAGTGGCGTAACGATAGGGTGGAAGGGCTGGCAAAATCCCACGGGCCCCCGACCCAAGAGGGCCCCGGCCCAAGAGGCCGCGAGCTCAAAAATTTTATTTTTACATTGTACCTGAATATTTTATTTTAATTGAAAAGTATATTTTTATAAGTTCTGCTTAAAATGCAAAGTGAGACAACAATTTTTTTTAAATTTTCGAATTTGCCACGAGACCACAACATTTTTTTAAAAAATTTCGAATTTGCCACGGGCCCCAGATGGTATAGTTACGCCACTGATGGTATTAAAATAACAAGTTGCCCCTTTCAAATACAGCTTTTAGCTGAACCTTATCGAAGTCAATCTGTTGTGGTATTCTGCCGCACTGTTCATGATAGTACCTAATATATCACTGCCAAAATCAAGTAATTTAGTAGTATTGGAACTAAATGACGAGGCGTAAAAGAATCTGCTTTATTCCAATTGTGATGAAATAGGTAATCAAAAATTATGTCTATTATGTCGCTGGGGTAAACGTGTTCTAGAGTGGATACCACGTCTTGGTAAACGTAGTGTGGGGCGCCCCCTAGCTAGGTGGAGCGACGATCTGCGTAAGGCGGCTGGTAGAAAGTGGATGGGAAGAGCTGGAAATCGGTCTAAGTGGCGAGCATTGGGAGAGGCCTATGTCCAGCAGTGGACCGATACAGGCTGATGATGATGATGATGATGATGATGTCCAAAATATTGCAAAATGACACAAAATGCCACAAAATGAAACAATATATATTATACCTACAAAAAATAATTGTAACGAAATATTATTTTGTGCGTTCCAGTTGTTCCAGTAGTCTCTATCCTCGGCGGTGACGCCAGCACCCTAGCCAACCTAGAAGAAAGCTCCAGTGCGCTGACCCTGGAGTGTAGGGCTGATGGCAACCCCAGTCCTTACGTCTGGTGGACGAAGAACGGACAAGTCATCGCGAGCAACGGGCCGAAGCTGATTCTGGCTCCTATCTTGAGGAACCATTCAGGTTGGTTGCTTGTAGTTGCTATAGAGTTGATGTTTGAGAATATGAATTTAGAAAATAGCTCGTTTTTTGTATGGGTACCTACCAGGTAAGTTTGTACTTATACTTTGGTATAGTGGGCAACCAAAAGTTAGTAAACAAAGTATAGCGGATACGGCTCTTAAAAATTTAGATTGAACTATATAATGAGACGGAATGTTTCCATAGAAATTTCATTCAGAAATTGGAGTTATCTAAGGTTAAACAAAATTAAATATCAGTTTATTGGCTGTTTTTCAGGAATCTATGGATGTCAGGCAAGGAACTCCCTCGGGACTTCGGACTCAGTGAAGATTGAAATTGATGTAAAATGTAAGTTACTCTTTCAATTTATATTTTCTTCGCACTTTTAGTTTTCCACGGGTAGACTAGTGTCGGGATGAAAATCAGTCAAAAGTCCCACCTCCCCAGTCAACTACCTCAAAATTTAAAATTTGTTGTCTTTCTTTCTGTATTCACACTGTTCATTGGATAGTGCATAGAGCTTTGAATCTTCTGTAGATAAAGATATTCCTTTGTTATAACAGTTCCGCCAAGAGTAACGTGGGTCGGACCGGACACAGTGGTAGAAGCAAACCTTTTCTCTCAAGTGACGTTAGAGTGCAAGGCTGAAGGGAACCCATCGCCCAGCTACCAGTGGTATCATAAGTGAGTTGCTCGAAAACTTTTTATAATTTTTTTGATTTTATATGTATGACAAAATCATTGGTATTTAAAACATAAAAGGTGTTTTCGATATTTTCTGTACATACGAAAATATCGTTGCTCGTACAGTGCAGTGTTATTTTCTGGATTATTAGGTTCAAAGTGCTAACGGAACCCTTTCACTCTGTATAGTTTGTAAAAGGCATGAGTCCTGTGACAACTATTATTTTGATAATTTTGACAGTCTTAACGCTGACCAAAAGTTTTGAAACTTGAAAAGAGGCAACTTCCTAACCTAAATTTTCCCATTTTCAAGTTTCAAAACTTTTGGACAGCGTGAAGACTGTCAATATGATCAAAATAACACCTGTCTCACGACTCATGCTATGTTTACAAACTATACGCCTACGCTATCTGTCTATCTGTTATTCTGTCACAGGGTAGGTATATCTCGGCCCGACAGCTGTAAGAAATAAAAGTGCCCTTGAAATATTCAGAGATGATTTTGTGATGTCATAAAAATCCCAAGTTCTTTTTCATATTTGTTGGTAACTCTGTGTGCGCGAGTCTGACTCGCACTTCGCCGTATTGTGATATGACTTAAAGTTTTTTTTCATTTAAACATTGATAGACCTTTGTTTGACCACGATCTCACCTGTTGGTAAGTGACGATGTGGCCGAAGATGGAGCACAATGGTCTATAAGGTACCTACTCACTCTAGTCTTGAAAAGACCCAGATTATAGTTTTCAGGAAAGACAGATGACGGTGGTGTATTCCACTCCTTAGCAGTTCGCATTATAAAGGTAGAACTGAAACTCTTAATACGAATAGAGGGTATACTAATGAGAATGATTATATTGCAGCCCGATCACCTCATCCCGCATGAACTCGATCCAGGAAGACGGATACCCGATATCATCAACTCCGCAGTTGCAACTACACAACGTTTCGTACACGCAACACGGCAGGTACACGTGTGTCGCCATCAACCAGATCGGACTTACAGACAGGTCAGTAGTCATCAGCTTGTGATCGCATTCAAATTGCCAGAAAGCGGTCACTTTCATTATCATCATCATTAGAGTTGGATAGCACACACTTTTTTCACGAGGATCGTGCGAGGCCTCTTTTTAACCGACTTCGAAACGATTTGTTTTTTTTTAATTGACTCGGTATGCAATTGGTCCCATTTTCATCAAAATCTGGTTCTGATGATGGGATCCATGAGGAATTGAGGGAATTCCTCAAATATTATAGGCACACATTATGATTCACGTGATTTCGGTATTTTCAGCAACAAGTCAAGCATGTGCATTTAGAAAGTTCCATTTGGTGAAGATAGCCATTGGAACTACTCAAATGATAAGTATTTCGATTCGCGGGTGGCGTGGTGGCGTTATGGGTGAATTTCCGATATCCGATTGAGCTGAAATTTGGCATACCTGTCAAGTTCCGATGACAATACAATATGATGGTGATTGCGAGCGATCTGATGATAGAGACTGAAGGTGGACAACGGAACTCCTCGAAGGATAATAGTAGACTGGCCGTGTTTACGCTCATTGTGATCAGCACACGGTTCCAATCACTAATATGATAAAATCTTGTATTGGGGAAAAAATCCTAGCTACGAAGTCGGTTGTTTTTTAAACAATTATTCACAAGTGTGTTAGCATACTGTGCTAACCTTGTGCTAACACAATTGAGGCGAGCCTCGCAAGCACAATTGAGGGAGGAGCTTGCGAGTTGACATTGACACGCACGTGTGCGTGGTGTGTTCTGTGCGACAAACTGCCTCACGTACTCGCACATGAAATAAGACCTTATTATGTATAGATTAAAGACCTTACACATTAAACAACACGACACAGTGAATGTATTTGCCTGCACACGGTGCTAGCACGATTCAACCAAAGTAAAAAGTTGGTCGAAGCTAGCACGATTAGAATAATTGAGCGAGGGCCTCTTTTGAGCAAGCGTGTTAAGACATTCGTGCTAGCACACGTGCGGAGGACCCGCCACTATCACCATCAGTCGGTACAAGTCCACACACCTCCTTCATCCACGAAGTGTGGTGGTTAGGTGGCTGCAAGTTCAGTCTGAAGGAGTTTTCGGGTCTAAAAATAAGCTCTTGAAATCCACTTTGAAGCGGAAACCATATTTATTATTTAGTATAATCATTCAATTAAATAGCTCTCTGTTTTGGTCAATGAAATTATTTAAACCAAGTCTTAGAAAAAACCCAGGTTTAAAATATAGCCGTCTCTTAATGTGAAAGGTTGTATTATAAGCTTTTATTTAACTTGCAATGTATGTATGTTTGTCTGTTTGGACTCCGGGGGGAATCTTACAACTGAATTTTAAAGCAGTTAGCATCTTCAACCGATTGAGCTGAAATTTGGCATATCTGTCAATTTTCGATGACAATACAATATGATGGTGACAGCGACCTGATCTGATGATGGAGACGGAAGGTGGACAACGGAACTCCTCGTTGGATAATAGTAGACTGGCCGTGTTTAGGCTCATCTTGATCAGCACACGGTTACGATCACTAATTTTATAAAAGCTTGTGATGAAAAATATAAACCAGTAACGTTTAACTGCGTTGGGACCGCATGAACTCTTTGGGTGACTTGTTTCTTTTCTTTTCCAGGACACACCAGTCAGAAGCAATCACTCTGAATGTGCTGGGCCCGCCAGTGGGGGCTGAGACAGGCACCGCCCACTCCTGGAGTGGCGGGGAGTCTCGGTTACAGGCCTTGGTGTGCGCTGATCCGGCCCCCAGGCGAGCTGCCTGGCTATGGGGCAGTCTGCGCTTGGAAACACCCAACCAGATCGGTGAGTTCATATGGAGAGAAGGGCTAGGTTTTCAAAGATCTAAACTTTTCACTATTATTACTATTAGCCCATACTGTCCCATTGTTGGGCAAAGGCCTCCCCCCACTTCCGCCAGTCACCACGGTCCTGTGCAACCGTTTCCCATTCCCTCTCATAGGCGTCCAGTTCATCCCACCACCTCATGCGTGGTCTGCCGCGACGCTGCCTGGCTGTATTAGGGCTCCATGCCGTGGTGATTTTGGCCCAAAGTTCGTCGGGCATGCGGCAAATGTGACCGGCCCAATCCCACTTCAGCCGCGCGGCCTTCTCTCCCACATCGGCGACTTTGGTTTTGGAGCGCAGTATGGTGTTTCGGATGCGGTCAGTTAGTTTAACGCCTAAAATACTGCGCTCCATTGCTCTTTGTAGACCTAAACTTTTTAATAAATGTTAATGTTGGAAAGAGCAGTTCGGCCTGGCTGGTGTTAAGCGTTAACTTCTGCCAATAACAATGCATTACCTCACAGGTAACCCACCTAGGACGCACCCTACGTGTGATTTAATTGCGGCCACCCTGAGACTTAAAAACGAGTGAATGTAATTTCACCGGCATCCATACCCATAGCTTACTAAAAAAAAAATTTGCAAAGTCTAGTACCTACCATAGAGTATAATAGTATACTGCAGTACAGAATATGCACTCTCCTCCCCGCGCAGGCCGCGTCCCCGCTTCCCACCCCCGCAGTCCAGGCGTCAATTTGGGAGTTCTTCATACATAGCGGGTTTTCTTTTGTTTTGGATGTTTTGGTTTATATATATATCTAACGAATTATCTAACGATGTACAAGTATGAGTACCTATATAGTTACGATGTATAGTTCCCGCAGCGGGAATCGAATCAGTAACCTCTATCATCTCAGCTGGCTACTCACCCGATGCGTTACAGAGTTTGTCAAATCTGAGGTTATGATCTGGTTTGAGAAGGCTACTTTTAATTCTGGTAAAACGCGAGGGAAGCCGCGTGCGGACTCTTGTATATAATTTTAGGCTTTTATGTATGTAGGTATGTTTGTCTGGGTGGAATCCAGGTGAAATCTTGCAACTGAATTTTAAAGCAGTTATCCTCAACCGATTGAGCTGAAATTTGGCATACCTGTCAATTTCCGATGACAATACAATATGATGGTGACAGCGAGCTGATCTGATCTGATGATGGAGACGGAAGGTGGACAACGGAACTCCTCGATGGATAATAGTAGACTGGCCGTGTTCAGGCTAATTTTGATCAGCACACGGTACGATCACGAAAATAAAAGCTTGTATTGAAAAATATATTTTTCACAAAAAACTTACATTGAATTAATATCGAACGGAAGTCTAATCCGATACCTTTTTTTTATATATATTAAAAGGAATTTGTCGCTGAGCTACAACACCGTCCCGTGAATCCGATCCCGTAGGCCTAGTGTGGGCATCGCATGATCGCAGTTAAAACGCGTTTACGCGACCACCGCCTTGGTTGAGTAAACGGCAAAATTAAAGTATACAACAAGTATACATTACAACAATACGTGACGTGAACTGTCAAAAATGTCACTTACACTCGCAAAACTGGCGAAACCCAAGAGTAAACGCGTGACTTGGGCAAAGCGTTTAATTTACGCGACGCCAAAATTGACGTTAGAAACTAACACTCTCACAAAATGATTCATTAACTCGCCGCTAGAGGCTCTGTACATTTCTTCATACAAACTGCGCGTAAAACGCGGTCTTGGTAGAGCGCATATACTTCTACTCGTAGCAAAAATAGTTTTCACTAGAAATGGGATATTTACCATGATTTTTGAGTTTTAAATAACTAGTTTATTAGTTAAGTACATACATACATAGACACACGCCTTTTTCCCCGAAGGGTTAGGCAGAGCCTCAATGGGCCTCTTTTCACAGTGGGTTGTACCATCGTGGAATATAGATATATATTCGTTAAGTATTATCACTTTTTTTAGTTTTAACTGTGCCGAAATATCGGGAACATTTAAAACTCAAAAATCATGATAAATATACCGTTTCTAGTGAAAATTATGCACATAGCCATGATAGTTTCTAGCAAAAAGTCGCACTACGGCTACTGTAATTGTAATGTATTGTTGTAGGTCGCTACCGAGCCTTGGAGCCGGAGGTGGAAGACGACTGCTACCGATACGTGCTGCAGATCTCGAGCACGGATGTCTCCGACGCGCGGGTCTACGTGCTGCACGTCGAGAACGAGAGGGGCTTCTCATCGCACGCCGTCTCGCTCACTGTCCATGGTAGGTGTTCTACACATTACAGCTCGGTTCTAATCGTTATACAGAGTGTAACATAATATCCCTATAAGCCCGGGGAGGGGGTATTCTACACATCATGGCGAATAACTTTAATTCTACGACTTTTTAAATTTCGTAGTTTTTCATTCATGAAATGCCTCGTTAGAATCCTGAAATTCCTCCAAAAACGTACGTAAAACAACATGAGGACGTTACGGTACGCTAGGGTACCTTGCGTGGGGCTGCCTCATGTCTGCTAGGTATATTTTCTAGAGGAATTTCAGGATTTTTACGAGGCACTTCATGAATGAAATATCGAAATTTAAAAAGTCGTAGAATTAAAGTTATTCGCCATGATGTGTAGAATACCCACTCCCCGGGCGTATAGGGATATTATGTTACACCCTGTATAATAGGTGCTACTGCATGGCAACATCTAATCAACATTATTATCTACATGCAAATGTTAACAAATGTTTTAAATTGAAGTGAATTTAGCCTCCCAACCGATAGCGTGGGAGGCTAAGCATCTCGTGTGAAATCGCTCGTTTTAGTCCCTTGTTGATCAATCTACTATTTAATTACATGTTTTATTTAAGTTTCGTTTTGCTTTTGCTGTAACTTTTTACTACTGCCGGATCAAGGAATTTTTATTAAATTTTTACTCTTTTTCGAATGTTTTTTTTTCTAAAAGTCTATGTCTCGGCGCGCTTCTTGACATACGCGATAGAATGGTGTTATTTTACGCTTATTGATTTGATCCCATTTATTTATGTTATTACTTTTCATGTGCTTTGTTGGTTGAACAACAGTTGCATGAGTTTAGATAGTGTATGAAACTGCCCATAACTAGGTATTAAATAAAACACTCACTAGTAATTTAATAACCCCTGTTATGTAACAGTATCATAAACATACCATTATCATTTACCATAGTGTATTTTAACTCCCACTTCCGAAAGCTTATCACGCCCATGCATGAACTACATAAAAATATGAGCATTTCTTTACGCAGATAATTTTTCGCTAACAGAGACCGCGCACGTGGCGCCTCTCATAGCGGCCGCGCTGGTCATCGCAGCACTGCTGGTCATTGTGCTGTGTCTCATCATCAGGTGCAGGAGACGGAGAGGTGAGAACCTTCAAGGAGTTGAAATAAGAACTAATAGTTCGATGTAACATGTGCATTCTTGTGTTTTCCCCTGCTAATAAAACATGACATGACCTAGTTATGACACCTATTTTCGGGGATATCTTGGAACCCCGTAGCTCAAAACTACCAACCAAGTTTCATCACAATTGGATCAACAGTTCTGCAGTTATCATTGGACAAACAAACATAATTTTACAAATTTATTTTAGAAAACAAAGTCCTTCCGTCCTATTTTTTTTAACGGTATGTCTGTACGTATGTTTCTTTGTTGCCACGTAGCTGCGGTGTTTTGATTTAAATGCGTTTTTTTTGGATGAAAGATGGTGTTTGCGAGATTAGTCGCAGCTATGTTTGTTGGCAATAGATGCAGCCGTTTCCATAATAATCAGGCTCCAGTGTTTGATGATATTCATAATCTACCCCCCTGGCAATGCTCGCATTGCTTGGCAGATATATGTTTTGTGGTAACACTTCCCCGGAAGAATTAAGTCCTAAAATTATTAGGTTTTGTTGTTGATTATTGTTTATTTCTTTGCAGAAAGCGTCGAATACAAGACTGATGATTTAGATAGGTGAGTCATATTTTTAAAATACTTTTATAAAATGTAGGTATAATAGAAGGCAGTCAAGTTGGTTGAGATCGCTATCGTGACCATTGTACAATTTGTAATACAAAATCTTTTGCTGCGAACTCATGTTGTACTCTCGCCGAGGCTCAACTTATTAACCGTTTATAGTACACTTAAAATACCCCCTTCTCTGGCTTTGCTTTACTTTTCCCATACTTTTACTATACTGCCTTGTTTCTTCTTCATGTGTAATAGAAGATGAACTGACCCTAGAAGCAACCGCTGTGATACTTAGTCTGGTCTAGCCTGAATCAACGCTTTCTTTTTTCACGGTGTTTCCAACTTTAAATTTGACTTCCAGTGAGAAAGCTGTCCTCCCCGCGGACGCCGTGTACTCGCCCACGCGCCCCCCACCGCCCGACCGCACTGGCAGCGTCGTTGGCGTTAGCAGCACCGCCGGCATGGGCGGCTTGACGTCACGGTACTCGCCGGGCGCGCTGCAGGTTCGCCGCGCTGCCGTCGTGTTGCAGCCCCCCACCACCGTGTGACGTGTGCCCCTCACAGGTGTGAATACTAACTGCATGCACGTAGAAAAAATATGTAGTTTTATTTTGCATAGTATTGGTGACAGATTTCTTACACCGTATACTCCGCATTATAATGGTCTTGCGGAGTTACGCGTATACGCGCTGTCTGACTGACTCACTCACTGACTGACTATCAACGCACAGCCTAAGCTTATCTGAAATTAAGAGGGTACATTTATTTTGAGCTGTAAGAAATACATTTTAAAAATTCACCTCCTAGGGGTGTGCAACGGGGGGTGTTGAAGTTTGTATGAAAAAACTCCACGCGGACCAAGTCGCGGGCGTTACACTAGTCTCAAATAAAAACTGTCATTAGGCTCTCATTGTTCAGAGGATAACATATAATAACATAACATTACTCTCAAAAGTCCAAACATAGGCCTGATTCCACGAGTGCCATGGTACCACAACACAAGACATGAGGCAAATATTGAGGCAGTTTCACGAGGAATATTTGTTACCTATTTGTAACGAAATATATTTATCTTGAAAACAACTTGCTAACATGACTCAGCTTCGGTAGTAAAACTTTCACGCCTCATTCGATACAAACCATTTTGTTGTTTTAATTGGATTTTATTATCACAGCAGTTATGGCACTCCCAATCTCGATGTCGTACGGCTTCTAATGGGTCATTCGTTTAATCAACGGGTAGACAGTAGGTCAGATTTCAGTCTGTTTTGCCCGACTGCTGGAGCGAAGAAGGGTAGTGATTTCAACGCTGGTGTTAATACTATTGCACCATTCTTTAAACCAAAAATATAACAGCACTAAAAATATTAGCATCAAATTAATTTTGGATTTTAATTTCAGTCTATTAGAATAGGTTTTTGGTGTAGTATCTTTAGAGTTTTCTTTTGCCGATCCCAAGTATATCTCTAGAAAACTATTATAAAAGTAGTGTGTGTTGTTCACTGCTGCCGGGTTATAGTTTTTTAACTACCCCCATTATTCAAGTTTTGATTATTTGATTATAGTACGAAGCCATCCCTGAGAATTATTTGTAGAAACCAGTTATTTGTTCTGAGTTCACTGATGCACACAATAATCTGTTGCAGTCGTAGTTAAGTCAGCTTTGTTCAATTTCATATGCATGCCAATTATGCACATACTAACCATATACTACACTATTGGTACTCATAGGCAGAGGGTACCGCTTTTCATCAGGTGGGACCTGCTTGTTCCGTCATTCAAAGTAGTATTTTAAATAAAAAAACTCATTTCACGCTCCACAAATACACTTAATACTTAACACCACAGGCTTAACACTTCCACAGTTATGCGATTATGAATACCTACCTAATTTTATACCTACGTTTTTGTTTGATTTTAATTGTTTGTATTTTCTTAGATTGATATTGTTTTTTTGTAAGTATACTTGCTGATTCAGAATAGTGTACCTACTTAATTTAGCTTATCTTGTCTTCCTGCCGATTTGTTACCTTGCATGCGCACCTGCTACTTTATAACGATCTGAGTAAAAAATATGGCTTACCAACAGGTGAGATCGAGGTAAAAATAAAAAAATTGGTTGCTCTGTGTACCTACTCTGTTTCTGTGGATCAATTTAATGAATTCATGTAAATAATATGTAATAATAATAATTAAGTCATTTCATAAAACTAAGAATAGGTATTGTATATAATTAGTCTGTGACCGCTGTGTGTGGTTATAAATTAATCAGAGTGGTTTTGGTGAGTTGACCTCGTTGCCTAACTGATACACTATCGGACATTCTTTTGTGCAATAAACATTTCATTGTCACTTAACAGCATGTTCACTTTAATTACCCTAAAAGCACTCACTAAATCAATCCGTTTACGTTCACTATAAAACACCTCATGAATTACTTATATTGTTTTTCACACCACCTGCTCGACAATGTCCAATTACATATCATGCAACCTCAACGTAAAGTAAAGCATTATCTCCCAATGGATATAAAGTTGTATGAAACTCCCTAGGGAATAAAGTGATTTAAATTTGGAACGTCAAATTCGTGTGGTAACTCGTGGAAAACTCTCAGTAAAAAGAAGCCCATATGGCATTGAAAAGAGGTTTAATCGAAAAATCTAACTGGCCACCATAAGCAGAAAAAAAGGTACTTTTACCACAGATGAAGTAATACATTACAAAGAACACAGACCAAGAGTGTTACTACTCAGAGTTTTTTTTTGTATATAATCAAAGGTGTACTACAAAGAATGTGAAACAAAAGACGGTGTTTGGTGCTGTGATTTTCAGTGAATTTTTATTGTCTCGCAGAAGGTGTGAAAAGTAGAGTATGCTCCTCTGGAATAAAGCCTGTCTTCGTCTTGAGCAGCTTGAACGCCTCGCTTCACTCAGGACTCTGTATAACTCCCGAGCGTAGCGAGCTGTGGAATCCCTCGTTACGCTCAGGGTTCAATATGCCGCCCGCGACATAAAACACTGCTTTATTCCCATAGTGCATAATCTACTATTATTCACACGCTATGTGGTGTTATGCATTTCTATACTACTATTTACTAAACTAACGACCTAGGGGCGCACGATCGTAATACTAGCCTGATTAGTGGGACTGACCATGGTATAAAATATACTTCGCCAGGGATGCTACACCGAGATCCGACGGTCACGTGGTTAAACACCAGACGACGTCATCACCAATCAGAAGCCCGAGACAGCCTGACTGTGTGCTACCAGTCAGTAGAGAGTAATTTAACTCACCGACCGCCTTGTATTACCTGTCCGATCGACGAAGCTTTTACGAGAAAATTACGTTCAATGACAAACTTTATTGTTTCATTTGATTAGAGAAAATCACTATATTTTTAACAGAATTATCATAGTTTTTTTCCGTAATTCTGTTGTTGTTGCAATAAAGTGGGGTCTGGGTAGTGACGTCGTCTGGTGTCTTGAAAAGCAGACCTTGTTTTCTTGGATCATGGGACTGACCATAGTTTCTTGATAACTAGCGTAGACTGGCAAGTCTATCTCTACCAAGACTGACCCCTGTACCAGAATTAATTTGAAACTAATGTAAACAAGTGATAATCAGGTGATTAGAGATCAAACGATGCTTGAGTTTAGTTCTAGAATACGGGCCTAAATCTATCAACAAGGTTTATGACATGACATTAATTATAGTGACGATTCTAATTTTCGACACAGTTTTATCCAAAATTGCTGTTGATTGTCTTCTGGTTACGGTAAAATCTTCTTAGTGATTCTTGGTAGCGATCTACGACTAAAAAAAGGTTTATCTATTTATATTCGTCTGCACAAGTTAAGTATAAGTTTTTTCCTCTTAAGTTCATAAAAAAATTGCCAATGTAGACAAATTTTTGTTACAGGCAGCTTTGTCATCGCTGGAGAGAGAAGCCAAAGAGAATGTATATGCGGTGCTGGACCCGCATATACAATACGATATAACAATTAATAAGCACGGAGAGCCGCCTAAATACCTATCTCTATCTAAGCCTCTAACGCACCAAAGAACGCACGCCTTTAACCCGCAAAGTATCGACGAAATCAACAATAATGATACCACATTCACTACTTTCAAGGGTCCTCCTAAGATTAGACGTTCCAACAAAAGCAATAACAGCAAAAAAATTAAACAATCATACATCTCTGAAACTAATAACGACGTAGAGTACTCAAAAGACCCAAAATATAACATAAAAACAGAAGAATTAAACGCACAAGAAAGGCACAACGAACACAGAACTTCTAAAAACTATACGCGAATGTATGAAAGGAATAATTCTGGAAGAAGAATTTATGATAGTGAAATAGATAAGTTGGAAGATAGGAGGAGACATTCAAATCGTAGTTGGAAAGACGGCAGTGCAAAAGTAGAAAAGGAAAGAACATTTGATAAGATAGAAAATCAGAGAGATGATGACAGAGATTTCAAGCCGCGGCCAGGAAAAGTGAAAGAGATTGCTTCCAGATTCAACAGAAATAGTGAAAATGTACAGTCTACTAACGCAAAGCGAGAAAGGCCGAAGCCACTACAAAGCTACGGATATCAAGCGTACCTTGATCACGTGTTTCCTGACGCTGTAGAGATTTGAGTATGAACTAAGTGTAAGTGCAAAAGAACATGACAAATTGAGATCTCTGATTAGTGTAAATTGTGTGTAATTAGTCGTTAAAGTGCTAAAGAAGTCTGATTTGACAGTTGTTGTTCCAGACTGTTGTACGAGTATCTAATTATTGCCCAACTAATTTAGTGAGCTACAGTATCAGAAAGCTATGTCTTGCTGTACTCATTTTATTCTGGTTTGGTTATTTTTCTAATGTTAGATACTGTTTTTTCTCATCTAAAGCATTAAACATATCATTGAACGTGACTTAAGTCATGACTGTCATTAGCATCTATACAATGTGCACAGTCGTTTCGAACGCTCTCGGACGGTGCTCTAGACTAGATAAGTCTAATACTTTTTGGTTTAGTTTAGTCTCAATCAATCATGAAGCTTGTGGCCAATATTGTACAGATAAATCAGTCAGACAATTATCATGAAAATAAAATTATGCCATATGATAGATACCTCCGGTAAGCCAGATATTCGCCCAACGACAGAGAGCTCAAGGTCGTCCAAGGTCACATCCGCGACTTATTAGTTATAGTATGCACGCGCTGGTGTATTTTCATTGGCGAGATAAGGCATAAGGCTTTTAGTCGCAGGTGTTGGACGCGTCCGATAAAATATTTCAGGCTTTATCAACATATATAAAATCGTTGCGTGACTGACTGTCTGACTGACTATCAACGCACAGCCTAAACCATAAGTCTTAGAAACCTGTAAATTGGAGAGTAGATTCCCTTTATTGTCTAGAGATGCACTAAGAAAGGAATTTCAGAGATTTATCCCCTAAAGGGGTGCAGCAGAGTGTTACAGTTTGTGTGGACTAATAAGTTGTTCCATTAGTATATACACAAGTTGCGTAATGTCCAGTTACAAAATGCAATGATCTGTCAAATCGGACCCGACTTTCTCGACTTTACAGACTTTAATTTGTAGTGTATGCCATATCACCTGTAGTCTGATAGGACTGTCCCTACGAGCCGCCGCGTTTTATTTGCAAAAAGTACATTGCTATTAGATAGCTTGCACGTAAGGGGCAATCAATAATTATAGAGTGAAGAAAACATAGAACTGCCCAAAGTAGTCAAGTAGTGTTTTAAGACTTTTTTAAACTATCTTAATATTCTTATCACGATTTTGATGACCATTATGTATAAGAATTTCATATAAATTGTACTTAAAATGCATTTAATTTGTTTTCATGTAAAAATACAGTGTCAGTGGCCAGTATGTATAATTTATCTTAAGTTTTTATCAATATTTGTAAAGTTCGTTAACGTTAATTTCTTTCTGTGTATAGTTTCTATTTCTTGCGTTTTATATTGTTGAATTTTAACAGTATTAAAAATATCCTTTTATATACAATTGTTTTTATTCCCTATTGACTTTGAAATTCCAATCATTAAAAAAGCAATTTTAAAAGTTGAAATGGAATTGCATTTTTGTCTGTCTGGTTATATGAAAGTGTCATTAGGTCTTTTCGTCAGTCCAGACAACACAGTTCCAAACATCATACGTGTAGAAACGAAACCACCTATTTAGTGATATTGCCTGTATCTCGATTGGGGTATCATTTGATAGTAACGCGTAACCGGCGCCGTACATTAAATCAGCGTGAAAATAATGTTACCAAAACTTGTGTTCATATCCCTCATTCTAAAAGTTAGCTGCGATGATTTTCAAAAGATAGAAACACGATCACCGAATTTATGTAAAACAAATTGTGTAAACAAGTGTTGTCCGATCGGCATGGTATACTCCAAACTCAAAATAAGTTCAAAGGAGAAGAAAGTGGGAATGTGTGTGCCGATGAAAGTCAACGACACGGATTTATTGCTAGGCCAGAAACATTTTCTGTATCATACAGTGTTTCTCAATGATAATACGGAGTACACGAAGGACAGAGGTGAATCTGTGTTTCTGAAGGACAAATTTAGAATTATTTCGGGCATCAATTGTGGAACCAAACCAAGGAATTACTATAGGTCGCATCGTCCGTTCTACATTCTAGAGGTAAGTAAATACTCTCAAAGGTTTATTTTTCTAGTCTAGGTAGTAGACAACCAACTGTTGGGTGGTAGAAATAAGAAAAGTATATAGAGTCGTTGGTTGTGGCTTTAAATTATGGTACCATCGCGCTAATTTTGAACTTTATTACCAAAACAAAAACAGACCTGCTCAAGTTATTCGGTATTTATGGATTAAAGGATCTTTGCTTGAATTAAGTATAATTTCTTAAATCTGCTGAGTTGCAGGCCAATTCAAGCAAATATCCCTCAATCGCAGACGTACGACACAACGTTATACGTTCAGAATAAGCACTGTACTTTTAAATCTGATCGGCCACACAGTGGCTATAAACAGATGGATGCCATACTCAGACAAATAAAGAAGGAACAGGCCCTCTAAAAAACTGAAGCCAGTTTCTTATGCGTGTGTGTCACACAAACACACACCCGCACACAACACTAACACACCGACACACACAAACGATCGATGAGCATGATGCATTCATTACCTGGGTGTGTGCGTGTGTGTGCGAGCGAAGCGAGGTCTTAAGAGTCTAGTTGCAGGTTGCGGCTTTTGTATGTATGTACTATCTTGTGCATCCAATCTTGCTGGTAGGTGAGAATATATTTTTTATGCTACAACATGAGCTTCGTCGGTATAGGGTTTTTTGAGCTACGGAGGTCCACGCGTGGTCTCGTTCGTGGTTTACGGCTTCACTTTTACCGTGCGCCGTGTTCCGTATCCATACCTATCCGTGTGGTGTCTGAGGGCCATACTACTGGGTATGTTTTAGTAGTTTAAGTGACGCGGTGTGATCGAAGGACGCGGATGATTTTTTGTAGCTGAGTGCGTCGGTCAATGTGTTTAAAAAGTTATTTCAAATACAATTCATGAGCACCTTACTAATTCGTACTTATACTATTCCTGCAAAAAGATCTCTACTAAGTCATGCAGGTATCATAGTATGGACAACCACTTGCGTAGCTATAGGCAAAATAGTAGATTGTTAACCGAGGGTCGAAAGAATCAATTCCCGAGGTACTTAGACGAGCTATATAGGACGAGGTTTTTAGGGCTATAGTCCGAGTAGGAATTGATTCTTTTACCCGTGTTAAGCACTCTACTTTTAATTTCGAATATGAGGAAAATAAAACTAGTTGTTTATCTAAACTATCTATAGTAGTATCCATTTAAAATTAATTGTCAAATTAGGACAATTGTGTCAACACCCTCGGTTAACACCCTCCGGACCATCAATCTACTATTCTTTTGAGATTTCTGGCAAAAGATTTTCAATAACACAATTTGCCTCGTCTTTAATTGAATCTGGTGTCAACATTAAGAATCGCTTGAACTCATTTTTAATATACAAATCTTAGCATAAAAGATTATTACCTATTTTTAATTCCGTGTCTGTGACTAACAGATTAGTATCCCGCCAATTTATGTCGACTTTTTAAATTTTAAATATGGAACTCACCGCGTAATTGTTGCGGCTTATTCCGCTCAAAGAAGTTTGCGCTAAGTTCACACTGGCTGTTTAGAAAGTCACATGGCCGCAGCATTTTTTTTTAATTAGTTTTTTTTACATAAAACTCTTCACAGCTGACAGCAGTTCTATTTTTAAAGTTCATTCCGGCCCTTAGGTGGGAAGTAATTTGTATGAGTTTTTCCCTTTCTATGGAGGGAAGCAGCGTTTTCCACCCAATAATCAGATCAAAACAACACTACTGTCCGAGTATGAGAAATGAAAAAGTAATTACTTACCGAAACATAACTATACTTATGTCTCTAGTAACAAAAAACAATTGCCTTTAAATATACATAGGTATTTAAAGTAACCGTTACCTACTAGTCGCGAAATAATGTTATCACACGCACAAATCAGCCATCTGTTTTCAGGAAAAACAGATGTCTCTTTTGGACATTGACAAATAAATTACTTGTCCTACTAATTAGGTATGTATAACATACCTTTATTTACAGAAAGAGTAATACAACTAATACAAGTAGGTGAGTAAAAATAAAAAAGAAACATATGAAACAATTGAGCTACCTGAAGACCACTGCTAACGATCTAAAGGTAGCTCAACTGATCCAAATCACAACCCAGACGGAAGCGTCCCTAACACAGATAAAATAATACTATACTAGTAAGATGCTGGCTACATTTCCACGCTGAATGGCAATACTTATAATTGGTAATATAAGGTACTTATGTACATTTAAACTAGAAAGAAAGAAAAGAAAAGAAATAAAATATTTTATTTGTAACTCAATAAAAAACATAATAAAATAGAAAAGCAAAATTATATATTCTGACCCCAAATAAAAAGGTACATCAAAAGTAAATAAATAAAAACGAATTGTGTGTCACCTCAGACGCGTGACTGGAGTTTACTCCAGTCCCGTTCAGTATAAGATGCTCGAATATGTTGCGCAGAGGAAAACATAACGGACAGTGATCCGACTGCAGCGCCACCTACCGGGTCCAGTTGTGAATCTAAACTATCCAGGGATCCACTCAAACACACACATAAAAAAAATCGATCCAGCCGTTTAGGAGGAGTTCAGTGACATTCATTGCCATTCATAGCCGCTTCCATGGGAGTCTTCAAGTCCAAACTGTACCAATACTTTTTGTCATTGCAAAATGTCCAACAAAATTGAGATTATGGTATTTATTGAATTATTTATATATATTATATTATGTTAGGTATTTAAAAGCTAGTTATTTAGAGTAGGTATTTAATTATGTTAATCATTTAATCTCAACCTATAATTATTTTGAATAGCACTACATTACACAAAGGTTAGCTGGAAGAAAATGCTAATTATCATTAAGTTCTCCTATGTACTGGTTTTTTGTCTTGTGCAATAAAGAATATTCTATCTATCTATCTATATATCTATCTATACATACGTACTGAAAATTAACTTCTGGCTGTGAACGCGTGGTCCGTAATCTACTACTGATACTATGATACTATGGTCAGCCCGCGGCTTCGCTCACGACTTACCGGGATAAAAAGTAGCCTATAGCTCAATTTACGTCATAACCTATTTGTATACCAAATTTCACTGAAATTGTTTCAGCCGTTTCGGCGTGATTGAGTAACAAACATCCAAACATCGTAACTTTGCCATTTATGATATTAGTGGGAGACAAGTTAATTTCCGTAGTAAATTAAAAGACGTTCCTATTCATCGTGTGCTGGTCATTATCTACCAGGGAGTCTGCGGGAGGAAGACATGTCATGTCATCTGTATTTGAAGATTAGGCTAAAACTTGAAGAATCAGATTCAGTAATACTCTAGATCCGGTTCATCCTATGTTGGTCATCATCAGATCCTTGAGGCTGAGGTCATTGCAAACGGCTACACCCATATCCACCAACGATAGTTAAGAACCATCTCACAAACATCATCTTGAAGCTACAGACAAACAGACAGACAGACAAACACACTGTGGCCTCAAACTTATAACACCCCTCTTTTTATTCGGGGGATAAAAATTAAGAGTCAGACAATCATTAAAGATTATATTATTGTCTGTCTCACAAACATCATCTTGAAGCTACAGACAAACAGACAGACAGACAAACACACTGTGGCCTCAAACTTATAACACCCCTCTTTTTATTTGGGGGATAAAAATTAGTTTAATTATTGATAGATATAAGATTATAAAGATTATCATATAATTTTTTGTTGTCTATACCTTTATAGATTTTGCTAAAAATCTCTGTTCAGCCTCTGATAGATTTTATCTTCGACCAAAGATATATTTGGTCGAAGTATTTTATAACGACGAAACTAACACCATATAACATTATCGTTAACTAGCTCGAAGTATTTATCTGTTAGCGCTGATATTCGCATGCCTGCTGATAAAAACTATAACAGTAAAGCTAAGGCCAAACCGACGCGATTAGCCCGCGTCGGCGGTGGCGTGCACGGTGCCGCTAAGACAATGGATCGCCACCGTGCACGCCACTGAGGACGCGGGCTGACCGCGTTGGTCTGACCTTAGCCTAGTCGATTAAGTAATAAATCAATCATAAAAATAATAATGGTCCTCTGCGCGCGTAAACAGAACAAATAACCCACTGTGACTCAGTTATATTTCTGTAAAGGATAAATCAAAAATTAATGTTCTTCTAAATTATTAAAAATAACATTCGCCGCCCGTACTTTTCAATAACTTTGTTCTCTGAGTATCTCTATTACTTTTGGAATTTTTATAGACAATTATTTTTAACACGCTTTTATTAGCTTGGGTTGTATCTATGTATGTATGTATGTATGTATGTATGTATGTATGTAACGGAATCAATTTTCACAAGTCTGATTAATTTGAAACTTTGCATACGTATCAAGAACCGATGACAATGCAATAATTTGATAACAGTTTCCCGTTATCCTTATTAGGACCGCCAGGATTAATAAATTCTTTGATGGATCCTATCTAGTAAATGATGAGAAATGATTTGTGAGAAATTTCAATACCACATGTCAAAAAATAACTAATTGATAAATCAAACTAAAAAATGAAAAATAAATAATAGTTTAAAAAAACTAAAAAAAACACGCTTTTCTAGCTAACCGAACTAAAAAATAAAAAATATTTTTTTATTTCAAAGAGTTTATATTACAGTAGTAGAAGATCGAACAATCAATCAGTTTTTTTTTTTTTTTTAAAAAGCTTGGTTTGTTTGATAAAGTAAATGTAACAATCATTCTGTTGGCAACTATCTATGAGAGGAGAGTTATGAAAAGTAGTAAAATGCACCATCAATTATCACCATAGAAAAGGGCTCCCGTATTTTCTGGCAATATCGTTGTTTAGCTATACGTTTAATTTGTCCTCGCCATAGAAAGACCGCATTTCGTGGCAGATATCGGTATACTGCTATGAAATGCTGGATCAATAACCTAACCAAGGTTTTTTAAAAATATCTTAGAAAGCAATTATTTAAAAGAAAACATAAGTTGTCGTTCTAGAGTTATGTTAGTTTCGTCGTCGTTTCGTATGAGGTAGTGCTGGCCTCTGGTGTCGGAGTTTGTCAAGCCGCCCGAGGGCCTCTGACATGGCTTATCGACTGCTATTAATCAATAACAGCCGGGACCGACAGTTAACGTGCCCTCCGAAGCATAGAGCGATGGAAATCCACACTTAACTTTAGAAAAGTCATTGGTGCGGAGCCTAGGATCGAACCCGGTATCGTTGGATTCTGAGTTGCACTATTGAACCGTTAGGCTACCACTAACTTACCATGTTAGTGTGTAAGTAGATTGATTACTGATTAATTTGATTACTTACCATTATATTTTATGACGACCTTGTGGTGCGCCGGGCGAGTAGGTTGCGGGTTCGATACCCGCCGCGGGACAAATGTTTTTATGTTCTGTAAATATTTTTTCCGGGTCTGGGTGTTGTGGTACCATGGTGTACCAGTTACTGATACTTATTTCACAGGGGATCCAAGTGTCGGATCAGTCCTTCTATTGTCTAATGAACTGACAATCGCTTTCGACCACGATTTCGCATCATATATTAGCGTCTTTTCAAGAATATTGTTGAATATTGTAAACATAAACGCAATGTATTGTAAACTCGTAATTGAAAGCGATTACCAGTTCGTTAGACAATTTGCCCCCCAGGATTATATATGTGACTATTGGGTGTGTGTGTTTTATGAGATACATTAATTCAAATGTTTATCCAAACCACATAATAATAAATACCCAGTACAAAGCTGTAACATTGTTGATTGGCTAGGGTAGGTACCTATAAGCCGCGTGTCGCAGTTGTTGCAGCGCTGCGCACTCGCTTCTGCGCAACTGACAACCAGCGCTTCAGCAGCTAGGTTCTGCGCTACTGACAACCAGCGCTTCAGCAGCTAGCTTCTGCGCTACTGACGACCAGCGCTTCAGCAGCTAGCTTCTGCGCTACTGACAACCAGCGCTTCAGCAGCTAGCTTCTGCGCAACTGACAACCAGCGCTTCAGCAGCTAGCTTCTGCGCAACTGACAACCAGCGCTTCAGCAGCTAGCTTCTGCAGTAACTGCTGAGAGATGGCCGTGTTGTCGTCACTTCAACCGTGTGCTTGCAAAATAACTTTTTCTGTTTGTATTTTCTCTATCTCAAAATGAAGTGAGTCGGGATGTCAATAAAACTCGTTGTACCTACGCTATAACGCATACAAACACTACTGCACTAATCAATGCTACTGTGTCTGTTATCGATGCTTCCAAAAGTTTAGATAACGATAAGAGTGACATTGTAATTAATTCCCCAAAACATGATGGGCGTAGCGCCGTAGCATGGACCGTAGCCGCGCCGCGTAGCACTGATAAGGCTTCATGATAAGCCTACGGGAAAGCTTAAAGCGTAGACAAACCTCCGACCAGCGTAGGTTGGACCTTAGATCGATAGATAGACAGATAAAACGTTTATTTGCATCTCCAATCACACACGTGCATTCAAAACAAATAAAAGACAGTGCACTAAAAACTAAACCTTCAAAATTGGACGACCTCTGTGGCGCGGCGGGCGAAGGTTCGCCTGCAACCAGGAGGTTGCAGGTTCGATTCCCGCCTCAGAACAAATATTTGTACGATCTGCAGATATTTGTTCAGGGTGTTCTGTATATTTTCTATGTATAATAAAAAATATCTATCTATGTAATATTGTATTGTAATAAGAATATCAGTTATCTAGTACCCATAACACAAGCTCTGCTTAGCTTGGGGCTAGATAATGTTGTATGAACTGTCCAGCATTATTTATTTATTATTTTTTTATACAGCAGCTGATCGGTCTTATTTGGAGGCTTTCTCCTTATAGAGGAGTCAATGTGCTGAAAAAAAAAGATGTCATTCATTCTTCGACAAAAAAAAAAGTATCCTTAGGCACAGATTAAATAATACTATACTAGTACCTTAGGGAACGATAGTTTTGAAGCTTCTTTAGTGAGTGAACTCACTCACCGAACCGAGACCGCCTGAATTGTATTCAGGCGGTCTTTGTGACACCTAAGCTGAAAAATACCAAATTAGGACGAAGCATTCACTGACCCGATATCTGTAAAGTGAACGTACAAAGATGTTCTACCTGTTCAATAACAATGTGAAAAAAAGATAACTAAAGGCAGCTGTTTTTGACTGAAAATTTTATTCAACTTCTAAACAACTAAATATTTGGTACTTTTTCTTTCACCTCAATGTTGGCAAAGACTTTATCTTCAAGTTGAACGTATAATTTTGTGATGCGACTGGTTTTCACGTGGCAAATATTTGTTTTTCATGTTTTTCTCTAAAGGTACTTTTTGTTCCACAAGCGCTATTCTGTCAGTTTATAACTTACCTGAACTTTTATAAGCAAGGAAAGTGACGGAATTTCGCTCTGTTATAAGCCCTAATAAGAAAAGTTTTTTTTTTATGTTTTCTGCTCGAAACCTCGACCATTTTGTTTTTGTTTTAAGTGCAAGTTTTTTATCAACATATATTATTATTTTTAAATTTAAACTAGTGTCTGCCCGTGGCTTAATTCGTGTGTTACCGTGATAAAAAGTAGCCTATAGCTACTCCAGGTCATAATCTAACTGAGTATCTAAGGCCCGTAATATCAATAGCAGTTTGACCCATTTCTCTCAATGGACTAAAATGGTTTAAACTGACAATTATAGATTAAAGTGCTATTGATACTACGGGCCTTAATCTGTCTATCTACATAGAAATTGGTTCAGCCTTTTCGGCCTGAAGATAAATACTCTCATAAAAAGAGATCAAGTCCATCTCCCGTACATCAAACATTGGAAAAAGGGGCGATATCCGCCCGGAATGAAGGAATGGGATTTTTATGGGATTTCCTATACCCTGGTTCAGAATTCGAGATATTTTTTGTGAACAAACAAATGTCACCGTCAAAGAGACAAGCCAGTGGTAAAAACATTTTTTTGCGTGGATCATGTTTTACTAGTATTGACCCGCGGCTTTACCTACGGTATTCAATTTTTGTAATATCCGCCAGCGGGTTCGCTCGCGCGGTATGTACCTTCAATTTGCGGCAAATAAACACGAACCCACCACTTCCCTAAGTTTATCTGACGAGTCAATGTGTAAACGACAAAATGTTATATATAACTCTTACCTATTGATACAGTATGACCATTCCATTGTAAAACTGTGCAAAAAGCACATTCGTATTCAGCAAATGAGGAGAAACGAATGAAATTAATAAAATGGGGACCGGCTTTCAAAACAAAGCCCATTGTTTAGAATCTCTGCAGTGTACCAAGTAACATGAAATATTTTCTACTAACAAATATATTTTTGCTTGATAACTTTGTTAATAACCGAAATAACTCAAAAATATATACGACAAAATATTGATTACTTTATAGTTTATCAGATCTGAGTTAGAATAACATGCCTGAGCCTGTTTATTGGCCTAATTGAATAAACTACCATAGAGCACCTATTTTTTTGCTATGGTATCCCCTTTGTTTTCAAAAAATTTCTTGAATTCTGAACCAGGGGTGAAAATCCTAATAGTACCCATATCTTAAACTCAATATCTTTACCACTCAGCGATATGATAAACCGTGACTTTCTGTTGAATCTGATATTGTAAAACTCCGCACGGATAAGACTTCCAATAATTTGTTTGTCAGTGACGCCCGACGGTGCTCAACGGAACAACTAAGCTCAGCGTTTAACAACTGTAGTGTACCCATTGAACCACAATGAACACAGCCGCGACTTCTAAATGTTTAACAACTGTAGTGTACCCATTGAACTACAATGAACACACCCGCGACTTCTAAATGTTTAACAACTGAAGTGTACCCATTGAACCACAATGAACACACCCGCGACTTCTAAATGTTTAACAACTGTAGTGTACCCATTGAACCACAATGAACACACCCGCGACTTCTAAATGTTCTGTATATTTAACAACTGTAGTGTACCCATTGAACCACAATGAACACACCCGCGACTTTTAAATGTTCTGTATATTTTAACAACTGTAGTGTACCCATTGAACCACAATGAACACACCCGCGACTTCTAAATGTTCTGTATATTTTATTGAACTAAAAACCTATATATCAAACAAGTAATTAATTTTGTAAAAATTAGGAAAACCCTCAACGCAATGAAACGGCCGAACCGATTTTGATCAAACATAGCTAAGAACACTCCCGAAAAATTCAACTAAAAAAAAACAAAAAAAAAAACAGTTCATCCGTTCGGGGGCTACGAGCGTACAGACAGACACACACATACACAGACACGTCAAACTTATAACACCCCGTCGTTTTTGCGTCGGGGGTTAAAAACCTCTATCAAACGTAGAAGACAACAGCAAAAAAAACCTCCCTTTTCGGTATCAAATGACCTTGGAGCAAATTACGGTCTTAAATGACAATTCGACTATGGATTGTTTACAATTTAACATATTTATCATTTGAAAATGATTGTGGCTTCAAAATTATATGATTTCCAAATAACACCAACTAAGGCTATAGTTTGATTAGAAACTGTACATTCACAACCCTACATTAGTCTCCAGATTGTCTTTAAAATTTCATAGACTTCAAATAATGAGTGCTTCTTGTTTAGAGTTCAACCCATTTAGGTATTTATATCGGTTCAACCTTTCTGGTCGAAGGGTTCAACCCATTTTACTAAATCTCTATTCGTATTTCAACCCAATCCTAAAACATGAGTCACAGAAATACGGGGCACACTTGGGATTCTATGGAGCAGACTAGCGGTAAAGTTAACTAGTCTGCTATTGTGGAACGCATTTTACATAATTAATTTCGTAAACATGCTTTATTCATCTACGTAGAAATAAACTACTCGGAATTTAGTTTATTTATTCATGCATATTGAAATAACCTGTTTTATCGTTGGCATTGATAGACATGGGGTGGTAGGTAAGTATACTCTCCCCTCCTTCGCGTCTTCATTTTTATGTGCCTTTAGGTTCAAGCAACAAGGACCACAGCTTGAAGAATAGTCGTTAGTTTCTAATGAATATGGACAGTCTCATCATCATCAGCTTGTAGAAGTTCAAGGGCATAGGCCTCCTTCGTAGAATATATTCAAATTTATTTATTTCAAGCTACATTTTCAAAAGGGTCCTTTTTAGGGTTAAATAGCCAAATGGCAACAAACGTAACCCTTATGCATTCGTCATGTCAGTCTGTCTGTCTTTCTATCTGTCTGTCTGTCACTCTGTCTGTCTGTCTGTCTGCCCGTCCGTATGTCACAGCCACTTTTTTCCGAAACCATAAGAACTATGTTGAAACTATAGATCTAGCACATTAAGATTTTCACACAACAATAGAAAAAAAAACAATAAATTTTGGGGGTTACTACCCAGTATATATTGTAGTTTTTGGTTACTACTTAGAAAAGAAAAACAAAAAAAAAAAACGTCAAACCCATACGTGTTTTATCTATGGGGTCTTCAAAAATGATATTGAGGTTTTTAATATATATTTTATCTAAACTGTATAGTTTGCGCGAGAGACACTTCCAAAGTGGTAAAATGTAACTTATGTAAAATGTAAAATGTCCCTGTAACTTCTAAAATAAGAGAAAGAAAAACTAAAAAAAAATTATGAATACATTACCATGTAAACTTCCACGAAAAATTGGTTTGAACGAGATCTAGCAAGTAGTTTTTTTTTAATACACTATTATTAAAACATCGGTCAAAGTTACAACGAACAACAATTACTTTTATATTATGTTACTTGCAGGAACCCTTCATGGGCAAGTCCAACTTGGCCGCTTTTTTTAACCTCATCTAGGTATTACGGAACAAGTAGATTGCCCAACTGATGTTAGGCGGTAACCACTGCCTTTAACACTGCATTACCTCATAGGTCACGTCCACCTATGACGCAACCTATATGACATTGCACTGCGCCCGCCACCCTGAGACATAAAGATGAAAAGTCTCATGTGCCTGTAATTTCACTGGCATCCATACCCTTCAAACCGGAACACAGTAATGCGAGCACTACTGCTTTGCAGCAGAAATAGGTATGGAGGTAGTACTTCCCCGGACGAACTCTTTCACAAAATAGCTCTACTATTACTAAAAAAACAACAGTACTTAACTAAAATAGTAATACTTATTCTGCTTTACTACAACTAAAAAAAATGTCATCTGTAACTAAAATGGTAATAATATTTAATAGTAATCCAGATAATAATACTAAGATAATATATCAAAATGTCAAATTATACACACAATTCATTACACACAGGCACAAAACAACACAACACAACAACAGATACGCAGACACAAGAGGGGAATAAACAACGACCAATGGTCTTGAGCTTCCATCTATCAAATTCCTGCCACCTTTCAAATGTCGTCGGTCCATTGACATGCATTATGGACTTTATTTGGGTTACTGGTAAGAGACATTTTTAGTTCAAGGAACTTCGAGAGAACTGAGGAATCTCCGAGGGGAAAAACTCGGGCAAATATTAATAACCTTGCGTCACTTTTCGTTGAGCGAGATTTCGGAGAACTATTTCTAAGTGACATGAATTAATTCGCAGACTTGGTCATCGAGAATATGTATATATTTCCGAGGAAAATCTTGTTTTTACCCTGTTTTTTACTGTTTTTTTATGTGTTTTTTATTTTATCTTTTAACTTTGATATAGACCTTTGTTTGACCACGATCTCACCTGTTGGTAAGTGACGATGTGGATATGGAGCACAAAGGTCTAGAAGGCACTTAACTTACCGAAGAAGTTTGTTTTTTGTGATTCTATATTTGTATATGCAAACGAATTTATCTCCAAATTCCAACCTGTATGCTTTTAGGTTGGGAGGTTATTTGTGTGTTTGTTTATGAGTTTGGGTGCGTAAACGAGATATCTCCAAAATGGTTTGACTGATTTAGATACGGTTTCATCGGCGATGGTTCTTAGATAGGTGTTGTGTAGTTAAATTGCCAGGGGGTGCTGCAATAAAAAATATACTGTGGGTTTTATTTATTTCATAAAAATTACTTGTACATTATGCAAATACAGTAAAAGTGCATTATACTTACCCTGCATAGATAACCTACGCCGCAGAAGTGCCCGCGCCGGGCGCTTTTATATGGCGCTCGAAATATGGTTATCTATGCAGGGTAGGTGGTCAGCAACACGTTGTGCCAACAAAATGCTGTCATAGAATAAGTATAGTTATTTAGGTACATAGCTAAACATAATAATGTAGGTGATTTTCAGAACACTAATTACGCCAGTATTACTTACAGTTGACCAATTTATTTATTTGAAAATGATGGCTGTTTAACACGAAAGTTGGGTACGTCAAATAGGAGTGTGTGCCAAATTATATTTTGCCCCAAGAGAGAATGGAATAATTTTATTGAACGTTGTATTTGTGGCTAAAAAATCGCTAGAAGGTATAGGTAAGTATATTTTCAACATATTTGCTCAAAAACTGCATTTACTGCATTTTTGCTTTTTTTAAAGTTAAAAATAAGGAAAACCATACAACGGAACGTGCGGTAAAGTACTTAGGTGAGAGTACCTATTTTACCGCACGCTCCGTTGTATTGCGCTGTGCGTATCCTTTACGGTTTTTTTTAAATTTCCATTAAAAAAATAGTATTGGTAAGAATTGCACCAAGGAGTTCCAAATCTTCTCAACTCGATTCGAGGTTCGATTATTACTCAAGCTGAATAATGGAACCTCCTCCTTTTGCTTAATACGTATTGATTGAGCAAAAGCGCTTCCAAGGAGGTTGTCTCACTAGAGAAAATGAGACAAAATATGTAGTTCTAGTATTAACAACGCGAACGTGGCTCCTTTTGCAAATTCACGCCATTTTCATATAAGAAACATCAAAGATTGTTGCGACTTTCCGACTGATATTTATAATAAAAATAATAATATTATGAGTTTAGGCGAGGAATCCGATATTAATAAATGTAAAGAACCTGAATGAGGCGCAAATTGAAGAAAAAGGTCTGTGGCCGCCAAAATAGGGGGAGCGCTATTTAATTATTTACAATAATTTAATATCATGGAAGAATTTAATATCAGAAATACTCAATCATTACTTATTGTACTGTTTTCGCAAATGTGTTGAAAAACGTTGTATGATACACGCGCAAAAATTGGTTTCTACAAACTCGTGACTATGGTAAGCCATTCGCCAGAGTAGACATTCGTCTACTCGTTTGTAATAACCAACTTTTCAACCTAGTATCATAAATAACTATTCCGTAACCAACGTCATAAAAATAAAAATAAATGTATAATGTGTATAATGTATATAAATAAAAGAAATGAAATGCTGTTCGTTGGTAATCGCACCACTTGAGAACGGCAGAACCGATTTGACTATTACTGTTTTTGAATTGTTCGTTTAGTCCGAATAAGGTTTTTAGAGAAAGAAACAATTTAACAGTTGCCTGGAAATTTGGAAAATTCTGAAAAAACTGAAGGTGGTTTTTCTATAGATTTTTGGATGAAATTAAGACAATGTCTAGTCCAAACATTGTCTGTCGGGTCAACGGTTGAGCGGATTTTGATGATATTTGGAGTGTGGATAGATTATGGGGGAGAGGGGCAGTGGGACTGTTTTTATCCTGACACAACGCGTTTGAAGTCGCGGGCAAAAGGCTAGATAGTTTTATAGCAACGGGATTTTTCGCGTACCGTTATACCGACGTAGTAAATTCCTGTTTACGAAAATTATGTCGTGAACTATGTTATTATAATTTAGTAAAAATTATAATTCAATTATTTATGGCGTGTCAGCACTATATATTATTCTGTAATTGTTTGTTTGGTTGCGGTTTCGAATACTGCCTATTTAATGTTTGGGATATTATTAATTGTATATTCTTTACTTCACCACCCTTCTATGATTACAATCAGGTTGATTTACATACCTACCTATAGCTACTATCATTGCACAAGTTGCTCACAATTCTCAGGTTCAAGGTCATCATAATTTAAATGAAAACTGGTTTGCAGTAGTTGTGGTATAAAGCTTAATAATACTTTATAATGCTTTCTTACAAACTAACAATCAATAAAATAAGTAATACACTCCATCAACAAAAAATAATGAAAACCAAGGGGTGCTAAGCGTTATCGAAGTTTTAATCACACTAACAAAATCCATTTAAAGCTCTGACAAATTAAAATGCCACTCGGTAGGTAAATACAATCGGGCTATCGCAAGCATTGGTGGTTAAACTGTTGTCCGTGCATCACGTCCTCATTAGACATTTCGGAAATATAATTCGCTCGCAACAAACATGATCTTACTCATTCTATCAATGTTATTTTTAACTATTGTCAACGGTCAGCCTTGCAGTGATATAAACAGTGTTGATATAACAAACGGAGACGCTTTCCGCGACGGGACAGTGTTCAAAGACGGGGTTACCTACCTCCCGAAGTATGTGTTTGCAAAAAACGTCAGCGGCGAAATGAAGACTTTTGGGTGCTTGTGTGAAGTGAAGAATTGCTTCAGAAAATGCTGTCCGATCGGCTCTGTGATGCATATAAAGTCCAAGTCGTGTGTGCCTGAGCCGGAGACCGATGAACTACTGAATAAGGGACTCGATCTACACTTCTTTAGCTCGTTTAAGAAGAATGTCGGTGTTGCTTCGTCGTACTTCGCGATGGTGCATGGTTTGCCGGGATGCCCGATTTATCGGGAGATTGAGAAGTGGTATATTCAAGAGGTAAGTGTGTTACGAAATGAAGAGTGTGATGACTGTATGACAAATGATGTGTTAATAAGGTTTTTGTTAGGATTAAATAATCCTATTTTATATGTTTTGGAACAACTGCTTAAGCCAGTAGCAATATAAAGAGTGTTTTTTTTCTTGGACAATATGGGCATAACCGCCGGAACCATTTACTCATTTTGTATGAAAATGATTTTGGCGTAGTTATTTTTTTGGTCAATCGTGAGTTCGCCATAAAAACGAGTTGTTTTGATCAAGTTTTTTTTATGCGTATTGGATCAGTTTCATGTAATGATTGTTTTATTATATTGGAAGAAAAAAACGGAGCAGTAGAAGTTAGTATTTAATAAAATATTTTCACATACCTACAATTTGTAAGTAATCTGGAAACTATGTTAATAAAACTACCGCAATAAATGTTAAATATGGCCTCCCTCTTGCTGTATACAGGTACGGGCACGTTTCAGAACACTTCTAGTGGCCTTATACAAAGATGTTATGAGTATATGAGTCTCGATACAATACCGTACAAGAGTTAAAACATGAAGTCCTTTATCATTTAAACAACATTCACCACGCATCTAGTCATGTATGTTTGTCTGTCTGTATGTCCGCTTAGTTCTTCTAAACTACGCAACGAATTTAGATGCGGCTTTAACTGTAATTTTGATAGTTTCTTCCGGATGGTTAGTTCTTATAATAAGTTTTCGGGTGAGTCGCTAAAATTGACAATTAACAATTTAAAACATTTAATTGTACATTAATTTTCAAAATAGCGTTCTATAAAATTTAATATTATTTAGATCATAAAAAGCATGGGTCTGAATTTGCTCCAACACGATCCAAACAAATGTAAAATTAATACTAAAACTGCAAACTATAATTATATTTTATAAAGAACTGACAAGTCAAAGAGATTTTAAATATCTTATTGAATAAATTATTTTAGATTTGATTTGAGTTCAATATAAAACTTTTGAAAGTTCCTAAAAATAATAATTTGGAGCAGTTTTGACGAAGTTTACGAAAATTTAGACGTAGTTTTGATGACCTCTGTACGGGCGAGTAGCCGACTGAGGTACAAGAGATTGCGGGTTCTATTCCCGCTACGAGACGAATGTATGTATGATCTGCAAATCTTTTGTCACGCTATCAAATTTTAGTCGTTGTTGTGTTCACTTTTGGCATCGAGTTGTGGTTCCATGGTACTCGTACTTCCAGATAGCCACGACACAGGGAATCCCAGTGTGGGATCTGGACTATGTATGTAACTGTTGCGTTATTATGTTGATCTGAAGGAGGTCAAATATGTTTTGTGTTTTATACTTGTCCCTAAGTACACAGTAAATTATATAATGGTCATGTCTTTTTAATGTTTTAGTACTTTTTCTCAACTCTGTCTTAACGAGGTATATTATGAGTAATCGCCAAACCGTCATGATTAGGAAATCTGCTATGAGAAGGTCAAACAGATCAGATGCTTAAGGCGCTATAGGTTCAACCAGTTTCAACGAACATTTTTGTATGAGGCGAAGAAGGCGAGCGCACGATCTGATACCGTGTTTTTGGGTATAAAAAAATTATATAAAAATGCCCTTTGTTAAATTTAGTTGATGACTTCACTAACTCAAATAATAATTAATAAGTTTCCAATTTTAATTAACTGTTAATTTAATGGTTAATTTTGAAAAGGAGTGGTTGTAGAATGCCAAGGATAGGGACAAGTGAAGGAAGAAGAATGAAGAAGGGGGGAAGAATTTGGGGGAGACATTTGCCAAGCAGTGGGACAATAAAGGTTAAGAAAAAAATAGTTTCAAAAATTAAACGTGTAAGAAGTAAGTCGTATTTCAATTTTAAAAAGGTGTTTTTTTTATCGGTTGAAGTTTTTCAAATAGTGTATTGAATTTATGATTTCACTTCCATATATTTTTTCATATAGTTTTTGATAAGAACTCTTATCAAAAACTTAAAAATTCTAGAGCTCATTATAGACAAGCTGTGAACCTACTGCGCCTTAACAAATCTTGCTATTCTTCGAACTACAACATTGTTTTTGTTACAGATAAATTACCTCTTTATTTTCTTTGGATTGTTACATCTGTTTAATAATACTAATTAGTTACTGATAGAGCCCTTGGCTATGATCCTGTGGACGTTGATCTTACTGCTTATAGAATAATTAATATTCCTACACAAGTTTAATAGTACTAATTAGTTACTGATAGAGCCCTTGGCTATGATCCTGTGGACTTTGATCTTACTGCTTATAGAATAATTAATATTCCTACACAAGTTTAATAGCACTAATTAGTTACTGATAGAGCCCTTGGCTATGATCCTGTGGACTTTGATCTTACTGCTTATAGAATAATTAATATTCCTACACAAGTTTAATAGTACTAATTAGTTACTGATAGAGCCCTTGGCTATGATCCTGTGGACTTTGATCTTACTGCTTATAGAATAATTAATATTCCTACACAAGTTTAATAGTACTAATTAGTTACTGATAGAGCCCTTGGCTATGATCCTGTGGACTTTGATCTTACTGCTTATAGAATAATTAATATTCCTACACAAGTTTAATAGCACTAATTAGTTACTGATAGAGCCCTTGGCTATGATCCTGTGGACTTTGATCTTACTGCTTATAGAATAATTAATATTCCTACACAAGTTTAAACATTTGGATTGCACTGCCTGTTCTGGGTCTAGGCCATCATTGCAATGCATTAATTTTCAAGGTCGGCGGGCGAAGGTTTGCCTGCGACGCAGGAGGTTGCGTGTTCGATTCCCGCCTCGGAACAAATATTTTTACGATCTGCAGATATTTGTTCAGTATGTGGGTATTTTCAATATATAATTTAAAAAAAACAAAAATAAGGAATTGTATTAAGTATATCAGTTATCTAGTACCCATAACACAAGCTCTGCTTAGCTTAGAGCTAGATAATGTCGTGTGAACTGTCCAACATTATTTAAAAAAAAAAAATAAGGTCGTTGAAAAGAACAGAACAACAAAGCAGCGGGATGATTATATCATATTATAGTATAGTGTTATAAATTATGTGTTTAAACCACAATCAACAGGATGCGACAAGGAAACGGAATGGTCAGATCGTATCTGACGAGTGACCTTCAGCATAAATGAAGTACAGTCGACTCGGAGTAATAGTCGCGGACTCTTTTTAACCCCTGCCGCAAAAACGACGGGGTGTCGCCGCAGATTAGGGGTTCTTCGGTGGTGTTTTGAAATGATAAATTTCCTTGAATTCTTGATATTGCGTTTAATTTCGAATAAATAAAAATAGGTACAAAGATTTGGTATGCGTGTCGTATGGCGGTTAGCGAATGACAGTTGTATGACATTAGCTGTAAAAATTATTTAAAAAATTAAAACAGGTGTTTCGCGTCTATAAACCTATTCGGATACGCGACACGGGGTGTTATAAGTTTGACGTGTCTGTGTGTGTGAAAGAAAAAGAAAGAAAGAAAGAAAGATTTATTTGTAGCACACACACTTGTGTGTCTGTCTGTCACCTCGTAGCTCCCGAACGGATGAACCGATTTCGTTTTTTTTTGTTTAAAATTTGAATTTGTCGGGGTGTTCTTAGCTATGCTTGATCAAAATCGGTTCAGCCGTTTCATAGTGTTTTTATTTTTTTTATTTTTACAAAATTAATTACTTTTAGTTTATAAAAATCAAATAGTCTGTCCTATTACAGACAGCCAATTTAAGGCACATACAGCAGTTGATTGGGCTTATTTAGAGGCTTTCTCCCCATAGGAGAGCCAATGATAAGTGCTGAAAAAAAGTAAAGGAAAAAGTACAACATTCTAAGTAGTTTAGAAGTTGAATAAAATTTTCAGTCGAAAACAGCGGCATTTTGTTATTTTTTTTCACATGGTTAATGAACAGGTAGAACATTTTGTACGTTCACTTTACAGAGAAAGGCTCAATGAATGACATACATTTTTTTCAGCACATAACATTGACTCCTCTATGAGGAGAAAACCTCCAATTAAGACCAGTCAGCTCCTGTACGCGCCTTAAGAACTTTCGTTGACTTCCAGGTTTTACGTTTACACGTCATCATTGAGTGCTGTTTTATAGAATAACTAGCAACTCGCCCCGGCTTCGCACGGGGGCTTAGTGTCGGGTATGTGTGTTGTGGTACCATGGTACTCCTAGTTCCTATACCCACGAATCTAGAAAGCCTAGTGTAAATCAGGAGTACCTAGGTATGTGACTATTAGGTGTTCTCTACCTATGATTTAAAATACATAAAAAAATAATATCAAGTAATTAATTTAGTAGTAGTAGAGCTTTTTTGTGAAAGAGTTTGTCCGGGGAAGTACTACCACCATACCTGTTTCTGCCGCAAAGCAGTAGTGCTCGCATTGCTGTGTTTCGGTTTGAAGGGTAAGGGTGCCGGTGAAATTACAGGCACATGAGACTTTTCATCTTTATATCTCAGGGTGGCGGGCGCAGTGCAATGCCACATAGGGCGCGTCTTAGGTGGACGTGATCTATGAGGTAATGCACTGCATAGGCAGAGGTTACCGCTTAACATCAGGTGGGCCATCTGCTTGATCCGTCATTCAAGTATAATAAAAAAAAAAAAATTGTCAACATTAAAAGAACCCTCAACGCAATGAAACGGCTGAACCAATTTTGATCAAACATAGCTAAGAACACTCCCGAAAAATTCACATTTCAAACAAACCAAAAAAAAACAAATCGGATCATCCGTTCGGGAGCTACGATGCCACACACAGACACACACACACACACACACACACACTCACACACACACAAATACACACACACAGACACAAACACACACAACACACAGACATTTCAAACTTATAACACACCGTCGTTTTTGCGTCGGGGGTTAAAAAGTAATCCCTATTTTCCTTGGTCACGTTATAACTTGAGAACGACTGTACCAAATTGGATAAGTATTTTTTTTTTGTTGTGTTCGTTATTGTCTACAATAGGTTTTTTTAAAACCCGGTAGTTGTAGCTGCAGTAGAGTCACTGGGACCACGCAAACAAATCCGCGAGGGGGCTACTAGTTCAAAATGAATTACAAAAGTATGAACAGGTATGAACATTAACATAAACTGAAAACAATAAGTGACCTATGGTGAAAAGAGGCCCTTTGAGGCTTCTGCCTGCTACATTGGGGAAAAGGTGTGTGTATATGTTTGTATATTATTATGATATCATGCTGTTTACTTTGGTCGAAGATATCATGTCAATCTTCGACCAAAGTAAAATAAATGGACTGGCCTTACCCATACAAAACGTCCGTGAAAAATAAGACAATTCGGTTTTAGGGTACGGTCAACAAATAAACTATCTATCTATCTATCTATCTATCCAGCCACTGCTGAGTAAAGGCCTCTTCTCTATAGCGCCACTCCTGGCGGTCTTGTAAATAAACTAGGTGAAATTAAATTATTGAACTTCTTAAAAACTGTATTTTTACGGTACTTTAACAGATGCAATGTGTTTTCTAAAGTTATTTCAGTAGGTTTATAGTACAAAAAATCGCCAAAAAAAATGCAATTATTGAATGAAACTTTTACAAAAATACATGGTTCCCTTCTGTTTTATGTAGTTACGTATCTATTTTTCAGCTCTCAAACATACACAATATAAATCAATAGAAAAGCAAGTCCACCTAAGGTCTTCAGCTCAATCAATTTGTGAAAAATATATTTTTCATCACTCAATAAACTAAGAAAATATCATAAAAATCGTACGGAAACATAAATGTATAAAAATTCCAGTATTTAAGAAACTGCAGAGTGCAGTTTTAAGAATTTTGCACAATGAGTTTTTTTATACTACTTGGAATGACAGATCAAGAAGATGGCCCACCTGATGTTAAGTGGTACCCTCTGCCTATGAACAGTGCATTACCTCAGGTCACGTCCACCTACGACGCGCCCTATGTGGCATTCCACTGCGCCCGCCACCCTGAAACATAAAGATGAAAAGTCCCATGTGGCCGTAATTTCATCGGCACCCTTACCCTTCAAACCGGAACACAGCAATGCGAGCACTACTGCTTTGCGGCAGAAACAGGTATGGTGGTAGTACTTCCCCGGACGAACTCTTTCACAAAAAAGCTCTACTACTACTAACCGTTTTTTGGCGTATAGAATTCATTGTGTAGAAAATGATCAGAGCTAATACGGGAAAATGTATTTCACTTCCAAAAGTCGTCTGTTCTTGCTCGTCTTATGACTTCTATCCATTTTTGTTTCCTTTAGTTTTTTTTTGGAAAGCTATAAGGTTAATTAACATGCCATTACATATTATATGCAATTACCTAAAGCGACGTGCTTAGCAATGTTTTGGCGTAAATAATGCAAATTACAATTCTAAATCAATACGATACCCCTTAGGCATCAGATTTTTTTGCAGTCTGTACCGGACCATCCGTCGTGCGTGAAGTCTTGTCAAATATTTCGTCGCTGTAGTTGGAAAACTAAATAAGTAATAACAACAACAAAACCAACATCGCGAGAAAAACGCGATTTACTGTTTTATTGCGTCAAAAATGGCAATAACTTTTTTATCGTAACTAATTTTTCAGTCCGTGTTTTGATATGTTATAGATTGGTACTGTATCTATTTTCGAATTTAATGATAATACATTTTAGTTCTTTTGATTAAGAGAAAAAAATAAAAAAACGACTATGTATTTTTCCCTCGCCAAAGTTTTGAATAATTGAAATGATCTATTATTTACTTATTTGAATATGACAATCCTATCCATGGGTATAGATTTATATAATATTAAAATACATTTTAAAATAAAACCAACTTATAATCATTTCTTTTTATCAAGACTGAATATTAGAAAACTACTAAAACACCTACATTATTTTAGCAGACTTATAAATTCAAAGTAAGTGACATAACAAACTTATCATACGACTAATGCTTATAAAATCAACAAAATGCAAAAAAATTGTGGAACACAATAATTCTAAGTATCAAAAAGAAAAAGGTATGTCGACTAAAATTAAAACTATCTACGAGTATAAACTTGTGTCTGTTAACTTTCATTCAGAGTGGGGAACATTGAGATAATGTCCTGGGGCGTAGTCCTCCTTGTCGCTCGTCCTCTAGAGCAAGACGTGTCCATCGACATGTATGGGCCATCATAACCATGCAATAAAGTCGATTTAGCAAAATGTGTTAGTTATGTAGTTTTCCTACCACACGACGATTTATACGTTTTTTATCAATTGATGAAAATTATATTACAAAACCTTTACTGACGAATTAAATGCGATGCCTGAAGCTTTATTTGTATTTCTTGTGTTGTTTGCACTTGCAGAAAAGCACAGGAAGGCATTGTATCACCAAGGTATCTAATTTTGGTATTTTTCAGCATAGCTGTCACTCGTTGCCGTGACAAAGACTGACTGAAGCGAAGTATACTAGCTAGGTCTGTTTAGAAGCTTCAAAACTATCGTTCCCTAAGGCCCGTCCATTCATTTTATTTACGTCGATGATGTCAATGTTGGTTTCACGCGCCTGTAGCAAAATGTTAGCAATGAATAAGCAAGCTTGCTTTAGGTTTTAATACAGGCTTTTTTATTTCCACCTGTTGAATACAACTTGTGTTTTACACAGTTGAATAGTTTGGGTTAGGGCTATGTATGTGACAGCTCGGTGTTTTTTAATTTATTTGATTTGAATACGGAACAAGCATATGGCCCACCCACCTCCGCCTATGAAAATGCATTACCTCATAGGTCACGTCCACCTAGAACGCGGCCTATGCGGCATTGCACCCGCTGCCCTGAAACATGAAGATGAAAAGTCCCATGTGCCTGTAATTTCACCGGCACCCATGCCCTTTAAACCTGAACACAGCAATGCGAACACTATTCTGCTTTGCGGCAGCAATAGGTACGGTGGATGAACTCTTTCACAAAAAGCTCTACTTAGTAGATAATGTAATGTTAAGATTAGTGCGAGAGGTCTAGTGGAAAGGAACTTCCGATCCTACAGTCAGAGGTTCAAATCCCGGTCGCGCATCAATGGATTTTTCAGTGCGATACTATATAGTGCTCTCAAACGGTGATGGAAAACATAGTGAGGAAACCGGTATAAATAGTCCTAGAACTAGTCCAAAAATTCGGAGACATGTGTTATGTGCCTGAAAGGAGCCTCAAAGAGGTACACTGAATCCTTTCATCACACTGGTTCTTTCAACATTGGTCCAACAAATTTCAGGCCCTTTTCAGGGACACCATAACTCGAGCTGGTTGTAGATGCAAAAACCATAGGCATCATTGTAAAGTTTAGTTAACATTAAAATGAGTCTCCAACCCAACTGAACTAGAACGCCATTTAAATTCCTAGAAATGTTAGTAGGTTAGTGTTTTATATGGCACAAGTTTCGAATTTCTTCAATTCTAGACTTTAACTGTATTTGTGTCACAGAAGCTTCAATGAAAAATATCGAAGCACAAAAGGTACAAGTATACCTCAGCATTGTGGGATTGCTGGAAGTACCCTAGGCGACATCGGTCTCCGATAAAATGTATGGAAATGTATATCGGATCGGATGGTGTGAAAGTATAAACTTGCATTCCTCCTTCTGTGTACCTACTCATAGTCTGCATGCATTGTTAGCACGTTAGCACCGTGCAAATGCAAAAATTACTACTGTGATATAAGAAAACAATTGTCGGCGACCACAACTCGCGACTTTTGGCGCGCCGTGTCGGCCCATGCATGCGCGCTATTTAGGACTACGCGATGACCTTGCTTCAGTCTCAGGTCTCGTTATCAGAATCAGTAGGTCTGCTTATAAAGATAAATAATAAACGTTTATTCTTTATTTCTTTCTTACTTACGCTCATAGTCAGCCTGCTTACTAATTTATCCTCAATAAAATACACTCTAATATTATTAGTTTCTTTCATATTCCCTCCTCTCAAATACTAAATTATCGCCACCCGTTGTGATGAAGTGTAATGTTGAGTGTTATTCTTGTGACGCCCTGCCTGACCTGTCCTGGTTTGATTGTCGGTTGCCACTAGCCAGTGGGGACGAGGTAGTAGGTAACAACTGGGAATAGACGGCTTACACGATATTATTTCGCAGGTGCACCGAGTGTAAGACCCGGAAGTGTAAGACCCCAAGCTGTAGGTAATCGTTTATAGCATTTTGACAAGCGAATCATTCACAAAAAAAGCGGCCAAGTGCTAGTCGGACTCGCCCATGATGGGTTCCGTAGCAGCAAGTAACATATTATAAAAGTTCTTGTAGTTCGTTGTAACTTTGACCGATGTTTTAATAATAGTGTATTAAAAAAAAAACTACTTGCTAAATCTGATGTTTTAATAATAGTGTATTAAAAAAAACTACTTGCTAAATCTCGTTCAAACCAATTTTCAGTGGAAGTTTACATGGTAATGTACATCATATTTTTTATATAGTTTTATCATTCTCTTATTTTAGAAGTTACGGGGGGGGGGGGGACACATTTTTACACTTTTAATCGCATGTATACAAGTATACAATATGTATACAAGTGTATCGCGCGCAAACTACTCAGTTTAGAAAAAATATATATTAGAAACCTCAATATCATTTTTGAAGACCTATCCATAGATATCCCACACGTAAGGCTTTGATGAAAAATCTTAATGCGGTTCACAGAATACATCTACTTACCAAGTTTCAAAGCATAGCTCTTATAGTTTCGGAATAAAGTGGCGGTGACATACACGGACAGACAGACAGACAGACATGACGAATCTATAAGGGTTCCTTGTCTTGTTGACTACGGAACCCTAAACCGTGTTGATACCATGTATGTCTGACCGGATGAGATTAGTCGTGTCGCGTCTGATAATTTCATGCTTCTAGGCTGATTGGAATACACGTTTATCGAGTTGATAGTTATGTAGTAAGGCGGCTGACCGCACTGTCAGTAGCTACGTTATATTTATTAACTACCTACCTACCTTAATTGTAAGAACGCATGATATTTCCTCTATAACCCGCGTAGATAATGGTATTGTAAATGGAGCTTTTGTATACATTCTGAGTGGGACAGCATGAGTGTGGCTGTCATTTTGTTTATAATCAGAGTGGGACAGCATGAGTGTGGCTGTCATTTTGTTTATAATCTGAGCGGTACAGCATGAGTGTGGCTGTCATTTTGCCATCCATCCATTCATCCATCCATCTATCCATCCATCCATCCATCCATCCATCCATCCATCCATCTATCCATCCATCCATCCATACTTACAAACTTTCGCGTTTATAATATTAGTAGGATAGGATAGGATGTAGGTATGTTATACTTGTGCACCGCCCGTCTTTTGATTTTGTATTATCCTGTCCATCCAAAGGTTGGCTGGAAGAGATTGCTTTTAGCAATAAGACTGCCAATTGTACATTACTGTTATTGTTTTTTGATTTTTTATCATTTTATTTCTCTATTTGGTGTGTAATAAAGTGTTTAGAAGCTTGAACGCCAGCGTTCTTTTTACATGACGCGCATTATATCTATCTATCTTCTGTCAGGATATGAGAAGTTCAACTCTGCTATCCCGGAATTTGGAAAGCCTTGTCACTCTACTGAAAATGACTAAACCACGCCCGTCTTGTGTCCCACTTATAAAATAGACAATTAAAATCTAATTTTAGCACCGAAATGCTTAAAATAACTACAAGTGTTAGATTATATCACGATTCTGGTTCTCGAACACGTGTTTGTGTTACAGAGAGAGCTTTTGAAGTTTCGATCTTTGATGAACAAAAGTGAATTTGATTTCACTGGATTAAACAAGTTTTTTTTTAAACATGCATACATAGACACACGCCTTTTTCCCCGAAGGAAGTAGGCAGAGCCTCAATGGGCATCTTTTCACAGTGGGTTGCACCATCGTGGAATATAGACGTGACAAGTGGTGAGCTCATCGCTGTCATTGCTTCCCACGACTGACTCTGCTAACGCTTTCTTTCAGTAATAACACATTCCATAATAAGCTAGCAGCCAGGACAAATCTTATACCAACGAATCTTATCAACAAGTCCGGGTAATCCCTTAGTCGGCTTTTATGACATCCACGGGAGGAGACGGGGAGTCTATTCTTAGGCCGGACACACCACAGTCCATTGTTCATTTTAAAAACCCCAGTATATTTTCGGTTTTCCAACACCAGTTTTTATACAAATGAAACTGCATTTAAATCGGAGCACCCATTGCATCCTAGATCCTACTCATCGTGTGCTGGCCATCATCAGACCCTGGAGTCTGCGGGAGGAAGACATGTCATGTCATCTTAATTTGAAGTTTGAGTTTAAACTTCATCAGCATCTACTGATACTGTTTACCCTATGCTGGTCATCTTCAAGCTCATATTATTTTGGAACCTGATATCGTCGAAAACGTCAATTTTCCAAGAACTGAAGTTTCTAGAAGGCAAAATGAACGATTTCCTTTAAAAAAATTGTTGCGTGTTGTTGATACTGGGAACAACTGCACCAATTTCCATCAAACATAGCTAAGAATAAACTCGTAAATACCATCTTTAATTTAAAAAAAACGCATTGATATCGGAGCACATGTCTCTATTCTATTCTATCCAGCCGGTAACACCCACTGCTGTGTAAAGGCCTCTTCTCTATAACGCCACTCCTGGCGGTCTTGTGCCAGTCGGATCTACCGCTCTCATACAGCCTGCACCATGTCGTCTAACCATCGGGCAGGTGGTCTGCCTGGAAGCCTGTCTCAGGCGCAAATAAGCATTCATACAGACAGACAGACATACACACTATGGATTTATAACACCCCTCTTTTGACGTTTTAATTGTCTGTAATTTAGGGCCGGCTAAAATATAAATACAAAAAAAAACATAGGATAAATAACAGAAGTAAGTAAATAAAAAATCTACGGCTCGCACACACTGGGCCCATTTTATTTTTGTTATTGTCTGGGGTCAAAATTTGGACTAGTGATGGAAGGACCAGTTTTTGAGTTCCACAATAAACAGTTTTGCAGTTGGACAGCGTTCGGGAAAACCGCCGTATAAGTATAAGTTAGCTCCATTCATCGTCATTAATTTCAAATTATTTAATGATTTCTTTATCAGCAGGATTCAGTTAGAATAATTAAATAGTTATTAAATATTTAGGATACGAACATCCGTGAACTTTTCTACCTATCTAAGTTTTATATAACGTGATAGTGTGTCCATACTAGGAAGTTTATGTACTTTTAGAGCACATCTAATAGTGAATGTTGCAAGACTATTTCAATCAGGTATTCAAATTATCTATGATTGAATAGTAACATTTCCTGATCAGCCACGCCAGTAGTTTAACACAGGTATTATTCATGGACATGTTCTTCTTATATTATTGACGTTCTTCATATTCTTAGTATTCAGTGGATGGAGGCGGCTCAGAACCGTTCGCCGTGGCATTCTATGAGAGGCATAATATCCAGAACCTTTGGCCGCCATGGTAACTGACGTTAGAAGAAATTGTCGTCTTGTCTCGTAACCAAATTACAAACTAAGACTTTTTTTCTTATTATAGGCACTCAGATAGTTTATAACTAATAGCCTGGATTAAAACATGGGATACTTAATTCTCATATCATAAGTTTACTTCTACAGGCTGATGATGATGATGATGAAATATATTTACAAGAAATTACAACAGAGCTTACGTATTTGAGCCTTTTGGGGTCAAGACTCTGGCTCTGTTGGGTTGGCCTATCGCGTTTTCCGACCCGATAGCTGGCATTAGTATTGCCATTCAGCGTGGCACAACAGCCTCAAGGAAGCTTCGGTCTGGTACTGATTTGGATCAGTTGAGCTATCTTTTATATCGTTAACAACAGTCTGCAGATAGATCAACTTTTTTATTTTTTTATTTTTGATTCTTGTTTATGTACTAGCGAATTCGCGGCATCGCATTTCGGGGTGAAAACCTTCGACCAAAGTAAAATAAATGGACTGGCCTTACCCGTACAAAACGTCCGTGAAAAATAAGACAATTCGGATTTAGGGTACGGTCAACAAATAAACTATCTATCTATCTATCTGTCTATCCAGCCACTGCTGAGTAAAGGCCTCTTTATAGCGCCACTCCTGGCGGTCTTGTAAATAAACTAGGTGAAATTAAATTATTGAACTTCTTAAAAACTGTATTTTTACGGTACTTTAACAGATGCAATGTGTTTTCTAAAGTTATTTCAGTAGGTTTATAGTACAAAAAATCGCCGAAAAAAATGCAATTATTGAATGAAACTTTTACAAAAATACATGGTTCCCTTCTGTTTTATGTAGTTACGTATCTATTTTTCAGCTCTCAAACATACACAATATAAATCAATAGAAAAGCAAGTCCACCTAAGGTCTTCAGCTCAATCAATTTGTGAAAAATATATTTTTCATCACTCAATAAACTAAGAAAATATCATAAAAATCGTACGGAAACATAAATGTATAAAAATTCCAGTATTTAAGAAACTGCAGAGTGCAGTTTTAAGAAATTTGCACAATGAGTTTGTTTATACTACTTGGAATGACAGATCAAGAAGATGGCCCACCTGATGTTAAGTGGTACCCTCTGCCTATGAACAGTGCATTACCTCAGGTCACGTCCACCTAGGACGCGCCCTATGTGGCATTCCACTGCGCCCGCCACCCTGAAACATAAAGATGAAAAGTCCCATGTGGCCGTAATTTCATCGGCACCCTTACCCTTCAAACCGGAACACAGCAATGCGAGCACTACTGCTTTGCGGCAGAAACAGGTATGGTGGTAGTACTTCCCCGGACGAACTCTTTTACAAAAAAGCTCTACTACTACTAACCGTTTTTTGGCGTATAGAATTCATTGTGTAGAAAATGATCAGAGCAAATACGGGAAAATGTATTCCACTTCCAAAAGTCGTCTGTTCTTGCTCGTCTTATGACTTCTATCCATTTTTGTTTACCTTAGATTTTTTTTGGAAAGCTATAAGGTTAATTAACATGCCATTACATATTATATGCAATTACCTAAAGCGACGTGCTTAGCAATGCTTTGACGTAAATAATGCAAATTACAATTCTAAATCAATACGATACCCCTTAGGCATCAGATTTTTTTGCAGTCTGTACCGGACCATCCGTCATGCGTGAAGTCTTGTCAAATATTTCGTCGCTGTAGTTGGAAAACTAAATAAGTAATAACAACAACAAAACCAACATCGCGAGAAAAACGCGATTTACTGTTTTATTGCGTCAAAAATGGCAATAGCTTTTTTATCGTAACTAATTTTTCAGTCCGTGTTTTGATATGTTATAGATTGGTACTGTATCTATTTTCGAATTTAATGATAATACATTAAAGTTCTTTTGATTAAGAGAAAAAAATAAAAAAACGACTATGTATTTTTCCCTCGCCAAAGTTTTGAATAATTGAAATGATCTATTATTTACTTTGAATATTTGAAAGTAAATTTTATTTGAATATGACAATCCTATCCATGGGTATAGATTTATATAATATTAAAATACATTTTAAAATAAAACCAACTTATAATCATTTCTTTTTATCAAGACTGAATATTAGAAAACTACTGAAACACCTACATTATTTTAGCAGACTTATAAATTCAAAGTAAGTGACATAACAAACTTATCATACGACTAATGCTTATAAAATCAACAAAATGAAAAAAAATTGTGGAACATAATAATTCTAAGTATCAAAAAGAAAAAGGTATGTCGACTAAAATTAAAACTATCTACGAGTATAAACTTGTGTCTGTTAACTTTCATTCAGAGTGGGGAACATTGAGATAATGTCCTGGGGCGTAGTCCTCCTTGTCGCTCGTCCTCTAGTGCAAGACGTGTCCATCGACATGTATGGGCCATCATAACCATGCAATAAAGTCGATTTAGCAAAATGTGTTAGTTATGTAGTTTTCCTACCACACGACGATTTATACGTTTTTTATCAATTGATGAAAATTATATTACAAAACCTTTACTGACGAATTAAATGCGATGCCTGAAGCTTTATTTGTATTTCTTGTGTTGTTTGCACTTGCAGAAAAGCACAGGAAGGCATTGTATCACCAAGGTATCTAATTTTGGTATTTTTCAGCATAGCTGTCACTCGTTGCCGTGACAAAGACTGACTGAAGCGAAGTATACTAGCTAGGTCTGTTTAGAAGCTTCAAAACTATCGTTCCCTAAGGCCCGTCCATTCATTTTATTTACGTCGATGATGTCAATGTTGGTTTCACGCGCCTGTAGCAAAATGTTAGCAATGAATAAGCAAGCTTGCTTTAGGTTTTAATACAGGCTTTTTTATTTCCACCTGTTGAATACAACTTGTGTTTTACACAGTTGAATAGTTTGGGTTAGGGCTATGTATGTGACAGCTCGGTGTTTTTTAATTTATTTGATTTGAATACGGAACAAGCATATGGCCCACCCACCTCCGCCTATGAAAATGCATTACCTCATAGGTCACGTCCACCTAGAACGCGGCCTATGCGGCATTGCACCCGCTGCCCTGAAACATGAAGATGAAAAGTCCCATGTGCCTGTAATTTCACCGGCACCCATGCCCTTTAAACCTGAACACAGCAATGCGAACACTATTCTGCTTTGCGGCAGCAATAGGTACGGTGGATGAACTCTTTCACAAAAAGCTCTACTTAGTAGATAATGTAATGTTAAGATTAGTGCGAGAGGTCTAGTGGAAAGGAACTTCCGATCCTACAGTCAGAGGTTCAAATCCCGGTCGCGCATCAATGGATTTTTCAGTGCGATACTATATAGTGCTCTCAAACGGTGATGGAAAACATAGTGAGGAAACCGGTATAAATAGTCCTAGAACTAGTCCAAAAATTCGGAGACATGTGTTATGTGCCTGAAAGGAGCCTCAAAGAGGTACACTGAATCCTTTCATCACACTGGTTCTTTCAACATTGGTCCAACAAATTTCAGGCCCTTTTCAGGGACACCATAACTCGAGCTGGTTGTAGATGCAAAAACCATAGGCATCATTGTAAAGTTTAGTTAACATTAAAATGAGTCTCCAACCCAACTGAACTAGAACGCCATTTAAATTCCTAGAAATGTTAGTAGGTTAGTGTTTTATATGGCACAAGTTTCGAATTTCTTCAATTCTAGACTTTAACTGTATTTGTGTCACAGAAGCTTCAATGAAAAATATCGAAGCACAAAAGGTACAAGTATACCTCAGCATTGTGGGATTGCTGGAAGTACCCTAGGCGACATCGGTCTCCGATAAAATGTATGGAAATGTATATCGGATCGGATGGTGTGAAAGTATAAACTTGCATTCCTCCTTCTGTGTACCTACTCATAGTCTGCATGCATTGTTAGCACGTTAGCACCGTGCAAATGCAAAAATTACTACTGTGATATAAGAAAACAATTGTCGGCGACCACAACTCGCGACTTTTGGCGCGCCGTGTCGGCCCATGCATGCGCGCTATTTAGGACTACGCGATGACCTTGCTTCAGTCTCAGGTCTCGTTATCAGAATCAGTAGGTCTGCTTATAAAGATAAATAATAAACGTTTATTCTTTATTTCTTTCTTACTTACGCTCATAGTCAGCCTGCTTACTAATTTATCCTCAATAAAATACACTCTAATATTATTAGTTTCTTTCATATTCCCTCCTCTCAAATACTAAATTATCGCCACCCGTTGTGATGAAGTGTAATGTTGAGTGTTATTCTTGTGACGCCCTGCCTGACCTGTCCTGGTTTGATTGTCGGTTGCCACTAGCCAGTGGGGACGAGGTAGTAGGTAACAACTGGGAATAGACGGCTTACACGATATTATTTCGCAGGTGCACCGAGTGTAAGACCCGGAAGTGTAAGACCCCAAGCTGTAGGTAATCGTTTATAGCATTTTGACAAGCGAATCATTCACAAAAAAAGCGGCCAAGTGCTAGTCGGACTCGCCCATGATGGGTTCCGTAGCAGCAAGTAACATATTATAAAAGTTCTTGTAGTTCGTTGTAACTTTGACCGATGTTTTAATAATAGTGTATTAAAAAAAAAACTACTTGCTAAATCTGATGTTTTAATAATAGTGTATTAAAAAAAACTACTTGCTAAATCTCGTTCAAACCAATTTTCAGTGGAAGTTTACATGGTAATGTACATCATATTTTTTATATAGTTTTATCATTCTCTTATTTTAGAAGTTACGGGGGGGGGGGGGGGGGACACATTTTTACACTTTTAATCGCATGTATACAAGTATACAATATGTATACAAGTGTATCGCGCGCAAACTACTCAGTTTAGAAAAAATATATATTAGAAACCTCAATATCATTTTTGAAGACCTATCCATAGATATCCCACACGTAAGGCTTTGATGAAAAATCTTAATGCGGTTCACAGAATACATCTACTTACCAAGTTTCAAAGCATAGCTCTTATAGTTTCGGAATAAAGTGGCGGTGACATACACGGACAGACAGACAGACAGACATGACGAATCTATAAGGGTTCCTTGTCTTGTTGACTACGGAACCCTAAACCGTGTTGATACCATGTATGTCTGACCGGATGAGATTAGTCGTGTCGCGTCTGATAATTTCATGCTTCTAGGCTGATTGGAATACACGTTTATCGAGTTGATAGTTATGTAGTAAGGCGGCTGACCGCACTGTCAGTAGCTACGTTATATTTATTAACTACCTACCTACCTTAATTGTAAGAACGCATGATATTTCCTCTATAACCCGCGTAGATAATGGTATTGTAAATGGAGCTTTTGTATACATTCTGAGTGGGACAGCATGAGTGTGGCTGTCATTTTGTTTATAATCAGAGTGGGACAGCATGAGTGTGGCTGTCATTTTGTTTATAATCTGAGCGGTACAGCATGAGTGTGGCTGTCATTTTGCCATCCATCCATTCATCCATCCATCTATCCATCCATCCATCCATCCATCCATCCATCCATCCATCCATCTATCCATCCATCCATCCATACTTACAAACTTTCGCGTTTATAATATTAGTAGGATAGGATAGGATGTAGGTATGTTATACTTGTGCACCGCCCGTCTTTTGATTTTGTATTATCCTGTCCATCCAAAGGTTGGCTGGAAGAGATTGCTTTTAGCAATAAGACTGCCAATTGTACATTACTGTTATTGTTTTTTGATTTTTTATCATTTTATTTCTCTATTTGGTGTGTAATAAAGTGTTTAGAAGCTTGAACGCCAGCGTTCTTTTTACATGACGCGCATTATATCTATCTATCTTCTGTCAGGATATGAGAAGTTCAACTCTGCTATCCCGGAATTTGGAAAGCCTTGTCACTCTACTGAAAATGACTAAACCACGCCCGTCTTGTGTCCCACTTATAAAATAGACAATTAAAATCTAATTTTAGCACCGAAATGCTTAAAATAACTACAAGTGTTAGATTATATCACGATTCTGGTTCTCGAACACGTGTTTGTGTTACAGAGAGAGCTTTTGAAGTTTCGATCTTTGATGAACAAAAGTGAATTTGATTTCACTGGATTAAACAAGTTTTTTTTTAAACATGCATACATAGACACACGCCTTTTTCCCCGAAGGAAGTAGGCAGAGCCTCAATGGGCATCTTTTCACAGTGGGTTGCACCATCGTGGAATATAGACGTGACAAGTGGTGAGCTCATCGCTGTCATTGCTTCCCACGACTGACTCTGCTAACGCTTTCTTTCAGTAATAACACATTCCATAATAAGCTAGCAGCCAGGACAAATCTTATACCAACGAATCTTATCAACAAGTCCGGGTAATCCCTTAGTCGGCTTTTATGACATCCACGGGAGGAGACGGGGAGTCTATTCTTAGGCCGGACACACCACAGTCCATTGTTCATTTTAAAAACCCCAGTATATTTTCGGTTTTCCAACACCAGTTTTTATACAAATGAAACTGCATTTAAATCGGAGCACCCATTGCATCCTAGATCCTACTCATCGTGTGCTGGCCATCATCAGACCCTGGAGTCTGCGGGAGGAAGACATGTCATGTCATCTTAATTTGAAGTTTGAGTTTAAACTTCATCAGCATCTACTGATACTGTTTACCCTATGCTGGTCATCTTCAAGCTCATATTATTTTGGAACCTGATATCGTCGAAAACGTCAATTTTCCAAGAACTGAAGTTTCTAGAAGGCAAAATGAACGATTTCCTTTAAAAAAATTGTTGCGTGTTGTTGATACTGGGAACAACTGCACCAATTTCCATCAAACATAGCTAAGAATAAACTCGTAAATACCATCTTTAATTTAAAAAAAACGCATTGATATCGGAGCACATGTCTCTATTCTATTCTATCCAGCCGGTAACACCCACTGCTGTGTAAAGGCCTCTTCTCTATAACGCCACTCCTGGCGGTCTTGTGCCAGTCGGATCTACCGCTCTCATACAGCCTGCACCATGTCGTCTAACCATCGGGCAGGTGGTCTGCCTGGAAGCCTGTCTCAGGCGCAAATAAGCATTCATACAGACAGACAGACATACACACTATGGATTTATAACACCCCTCTTTTGACGTTTTAATTGTCTGTAATTTAGGGCCGGCTAAAATATAAATACAAAAAAAAACATAGGATAAATAACAGAAGTAAGTAAATAAAAAATCTACGGCTCGCACACACTGGGCCCATTTTATTTTTGTTATTGTCTGGGGTCAAAATTTGGACTAGTGATGGAAGGACCAGTTTTTGAGTTCCACAATAAACAGTTTTGCAGTTGGACAGCGTTCGGGAAAACCGCCGTATAAGTATAAGTTAGCTCCATTCATCGTCATTAATTTCAAATTATTTAATGATTTCTTTATCAGCAGGATTCAGTTAGAATAATTAAATAGTTATTAAATATTTAGGATACGAACATCCGTGAACTTTTCTACCTATCTAAGTTTTATATAACGTGATAGTGTGTCCATACTAGGAAGTTTATGTACTTTTAGAGCACATCTAATAGTGAATGTTGCAAGACTATTTCAATCAGGTATTCAAATTATCTATGATTGAATAGTAACATTTCCTGATCAGCCACGCCAGTAGTTTAACACAGGTATTATTCATGGACATGTTCTTCTTATATTATTGACGTTCTTCATATTCTTAGTATTCAGTGGATGGAGGCGGCTCAGAACCGTTCGCCGTGGCATTCTATGAGAGGCATAATATCCAGAACCTTTGGCCGCCATGGTAACTGACGTTAGAAGAAATTGTCGTCTTGTCTCGTAACCAAATTACAAACTAAGACTTTTTTTCTTATTATAGGCACTCAGATAGTTTATAACTAATAGCCTGGATTAAAACATGGGATACTTAATTCTCATATCATAAGTTTACTTCTACAGGCTGATGATGATGATGATGAAATATATTTACAAGAAATTACAACAGAGCTTACGTATTTGAGCCTTTTGGGGTCAAGACTCTGGCTCTGTTGGGTTGGCCTATCGCGTTTTCCGACCCGATAGCTGGCATTAGTATTGCCATTCAGCGTGGCACAACAGCCTCAAGGAAGCTTCGGTCTGGTACTGATTTGGATCAGTTGAGCTATCTTTTATATCGTTAACAACAGTCTGCAGATAGATCAACTTTTTTATTTTTTTATTTTTGATTCTTGTTTATGTACTAGCGAATTCGCGGCTTCGCATTTCGGGGTGAAAACCTTCGACCAAAGTAAAATAAATGGACTGGCCTTACCCGTACAAAACGTCCGTGAAAAATAAGACAATTCGGATTTAGGGTACGGTCAACAAATAAACTATCTATCTATCTATCTGTCTATCCAGCCACTGCTGAGTAAAGGCCTCTTTATAGCGCCACTCCTGGCGGTCTTGTAAATAAACTAGGTGAAATTAAATTATTGAACTTCTTAAAAACTGTATTTTTACGGTACTTTAACAGATGCAATGTGTTTTCTAAAGTTATTTCAGTAGGTTTATAGTACAAAAAATCGCCGAAAAAAATGCAATTATTGAATGAAACTTTTACAAAAATACATGGTTCCCTTCTGTTTTATGTAGTTACGTATCTATTTTTCAGCTCTCAAACATACACAATATAAATCAATAGAAAAGCAAGTCCACCTAAGGTCTTCAGCTCAATCAATTTGTGAAAAATATATTTTTCATCACTCAATAAACTAAGAAAATATCATAAAAATCGTACGGAAACATAAATGTATAAAAATTCCAGTATTTAAGAAACTGCAGAGTGCAGTTTTAAGAAATTTGCACAATGAGTTTGTTTATACTACTTGGAATGACAGATCAAGAAGATGGCCCACCTGATGTTAAGTGGTACCCTCTGCCTATGAACAGTGCATTACCTCAGGTCACGTCCACCTAGGACGCGCCCTATGTGGCATTCCACTGCGCCCGCCACCCTGAAACATAAAGATGAAAAGTCCCATGTGGCCGTAATTTCATCGGCACCCTTACCCTTCAAACCGGAACACAGCAATGCGAGCACTACTGCTTTGCGGCAGAAACAGGTATGGTGGTAGTACTTCCCCGGACGAACTCTTTTACAAAAAAGCTCTACTACTACTAACCGTTTTTTGGCGTATAGAATTCATTGTGTAGAAAATGATCAGAGCAAATACGGGAAAATGTATTCCACTTCCAAAAGTCGTCTGTTCTTGCTCGTCTTATGACTTCTATCCATTTTTGTTTACCTTAGATTTTTTTTGGAAAGCTATAAGGTTAATTAACATGCCATTACATATTATATGCAATTACCTAAAGCGACGTGCTTAGCAATGCTTTGACGTAAATAATGCAAATTACAATTCTAAATCAATACGATACCCCTTAGGCATCAGATTTTTTTGCAGTCTGTACCGGACCATCCGTCATGCGTGAAGTCTTATCAAATATTTCGTCGCTGTAGTTGGAAAACTAAATAAGTAATAACAACAACAAAACCAACATCGCGAGAAAAACGCGATTTACTGTTTTATTGCGTCAAAAATGGCAATAGCTTTTTTATCGTAACTAATTTTTCAGTCCGTGTTTTGATATGTTATAGATTGGTACTGTATCTATTTTCGAATTTAATGATAATACATTAAAGTTCTTTTGATTAAGAGAAAAAAATAAAAAAACGACTATGTATTTTTCCCTCGCCAAAGTTTTGAATAATTGAAATGATCTATTATTTACTTTGAATATTTGAAAGTAAATTTTATTTGAATATGACAATCCTATCCATGGGTATAGATTTATATAATATTAAAATACATTTTAAAATAAAACCAACTTATAATCATTTCTTTTTATCAAGACTGAATATTAGAAAACTACTGAAACACCTACATTATTTTAGCAGACTTATAAATTCAAAGTAAGTGACATAACAAACTTATCATACGACTAATGCTTATAAAATCAACAAAATGAAAAAAAATTGTGGAACATAATAATTCTAAGTATCAAAAAGAAAAAGGTATGTCGACTAAAATTAAAACTATCTACGAGTATAAACTTGTGTCTGTTAACTTTCATTCAGAGTGGGGAACATTGAGATAATGTCCTGGGGCGTAGTCCTCCTTGTCGCTCGTCCTCTAGTGCAAGACGTGTCCATCGACATGTATGGGCCATCATAACCATGCAATAAAGTCGATTTCGCAAAATGTGTTACTTATGTAGTTTTCCTACCACACGACGATTTATAAGTTTTTTATCAATTGATGAAAATTATATTACAAAACCTTTACTTACGAATTAAATGCGATGCCTGAAGCTTTATTTGTATTTCTTGTGTTGTTTGCACTTGCAGAAAAGCACAGGAAGGCATTGTATCACCAAGGTATCTAATATTGGTATTTTTCAGCATAGCTGTCACTCGTTGCCGTGACAAAGACTGACTGAAGCGAAGTATACTAGCTAGGTCTATTTAGAAGCTTCAAAACTATCGTTCCCTAAGGCCCGTCCATTCATTTTATTTACGTCGATGGTGAAAACAGCCAAGTATGAGTTTATCCATTACAAACAAACAAAGTTTACGTCTATTAGTATAGTCTAGTGTCCGTCCGCGGCGTCGCTCGCGACATACCTGGATAACAGGTAGCCTAAGGCTCAATCCAGGTCATAATCTTCAAGGCAAGAGTGAATAGGTGCCTTCTATACCTTTTAGTTTCATCGTCATATAGGTGAGATCGCGGTCAAGCGAAGGTCTAACAAAAAAATGTATCTATGTACTAAATTTGACCAAAATCAGGTCAGTCGTTTCGGCGTACCTAATTGAATAGCACACACACAAACTTTGACATTTATGATATTAGTGGGATATACTCTACTTAGGTATCTGTTTATTAACTTATTTTCTTGTGTTTTATTTATAACATACTTAAAGAGGATTATAAGTTATTTTTAACATTGGAAAATCTTGGAACATCATCGAACCAAGATTGTGTATTTATAGACAGGCTTATAAAATTTCCATTCACGATTGGTTTGATATAACAAGTGATCAAACCAGTTTCCGTAGAGTTGTTCAACCCGCGCTTGAAGGAAAAAACTTAGATACGGAATTAAAAAATTTTTTTTAATGTACGACACAGGAAAAAAATATTTTTAATTCCTTAACTAATATTTATTGTATTGTATAGTTGAACATTGATTTACCTATTGTGTATGTTTTTTAATTAGTTTTACTGGTATTCGCTAGGATAATAGCACGAAAATAACTTAATTAACTTAACTTAATATTTAGCCGTGGTGTTTCCGGCCTAAGAATAGACCCCTCCGTCTCCACCCGTGGATGTCGTAAGAGCCGTCTAAGGGATTACCCCGACTTTTTTGTAAGATTCGTTGGTCTATGATTTGTCCTGGCTGCTAGCTTATTTAAGGAATGTGTTATTTATTACTAGAAGAAAGCGTTAGCGGAGTCAGTCGTGGGAAGCAGTGGCGGTGATGAGCTCACCACTTGTTACATCTACATACCACGATGGTGCTACCCACGAGAAAAGAGGCCTATTTGAGGCTCTGTCTACCCTTTCGGGGAAAAAGGCGTGAGTGAAGGGGGAGGGGGGCTGGACGAGGCGCAGCGCACGCGGGCCGCGTAGGGGTCGGCAGCGGCGCCAGCGCAGCGGGAGCACGCGCTCCCGCCGCGCCCGCGGGCGATGTGCAGTGCGTGGAGCAGCCTTGCTGGCGGTGTGGAAAGGGGCACCGGACCATCGGATGCTGGTTTAGAAATTATTCTTGTGACGGTAGCGGGCAATGTGCATACGTTCGGGGGAGGCGCGCTAACTTACAATTAGCATAGGTAGGATACCACAAGTGGAAAACCAAACATTCTACTACTACAACAACTAGAACATACTATTACCACAGTGTAAAACATAATTAGTCTGTGCTATTACGCAGAGTTATGGATAAAACAATATTACGCGTACGAAGTCGCGGGTTACAGCTAGTCATTCATAAACAGATGATCGAAGGGGGTTTATCTTGCATCGATTTAATATTCACAGATATAACGTAAGCAAACTTTGATATTGCGTCGCTAATGTTTCCGAAATTCTGTCAGAAATCAGTTTTATAATTTATTATTATTTTAAATAATAGACGAGCAGCTTTCTCTGATGTCTATTTCAGAGTGTTGAAATGTCTTTGTTTGTTCGCAACCAGTTATCCAATTTGTTTTTGAAAGCATTTATTGATATGGCAGTAACAATATCTTCTGGTAAATGAATACAATTGGACCACTCTGTTACTGAGTTACTTAATTTACTTAGTAAAGGATACTTACAGAGGTAATAATTGATGTCTATAGGTAAACAGCATAGGTAGGTATTTTTTTTGTGGTTTTCAATTCAAGGACATAAATAAAATAAACTTTGTTTTTAAACATTGCGTGTGTTGGAATTCCCTCGCCGAGTCATCAGGCTGCTTGCTTTCATTTCAAAGTGGCAGAACCAGTCGCGTCGTAGCCAGCGTCGAAGCCGGTCCATCCTTCAATGACCCCGGTTGATCACCTTATAACTAAAAGATAAACAATGCTTGATGTAGTGTTTCTTATAGATAACAGTGACAACTCGGTGGCTTAAACGTTTTAGTCAAGAGAAAGTATAGATTTCTGTGATAACGAAGTGAATGTGATAATGATATCAAAAGTGATAATACTACTAGTGATATTGACCAGGACGTTATCACAACTTTGTGATAAAGAAAAAGCGATTGATATTAGCAAAGGAACACACCTACCTCATAAAGTAATCTACCATGAAAGCATTAAATATGAACGGGACGAATATTTTCTAGATGAAAATGGCAGAGAAATGGGATGTATTTGCCTCAAGAAGCAGTGTATTTCCAAGTGCTGTCCTTTCGGGCTAGGATACAGCATGAAGGACAAGACTTGTGTGAGTGACGTTGATGATTTTGATCCTCCTGTTTGGGACAAGTACAGGCTTCTGGAACAGAAGGCGAACGATACATTTCATTTTATCTTCGGGAAGAGAAATTGTACGTTACCTGAGCTGAGGATAGTGATTGGGAGAGCGACTACTGGCTATCATGTTCAAACGGTAAGGGCATACTAGAATTTAAATAAAATTACAATTTACATAGGATCCTGATAATATAGACCACCATTAATTACGAGATTGACCCGGAAATGAATCTCATGTTGTGAACTAACAGTATAATCATACAAACGTAGCTAACGATGCATGAACACAACTTTTTACGTTTGGTAGTATGTGTTTAAACAAGCGGAAAGCACAGATTACCTGTTTTTTACCAAAGTTTTGGTATACTAATTATGTCATCCATTCTGAATCAAAAAGATATACAAATAGGATGTGAATGTAATTTTTTGACTTGGTTTAGTACCTACAGGGCTAGAGTGACATTCTTCATTTCAGGTCCAGCAGTGGGCTTCTCCAGGCTGATGATGATGATGATGATGATGAGTATTTATTTCACAAAGAAAGAAACCGGTTACGTCAAAATCAGTTCAAGACTTCCTGCATCGAACATTCCAGCGTCGTATGTGACCTATTGTTAGTGCCTCCTGCCGCAATCTGCCTTTCTCTGATCGCTTCCGCGTCCTGGAGCCATAACGAGCAACCACAATGCCTAACTTACATAACTAATAATTATTTTCAATACAGTTGCTCGAAAAGTGTACTTATAAGGCCAGTAAAACCATCAGTTTGTTTGTGAAACTTAGCTTGAAAGTTAATTTTACCGAGCTAGTGTGATTATTTTACAATAAATTTATTTATTCCCGTCCAATAAAAAGTTTACTAGCACAGAATTTTATAAAGAAACGAGAATAAAATGATGTCGACTTCATACGAAGAAGGGAACTATCAGGAACTACTCAGAAAACATAATTCATAGATGAAACTAAGCAATGAATTAACGCATTAAGTAGTTTAACATTTTATTTAGATATTTTTTTTTATTAAATGCTGAATTTTATATACTCTCTTTGCCTATTGGCTTACAATTAAAAACTCCTTATTAATTTATTTTCGTTCAATAACAAAGTTTACTAGCATGGAGGATATATCCGCCATGTAGATTTAAAAAAATCCTCGCACACGTTTGAATGAGATCTCCGGAACCCTACGACAATTCAAGATAAATTTTACTACAACAAGTAGAACTATTTCTTATAACTGCAAAGGCAGTTTTTTGATAAGTAGTATAGTTTTCTTGTAATAAGCTATTTACCTATTTGATTTTACGTTGAGCGTGCACTATTCTGTCACTTCTAACTTATCTGAACTTTACTGAGTTATATCTATATAGTATTATTTTATCTGTGGTATAGTGATGGAAGTTGGCGGTCTCTGTCAGTGCTGACATTATATGAACCGATGATTTAGTTTGTAGTTTGAAACATATCAGGACGACGTGTTTACCAACCAACCAGCCCTCGCATGGCGACCCATTTTCATGTTTACCAACCAACCAGCCCTCGCATGGCGACCCATTTTCATGTTTACCAACCAACCAGCCCTCGCATGGCGACCCATTTTCATGTTTACCAACCAACCAGCCCTCGCATGGCGACTCATTTTCTTGTTTACCAACCAACCAGCCCTCGCATGGCGACACATTTTCTTGTTTACCAACCAACCAGCCCTCGCATGGCGACCCATTTCTTGTTTACCAACCAACCAGCCCTCGCATGTCGCCCCATTTTCTTGTTTACCAACCAACCAGCCCTCGCATGGCGACCCATTTTCATGTTTACCAACTAACCAGCCCTCGCATGGCGACCCATATACTTGTTTACCAACCAACCAGCCCTCGCAACGCGACCCATTTTCTTGTTTACCAACCAACCAGCCCTCGCCTGGCAACCCATTTTCTTGTTCGGATGCCCCATTGTTGCTAAATATAAAAGAGTACTATTATTTGCGACTTTACAATGATGTCAGTGAAATTAAGGTGGGGTATGCCGCAAAGTTACCAATCTTAGATTTAATTTTTAACTGACTAGGTATATCAAGTACAACATTCAAATAAAAAATATGTATTGGTATATATAATTAATATATTTATTATAATATAATATACATTATAATTCCGGGTAATCACTGTACCAGAAACAAGATAGGACAATATTTTCTCGATAGAAAAAATACACAAAGTTACGTCTATTTTTTGCCTAGATTCGGTTGTTTATTAAAAGAGTGCACATTATTGGGTAAAAAATTGGATAAATAAAAACAATACAACAAAGGCGAGGGTTTAAATTATTCGTTTTGTAAAATTACATATATTTTACGAGATATTCAATAAAAACCGCTTTTTCGAATGGTGCGAGGCGTTTTTTTTTGTATGTAGATTTCTGCCTGGGGTTGGGAGCAGTCTTAAAAATATTCTGTGTTTATTAGTTTAGCAGCACAGTGAGTGCCGTTTATAGTGGATGGTGTACATTGGGAAATTGGGTAGTGTACCTACCGCGTTACTAGAATAATAAACACATGACGTCGTTGAAAAAGTCTAAACGCAGAATATCCTATATTTGGGGGATTGGGGGAATAAAGAACGTGTTGTTATAAATTTTTACAAACAAGACTCCCGGAGCGGGCTTATTTCCATTGGATACACTTTTAGGTTACGCAATTTTTTTTATTTTACTTCAATTTTTTTTCTCCATTTCGTACTCCGCCTTCCAGAACAGTGAAAGCAAAAAATCATAAGAAAACATTATTAGATCTGTATGCAGTATCAATATTTGTTTTTTATACTGCATACAGATCTTTGCATTTCTGTTTAATCATTAAAAGTCTGCTTCCGTCTTCATCATCAGATCAGCTCGCTGTCACCATAATATTGAACTGTCATCGAAACTTGACAGTTACCTATGCAAAATTTCTTTCCATCACCGGGTAGTGGGTCCAATTTTACTTGTAAGATTTGATTGATAGTAATATTAAAATAGTTAATACAACAACAACAATAACAACAACAACAACAACAACAGAAAGAATAATACAACTGATACAAGGTATATACAAAATACATATGAAACAGTTGAGCTACCTTTAGATCGCTAGCAGCGGTCTTCAAATCACTACCAGACGGAAGCGTCCCTAAGATGCTGGCTGCATTGCCACGCTGAATGGCAATACTAATGCGTTGAGCTTATAAAATGCTCGTCAAATATAAGAAGCTTGTAAAATAGGCGATGCCGATCGCGGAACGTTACTATATGTACAGGGAGGCATCGCCGACTTTTGCGATGTGACACCGCGGAGGCTCCATAATGCAACATGCAAGAGAAGTCTTTGCGATGTGACATCGCGGAGGCTCCATAATGCAACATGCAAGAGAAGTCTTTGCGATGTGACTTCGCGGAGGCTCCATAATGCAACATGCAAGAGAAGTCTTTGCGATGTGACATCGCGGAGGCTCCATAATGCAACATGCAAGAGAAGTTTTTGCGATGTGACATCGCGGAGGCTCCATAATGCAACATGCAAGAGAAGTCTTTGCGATGTGACATCGCGGATGCTCCATAATGCAACATGCAAGAGAAGTCTTTGTCCATTATGCATTTTTTTTTAACTACGTGTTTAGCGAAGCATTCAGATGGCCCACCTGGTAACGCTACATAGGTCACGTCCACCTATGTGGCATTACACTGCGCGCGCCACCCTAAAGAGAACTAAAGATGAAAGTCTCATGTGCCTGTAATTTCACCGGCACTCATAACCTTCAAACCGGAACACAGCAATGCTAGCACTACTGCTTTGTGGCAGAAATAGGTATGGAGGTAGTACTTCCCCGGACGAACTCTTTCTTAAAAAAGCTCTAATACTTCTAAAAAATAAACTGACTAATAAAGTAAATAAACTGCCTTTGTTAGCAACTCACTGCAGACGAATGTTAGTAAAAATTATATTAATTAGAATTACTTTGCAAAGTGGTTTCCCTAGAATTCACAGTTCCCAATAATTGCTCTAATTTATGAATTTGTCTATGGACTCATTAAACATAGAGCATACGCAAGCATGCCGAGTGATTTCATTCTGTCTACTTGTATATGTCGCAGCCAACTGGTTGAATCAGCCGTTTAATTGGACGGCTAGCTCGTTCATTGAGGCACGCAACTCAACTACATGTCTGTATATCGATAAGCCGAATGGCTAAACGCAACGTTCAACAGTACAGCTGGTAGAAGTCAGCTGTTTATTCAAACAGCTGGCCCCATAGACGTAGAATTTTTTCGCTACGCTAAATAGACAAACGAAGCGTGGGAGAGAGAAGTCATTTTTAAATGTACCCCGTGCAAGAAGAAAAGTGACAGCAACAATGTATTGAATGTGACATGTTTTGCTTGAGTACATGCCTATACCGGACGGTCTCTTGTGCAGTTTAACTAATTTCGTAATTTTTTTAGTAATCTTACTATTAAATAACAAATATTACTTTGTATGACAATGGTGTCGTGTTCAGTTTGTGACTGTGAATATACAAGACGTAATTATCCGGGAAAATACACGTTTCACAGGTAAATAAGAGATTATTGGTAGTTCGACTGTATTGCTTATTTTATCAATTCTGCTTTAGTAAATGGCCTAAAAACCAGTTTCATTCGTAGATTAGGACTTTCCCTTATATTTTTTAATAATATTTCGTTGCTGCACCTAGAAATAAACAATATTTTATGTAAAATATAAAAATGTTTGATTACGATAGGGCTTGACCAAGTGATGACGTCAGAAAAATCGATAGTCCTGTTGCAGTCTATATCGTAGTATAATGCCCATCATGTAAAAAGAACACTGGCGGTCAAGCTTCTTCAGGCGTTCCAGCGTTCTTTTTAAGTAATTACTTACTTTTCTACTTATTTAAGAGATGTATACCTATGCATTCAATGAGTGCCTACCTACTTTACTACAAATAATGTACAATTATAGTACGCGTCATGTAGAAAGAACGCTGGAACGCCTGTAGAAGCTTGACCACCAGCGTTCTTTTTACATGAAGCGCACTATACCTACCTATAAATTAAATTTTTGTCCATCCTAGAATGGAGGTTTACTTTGTTTAGAGTAAATATGTGTGCTCTGTTAACATTTTACCGTTTTTTTAAAAATCTATAATAACTAGGTGGACATTGAGGTGTGTGTTTTTGTATTGACTATTGAAAAGGTAACTTTAAATCACCACGGGTGTTTTTATTGCAGTTTGTGTAGTAGATATTTTGGAGTAAATATTTACGTTGTTGTACACACGCCTTTTTCCCGAAAGGGTATGTTTATTTTTTATTTTTTATAAATAAATATTGTTTATTTCTGCTTAATAAAATAATAGGTGACAAATTAAATTTTAATATACCCCAAAAATTCCGTTCCAGCGGGACTCGAACCTGCACGCTCGCCTGTGATCAGCGATGCTTTACTTTCGAACTTTGAACAGAAGGTTTCCAATGAAACACCTGTAGATACAGCACTATCAACTTGGCGCTATAGCCGATTTGATAGTGCCCACAAATTTCGTCTCCAGCGTCATAGCTCGATCTATGGCTAAATTGTTTAAGGCATCGCCGATGACAGGCGAGGGTGCGGGTTCGAGTCCCACTGGAACGGAATTTTTGGGTAACATTTAAATTTAATGTTATCCATAAAGCGTGGTTTACACTTGAAAAATAATAAACTTTGGGGTAACAAATTGTCTATAGATAAAGTAACAGAGTGAAAAATTATATGGGCGTAGCACGGCTGATATAAAATGTTTTTGTGCTTTCAGATTTCCAAGTAATCCTTTGCTACGAGAAAAATGGTTATCGGTTATAAGAAGAGTGGGATAGACTCAAATAAGAACTCCACTAGGTATATGCAGCAAACATTTTAAGTTTAAATTTAAAAGGGAAACTCTAAGATCCCACCTATAAATAAAACTGTAATATTTAGAGGTCAATAAATAATAAAGGTTTATTTATTAACTGTATTCAAAATTGGAATAAGAACCTTATTCTCTTTATGACGTCAAATCTGCCAAACTATGTTATTCATGAAAGACTTAATCTGCATTAAGATGTATTTATCTACCATACACATCACGGACGGATGATGAATTCTATCGACAATGTAAAAGTGTTGGTCGAGGACAACACTATTTTTAACTCGGACATAGACGTTCACCAACACGTGTACATATTTTTTTTGGTTCCATCTTCGATCTCTGATTGTAGATCTAGTACATATACTAAATCTATGGCTGGCCCTTTAATTAAACTGCTTTCACTTGTCAATTTTTACAATTAATTGTCAATCTGCTAGGGTAACCATGGTAACCATCATGCTATTGTCATGTTATTGGAGGTACAAAAAATTTGTTTACAATTTTACCTATGTTCCTTGAGGAAGTTGTTTAGTACCATGGGCCGAATCTGACCCTGACATATTATCCAGATACATATTTTGGAAACATTTACAAAAATCTTAAAATATACAAGTTAAATTTACATAAAAAACAGTCCCCCTACTATTTGCAGTATTCCAACACCTCGAAATCGGAGCAACTGTTACACCTTAGATCCTGTTCATTGTGTGCTGGTCATCATCAAACCCTGGCGTTTGCTTTTTTACGACAAAACAACTCTCAACGGTCAGAAACATATCAAAAACATCAGCAGTTGACGCCATCTTGAAAAAAATGCCAGCAAGCGCTGTGGTGGAGGCGAAACGAACTAGTTCAATGTTATGGCGGCTTTTGAATCAGCCGTTATATTGAACGTTTTTCACGCTTTTTTGATTTAACTACAAAACTAGACATGTAGTTGTGTGCCGTTGTTCAATAAAAGATCTAGCCGTCCAATTAGTCAGCTGTTTGAACCAGTTGGCTGCGACATATACACTGTTCGTTTTAGCCGGCGCCAACGTAATCTAAATATAACCTTACTCAAAAATGTTAAATCATTTTTAATTGTGTTAAAATATTGGAGTCGTGTTACATGTTCACTCAGTAACAGAAACTTGATGTTAATACAGTAATTACTTGAGTATGTAATCTAAATAAATCATAGACTAGAAACATGATTGGTGATACTTTTAATGATAGCTTTATTTCTTGAAATCGGCCCTCCTAAATCCAATTTTATGTCCCTCCTTCGATGAAAAAAATATTAATCGTAATTTTTATAGTATTCAGTAGGTAATCACATTACATAGATTAATTATAGATAATATTTTTTTTTATATTTGCTACTTTATAAGCAAAACTAACTTTTATCATTTGTCGCTTACGTCAGTTACTTCCTAGCGGCAAAAATCTACACCTTTTTTTTTTTTTTTTTTTTTTTAACATTGATAGACCTTTTTTTGACCACGATCTCACCTGTTGGTAAGTGACGATGTGGCCGAAGATGAAGCACAAAGGTCTAGAAGGCACCTAGACACCTCCTCTCTTCCCGGGCACAAGTGAGTAATAGCGCTGTCACTTTCATGCAGCTATTGTTTTCTTGCTAGACTCCGCCCATTCGATATTTTAACATATCGCCTTAAATCGAAACATAAAGTCAATCTGTCGACACTCGAGAGCTTAGTACAGACATGCGCAAAATGTATCACTGAAAAGAAAAGAGAGATACGTATCAATTGAACGACAAGATACGTATCTATCTTTTGTATCTCTAGTTCATTTCGTTCACTACTATCACTATCTGAATCTAGTTCGCGAACGAAAAGATAGGAATCCATATGTATCTGTCTTATGTATCTCTAGTTAGTTTCGTTCCCTACTATCTGAATCTAGTTCGCGAACGAAAAGATAGGAATCCATATGTATCTGTCTTATGTATCTCTAGTTAGTTTCGTTCCCTACTATCTGAATCTAGTTCGCGAACGAAAAGATAGGAATCCATATGTATCTGTCTTATGTATCTCTAGTTAGTTTCGTTCCCTACTATCTGAATCTAGTTCGCGAACGAAAAGATAGGAATCCATATGTATCTGTCTTATGTATCTCTAGTTAGTTTCGTTCCCTACTATCTGAATCTAGTTCGCGAACGAAAAGATAGGAATCCATATGTATCTGTCTTATGTATCTCTAGTTAGTTTCGTTCCCTATTATCTGAATTCTGAATCTAGTTCGCGAACGAAAAGATAGGAATCCATATGTATCTGTCTTATGTATCTCTAGTTAGTTTCGTTCCCTACTATCTGAATTCTGAATCTAGTTCGCGAACGAAAAGATAGGAATCCATATGTATCTGTCTTATGTATCTCTAGTTAGTTTCGTTCCCTACTATCTGAATTCTGAATCTAGTTCGCGAACGAAAAGATAGGAATCCATATGTATCTGTCTTATGTATCTCTAGTTAGTTTCGTTCCCTACTATCTGAATTCTGAATCTAGTTCGTGAACCAAAAGATAGGAATCCATATGTATCTGTCTTATGTATCTCTAGTTAGTTTCGTTCCCTACTATCTGAATTCTGAATCTAGTTCGCGAACGAAAAGATAGGAATCCATATGTATCTGTCTTATGTATCTCTAGTTAGTTTCGTTCCCTACTATCTGAATTCTGAATCTAGTTCGCGAACGAAAATATAAGGAATCCATTCTTATTTTCTTAGTTAATTTTGTTTTCGTTCAGTTCCTGTTCGGGAGGATTATGAAATGAAATATGTACCTACCTATTGCTCACCGTTTGATATACCTACTACGCCTAATTCTAACTCATTAAAGTTCAGGTAAGTTAGAAAGTGACAGAATAGCGTGCGCGAAACGATAAGTGAGCTAAAATCACCTATAAAAAGTACATTATATACAATTACTTACGTACACGTTACATACAAAACCGAAACGGAAACAAAACAAGCGGGTGGTCACGCGCGCTTTTAAAAATAGGTAATAAAAAAAATTCATGGAATTTTGCATCTACAAAAACGTACCTACCTCAATATTTTGTTTTTATCCAAAGAAAATTAAGTTTTATTGTTGTACAAGAGTCCCTTTTTCCGATGAGTCACGTCGACGATGCACTGGGAACCCCGCCACAGACTAGTTAGAAGTACGCTTTGCCGGCCGATGAGGGCAGAATGTCGGTCGAATGAGCAACAGCGACATCAGCCGAGCGACGCCGAAAAGCCCAATCGTATACAGTTAGTTCGTTTCGTTTGTTGATGTGAATGCTCACGTGGTCTTGTCATCTTGTCAGTCGTTCGCGCGCTCCCATAGATTCACTCATCACTTACTGATACACTGATACACTTTAGGCGCAGGTGAACGACTGATTGATAGATTCATACCAGCGATGTAGTTCACTGAACTAGTTCGTTCGCGAACTACTCATGTCTAGCTTAGTAGTAGTATGCAAGTCGCGGCGACGCCGCGCCGGCGGGCCTTTGGATGTCGGCACTTCAGAGGACGGTCCACGTGGACCACTAACCAATAACAAGCGACCGTGCGTCTTATTTGACCTCATCCACTCATGTCTCTCATCATGGTACTTCATTAAATCTGGTGTACCGCAGGGATCTATTTTGGGGCCACTTTTATACAATGCCTACTATGGATTTGTTTCAATATCTCAAAGCATATCATGTTTGCAGACGATAAGAAAATTTATTTGAAAGTTACAAATGTTAATGACTGTCTGGGAGTGCAGGACGATTTAGACAACCTTGATAAATATTATAAAATGAATAGGATCAGTGTTAACACTGCGAAGTGTATGCAAATTTCATTTACGCGTAAAAACAAACCAATAAATTTCACATACAATATTAACAATACTGTAATAAAAAAAGTTGATTCTATACGAGATCTTGGCGTGAGACTAGATGCAAAAATTACAATGACAGAGCATATCGATATCATCATTGATAAAGCCTATAAACAGCTAGGATTCATTAAGCGAGTCTGTAAACCTTGTAGGAGTATTGAATGTATAAAAGTTCTATACTTTGCCTATGTTCGGAGCATTCTTGAGTATGCCTGCAGTATCTGGTCACCATGTTATATTGTACACATCCAGAGGTTGGAGTCCATCCAAAGAAAGTTTATAAAATATCTCAGTTTCAAATACCACAGAACATTTGAATGTAATTATTACAGTGTTGATTCTTTAGTGCAAAGACGCAAGCAATATGATGTCGTGTTGCTGTATGATATATTATCTGGTCATTTGGATTGCCCTGAACTCCTTGGTAGTGTGTCGCTGGGGGCGCCGTTATGTCGCACAAGGCATACTGAGCTCTTTCATGTCCCTCGTGTGAACACCAACTATGCACAAAACTCGGTCCTGCTGTGTCGAGCTGCTAATACTTACAATAAATAATATTCCAGCATTGACATCTTTAGGCACTCGAAGGATACAAAAACTGCATCGCTCATATGTATAAATTTTATTTCAACGCATAGATCATCACAAGAATAAAACAAAAATGTCTAAAAACAATACCTAATACTATACTCTAATATACTTACACATACCTACATTTGTAACACTCCACACTGCACCCACACCCACACATACATCCACACAACCACGAACATACACAGATTCATACACACATACACATACATACTCATGCACCCACACACTTTTATCATCGTGATCAATCTGTTTGTAGCCACTAGTAAGTTTTGTTTGATATATCGTACTAAGTAGAATCTTTTGTTAATTTTAAGCTGTGTAGACCTTTTTTGGCCATAATTTTGTTAATGTTAAACATAAGTAATATTGTATAAATCGCTGTTGGTTTACAAAAAAAATTTTGATAACACCAATTTATAAGTCAGGTAAAGAGATTATTTTATGAATAACCTTATTATAAATCATAATCATAAATATTGAAATATATTTTGTTAAATATTACAACAAAATATACAAATTAATTAAAATATTCATTTCATTATTACGAAAATTAATCACGTAATTACTACGTTTCATTATTTATTTATTTTATTATTATTTTTAGTAGTAGTAGAGCATTTTTGTGAAAGAGTTCGTCCGGGGAAGTACTACCACCATACCTTTTTCTGCCGCAAGGTAGTAGTGCTCGCATTGCTGTGTTCTGGTTTGAAGGGTAAGGGTGCTGGAGAAGTAACAGGCACATGAGACTTTTCATCTTTATGTCTCAGGGTGGCGGGCGCAGTGCAATGCCACATAGAGCGCGTCCTAGGTGGACGTGACCTATGAGGTAATGCACTGTTAATAGGCAGAGGGTACCGCTTAACATTAGGTGCGCCATCTGCATGTTCCGTCATTCAAGTAGTATAAAAAAAACGTTATAAAATCGGCAGCTCGTCGAACTCGTATAATGAGTAGAAAGTGTGAGCTAGGAGCCACTTGCAGACCATCGAGGAAGTTGCAGTCTCTCTATCCTTTCAAAGTGCGTCTCGCTCGAAAATATGTAACAAATTACGTGTGGGACCAAGCGTAGTTTAGTGTATCGAAGCCAAGACACAGTTTTTCCTCCATAACGACAGAATAAACAAGTACCATAACTCGAAAGGATTGAATATTAGATAATTCCATTATTATTATTATTGTTACATAAGATATTAATTTTGTAAAAATTCAAAAAATCCTTAACGCAATGAAACGGCTGAACCGATTTTGATCAAACATAGCTAAGAACACTCCCGACGAATTCATCTTTCAAACAAAAAATAAAACAAAATCGGTACATCCGTTCGGGAGCTACGATGCCACAGACAGACACACACACAGCCACACACACAGACACACACACACAGACACGTCAAACTTATAATACCCCGTCGTTTTTGCGTCGGGGGTTAAAAATGGTTACGAAATGGCACATTATAAACCACTTTGGCGGGGTAATTCACGCCAAACATGTTCATAACCATGGTAGTAGTTTTGCCGAAACTCAAAATAGACCAATTTAGAAAGCCTACTCCTCCTACAAAAATGGCCCAAATAATTTAAAAACTAACTGTGTGTGATGCGACGACCGACGCGACGACGACACGGCCCGAACGAACGTAGGATTCCTCGTTGGACTCGGAAACCTAAATATACTGAAATTAGGGTTTTATTTTTTTGAGTTTTCTTATCTAGACGATTTCAATTTACAAATACGTGTATTCTGGCTCTTTCTTAGATAGAGGGGCTACAATCTTGGCTGTCCAAGTGGTAGGTATATCCAACGGTACACACGGTAGGCTTCTCATCAGAATGTTTTTTTTTTTTAACTATGATAGACCCTCGTTTGACTGCGATCTTACCTTATCTTATGTTAGAGTTATAATAAGAACATAGGTGAGACAATGAGACAACCATGGCTTATATCAGACAAATCACCTATTGACGAGGCATGGTACAATTCGTTAAAGCAATAAAATAACAATGGGATATTAGTATTGTTAGTTTGATATGGTAGGTGCACTGAAATTATTTTTAACCAACATCAAAAATGGAAGAGTTTCTAATTTATGTTATTAATGTAAGCCATAATTTATCAAAGTGACAAAGTTACTTATTGATAAGGCAATCATTGGAACCACAAAAGTTGCTATAATTGGTTGATCAATAGACCAATCAAATAACAATGAGGATCTTAGTTTTGTTGTTTTGATAATGTAAGTGTTCCTAATTAATATCTTACGCACGTATCTGCGTACCTGCCTCGTTTTTGTGTAGAATAAATTCTAATCTGGCTTAAATAAGTTATTTGTGTTTTTTGTGTGGAATCTTGCAACTGAATTTTAAATCAGTTATCCTCAACCGATTGGGATGATATTCTGCATTCAAGTTCCGATGACTATGTAATATTATGGTAACAGCGAGCTGATCTGAAGATGGAGACGGAAGGTGGACAACGGAACTCCTCGAGGGATAATAGTAGACTGGCCGTGTTTAGGCTCATTTTGGTCAGCACACGGTTACGATCACTAATTTTGTAAAAGCTTGTATTTAAAAATCAGGGCATCTGGTCGAAGCAACGCGTGACCCGAGAGCTGGCTCTTATCTGTCTCAACGCTTTAGTATTGCACTTCAGCGAGGCAATGCAGCTAGCATCTTAGGGACGCTTCCGTCTGGTAGTGATTTGGATCAGTTGAGCTACCTTTAGATCGCTAGCAGCGGTCTTCAGGTAGCACAACTGTTTCATGTGTATTTTGTACATACCTTGTATTAGTATTAGTTCTTTCTGTAAATAATAGCTTGCATTGAAATGAAATAGTTATTTGTTATATAAGAGTGAAAAGTTGCTTTTTAACCGCGTGCTCAATTTATCAATCAAGCGAAGTATTCTATAATTAGAATCGTGAGCGTTAGCGAGGGAATCAAAAGAGCACGAGATGAAAAATCTTTGCACTCGAGTGCAACACGTAACTTTTCATCACACATCAGTGAGGAAATGACTAAATGCAAAAAAAAAAACACCAAGAAGGTTCCGAGTCTGAGTTTTTAAAAAATTAAAAAAGGTTGTATGATAAATTCGGCACCATGGAGGTAGAAGTGCTATTATTTATTCTGTGGTAGAAGTAAATAGGTTTAATGATGTTTTGAATTCACAAACTTAGTGCACACGATGATCTAAATTCAATTTTCCTTTAACCTCTAGCGGTTAAAAACGGCATTTACACTCAGATATCGAAGAGCGAAAATACTCTTTCCGAGATGGGGGGGAAATAGTTATTTATGATACTAGGGTGAAAAGTTGGTTATTACAAACGAGTAGACGAATGTAAGCTCGAGACAAAGTCGAGGGCTTACCATAGTCACGAGTTTGTAGAAACCAATTTTCGCGCGTGTATCATACAACGTTTTTCAACATATTTGCGAGAAAACAGTGCAATAAGTAATGATTGAGTATTTCTGCGAGTCTTCCATTATATAAAATTATTGTAAATAATTGAATAATGCTCCCCCTATTTTGGCGGCCACATACCTTTTTCTGCAATTTGCGCCTCATTCAAGTAGATTCCATATTAATATCAGATTCCTCGCTTGAACTCATATTATTATCTTGATTATAAATATCAGTCGGAAAGTAGCAACGATCTTTGACGTTTCTAATATCAAAATGGCGTGAATTTGCAAAAGGAGCCACGTACTACATCTTTTGTCTCATTTTCTCTAGTGAGACAACCTCCTTGGAAGCGCTTTTGCTAAATCAATACGTATAGAGCAAAAGACAACCTCTTTGGAAGCGCTTTTGCTAAATCAATACGTATTGAGCAAAAGAGCTTCCAAGGAGGTTCGATTATTCAGCTTGAGAAATAATCGAACCTCGAATCGAATTGAGGAGATTGAAACTCCTTGGTGCAATTCTTACCTATACCTATATTTTTAAAATGGAAATTTAAAAAAGTAATGGATACGCACGGCGCTATACAACGGAGCGTGCGGTAAAATAGGTACTCTCACCTAAGTACCTATTTTACCGCACGTTCCGTTGCATGGTTCGTAATTTGTAACTTTCGAATATACATGCTTCGTAAAGGCAGTTTTTGAGCAAATGTGTTGAAAAATATATTTTTCACAAAAAACTTATTTTCCAGGACGGTCAGCTCTTCATCGAGTTGCCCAACATCATCCCCCCCTGGACGCTCCGAGGCCCAGACAAGTACTGCATCGACACGCTCGTGACAGAAGACCCAGACTCCGGCGTCAGGTCCTCGCACCTGGACGCACTCATCTGCTTCGCGGACAAACAGGACGACCCTCACTATGTGATGAGCAGCACTTGTAAGTACTTTGTAACACATTGGAATAACGGAACTAGCAGATGGGCTATCTGCTAGTTCTGATGTTATAAATAAAAAAATTCTGGACAGATGCAACATTATCTAGCCCCTAGCTAGCTAAACAGAGCTTGTATTGTAGATACTAGATAACTGAGTTAGGTACTTAATACAATACATTACCCAGATAAATATTTTTTATTATATATAGAAAATACACGGAACACCCTGAACAAATATCTGCAGATTATACAAATATTTGTTCCGAGGCGGGAATCGAACCCGCAACCTCCTGCGTCGCCGGCGAAGCTTCACCCGCCGCGCCACAGATGTCATCAATAGGTTAAGCGGTACCCTCTGTCTATCAACAGTGCATCATGCCATACATAGGTCACGTCCACCTAGGACGCGTCCTATGCGACATTGTACTGCGCCCGCCACCCTGAGACATAAATATCAAAAGTGTCTGTGCCTGTAATTTCACCGGCACCCATACCCATAAGTGCCTATACCATAAGGGTAATGTATACCTTTCAAACCGGAATACAGCAATTCAAGCACTACTGCTTTGCGGCAGTAATAGGTCTGGCGGTAGTAGGTACTTCCCCGGACGAAATATTTCACAAAAAAGCATAGGTACTACTAAACACTGTACTAAAGGTTCACTCCTTCGATCAAGAGGTTCACTCTCATAACTCCACTACATGACTTAGGCCTCTCACATAGTATGCCATGACGAGCGGTCTTGAGTCGCCTGCACCCACCGAGTTCCTGCAACCTTTATAATGTCGTTGGTCCATGAGGATGGCCTTGCCTTTCTGCATCGTCTGTTTTTCACTATGCCTAGTTATATGCGGTTTTATAGTACCTACACTACACGGCACGGTCCCCACGTGGATGTCGTAACAGCCGACTAAGGGATTACCCCGGAGGATGGGCAGCAGCATCCACCTAAGTACTCAACACCAATACTGCGATCACCACGTCTGCTTTTGCGAACATACATCAGAGGCCGTAGACAAATGCTTTTGCGAACAGTGGTATCACGTGGTATCACGTGGTATCACGTGGTATCACGTGGTATTGTATTGAATTACGACTGTAGAAATGGAATGGCTTCGAAGCGAATGCCACATGGCTAGGCAAGCTGGTTTTCATAAATGTACTGACATGGAAATGTCATGATGTTTATTAAACTTATTTCAATGTGATTCTCTCGGGCTCATATTATAAGTTGCACGAACAATAGCTAGTGTTGTAGGCGAGATCTACAACACAATAAAGTTTTTTTTATTTTTTATACTACTTAGAATGGCGGAACAAGCAGATGGCCCACCTGATGATAAGCGAGCACTACTGCTTTGCGGCAGAAATAGATATGGTGGTAGTAATTCCCCGGTTGAACTCTTTCACAAAAAAGCTCTACTACAACTAATGTGTTTATATCTGCAGTACTCCCTCACAACAAAATGCCGTAAGACATATAGGTATTGGTGTCGATTCTGTGCAGCATTCTCTAATTTTAAACCGCATTAAAATTATCGCGGTCTCTTTTATTTCAGTCTATTAGAAAGGGCGCGCGACAACATAACGCGGTTTAAAATTAGAGAATACTGCACAGAATCGACACCAGTGGTGTTATAGATCAGTCTAGCTGTAAATAAATTGATATTTTAACTGCGTTTGCCGCAGAACTAAGTCTCTTCGACAATTTATTTATGTGTGGGCCCCATTGAATCCCATTGAATATATTTATAATTATGCCAAAAAAAATAATGGTGTCCACAACATCTAATTACAAACATACTTGTAAACACATACAAACACCGCATCCTGCAATTAGACTACGGCACTTAAATCTTTATTAAGAATTTATTCGTTTTGTTTACCAAGATTACACGGTCCCGTGACTCTGAATGCACCATTATAATCCAAAAAAATGGTAAGTATGTGCGTCTGACTCTGAATAAAAAGATGCCTGATGTTGATATTTGCATTCATAATTCACACAAAATGCCTTCGGAACTGGAAAGACCTACAGTGCAACAAGGCCAAATATTTCACATTACCTATTTGTGCCGATACCTATACAAGTTCCTCAGATTGGCCGGCAAAAGTAGAACTTCATGTTTTTTTTCGTCTTGGAATTTTTGATTTAGAATATAGTACCCAGGCAACGGACTGTGGTTCCATATACCTTTAGAAGCACAGATAAAACAATACTATAAATAGAAGTAAGATTTGTATTACGTTTTATAGGTGTCTAAAATCTATAAAGAGTAGAATTTTGCTAACTTGTCATTCTGTCAATTTAATAATCGGTATCTCTACGAAAGATGATGTAAATCTACCAGTCTAGGCTTAAATATAGACCTTTGCTATTTACGACTTTATTACAAAAGCATATGGTTTGTTTTACGAAATCAATTCTCGCGCTACTTCTCTATTTCCAACGTATTAAACCGACGGATCTCGTATGAAAGTGTCACATCACATCACACTGATAATTTGTAGACCATTACTAAACTAGGGGCTTTGAGAAAAACTAGAGAGAGTCCGAACTTTTGTAACTAAGATGGAGAGTTGATTTCGGAAAACAAACCATCAGCTTTTCTTCCAACACCAAATTCCTAATCTTAGATTTGATTTTATCTGACTAGTTCAATCAAGTACAATATTCAAATTAAAAATATGCATGGGTACTCCATTATAATTACGAGGGATTACGATTACCAGAAACACGATATGACAATATTTTCTCGATAGAAAAAAAAACCTAACTTACACCTATTTTTTGCCTAGATTAGATTGTTTATTAAAATGGTACATATTATTCAGTAAAAAATTTGATAAATAAAATAAATGTAACAAAGCCAAGGGGTTAGGTTTAGGGGTTTTGTAAAAGTATCTATATTTTACGAGATATTTAATAAAAACCGCTTTTTCGAGCAGCGCAAGGCGTTTTTTTGTATGAAGATTTCTGCCTGGTTTTGGCGCAGTCTTAAAGTCCTATTTAACAAAGGTTGATATTTAAACCTGGACTAGGCCTGGTCTAAACTCGATAGATCATCTTCCGTAATGAGACGGAGTACAGGTTATTGGCAGTATTCTCAGAACCGTTCTATTGCCCGTTATCTGACATATTTGCTATATCAAAACGCAAACAGATCTATTAATAGACAAATTAAAATTAATCGTTTAGACCTTGAACCGAACAACGCTACTCCGAAATTGGTGTGTAATGGTTCTGCGTTAATAATGTGCCATGAAATTAAACAAACAGACTTCTTCTGGGATGTGTCAACCATCTTAGTATAGGTACTAGACTAGCAACTAACTCGCCTCGGCTTCACACCGGTAGTGTCGGGAGCACTGCTGATCCCACACTAGAAGGGGGGAAATACATATAAAACAGAGTCACAGAATAAATAATAGACTGAGTTAGAATCAAAAAGCCAATTACAAGTTTTCACGCGTAGACTACTTAATAAATATTTAAAAAAAACACTAGTAAACAGTAACGAAGATACTTACATAAATATCATTTGAGGATAATAATAAAAAAATGGGATATTTATTGATAATAATTGATCATTTAAGGGGCTGTAAAGAGTCAAATAGGCTTCTCTTAAATCTATTTTTAGCAAAACCTACACAGTTTATGACGTTTTTTTATTAATCTTCATCATATTTCCAAGGGCATGATAGAGTCAAAAACACCATTTCGATAAATTATCTCGATAAAAAAATAAACGTGAACTAACCTCTACAATAACTTTAATATCTCTATCACCTATCAACGTAAAACATGTACCTACATTGATAAAGTTAATAAGAATAACAAATAATATTATTTTAGAGGGTATAGACGATTTTTAGTAATTTAGATTACGCAGCAAATATTTGTTTAGATACTTCTCTGTCACTTTCTAACTTATCTGAACTTTACTGAGTTAGAAAGTGACAGAGTTTGGCTGTTGTCTGTCTCGTAATGGAGTTCGATGAGATCGTTGGGTGATGAACTTCGTTTGTTAGCACGTAGCATGGATGTGATGAATGAGCCAAGCCTTTTACAAAGAAAAATCAGTAGGTATCTAATAATTGTTTTTATTGCGACAATGGTGTTTCTGTTTCATTATAAAGCTCATAAAAAAAATACTTCGAGGTATTAAGTAGCAACGTACATTACCTTTATGGATAAATATAACTATTTATCACACAAGGAAAATTCTGGTATTTACCGACACCTTATATCCTCATTAAAAATTAAAAATGAAACAGCATCATTTCTGGTTATATCTAAATTATTTTAACAACTTATTCCCAGCTCTCATGTGATATTGACAGGTCTGTGTGTAAAATGGTCTTTGACATTCGTGAAGTGTTAGTAAGCGTTTGGTGGCCCATAAGAGTTTGGTGAAAGTGAGAACATAAATAAATTTTAAATAAATAAATAATGCTGCTCACACAACATTATCTAGCCCCAAGCTTACAGAGCTTGTGTTATGGGTACTAGATAACTGATATACTTAATAGATGCAATACATTACATAGATAGATATTTTTTATTATACATAGAAAATACCTAGAACACCCTGAACAAATATCGGCAGATCGTACAAATATTTCTTCCGAGGCTGGAATCGAACCCGCATCTTCCTGCGTCGCAGGTGAACCTTCGCCCGCCACGCCACAGAGGTCGTCAAATAAAGCACAAATAAGTTAAATAAAGCAAGTTATTAGTTAAAGGGTCATTCGCATTACAATGAGGGCTTTTCATTAACTAATAATAAAAAAAGTAGTTCGATTTCGCTCGATAGATGGCGCTGACTCAAGTATACTTGTCAAAATAACAAATGCATTGTCTGTGTTTTTGTTTGAATATCACGAAAATATATCACTACGTTGTTGACGTGGACATTTCACTTTATTTTGACAGAGCTACTTTAGCTTGTACAGAGCTGGCGCCATCTATTTTCAAGGCTATAAACATGATGTGAAACGGCCGTGAAAACCCCTCATTGGCAGGTTTGTTTGTAAAACAGTCAAAATTGACATGAGTAAGTGTCTCGTAAGCGTCAGATTCAGATGTAATTAATTTACTGTTAGATACCATTTTTCAATGAAAATATATCCCTCGTGTGTAATGGTATGAAAATATTCGTCACCTTAGAGCCTATTTTTGATTGTTCAATGCAAAAAGCTGTTTTACCGACATAGTATTTCATATGGACTGTTTTACCTACATAGTACTGTATCGGAACTGCCAATGTGTCAATATTACGAAAATAACCTTCAGTTACCATGGCAACGGATATTAGCAGCAATCCACCAAACAAAAAATTGTTGTGTGTTGCCGATAGACTGTAATGATTTTTAGGGTTCCGTACCCAAAGCTTGCTAACAACGGGACCCTATCGCTAACCCTACGCTCTTGTCGATCGGTCTGACTGTTCATCAGATTACAGATAATACACTGCAGATAATAAAAAAAACAACTAAGTATTTAATATTTTTAATAACGGGTATAACCTCCGTTAGCTTTAATTACACTCTGCAATCGCTCCAGCATAGAACCCACAAGCCGAGAGCATAGGTCCGTTCCTCTTGTCTCTTTCCAAATGGTTTGGCAGTGGTTTTCTATGGCCTCTTTTGTCCTTTCATTGTTGTTAACCACTGGACCAAAAATACTAAAACACCAACCACCCATAGATTCTCTATGGGGTTTAAATCTGCAGGTCTTGCTGGCCAGGGAATAACCTCAACCTCCCGATGTCGATTGAACCACTCATTGAGCAGTGTGTATGCGGGCATTGTCGTGGATATAATTGAACTGTGGCGATTTGTCTGCTGGAAATACGTTACGGACAGTTGGTAGCATACTTTCTTCCAGAACCGATAGATAATTTTCTGCGTTTGCCCTCGATGGAAGAAGAACGAGCACGCCTACACCATGTGATGACATCCATCCCCACATGTTGGCAGAGATCCGTCCAGAATTGAAATTGGGCACTACATGTTCTTCCGTATATCTTGTGCCGTTATATCTCCACAAATGAAGTCTTCCATTTAGCAAGATTAAAAAAAAAACATCCGTATAGTGGTACTCCAATCGAAGTTTAAATACGTTTGAGCAAATATTAAGCGTGCCTCCTTATGAGCTCTCGTCAGAGCAACTTTTTGGACGTGTCGTCTGTGATGAAGGCCCATAGAGTGTAACGCATTTCTGATCACTCTGGGACAAACTTCAAACATTTGAGCAAACCTTTTTGTTGATATGAAACCGTTTTCTTCATTATGTTGTCTTTTAAAATCTTTTTGTGCACTAGTAAGAAGCGGGCGGCGTCCAGAATTGGTATGACGATGATCTGTTAAAACCCCCTCCTCGCCATGTCTCCTGATCCAGAACCTTACACTGTCACTAGTAATATCAAGGCGAGCCAATATGTTGCTAATATTGTAGCCAAATTCATGTTCAGCAATAATTTCTGCCCTTTGCTCTATTGTAAAATTTCTGGGCATTACGACAAATTGAGAATGAGACTCACTGAACTTTATAATTCCCTCCCAGCTCATTTAAAATACGTGTATTTATCCCATATTTTTTATTCACACGGCTTGTGTTTTTGCCATTTTCAAGTTCAGTTATTTTAAATTTTACGTATTTTTACACTAAGTTGGCAAAGTCAAGTCAAGTAATGTCATGTTTTAGTAGAACGGTGGACATTTTACTAAAACTGTGGTAGACATTCCACCAATTAGAAAAGTCACGCAGTTCACTTCCATTTCATTTCACTACACTTGTTCTCTTTAAATGAGCTACATTGCTTAAAATGCCACCAAAATAACACAAAAGTAATAAATTTTGTGAAAATTAAAACAATAAACCTCAACGCAATGAAAGAGCTGAACCGATTTTGATAAAACATAGCTAAGAACAATGCCGACAAATTAACCTTTCAAAAAATCAATCCGTTCATCCGTTCGGGAGCTACGATGCCACAGACAGGCACACGCACAGACACACAACACAGACACGTTAAACTTATAACACCCCGTCGTTATTGCGTCGGGGGTTAAAAATAACTCAAAAAAACACTAGGAATATAATAAAATAAAAGTAGACGACGTCTCTTTTCGAAAATGGCGATAAGAACCCTCTCAAAGGTTATCTTATCTACTTACAGATTTAATATCATCCAAAGCCCAAACATTCACCAAACTGGTGGAGAACATGGGGAAAGAGTCTATAACCATCTCTTTCTCTGTCTCCAGGCATGCTGATCTCCTGCGTGTTCATCCTGGCCACAGTGGCCGTGTACGGCTGGCTGCCCGAACTGCGCAACCTATATGGACGGGTCCTCATGGTATACCTACTCTGCCTGTTCGTGGGATTCGCGGCTCTTTCCTCCATGCAGATAATGCTCAATATCAACTACATCTTCCCTCTGACCTGCGTCAGTTTGAGTGAGTACCCTTTTCGAAGTTTGTGACTTTTTTGTCGACCTGTGTGGAGCGGCGGCGAGGAGTCGGCTGAGATGCTATCAAGACCTAACCTGCCAAGTCTTGAGCCATCTCCGTCTATCGACTTCCTGCTGCCTAAAATGTCATTGAGGTCGTCGGGTTCATGGTTGCCATTCGAGGATCTTTATCCCCCAACGGAGATATATGGCCTGCCCATTGCCACATTAATTTGCTATTTTGAACTTAATTCATCATAATTACATAAATAAGTACATAGAAACACGCCTTTTTCCCCGAAGAGGTAGGCAGAGCCTCAATGGGCCTTTTTTCACAGTGGGCTGCTCCATCGTGGAATATAGATGTTACAGTGCCATTGCTTGCCACGACTGCCACGACTGACTCGGCTAACGCTTTCCTCCAGTAATAACACATTCCCTAATAAGATAGCAGCCAAAATAAATAAATAAATAAAACATGTGGTGTGGGTGGAGTTACCTTTATAGATGGATGCTAACAGAGCACCGCATAAGAGCTGCCTTATGGCAGCCAGGATAAATCCTAGACAAACGAATCTTATGTTCATATAAGATTCGTTGGAGTCCGGGTAATCCCTTAGTCGGCTTTTACGACATCCACGGGAGGAGACGGAGGGATCTATTCTTAGGCCGGACACACCACGGTGATCATATTTTATTAATTGTAAAACGATACAAAAAAAACATCACCTGCTCTGCAGCCTTTAGACATCCTTTAGGCTTTGCAGCAGAAATAGGTATGGTGGTAGTACTTCCCTGGACGAACTCTTTCACTAAAAAGCTCTACTACTACAAAACACTATCTTCATCTTTACAAATGGGTATAGGTTCTATAGTATATGTAAGTATAGGTACGATCAGTTATGATTGTGGTTATTGTTTTGTAACCACATCTTTAACCTTTGTTCGTAACCGAAACGTTTTTCTACCATGCCGGGTTTACCAAAAATAACTATGCTAGGGACAAGTTAGAAACTCCTTTTTGACATTAAAAAAACTTAAAATCTATAATAACAGTCATATATACAAATTAAATAAGACTATGTAATTATAATTCATAATGATTATAGGGTAACTTTTTTATGTTTTCTTCTTATACCTACATAGATATACGCCTTTTTCTCCGAAGGGGTAGGCAGAGCCTCAAAAGGCCTCTTTTCACCATCACCATCGTGGGCATATAAAAGTGTAACACAGAATTTAATTATAAAATGTCAAAGATGGTAACTTTTCAGTTATTTTCAAGGTTATTTGTGGCAAGGTACCTAGCAAAAATCAAAGTTAACACGAAGATATAATATAGGACACATTGCACAATCACATAACACACGCAAGAATTCAAGGTGTAAAAAGTAGTGGGGCGAAAAACGGCGATATCGGTTTCAAATACAAAACACCCCGTGCTTTTTCTTACTAAAGTATTTTACCAAATATGGGCGAACAGAGTATAATTTTACACTGAAATGACTGTTGTTGAATTTTATATTGGATTATTTGCGACAAATCATAATTTTGTTGAAGAAAACACTGGATTAAAATAACATCAAAAGTAGGTACTTGTATGGAATAAAATTCAAAAAGCCATCAACAGTAATTTTAGTGTAAAAATATACTCTGTTCGACCATATTTGGCAAAATACGTTAGTATGAAAAAGGCTTACTTCTCTTAACTTTAGATTTCTTTAATTATATTATCTACCTTTTGTACTAATACAGAGCTAAATGACCTTCGAGTGCCAAAGAGTTGCCCCTAGCATAATGATATTTTGAATCTGATTATAGTATCGAATCGAATAGATACCTACTTATTTTATTTATAGCGTATTTATAACACGTGTTGAATAATTCATTATTGTGGTTTTGTTTCCTAGACCGAAGCCAATAAGGTTTTTTCGACAGGTCAAATATTCCATTACTTTTGGTGTTCTTAATGGGTGGTACCTAGTAGTTTCGTAAAAACAAAAATAATTAAAACTCACATGTATGCGTATTAATAATTCGAAGATTTTGACCGCACTATTACTAGCGGTCCGCTCGCGACTTCGTCCGCGCGTATCCGCGCATATAGACAAAAACCTTATACATACAATAATGCACTAAAGTTACATCACTATTGGCATAACGGTTAAAGAATAAATACGGGAAAAAGAAACATACATTAATTTAGTTATATACCATCATCCTTCCGGCTCTAACGGTAACATATAATATACATAATATAGAAGTTCACTATTCCAAATATACCATAAAAAAAACTGAATGATGAATTATAATATTGACGTATGTTGAAACTGTAGAGCGAGAATGTTGAAACTGAAGTGTTCGGCACAAATTCAAACTTTGTAATTTTTTATTTCGAATGGAATTTATAAAAAATTTATATTAAAAAAATTTAGTTTTTTAGAAATTATAAATTATAAAAGTCATTTGATTTCTTGGCAAAATCCGAATAAATTTATGGACATAATACTCGTGCTTGAGTAACGCACCGCTCTGGAAATGATCTGTAGAACCATTTACCTACATTTTTCTACCATCTACATACATTGCTTTTACGCTTTCTTGATTGCGCTTACTTGAATTTGTGGCTTGAATAAATAGCTTTTGGCGTTTTTAAGTTCACTTTATGGTAATTTTTCACAGAATACTAGGTACTTGATATACTTACTAGCTTTCTACTAGTGAGTTTATTTACCTACTTTGTTGGTTGGTACTTGTTATAAAAAAGTCTTGATGTTATTTTACAGTTTGGAATAATAGAATGTACTAATGTAATATTCTTAGTTTTGGTTAACTACTCTATTATGCGAATGGGTTTATATTTCTTGTGTTTTTTTTTATGCCTATTTATAGTTATTATTGGTACCTATAGGTAGGTTTTTGCTTAGTGTTTGAGTTTAGTACCAACCAACATACATTACCTTTTTTATTGTGTAATTATTAGCTAGGCACCTTGGTACCTTCCTATTGAGGCTATGTGTTGTTGTAGTGTTTTTCTTCTGGCATGCTGGCGAGTGTGGGAGGCTGTTTCCTGACTATTTAGTTAGGCGTAAAATAGTTTTAGGCAGGTACAGCTAAGTACACTATATATATATTTTTTGTTGTATAGGTAGTTTATATTATATTATATTTATTCGTATTTGTTAGGTAGTATATTTTTATGGATAGTATTGTATTTGATGATAGTTTTTTTTCGTGCTCTTCTTCTTGCTCTTCGGATGTTGAGTATGGTAGTGCGTTAAGTAGTGATGACTCATCCCACCTGCATGATCAGTTGGAAGCTAAATTCTGTGTGTATCCTAAAAACTTTAATATTGTTCACATCAATGCCCAAAGCATCCCTGCCCATTTTGAAGATATTCTTTCCTCTTTTGATAGCAAATTGATTGATGCAGTACTTGTCTCGGAATCCTTCTTAAAGCCTGGTTTGCCTTCCACACAATACCCCTTACCTGGTTTTATACTTATCAGAAATGATAGAGTGGGCAGGGGCTATGGTGGGGTCGCTATCTATATCCGAGCTGACATTCCATCTAAAGTTATCGACCACTCTCCTAGTGGGAGCTCAGGAATTGCAGAACATCTTTTTGTTGAAATTATTGTTAACCATTCCAAAATACTGCTTGGCGTGTATTACCCTCCCTCTAGCAATATTGATTTTTTCCCTCTTTCGAAGCTAAGCTTGAATCTTATACCTCCTTATATGATCACACTATTATTCTTGGGGATTTTAATACGTGTTTATTAAAAGACGATGTGCGTGCTAATAAACTTGTCTCTCTAGTGTCTTCTGTCAACATGCACATCCTTCCGCTGTCTGCTACTCATCACGCTCCTCATTCCATTCCCTCTCTTCTTGATCTAATCTTGGTGTCTGACATTGACCGCGTTGCTACACATGGTCAACTGTCAGCCTCTTTCTCTTATCATGATCTTCTGTATCTTTCCTACAAAATTCGATGTCCCAGGCGTAAGCCCAAATCTCTTCTCCTACGTAGTTTCAAAGATATTGACATGGAGCGCCTGAAGTTGGACGCGAGTAACATTGACTGGTTTCCGGTAATCAATGCGATTGGTATTGACAACAAGGTTTGTGCTTTTACCACAATTGTCACTAACCTTTATGATATTCACGCTCCGGTTAAATGTGTTAAAATCAAGCACCCACCTGCCCCTTGGCTGACTCAGCCCTTAAAAAGGTTGATGTCTAAGCGGGATAAGGTAAAGAGGCTTTACAGGAAGTCTCCTACAGAGGAGAATTTAGCTGCCTACAAGAAACTTCGAAATCGCTGCAGCAAGATGTATAGAAATGCCAAGAAATACCACATACATAACTCCATTCAAAACTGTAGTCCCAGTCAAATGTGGAAATTTCTTAACTCCCTTGGGCTTGGTAAAGTATCAAATGACTCTTCCATTTCCTTTGATCTTAACACTATCAATTCACACTTTTCTAAATCCCCACTTTGCTTAAATGATAGTGTTAAACGTTCCACTTTTGATAAGTTATCTTGCCTGAGCAGGCCTTTGTGTTCTCCTTTTAACTTTGAGTATGTTACTGAGAGTGAGGTTTTGAAATTTCTTAAATCGATTTCCACCAAAGCTGTTGGTACGGATGGCATTACAGTGCAAATGTTACAGCTCCTATCCTCTGAGCTTGTTTCTGCTATTACCCACATCATCAACTACTCTCTTGAAACAAGCTGTTATCCTTCTGACTGGAAAAAAGCTTTTGTCATTCAATAGTATAATATGTCATTCAATTCAATTTTGTCATTCAATAGTAGGATTGGAAGTTTTAGGCAGAGCCTAAAACTTCCAATCCTACTATTGTATCCCATTTTAGACCTATCTCCATTTTGCCAGTCCTAACCAAAATTTTAGAACACGTTGTTAATAAGCAACTCTCTCTCTTCCTCTCGCATAACAGCCTACTGAGTCCATACCAGTCCGGGTTTCGTCCTGGTCACAGCACCGTGAGCGCTCTAAAGTTTCAGATGACATTCGCTGGGCCATGGATAATAAACTCCTCACAGTTTTGGTGTTATTGGACTTCAGTAGTGCCTTCAATTCTGTCGATTATGACATCTTGCTTTCCATCCTTTCCTCTCTCAATATTTCTCTCTCAGTAACTTCTTGGTTCGATTCATATCTTTCAGGTCGCTCGCAGTGTGTACGCTCGGGTGAAGCTTGCTCTGACTGGTGTGACATTACTGCTGGCGTACCTCAAGGTGGTGTTCTCTCTCCTCTCCTTTTTTCGGTCTTCATTAATGCCATTACTCTTGTTCTTTCTTCTAACTACCATCTTTATGCTGATGATCTTCAAATTTATCGCCATTTTAAAGTTGCTGAGATCTCTGATGGTATCGACCTGATTAACTCTGATCTCAAAGATATCAATTCGTGGGCAAAGGCCTATGGCCTTCTGGTTAATCCCTCGAAGTCTCAGGCTTTAATAATTGGTAGTTCATATATGTTGAATCTTGTAGGACAGTCTACGCCGCCACCGGTTTTGTACGCCGATGAACCAATATCTTTTACTGTCTGTGCCAAGAACCTGGGTGTCCTTTTTGACAATAAACTATCCTGGGTGAGTCACGTTAATGATATTAGCAAACGGGTTAACTTCTCGTTTCAATCTCTCAAGCGCCTCCAAAGGTTCTTACCTTTTGAAACTAAAATCACTCTTGCCCAAGCCCTCTTGTTACCTCTCCTTGACTATGCTGACGTCTGTTTCCTAGATGCCACGGAGGAGCTATTAAACAAACTGGAGCGCCTTCAAAACTTGTGCATCCGTTTCATTTTTGGCCTGCGCAAGTTTGACCACGTGTCTTAGTTCCGATCCCAACTAAAATCATCGTCAGTCGTCGGCGTGATCTCCATGTGCTGTCGTTTCTTTTCAATGTTCTTTACAATCCTCTTTCTCCTACTTACCTCCGTGAGCGCTTCGAATTTCTATATCCGTGTGGTAAGCCTTGCAGAACGGCTACGTCCTCCCTCTTGAAAACTCCTTGTCACTCCACAAGCCGCTACGGTGGGTCCTTTTCTGTCCACGCGGTCAAGCTGTGGAATTCCCTTCCCCACTCTATCCGCGCCAGTTCATCGCTCGGCATTTTTAAGCGAAAAGTTAAAGAGCTCTATCTCTCCTTGTAATTTACATTTGTATATATATAAATATATATATTTATAGTATGTATTATTGTTTTTTTTTTTAAATGTATTTTAGTGTTGTAGGTGTTTGTAGTATATTATATATATTTACGGATTTAGTTTAGGTATATTTATGTATCATTTGTATTTTAATTTAAATGTAGGTTAGTTTATTACTTTCTATATTTGTAGGTTTCTTGTTGATTTTAAGTATTTACGTATATTTTTATAATTTCTGCACACGTACCCACCACTATTAATCAGTTCTCCCTATCATCAAAGGTTTGCTGGAAGAAAACTCTTTTAGGGTTAAGCTCGCCTTTGTACATGTCATATATGTAAGTTGTTTTCTTCTCTGTTTGTGTGTGTACAATAAAGAATAAAGAATTTAATTCAACAGATAACTTGGTGGATTTCTAATAATAAAATGACGCATGCACTATTAAATAGTTTCGACTCCCATTTTCCCATTTTTTATGGATATTCCTGGAAATTGTTATTTGGTTAATTTTTTTGCGTAGATTGAATTTTTATTGAATACTGATTATCCAGGGTGTCCAGGGTTTGTTTTATGGTATGTTTGGAATAGTGATGTATAGAAGAAGATTGACTAGAGCGTAACGAAGGTAAAATATCTTCATAAAAATATATTTTAGGTACAACGTTTACTTAGGATACGGACATTCGTTGTTTATGTGCATATACCGAGTTCATACTAGTGTTATTTCCTATTCACTACACAATGACTGTCTATACACAATCACGATGACTGCTTCGCAAATAATACCTACTACGAGTATTAGTAGCGGAGTAATTACTGTTGGCTACTTGTAGCTACAAAATACCTAACAAAGAAGATATGCGTGATTTGAAATGCATGAAATATAAACATGTCTTTTAATTTGTAAATTCAAACTAAATCGTATGCGAGTTTTGTAAATGGATTCAAGTTTTGGCCAAAGTTCAAAGCATCAATCTAATGCTCAAGAGCGCGCAGTGGGCTATGGAGAGCGATATGCGGCTCGCAGAACTGTCAATCGTTAGGGTATAAATATACTTGGGTGGCGACCACAAAACAGGACGACGCAGTAGGCGAAGGCTCCTGTCTCAATGGACCAAATAAGGTCAGTCGCATTGAGAACCTCCTCCAATTTAAAAATCTTAAATTTTTTGACTTCCTGCTGTCCACGTCAGCGTGGACAAAATAACGTGGACATCGGGAATAGACCAAACAATCAAGTATCAGAATAAAGCGCAGGCTTGACGTGAAAACTCAGGGTTAAGCTCGCATTTGTACATATCTTTTGTTTTTATTTCATTTGTAATGTTTTTTTCTGTGTACGTTAACAATTCTAATTCTGTTCTGTTAAGAATTATAAGAATTATAAGAATATTTTTCTAATATAATATTAATGTTGGTTTTTTCAATTATGAATATTACTCACGGAAGTTTTAATAGTATTAATATAATGTTAGCTTACAAGTTTAATGTATCAATTCAACTGTCGCACTATATATATGTCAAAGTTGTGATGTTTGGATGTTCAGATGTTTGGATGTTTGATACTCAATAACGAACATAATATGTACCTGATTGAGTTATAGGCTGGTTTTTATCCTGGTAAAATACGAGCGAAGCCATGGGCAGACACATATATAGTGGTTAAACTACTATGTATGAAGCTATAGTTTACTTTGAACGTGTGTCTTCCTAAATTTGCAATTTAGTGAGGTGTATTTATATCCTAGTATACATCCACCCACTGAGTACCTAGCTACTATCATGTACAATAGTTAGTGTAAAATATTGTTTGAAAACGGAGCCAAAAACATAAATTATTAAAATTGTGCATTTGGCACAAGACAACGGGTGCTGTACATATTTTTTATGCCCCTACTACTATTAGGTAGGAAGGTATATTGTAAGCAGAAATGTTCGAGTACTTCCTGTTTGATCCATTGAGATTGATCCATTGTCCTGTTTGATCCATTATACCTATTATTTTGTTCCTGACTGATCCATTGTCCTGTTTGATCCATTATACCTATAATTTTGTTCCTGACTGATCCATTGTCCAATGGATCAATTTAAAATGTTTATACAATATTTATGTTAAACAAAACCGATTTCATAACCCTAACCACACCCTAACTTTGGTTTACGACAGGGTTCCGGTATAATCTTCACCAGAACCATTTATTTAAATTTGCTGTGTCATAGTGAAATAGTTATCATTGTTGTTTCGACGACACCGGGCACCATGCCAGGGTCTGATGATGACTGGCATAGGGTGAACTAGTTATCATTGTTGTTTCGACGACACCGGGCACCATGCCAGGGTCTGATGATGACTGGCATAGGGTGAACTAGTTATTTGTTTCGACGACACCGGGCACCATGCCAGGGTCTGATGATGACTGGCATAGGGTGAACTAGTTATTTGTTTCGACGACACCGGGCACCATGCCAGGGTCTGATGATGACTGGCATAGACTCGACGACACTGGGCACCATGCCAGGGTCTGATGATGACTGGCATAGGGTGAACTAGTTATTTGTTTCGACGACACCGGGCACCATGCCAGGGTCTGATGATGACTGGCATAGGGTGAACTAGTTATTTGTTTCGACGACACCGGGCACCATGCCAGGGTCTGATGATGACTGGCATAGACTCGACGACACCGGGCACCATGCCAGGGTCTGATGATGACTGGCATAGACTCGACGACACCGGGCACCATGCCAGGGTCTGATGATGACTGGCATAGACTCGACGACACCGGGCACCATGCCAGGGTCTGATGATGACTGGCATAGGGTGAACTAGTTATCATTGTTGTTTCGACGACACCGGGCACCATGCCAGGGTCTGATGATGACTGGCATAGGGTGAACTAGTTATTTGTTTCGACGACACCGGGCACCATGCCAGGGTCTGATGATGACTGGCATAGGGTGAACTAGTTATTTGTTTCGACGACACCGGGCACCATGCCAGTGTCTGATGATGACTGGCATAGACTCGACGACACCGGGCACCATGCCAGGGTCTGATAATGACTGGCATAGGGTGAACTAGTTATTTGTTTCGACGACACCGGGCACCATGCCAGGGTCTGATGATGACTGGCATAGGGTGAACTAGTTATTTGTTTCGACGACACCGGGCACCATGCCAGGGTCTGATGATGACTGGCATAGACTCGACGACACCGGGCACCATGCCAGGGTCTGATGATGACTGGCATAGACTCGACGACACCGGGCACCATGCCAGGGTCTGATGATGACTGGCATAGGGTGAACTAGTTATTTGTTTCGACGACACCGGGCACCATGCCAGGGTCTGATGATGACTGGCATAGACTCGACGACACCGGGCACCATGCCAGGGTCTGATGATGACTGGCATAGGGTGAACTAGTTATTTGTATGAAAACTGGTATTAGAACACTAAAACTAGTACTTTTAGTAGTAGTAGAGCTTTTTTGTGAAAGAGTTCGTCCGGGGAAGTACTACCACAATACCTATTTCTGCCGCAAAGCAGTAGTGCTCGCATTGTTGTGTTCCGGTTTGAAAAGTAAGAGTGCCGGTGAAATTACAGGCACATGAGACTTTTCATCTTTATGTCTCAGGGTGGCGGGCCCAGTGCAATGCCACATAGGTTGCGTCGTAGGTGGACGTGATCAATGAGGTAATGCACTGTTCATAGGCAGAGGTTACTGCTTAACCTCTTGCTTGATCCGTCATCCAAGTAGTATAAAAAAAAAACTAGTCAGGGTTTTTATATTTTAATAAAATTAACTTGTATATTAAGCTTTGTGGCTTTTCATATGTAAGGTATGGTTATAAGTAGGTTTTTTTTATACTACTTGAATAACGGTACAAGCAGATGGCCCACCTGATGTTAAGCGGTAACCTCTGCCTATGAACAGTGCATTCTCACATAGGTCACGTCCACCTAGGACGCGCTCTATGTGGCAATTGTGGCATTGCACTGCGCCCGCTTCCCTGAGACATAAAGATGAAACGTCTCATGTGCCTGTAATTTCACCGGCACCCATACCCTTCAAACCGGAACACAGCAATGCAAGCACTACTGCTTTGCGGCAGAAATAGGCATGGTGGTAGTACTTCCCCGGACGAACTCTTTCACAAAAAAGCTCTACTACTACTACTTATTGTACTTATTATTGTAAAATTAACTTGTGTTTTTGGCTTTTGATACGTAACGTACGCTTACAGGTAAGTAGGTACCTATTATTGTAAGTACCTACTTATAAATACCACGACACTTATTAATGCAAATTACTTAACTGCGTACTTTACTGTGTACGATCTTTGTTCATAATGTCTCATTTATGAATCACCAATACCAATTTACATAACAAGAATAATACTAAGCACTAAAATAAGTTAATTTACAGCGGGTCCAATACAACAATACGTTTAGGGCTCTGTTGCGGCTTCCGCGCTTCTGCAGCGCTTCAGGTATGTTTGCCGAGGCGCGTACCGACACCTTTGACGCCATCTGGCGCAAAAAGACGGCCTCACTGTTGAGCAGGCTTCGCGCGAGCAGCAACAGCCTCCTAAGCGCGTTCTCTGATCGTTTCGATTGTCCTCTGGTTTGGAAGCTCGTCCAGAGGACTAAATCATTGTTTATTATTAAGTACTAACCTAGTTTTAAGTCGTGTTACTAATAAGTAGGACTCTTGTTGTCTTAATAAATAAATATTCTATTCTATTCTATTTACCAGTGTTCCATTTAAATTGGAAAAATTAAACACTTACGGAAGCACATCGGTTTTTTTTCTCTTTATAGTTGGCGCCGCACGGCTTGTGCATTTGCCATTTTCTAGTTATTTTTCTCTTTATAGTTGGCGCCGCACGGCTTGTGCATTTGTATTATAGTTGGCGCCGCACGGCTTGTGCATTTGTATTATAGTTGGCGCCGCACGGCTTGTGCATTTGCCATTTTCTAGTTATTTTTCATTTTCATTAGTGTAGGTATTTGCAATACAATTTGCAACGTTACAATCCTTTCAAGTCGTTAAAGTCACAGTCAAGTCATGTTTTAGTAAACCGGTGGCCATTTTACAAAAAACTTTTGTAGACAATTTCCACAAATTTGAAAAGTCACGCAATTCTCTTCCATTTCATTTCACTACACTTGTGCTCTAAATACCAGCTACATTGTTTAAAATGCCACCAATATTACACAAAATAACTCAAAAAACACTAGGAAATAAAATAAAATAAAAGTAGACGACGTCTCTTTTCAAAAATGGCGGGAAGAGTAAGCACATCGGTTTCTAGCACGCATAATGTAGCATTGAAGCAAGTTACTCCATTTACGACTAGATGTCACCACAGGAAAAAAACAAAACGCGCTATCAGATGTCATCCTTCAAAATTTTTAAAGCTTATGATCCTGAAAAATGCCTGATGATATAGCTGCACAAATTTTCATCCAACATAGCTTGAACCATCTTACATTCACCATCTTTCATACAACAAAAACCGCATCAGAGCACTCATCCCGAGCTACGGTGCAGCAAAGAAACATACATAATATAGACAGACAGACACAATACGGCTTGTAATTTATAACACCGCTCTTTTTGGTTTTAAAATGCGAAAGTTTTAACTGCTTATGGTTGAAATTTGTTGGTTACGTAATCACTCTAGAACGGCTGAACCAATTTCGATGAAATTTGGTAGATACATAGATTAAGAACTGGATTCATACATAGGCAAATTTTATCTAGCTACCCTGCGAGCCAAGCCTCAGACGGATACTAGTTTAATGTCTCAGGGTGGTGGACGCAGTGCAATGCCACATAGGGCGCGTCTTAGGGGGACGTGACCTACGAGGTAATGCATTGTTAAAGGCAGAGGTTACCGCTTAATATCAGGTGGGCCATCTGCCTGTTAAGTCATGCAGTAGGTAATAGTTATTTTTTGTTATTGGTTTTTCCCATTCAACGCAAGAACTACGCCGCGATTAGCTACGAGTAGCAACTGACCACATAATCGTTTAACAGAATTACGTTATTGGTTACATTTAATTTGTATATATTATACAGAAAACATTTTATACAAGATATGACCCCGGACTTGTTGATACGATTCGTTGGTATAAGATTTGTCCTGGCTGCTAGTAGCTTATTATGGAATGAGTTATTATTGGAAGAATTCTTATTCTTATTGAAAAGAGGCCCATTGAGGTTCTGCCTACCCCTTCGGGGAAAAAGGCGCGTGTCTATGTATGTATGTATGTATGTATGACTAGTGTATTTATTATAATTATCTACCAACATATTCTTTGAAATTCTTTGCCCCGCAATCACCATCGACCTTGAGCTGTGGTTGTGAAACAGCCGAGCCCATCATCGAGATACAACAACCGTGGAGTGTCTGAAGAATAGACCCTTCCGTCTCCTCCCGTGGATGTCGTAAAAGCTGACTAAGGGGTTATAACTAAGGGGATGGGCAGCAGCTATCTGATAACCCAACACCAAATACTGCGATTAACAAGCCGCCTGCCAAGCGTGGTGATTCTGACGATTCTAGTGATTCTGGTGGGGGAGGTTTTATAGACAAATAGAGAATGTTCAGACAGAACACGGCGTTCGAAACAAGTGAAGTCGAAAACTATGCTAATGAACACAGAATAACTAATAGTACTAACGCACTCGCTCTGACTCCATCCAAAGTAAGGTCCTTAGTCTGTGTCAGTGTGTTAGGCCGTGATAATATAGATCTTACTTAGCACGTACTAATGCGTAGCATTATCCCTCTCACTGTCACACACATGTGAAATCACGCGTGCTAGTGAGGGACAAAAACAATGCGAAGCTTAGTTCCTATATACGTGCTAAGTAACGTCTTTTTATCTCAGGCTTAGTGTAGGTGTGTTAGATGTTATATTTGACCTAGGAAGATGGACTAAAGGCATAGAACTAAGGCTAAAAACGAAACGGTATCGATTATACCAGTCTCATTCTTTTATATGAATGTATTCATGTGTTGGAATGAGACAAGCATAAATCTATCTGTTCTTATTTGTGTAAGTCGTACCAGGCCAAATGCCAAATTACTACTACATTATATCTAGGAGGATATACATCCTCCTAGATTGTTACCATGAACAATTAATACCATGAACAATGTATGCATATACATGCATGGTGCCAATATTCAGGGTACAGAACGGAAAAACGACTGTCGTGTGACAATATATTTGTTTCTCTCTAACATAGGATAGCAAGCTATCTTCTAAGATAGGAGTAAGAAGGAACACTCTATGCTATTTTAGCACTCAATCCATGTACTCATTCATGTATTTGACGCATACACAAGCATAAAGAACTGGCTTCAATTTGCTATAGGGCACAGAGAAAAAAAAAAAAAAAACTATCTATATAGGTACGCTATAGGGCAAATTCCGTCTTAGATGGCAACACTGATTTTCTGACCGAGTTAACCTTTTGGCGCCCTTTAGGTTTTTTTTTTTATCTTACTTGAATTACGGTATTGGTCTCATGTCCATAATAGCCCTTGCACACGTACGCCAATTCGACAAACGGACGATCAATTGTCACCGTGTGCACGCGATTGTGCTTAGCAATTCGACAATACATTCGTTCAATTCAATAAAATCATTCAATCATCGATTGCCGCCAGCCATTTTCAAACAGGGATAATAGCTGTCATTAGCTGTGCACAAGAGGTTCCCCCGCCACCAAAAATACAATGTTACCAACTCAAAAAGATGAGTTGGTTGGTCACAATTTCCCAAAGGTAATGTGAGACCGCTAGAAATCGATTATAATTTACCCACATTTCAGGCACACCACATAGCCCACCTCCATTTAATTTTCTAGTTTGTAATTTGTTAATTTGTTATAACTTAGTACCCCATAGTAGTCTAAGAATGTGATTAGATGCGTGTCCAGTTCACCCCACAAAGTATATTTACTGTAAGTGCAATAAGCAGTTGAATTTAAATAAAATAAAATAAAATAAAATAATAATCACCCTTAGAGCGTTAGTTTACGCATTATTATCGAAGGAAGGAAGCTGCCATAAAGTGCCATGGTAGGTACACTAAAACATAATGAATTATATGGAATCATGGAATGGAAGCCCCATCGCCATGCACCACCACAATGAACAGAACAGGCAGGCAGGGTAGGAGACACTGGACTGATAGACCTCTCCTGAAGCAAAGCAAGGCTAGCTCATCACAATAATGCTTTCCAAAAAAAAAACAACTTCAAAGCTAGGAATTTATCCCTAATAAAAGATTTTAAGAGATCGGAACCATGTGTTGATGAAAGTGAGCCTAAACACGGCCAGTCTACTATTATCCATCAAGAAGTTCCGTTCGCCACCTTCCGTCTCCATCATCAGACCAGCTAGTTGTAAAATTAGTGATCGGAACCATGTGCTGATCAAAATGAGCCTAAACACGGCCAGTCTACTATTATCCACTGAGGAGTTCAGTTGTCCACCTTCCGCCTCCATCATCATATTAGCTCGCTGTCTTTTTCTTTCTTTAAGTTGAAGTCGCACGGCTTGAGCATTTGCCATTTTCAATTATGTTTATTGTATTTTCACTATCATGGTGTGTCTGGCCCAAGAATAGACCCCTCCATCTCCTCCCATGGATGTCGTAAAAGCCGACTAAAGGATTACCCGGACTTGTTAGTAAGATTCGTTGGTATAAAATTTGTCCTGGCTTACTGGAAGCCGCGTTAGAAGAGTCAGTCGTGGGAAGCAATGGCGACGATGAGCTCACCACTTGTCATGTCTTTTTCCGGTGGCCGTTTTACTAAAACGTTGGTAGAATATTTCCACCAACTTTAAAATCCCATAGATCTAGTAGCAAAAATTCTACGTCTATGGAAAATCCCGAACGCTGATCTATCAATAATCGTTTTTATTTAATGACGTCCTAAGACAACTTAATACAAAATTTTATGGACTTTATTAGTTTATGTCAAAATGATAACAAGCAAACTTTGAATATCTATATAGAGCTGCCATAACGCATGTTTAAATTAATGAAATAAAATATATTTATTTCTCCGAGTTATTTTGACTTTAAGGCCTTAATTATTGGAACTTCTATAAAATAGTAGGTAAAACAAATGAAAAAATATATATACAAAAACAAACAAAAACAAGAAAGTAATAATTAAACCAAATGAAAATTGTGTACCATTCTACGAATCATTGTATAATCAAAATCATGTTTTGGTTTTGGGTCACTCATATCTTTTTTCTTAGACTCTTCTTCTCTCAGTATTTTGTTAACAATTGTTCGAGAAATTCCAGTTATGTATTTTATTAATATATTCAGCCTAGACTTTTTTCAGACCAGATCGGAGACGTTCTGGAAAAAGGCCAGGTCAAGAGTACCCTTAACTGACGAGCATGTATGAAGAATGTGATGAGAGTGAATGAAGCAAAAGAAGTGTGTCAGGATCGTAGCAAGTGGAAATCCGTGGTCTCTGCCTACCCTTCCGGGAAACAGGCGTGAGTTTATGTATGTATGTATGTAGGTTTTTCTATTATTGACTTTCGGATAAAAAGTACAGGAAGTGATTGAATACGATTTCGCGGGCTTGTAGCGCAATGCGTTTATCATTTCCGAACGTTTTTGGCATGGCTTTAGTAATTTATCTGAAAAAAATATTGTAAAATATGGCGTAGGTACCTATATGAAAATTGGTATTATCCACTCTATATAAATATGATGATATTATTCGATGCGATCTAGACATATAGATCCACCAACTTATCTGTAGAACCATTTACCAAAAATTTTCTATCATCTACATACATTTCATTTTACTGAGGGCTGAGTCGCAGTTTTGCAACGAAAGTCCACACGATGACACCAATACACCATACACCGGTGTGAGACATCCTGTGTGGGACATAAGTGAGTCTAAGTGGTTCAACACCGTCGTATACCACCCATCGTAGGGACACGATCGTATAACACCGGAAGACGCCAAAATTGGCTATGATATGTTGTCGAAATGAATTTAAAACTGATAAAAGGGTATTTGTCTATGGAATTTGATAGTTGAATGTGTCAGTTGTCACTATAAAGATGTCAAAGTCAAATTGTATTTTGATTTTTGAAGTTGAAGTTGAAGTTGGTTTTCGCCATTATGAAGAAGAAGAAGGAGTAGTAGTCAAATTCAAGTATTTTCATAAATTTCCAAACAAAGAAAGTCTTCAAAGATTTATAAGTAACAAACCCCTTCGTGCAAACATGGATGCAGCTCCGCAACACTAATAAACACAATGAACGCTGGGCACGGACCACGGGCTGCATACAGTCAAGAGCTGCCCTACCGGCTGGCTTGTCTTACCTAGGGTGCGTTCAATGGGTACACTCCAAGGGTGTAGTTGTTTTTTTAACCACGCTCTGAGGCTCTGAACGACTTGGATTGACACGGAATGTCAATGCCACTGTAAATTTTTGATGTAAACAAACGCTTTTTCACCCGGTGTTGCCAATTTAGCTCTTTTAGAGCTAAATTCAGCTCTATTTCAACATTGTCAGCTCCATTTTTTTTCAAAGAAGTTAGTAGATAGTATGGATGAATGAACGACAAAACCAAAGCCTTATTGTTATTGCATCTGTGTAGTGAATTAGAATGATTTGTTGAATCTTATTACCTGCATTGTTTATTTAGCTCCTCTTTACTGAAACAATTAGCCTTATTTGAACTCTTTTTTTCCCATTGGCTTTTAATTTTTTTTTTCATGTGGTTTATCAATTTTAGATCTCATGAAGTAGAGTTTATTTTTATTTTCAATAGTTATAGAAAATAAAGCCGCCAAAGTCAGTTTTTTCCAAAATTTTGTTACCAAGTTTTTTTATTTTGCATTTGACCTAGGAACTTGTTTTGTAAATATGGTACTTGTTATGTATTTAGATCGATATAACTACTAACACCCTATTGTACCTACACCAAGAATTAAACGTAATATAAAAAAAACAGTAAAATGTGCGGCATTATCGCTGAAAGCATATATAAGTGTGTATTTATATTTTACCAATATATACAAAAAACTTTCAAAACATTTCGAGAATTTTCTGGTACATTTGGTACGGAACCCTGAATGCGTGTGATCCGACGTGCACTTGACAACAAAGATCCTTCCAGCCTTGATAGGTACTGACAAATTTGACAAAAGCTAGCCTTGATATTTCACAGAAAAAATATTGGCGATGTTTGCAACATCATCATCAATCAGCCAACATAAGCCGCTGCTGGACATCTGAACATATCTGTGGATGTAATTTTATTAATATCGGTACAGCGTGATTGATTAACAAAGTCTTGGAGCATTTAATAGCAAAGTAATTCAGGAGCTGATAACAAGTCCCGTTTCACTTTATAAAAAAATCCTCTCGTGGAATCTGGAACTTTCGCAGTTACTATATTACTTGTTGGGCTTACATAAAATATTTCTCCATCTATGGATGGAACAGGATTTTTGGGGAGGAAGGGTGGGATCGACTTGTCTTTGACAGCAATCTGACGTCAAAATCGTAACAACCGAACACCCACCCAAAACGGTGGTTGTTCAGTTAGGGTCACGTGACGCTAACCGAACGCTCTAACCGAGCCTCCGAACGGAACAACCCATACGCTTTGGTGACAAGCACATGATTTGACTTTGACAGACGTCAGAATTGTCAGAGGTGGTTGTTCGGTTAGGGTCACGTGACGCTAACCGAACGCTCTAACCGAGCCTGTGAACGGAACAACCGTACACTCTGGTGACAACCAACACTCAGAGTGTACCCACTGAACGCACCCCTACAACAACTGATACCTACTCAACTTTCAAAGAATAAACCTTCGCACCATCGTGGGGACACTCATAGGACACAGTCTCAACGCCTCTTCAACATCGGAGCCACATACAGCCCACTCTGCAGAGGGTGTCTGACCGAAGAAGAATCGGCTGCCCACTTAATCCTGGAATGTGTGGAAATAGCAGCTCAACGTAAACAAATCCTCAACAACCCGAGAAGCCTGCGAAGACCCCAGTAAACTTCTGTGCTTGTGGAGTGATTGATGATCCTTGTGATTTCAATGAATAAAATACTTTTGACTTACTTTGGTGGTAATTTCAATGACTGAATTTTTCGTATTGGGCAGGAGCGCATAACTTTATATCACTTATGTTTTCCCCCTTGTTTAGGCCATTGGGAGAAGTGTTGTTTTTTAAGAATATTTTTGGTAAACACATTCATATAAGGCCTGAAACCAAAAATCATCCAATCTAACATAAAATAAAGAGCAAGCAAGCACGTTCTGATCCCTTATAGAACCGAACCACCCAGTGTCATCACGCGGGCTTGTTACGATATATGCGTGGAATCATTGTTTAACAATACCTACATTGTTGGCAAGAAATCTCCCATGTCATAGTGAATAAAGGCACTTTTCTGTTGAATTTGTTTTGTTAAGTAGGAAAGTCATGGTAGCAGCGACCTAACTGACAAGTCCAAGAAATTAGATCTTGTTTATTTACACAGGGTAACAGGACAGGTAAGTTGCCTATATTATTTCACTATGATCATAATCACAGATACCTTAAACCTTACATTAACCTTACTGAGACCATTAACTTTTCTCATCCGGTTCCTAAGAATAAGAATATTTTATTAGCTCGAATACAGGTAACTTATTTGTAAGAGGTGTTACAATACAATTACAACACCTCTTTCGCTAGCTTGCTTTTAAACATAAGAACATAAATAAATAAATAATGCTGGACAGTTCACACAACATTATCTTGCCCCAAGCTAAGCAGAGCTTGTGTTATGGGTACTAGATAACTGATATACTTAATGGCAAATCCATGAATTTGGTATTTTATTATAGACCCGTATGGCATTTACATTTATTATATATATTTATCTTATAAGTCTGCAGTTTAAGTTTGGGTAAATAAAGTATAAATGGATTTCTAGGCTCAACATTTTTTACAACTAGGTAGGTATATCTGATTGCTATGAAGCAATCAGATAAAGTATTCTGGGTGTTGTTTCACAAGAATACACAATTCTCATGCAAGCCAAGGGTAAGATAATTTTAGTCCTATATTCTCTTGATTTAGTTATGTATCTACCTATCAGTAATGAAACCACGTTTTGGACAACCAGAGGTATATTTTTATGCAAAGAATTTAGAATTTTTATGATATCTTATCCTCTACTAGTTGTATCGGTAGGGTTTGATGACTGATGTGAGGCTTACGCCCACCTTTTCTCCGGAGTCCTTCGTGATTTTCTGAAACAAGAAATACATACCTAAGTTATAAACATAGCTAAAGCAAAATTTTCTGGGAATGATTTTTGATTTTTTGATCTAACATGACTCCCAAGTACTTAGTTAATTAAGAGACAGTTACACTGGTCGTCATGTGTGTTTTCATAATTATGTAACCGTATGTTGAAATCCCTTCCAGGCTGGGTTCTATTATATATTGTATAGCATATATAGTTCGTTTTTGGAGCATTAAGTACCTAAGTAGGTAATTTGTATCATCAAAGAAGAATCTTTCACCACGCTAGGTCTTTGAAACGAACCAGAGATAGGGGTAAAGAAAGAAACCACAATCTACAAGCAAAATAAGGCCTAGAGCAGGTAAATCGTAGAGCGTACCTCTATACTTTAAGTATATATGTCTACGAGGTAAATTATTGTCAAAAGTAATATAGGTAGGTACTCACTTTTACTTCAAGGCTCACACGCTGCGAAGGCCTTTGGTCGGTCGGTCGGTACGCTGTCGCAGCTCTTCACATAGGAATACGAAGGCTTATTTTGACAGCCGGTATTCCTAAATTCGGTCTCCGGGAGATCTTCGACAGGATCAAAGGATGCCCGAAGACTGTCTCGCATTTCCCGTAGCTCACGAGCCCGTTCTTCTTCATCAACATCTATGCAAGGAAATATCTCGCAGACATCCTCAATAACAAAGAACCCCACAAAAGTCCACAATTACACAGAAAAATAAACACTACCGTGTAGCGCTCACCTCTCACCGCCAAAAACACAAGTGTTGAGCGTAACGCTCATCGTCGCCGTCGTGTCATCGTATTCCAAGCGTGAAGCTGTCAAATTTGGCACTCGGACTCAGAAATAAATGAAAAACCGTTAAAAACGTACGTAAGTGCTTGCGATACGACGGCCGTGGCTCGGCTTATACGATCGGTGTAATAGTGTAACAACGATGATCGTAAGCATGGCAGCTGGGACTCAGAATATAAGTTCCCAAAGTGTACGCTAGGGGCGCTTATCATATTCCCTTAGAAAAATGCGTGTTAAACCACACCATACACCCGTGCCAAATGGTTGGTAAAAAGCCAGACTCAGCCCTCAGAGGGCTGAGTCGCAGTTTTGCACACGATGACACCAATCGTCCGTCGTACTTACACTACGCTTACACCATACACCGGTGTGTGTGGGACATAAGTGAGTCTTAGTGGTTCAACACCGTCGTATACCACCCATCGTAGGGACACGATCGTATAACACCGGAAGACGCCAAAATTGGCTATGATATGTTGTCGAAATGAATTTAAAACTGATAAAAAGGTATTTGTCTATGGAATTTGATTGTTGAATATGTCAGTTGTCACTGTAAAGATGTCAAAGTCAAATTGTATTTTCATTTTTGAAGTTGAAGTTGAAGTTGGTTTTCGCCATTATGAAGAAGAAGAAGGTGTAGTAGTCAAATTCAAGTATTTTCATTAATTTCCAAACAAAGAAAGTATTCAAAGATTTATAAGTAACAAACCTCTTCGTGCAAACATGGATGCAACTCCGCAACACTAATAAACACTATGAACGCTGGGCACGGACCACGGGCTGCATACAGTCAAGAGCTGCCCTACCGGCTGGCTTGGCTTACCTACAACAACTGATACGTCGCCTGCTCAACTTTCAAAGAATAACCCTTCGCACCATCGTGGGTTCGTGGGGACATTCATAGGACACAGTCTCAACGCCTCTTCAACATCGGAGCCACATACAGCCCACTCTGCAGAGGGTGTCTGACCGAAGAAGAATCGGCTGCCCACTTAATCCTGGAATGTGTGGAAATAGCAGCTCAACGTAAACAAATCCTCAACAACCCGAGAAGCCTGCGAAGACCCCAGTAAACTTCTGTGCTTGTGTAGTGATTGTACCTTGTGATTTCAATGAATAAAATACTTTTGACTTACTTTGGTGGTAATTTCAATGACTGAATTTTTCGTATTGGGCAGGAGCGCATAACTTTCTAGTATCACTTATGATTTCCCCCCTAGTTTAGGCCATTGGGAGAAGTGTTGTTTTTTAAGAATATTTTTGGTAAACACATTCATATAAGGCCCGAAACCAAATATCATCTAGATAAATCTATAAAATATAAATATAGATATATATATATATAGATCTAGTAAAGTCATGGTAGCAGCGACCTAACTGACAAGTCCAAGAAATTAGATCTTGTTTATTTACACAGGGTAACAGGACAGGTAAGTTGCCTATATTATTTCACTATGATCATAATCGCAGATACCTTAAACCTTACCGACCTTACCTTACTGAGACCATTAACTTTTTTCATCCGGTTCCTAAGAATAAAAATATTTTACTAGCTCGAATACAGGTAACTTATTTCTAAGAGGTGTTACAATACAATTATAACACCTCTTTCGCTAGCTTGCTTTTAAACATAAGAACATAAATAAATAAATAATGCTGGACAGTTCACACAACATTATCTAGCCCCAAGCTAAGCAGAGCTTGTGTTATGGGTACTAGATAACTGATATACTTAATGGCAAATCCATGAATTTGGTATTTTATTATAGACCCGTATGGCATTTACATTTATTATATATATTTCTCTTATAAGTCTGCAGTTTAAGTTTGGATAAATAAAGTATAAATGGATTTCTAGGCTCAACATTTTTTACAACTAGGTAGGTATATCTGATTGCTATGAAGCAATCAGATAAAGTATTCTGGGTGTTGTTTCACAAGAATACACAATTCTCTTATGTACAGGTACATGCAAGCCAAGGGTAAGATAATTGTAGTCCTATATTCTCTTGATTTAGTTATGTATCTACCTATCAGCAATGAAACCACGTTTTGGACAACCAGATGTTTATTTTTATGCAAAGAATTTAGAATTTGTATGATATCTTATCCTCTACTAGTTGTATCCGTAGGGTTTGATGACTGATGTGAGGCTTACGGCCACCTTTTCTCCGGAGTCCTTCGTGATTTTCTGAAACAAGAAATACATACCTAAGTTATAAACATTGCTAAAGTAAAATTTTCTAGGAATGATTTTTGATTTTTTGATCTAACATGACTCCCAAGTACTTAGTTGAGGAGACTTTGTTAATTATGAGACAGTTACACTGGTCGTCATGTATGTTTTCATAATTATGTATCCGTATGTTGAAATCCCTTCCAGGTTGGGTTCTATTATATATTGTATAGCACATATAGTTAGTTTTTTGAGCATTAAGTACCTAAGTAGGTAATTTGTATCATCAAAGAAGAATCTTTCACCACGCTAGGTCTTCGAAACGAACCAGAGACAGGGGTAAAGAAAGAAACCACAATCTACAAGCAAAATAAGGCCTAGAGCAGGTAAATCGTAGAGCGTACCTCTATACTCTGTCTACGAGGTAAATTATTAGTAATATAGGTACTCACTTTTACTTCAAGGCTCACACGCTGCTTAGGCCTTTGGTCGGTCGGTCGGTACGCTGTCGCAGCTCTTCGCATAGGAATACGAAGGCTTCTTTCGACAGCCGGTATTCCTAAATTCGGTCTCCGGGAGATCTTATACAGGATCAAAGGATGCCCGAAGACTGTCTCGCATTTCCCGTAGCTCACGAGCCCGTTCTTCTTCATCAACATCCATGCAAGAAAATATGTCGCAGACATCCTCAATAACAAAGAACCCCACAAAAGTCCACAATTACACAGAAAAATTAACACTACCGTGTAGCGCTCACCTCTCACCGCCAAAAACACAAGTGTTGATCGTAACGCTCATCGTCGCCGTCGTGTCATCGTATTCCAAGCGTGAAGCTGTCAAATTTGGCACTCGGACTCAGAAATAAATGAAAAACCGTTAAAAACGGTACGTAAGTGCTTGCGATACGACGGCCGTGGCTCGGCTTATACGATCGGTGTATAGTGTAACGACGATGATCGTAAGCATGGCAGCTGGGACTCAGAATATAAGTTCTCACATCGTCGCCGTCGTGTCATCGTATTCCAAGCGTGAAGCTGTCAAATTTGGCACTCGGACTCAGAAATAAATGAAAAACCGTTAAAAACGGTACGTAAGTGCTTGCGATACGACGGCCGTGGCTCGGCTTATACGATCGGTGTATAGTGTAACGACGATGATCGTAAGCATGGCAGCTGGGACTCAGAATATAAGTTCTCAAAGTGTACGCTAGGGGCGCTTATCATATTCCCATACAAAAATGCGTGTTACACTACACCATACACCAGTGTCAAATGTTTGGTAAAAGCCAGACTCAGCACACAGATAAGTTGGTGGATCTCTACACTGTCTTCCGAGGCACTGGTCCATAATCTATGGATATAGTAGCACTGAGCATAGAGTTTTTTTTAATATAGAATTCACTGATGACGCAAAAGAGAAGCAAAAAAAACCATGGACTTAGTGTAGTCCATGGAGAAACAGAGAAGAGAAGAAGACAAGAGTATTCTCTGTCTACGGTCGCAGGCCTAGTCAAAGAATAGAGGTAGTAGGCTGTTGCAGCTGCCATACCCTCTCGGTATGTTAACAAACAGGTCCACTACGTATTATGTGAGTAATTATATATATATTTGTTTTAGTTTAATGTGTACAATTTGCTTAGCTTAGCTTTGCTTTGCTTTGCTTTGTATTGCATCTTTTTGACTCATGTTTTTTTTTTTTTTTTGCTGACTACTCTGTTGTATTAGGTTATACCTGTAAGAATGGATGTAATGTTTTAAAATAAATACAAATAAATACAAATGTTCTTTGTGCCGAATTCCCAAAAATAAGTTAATTATATTTCCAACGAAATAGAACTTAAGGTACTTCGAAGTTGGCCACTGCTGCTTGTGGCCGGAAGGCAGATGTTCTACGGATGAAATAAAATCGGAGGGGGCTGGTCGTTGGGAAGACCACAACTCACATCTTGCGTCTGTGTTGGGCTCTTTATCAGTGGGCTTCGTTGATCGTAGGAAGCTCTTGCGGCTCTTTAAGCGGACGGGAGGTAGCTTGTGGCCGTGAAGAGGATGCCAGTTATCAGCTTCCTGCTTGCTCTTTTCAACGCTGCAACCAACCTCACGGCGAACGCTTGGTGGCTGCCAGTGGATAGGTATAGCATTTTATGGGGGGTGCGTTTTAGGCAGCCTGTAATAATTTTGCATGTGTCGTTGAGGGCGATATCTAATACCTCCTTCGCGTGGGCAGACTGGTGCCACTGGGTGCCACACTGGACATGCAAATACACCCGCCGAAAAGGAGAGTGACAAGCCAGTTGTCCGTAGCACATGAGGTGATGCTCCCCAAGTTAGGCGCCCAAGTTAGGTAGAAGTTAGGCGCCGCAGTAAGGCCTTATCGAGCGTAATACCCAGGTAGCAAGGGAATGAGCAGTGGTCAATGCTTTCACCTTTCCAAGTAGGTAGTAATATAGAGGGTCCGTTTAGAGGAATGGTTCCCGGCATGCCGATTCCACACTGCGTCGACTTCCTATTGCAGCGAGGTTCATTACGTCGACCGCGCTGTTACGTCGACTATTTTACGTCGAACACCCCATAGCATCGAACACTTTAACGTCGAGCACGGGTTTATGTCGAAATCTTGCGACGCCGATTCTCAAACAGGCGAGTGTTTTTTATTCGAGTGTTGTTTCGCAGAGTCTGATTTCAAGAAGTACAGTCCGTCTGTCTGTCAAGACCCTTTTTCCCTTTTTTTTTTCTCCTTTTCCTCATGATGATTTCATTTACCAATAAAAATACCATAACTTTTACTTATACACCCACAGGTTTAACCCTCGGTGCGCGAATCCGACTAGCACATGAGGGGTTTTACTAAGTTTTACTAAATATTGCTACTAGAAATCCTTTTTAATCATACCATTTGCACCATTTGTATTTTTAGTAATATACCGCACTGAAGAAAATGACCGGTTGTTTTTATTAATTTTACTTTTGAGTTGTTTTTCTGATATATTAAATTAAATTTCAAGACTGAATCATCCAAGATTTTTATTTCATAAAACTAGAACTATGAACCGTGCATATTGTGAACTGTACGCCCGGTAAAGAGGCTCGACGTTCCGTTCACTCGAGGCTACAAGACGCGCGCTCATGAGGCTCGACGACGCAAACCTGCGACTGAAACGAACTCGATGTAAAAATCCTCGACGTAACAGCGCGGTCGACGTAATAGAGCTCGCTACTATGGGAAGTCGACGCAGCGTGGAATCGGCATGCCGGGAACCATTCGATCATTTGTGTACCTACCTAAATTTTAAAAAGTTCCGGAGCCAGTATGTGCGCTTCCATATGTGCGACCTCTGTGGCGCAGCGGGCGAAGTTTCGCTTGCGACGCAGGAGGTTGCGGGTTCGATTCCCGCCTCGGAACAAATATTTGTGCGATCTGCAGATATTTGTTCAGGGTGTTCTGGGTATTTCCTATAAAAAAATAAAAAATAAACTATCTATTACCCACCCACAATTACACAAGTACCCATTACACAAGCTCTGCTTAGCTTGGGACTAAATAATGTTTTTTTTTTTTACTTCTAGAATGACGGATCAAGCAGATGTAAGCGGTAATCTCTGCCTCTGAACAGTGCATTACCTCATAGGTCACATCCACCTAGGACGCGCCCTATGTGGCATTGCACTGCGCCCACCACCCTGAGACATAAAGATGAAAAGTCTCATGTGCCTGGAATTTCACCGGCACCCTTACCCTTCAAACCGGAACACAGCAATGCGAGCACTACTGCTTTGCGGCAGAAATAGGTATGGTGGTAGTACTTCCCCGGACGAACTCTTTCACAAAAAAGCTCTACTACTACAAAAATATAAATGTATTACGTATATTTTTTGAATAATAAATCTAAAAGAAAACCGGTCAAATGCGTGTCAGATTCGCGTGGAGAGGGTTCCGTACAAGTAGGCTACTATAGTAGCCAATAGACTAGTTGAACTTATTAGTCTTCGGTGAAATTAAGGAAAACTTTTCCCTTCAAGAATATTCACTGTTTTCCGTAGGAATTTAAAGACGTGGGAATTTGGGTTTGGTGAACAAACGACTTTAAAAAAATTAGGTAATCGGTTAGGTACGTATGCAAGTTGTTGGAATTGCACAATATTCTGATATAATGTTGGCCTCTAAACAGGTTTTCCAAATGTATTAAGTATAAACTTAATTTCGTTTCTGATAATTGGTCGTTGCGCTCTATCAGTTCTGCACTTCTCTATCACAATCACAAGACTGCAGCCTTCAGAGGAAGTTTTAGATATTCGGCAACAAAGTGCTGGAACAATATTCCTCCCCCGATCCGTAATGTTAAAACCAAGTACACCTTTAAAATACATTTAAAAAAGTTTTTGTAACAGATACAAATTGCAGGTATTCATAGAAGAAAGAAAGAAAGAAAGAAAGAAACGTTTATTTATGACTAAACAATCAAAGACACATGCAACATGCAAAAGCAAAAATGATAAAAAAAAAAAAAAACAGTTATCAAAAATAAGGCAATTTGTGTGTGTGCCTGACGTAAGCCACAAAAGGGTCTTCAACTCAGCGGTTAGGCACATAGTTACGTTTAGCGTCATAGGCACTTCGTTTGCCAAAAATAATACTACCATCTGTTATCGCTTGCATTCGCATGTGTTGTCATGTAGGTACATCACCTAGGTAGCAAACTCCAATATTATAAGGACTCCTGTATTACTGCACAAGCACCAACATTTTGTAGCCTAGGTACACATTACACATTGTTTTGTAACTCGTTCTGCTTGCTATCGATGGATTATGGCTGAAAATCAGTGTTTTTGCTTCTTGAGCAAAATATCTCGCTGAGCCATGGCCTTTTTGACGTACTGCAGCACACACAGACATTTTACTTGTATTTTATATATATTATTGTTTGTTTTTATTAGTATATTATATTTTATTGTTTATTTTTAATTGTGCACAGTACAATTTGTTGTAATTTGTATGTGTGTGTGTCTGAATTTGCAAATAAATACTTTTTCTATCTATCTATATGTATGTACTCCGTCCAGGAGTTTCAGAGAAAATCAGCTGTGACCTACAGACACGAGAGTCATCCTATCGTGAGCATCCACCATAACTATCTAAGTTTAGGTCAAGCAATGATCTTCGAGGTTGGTATTTAGATGGGTGACCACTTGGTCTTAACAAATGTCTACCTCAAATATTACTGCAAACATTTTTTTTTTTTTTTTTTTTTTAAAAGAACATACTTTGACCGTCACCTCTCCCACTCTTTCCACGCATACGTTAGCTTGGTAAATATGTTTGAAATAGAAATGGTGTTTTTTTTTCATACTGAATATTTGGTGTAAGATATAGTAAAAACGTGATAGATTTAACAAGAAAACTGTTAATTGGAAACACTGCACATTTTAACCATCCTATTGCCGTAGGCCAATCGGCATGTGTGTGCACGCGAATTGTGCTCAAAATCGAACTGCCCAACTTCCCGACTGTCGAATCGGCGTACGTGTGCAAGCGGCATCAGCCTCAAAACATTATCAAAACAAGATTTTCTTTGTTATTAATGATGTGTTTTTGTTTCAGCTATAATAATCTACTTCGCCTTGGAGTCTGCGTTCTTTTGGCTCAACGTCATGTGTTTCGACATTTGGTGGACATTTAGGTATGTTTACCTTTTAACACATAATAAGCATATCAAAAAGTTTTGAGTTAAGATATATAATTTCTCAAACTTGCTTGGATCTTCATGTTTTTATTTGTTTGAAGTCTTTATTCGAGATAATGACCTTGCGGGACTAGGCTGGCATCGACATTATGAAAGTTCATATCTATCGTGATACCACAAAGGGAATTCCACTGCCTATGAAAATTTAAAACTATGTAACGTACCTATCTGACGCTGTATATGACGGTAAATAAGTATAATTATGAAATAGTTATTTGTGGTACTAGAGGACAAAGTTATATTTTGTTTTCGAGGGCGTTCTAAAAGCGAAGAATTCTAGATTCTAAGGTAGAATCCTGAGCGTAGCGATGTGCCCGAGAACAAAATATTTTGGTCCCGAGTGACACATAAGTTTTCATCACGTATTCGTCATTAGTATAAGAAAAAAAAACGGGTCACAAACAAATAGTATATTATGCAACTAGTGAATAAAGGACGGATTTAAATCGAGGGCCATAGATGAATCGCGAGCAAGTGAAGGATTTTAACGATCGAATAACTCCCTACGGTCGTGATTCATGATGATTGAGTGACGAGCGCAAGTGTTAGAATCCTGAGCGGCGCGAGTGATTCATGGCCCTCGATATAAATCCGTTTTATTCAAGAGTTGCATACTATACTTTATACCATTACTGCGAGAAAAAAAATATTTAAGCGAAAATAGAACGAATTTAATGAAGAAAACAGGAAGGTTACATTAATTAAAATGCACATAAAAATTGGAACAATTGCTAAATTAAGAGTAATTTTCTTATTATTATTATTAGGATGGTCAACTTGTGAAGCGATATTTATTTCCTGTCGATGGTCAGTACTTTCTGGTGGAGGAAACTCTGGGGCATCTTTGGACGTTGAAGGGCGTGGAGTCCATGGCTCTTCAGGTTTCTTCAGGTTTATGCTGCTTGCTATCTGAAGGCTGCGTTTTGATTTATTTTCGATAGAATCTTCGATATAACCTTCAGCCACGGTATTAGCTTCCATCCGCCATTCCATTCTTCATCACTTGAATGCATTTTCACTCGATAGATAAGTAAGTAACACTATACTATGTTCGTACAAGTAAAATAGCGCTTATTTACACTAATGACAGCAAAGAACACAAAACAGTTTTTATTCTGATGCTAAACTTCTTGTCGAAAATGTCGACCAATCAAATCTCTAGGAGTTATTTGCACAAAGAGTTTGCATGTCGAGAACTCTTCGCACATGCAGTTTGTATCGAGTATTTTTTGCGCAAGGAGGTTATACAACCTCCTTGCGCAAATTATACAGAGATTGAGATAGAGGTCGAAGTGTGTTCTAAATTCAAACACCAAAATCGTGATTAAAAGTGCTTTTTATTCACTGTTTTCAGTGAATAAAATAAGGTTTTGAGGGGGGAATGGTATAAAAGATATTGGTACGAGATACGTATTTATAGACATAGAGGAAAAAAAATAGAATTCTTTTGTTTTTGTTCAGCGCGCATTGCCGCTAAAACCTAACCGGCCAGTAACCTCTTCATACATTATTCGAAATCGTTCATACTAGTCAACAAAGAGTTTGTATTAAGTATTATAACACAAACTCCTCGCTAACCAATTACATTGAATGTTTGTTAGTGTGTAAAAAATATTTCCAAACGTGTAGTGTAGGGAACGTAGTGATTACATGCTCAGTTCAGTGGTGTAGGGAAGCGCGTTAAAGTCTTTTTTATGATCGAAACATTATATGTTATGTCAGCTAAAATAATATAAGTGGGTAATCAAATTCCTTCGGAAACTGGGTAACTCACGTTGCATACTTTCTTAAACAAACACAAATATAAACATGATATTCTACATTTTCATAATCTAGGTAATCACACTAATTTTAGATGAAATACGGTTATTGTTTTCGAATGCTTCCCCATGTTTCCGAAGTAAGTTGCATACCATAATCTTGAATATTATCATATTTTAGTTCCAATGTGACAACTAGATGTCGCTGTTAAATCTAACAATATGCTGAATCGCGCTGACGAAAGCGCAACGGCTCAGAACGACGTCCCCTCGGTACTGTTGTGAAATCAGACATTTTGCACAGGGGATACCGTGATCAGTCACATGATGCGGTTCCCCCAGAGCGAGGCCTGTTTATTGCACTACGATTGACCGGTTGACCTCTGCGATTATCATGGATAACTCTGGTGCAAATAAATAGAATGAATTACTTACTGGAAGCTTCGATCAAATTTCTTTGGTCGAAGACTGGAAGTGTATTATTTTTGGGAAGGGGGACAGGCCCCTTTATATATGATATGAATGAAAGAAGACTTTTTTATTTATTTATTGGCTTGGACGGATACCCGACACAGGTTTACTCACACACCATCATACACATTCAAAAACAAAACAAAAGATTCCCGTAATAAAAGGGCAAAACACAGCGTGTGCGCAAATAATAGAACATTGACAGCTATTACAATTATACTGCTTACAGCGACTTTGTTTTCAAATAATTATCCAGTTATTACGGTCGCGCAGTGGGTCTGAATTAGGGAATGCAAAACCCGCCAAAATTTAAACCCGGGTTCATTTTCGAGTTCTATTTTTTAAAACCCGGTTTTCGGTGAAATCGGTTTTAAAACGAGTTTTTTTGTAAGTATTTTTTTGTGTAAACTACATGGAAACGAATAAAAAATCGTGATCAAAGGAAAATAACTTTAATTTATTTATTACGAAATCTAGGAAATAGTTAAGAATCAGTCTTACAATAATCAGCTTTAGACAAGTAATTCGCTGAATAAACATATTATCATCATGTTGATAGAACAGCTAAGATATTGAACTTGAAAATAACAAAAACATTTCTAAAAATTTAAATCTCAACATATATAATATATCGAAAAGTGTACCTTCCTACCTACTTCGAATAAAATATTTTCATTTTCATAAACATTGCTTAAAGAATATTTTACTTTTTAAAGTATTTGTAGTTATACAAAACAATTTGAAACCGCATACAAAACTAGTAAAATACTTACAAAAACACGTGTACAGCACGATGAACACTTGAATTGTACGATAAATTTACTTTAATTCTATATTTTATACTTTGAAAATAGCTAAAACTTATTAAATTATAAAAACAAACATCCCTTTTATGAAAATTATGATGACAATTGAAACGGTAGGCGGTTTTAAAGCGTTTCGTTTCACAAATGTCACTTTGACAGTGCTATAGTGTTGACATAAAAAAAAAACCGAAAACACCGAAAAACCGGAAACGTGGCAAAAAAAACCCGAGTTTTTTTATCGTTTAAAATATCACAAAAACCCGGGTTTTCGAATTACGGTAAAACCGGTTTGCATTCCCTAGTCTGAATCCATGGTTTTCGGACGCCAAATTCTGTCACTAACACACATGAGTCACATCTAACTCATTCAACCTCAGATAAGTTAAAAAGTGTCAGAATAGCGTTTGCGAAACGAAAAGTGAGCGAAAATCACATAGCTACGATTGTGCTTCAATGGTTTTTTATGTTTTTTTGAGAAGTGGACGTTTTGCGACTGAGCCTTTGTTTCAAGCACATTCATAGCCAAAATAATGATATTTATGTGATACTATAAATTAAAACTTGTGTGTTAGGTCATATAGTTACCGGAAAATAAGTTTTCGTTGAAGAAGCGTTGATGAGCTGTGATGAGCAAAAAACACGAAAAAAAATTAATTTCGCGCCTCAAGTGAGAGCGTCCTTCTTACCAGACTAAATCAAGTAAAATATTCAAATTAAAAATATGCGGATACTAAATTATAATTCCGAGGGGTCACTGTACCAGAAACACGTTATGACAATATTTAATGACAATAAAAGAAAAAAAAACAAAGTTATGGCTATTTTGTGCATATGTCGTAGCCAACTGGTTGAATCAGCCGTTTAATTGGACGGCTAGCTCGTTCATTGAGGCACGCAACCCAACTACATGTCTGTATATCGATAAGCCGAATGGGTAAACGCAACGTTCAACAGTACAGCTGGTAGAAGTCAGCTGTTTAATCAAACAGCTAGCCCTTTAATTAAACTGCTTTCACTTGACAATTAATTGTCAATTTTGTCAATTAATTGTCAATCTGCTAGGGTAACCATGGTAACCATCATGCTATTGTCATGTTATTGGAGGTACAAAAAATTTGTTTACAATTTTACCTATGTTCCTTGAGGAAGTTGTTTAGTACCATGGGCCGAATCTGACCCTGAAATATTATCCAGATACATATTTTGGAAACATTTACAAAAATCTTAAAATATACAAGTTAAATTTACAAAAAAAACAGTCCCCCTACTATTTGCAGTATTCCAACACCTCGAAATCGGAGCAACTGTTACACCTTAGATCCTGTTCATTGTGTGCTGGTCATCATCAAACCCTGGCGTTTGCTTTTTTACGACAAAACAACTCTCAACGGTCAGAAACATATCAAAAACATCAGCAGTTGACGCCATCTTGGAAAAAAATACCAGCAAGCGCTGTGGTGGAGGCGAAACGAACTAGTTCAATGTTATGGCGGCTTTTGAATCAGCCGTTATATTGAACGTTTTACACGCTCTAGTGATTCAACTACAAAACTAGACATGTAGTTGAGTGCCGTTGTTCAATGAACGATCTAGCCGTCCAATTAGGCTGCGTTTCCATTGACGCGGAGCTGGGCGGAGCGGAGCTTAGCGGTGCATGAATTGACCAATCAGGCTGCGTTTCCATTGGTGAATTCCATAGTGATTGGTCAATTCATGCACCGCTAAGCTCCGCTCCGCCCAGCTCCGCGTCAATGGAAACGCAGCCTAAGTCAGCTGTTTGAACCAGTTGGCTGCGACACATATATTCAATTGTTTTTTTAAAATGGTGCATATTATTGGGTAAAAAATTCAATAAATAAAATCAATACAACAAAAACGAAGGTTGGAGGAGGAGTAGGAGTAGGAGTTTTGTAAAATTATTTTCATTATACGCGATATTCAATAAAAACCGCTTTTTAGAGCGGCGCGAAGCGTTTTTTTTTTGGATAAAGATTTCTGCCTGGGGTTGGCGTTGGATGGATTGATGTTATCGGTTCTTGCCGTCTGACGCATTCTTCTCTCGCATTCGCATTTTTTTTTAACTTCTTTTATGAAGAAACAATCAGATGGCCTCTCTGCCTTTAACAATGCATTACCACATAGGTCACGTGTCCAGCTAGGACGCACTTTATGTGGCATTGTACTGCGCCCGCCACCCTGAGATGAAAGTCTCATGTGCCTGTAATTTCCCTGGCAACCATTCCCTAATTCAAACCGGAACACAGCAATGCAAGCAGTACTGCATTACGGCTGAAATGGTATGGTGGTAGTACTTCTCCGGACGAACTTTTTCACAAAACAGCTCTACTACTTCTAAACTTACTACTATATTCACGCGTTGATACGTTTCACCCAGTAGTCGCTTTGAGAAATATATCTAGTACCTACATTCTGGCTTACAGTACATTAGGACTGAACCTCAAAACTTATTTCCGAAAAGTCTGAATTTAAAAAACTTTCCATAATGCCTGGAATCTACTATCACTGAATAAAATGTCTGAAAAATAATATGGCGGATTGATGTAGTTTTTTTTATATAGTTTAATAACTAAATTAAAAGCCCTCCCAGAACGTTAGCTATAACTAAATTTGCAGACAAGTGCGAGAGAAACGGGCGCCATGAGGGATCCATACAACAAAAGCGTACTAGAAAATCTTAGACTAAGTAATCAACAGTACCACAGAGTACTTATTCTACAAACGAAACAGCAGTGCTGACTGCTGCTTGATGCAACATTACAGCTCGTTCACCATAAGGTGGCAACTGCCTTGTATGGTGTGCCATACGGAGGCCTGCAATGCTCTAAGGGCGTCCCAACCAAGGCAGGTACCATCTTACGATGAACGATCTGTAGTGACCTAGACTGGTTCCACGGAATTTTACTGAATGGCCGCCTGAGTGATGCAACAGAATATTTGTATCATAACACCGGCCGCCACTTAATCAACCACAACAAAAAATAAAATAAAAAAATGGTGGAAAAATGTAGGCCTGATGTGGAGCGTCACGAGGTAGCAAATTTTTTTTTATTTACAAATGGCGTCGCTCGGCTTGTACGAAGTCTCTTATCGAAAATAGCGGAAAGAGTTACTTCGGTATTTTTATTACGCAAATAACAATGAATGTAACGCACATGGATGTGGCTCTGCAGCAATAAACAACACAATGAACGCTGGGCACGGATCACGGACTGCAGACAGTCAAGAGACTTACACAACTGACACGTCGCCTGCTCAACCTTCAAAGAATAGACCTTCGCACCATCGTGGTGACACTCACAAAACACTGTCTCCTGAACAAACACCTCTTCAACATCGGAGCCACAGACAGCCCACTCTGCAGAGGGTGTCTGACCGAAGAAGAATCGGCTGCCCACGTAGTCCTGGAATGTGTGGGAGTAGCAGCTCAACGAAAACAAATCCTCAACAACCCGAGGTCACTCCGCCAAGCCTGCGAAGACCCCACGAAACTTCTGTGTTTCTGAACGGAGTTAGACTGCCTAACTACCTAGTGGGACAACTCTCACGCATAATGGACCGCCCATAGAGTTCGAATTCGGAAAAGGGAGTTCTTGAACATTAACATTAACAATGAATGGTTTCTATATATTTTATCCTTGTAGCTCTAGCGGGAATTATATTTGTGTCCGCCAAATAAATACCTAATCATGTAAATGAATAAATTAACTTACCTTTTCCCTTAATTGAGTTGCGTGTTAAAAGCAATTAGTCAAATTGTATAGCATTCTCAAGCCTCACTCGACCTTATACAATATTCGCTACATGATTCTCCTATTATGGCCTCGAACAACTGCTAAAGGACAATCTAAAGCCCCTCCTCGTCTACAATAGACTAATTTATAAAGAAAGAAAGAAAGATATGCAAGTGATTTTTTTAATATCCTTTTTTAAAGGGCCACTGCCCGGCTTAGGCCGAGACTCAAACTGTTTGTAGCCCTTTTTAAGCTGATACTTTAGTAATATAGACTTTAATGTGTAAACATGACGTGGTTCCCTGTAAGTACTTGCTTTACCACCTATAAAGATGATATTACCACAAGTTAGCTATTCAGTAGAGGAAAAAACATTAGGGTCAAGACCGTTACTAGTCATTCCGTAGGCTCTTTACAAATAGCCGTTTCATCGTCAGCCCGACTCATCACAACAATAATGAATATTAGTAATTAATTGGCATTTGGTCACTGAGTACTAGGGGAGGACACCGCACATCGTCACGCTGATCTATTCAAAATTCTCAAACCGGTCTACTGGGGATCTTCTTGTGTATGCAACGCACATTTGGAGCGAGGCCATCGAGAAATATGGTGAAGCACTGGCTGTTTCATTAGACGTCTCGAAGGCTTTTGATAGGGTTTGGCACGCTAGCCTTATTGGCAAGCTTCCTGCCTACGGACTGCCAGTTCAATTCTGCTCCTGGCTCGCAGACTTTCTGAGGGAAAGATCCATTCGAGTAGTTATTGACGGCTGCTCGTCGGATCAATTGGCTATTAACGCCGGGGTACCTCAGGGGGTCAGTGCTATCTGCCACACTGTTTCTGCTGCACATTAATGATTTGCTAATGCCCGGTATCATTGGGTATGCAGACGACAGCACAGTTGTGGAGAGATATGTTTCCACTGCGCGAGCTAGGCAGAATGAAATTCAGGAGTTAAGAGATGAGATGCTGCAGCGTCTGAATTTGACTCTCAAGGCTGTATCCGACTGGGGCGATGCCAATCTAGTCAAGTTCAACGCCTCTAAAACGCAGGCTTGTCTCTTCTCGGCGAAAAAAAGTCCGTTTCTCCAAGTTCCTGTATTCCGAGATGTACCTGTAGCTATAGGAGATCACCTCGAGCTCTTAGGTGTTTCGCTCACGCCCACTCTCAACTTTGGCTCCTACATCGAGTCTAAGGCAAAAACAGCTGCCATGAAGCTAGGCATCCTGAATAAGGTAAAGCGTTACTTCACACCAGGACAGCTTCTCAGTTTATATAAAGCACAAGTCCGGGCTGGTATGGAGTACTGCTGCCATGTTTGGGATGGCTCGGCCAAACACCAGCTTGCTGCCTTGGACTCGATCGAACGTAGAGCTTTCAGGCTTATAGGTGAGCAACATATGGCGGAGACTAAGATCCAGAGTCTCGAGCACCGCCGTAAGGTTGCATGCCTTGCGATCTTCTATAGGTTATATTTCGGTGATTGCTCCCAGGAACTGCACGATCTGATCCCACCATCTCCTTTTCATCATAGGACGAGCAGGCGTACGGCTCAGTACCATCCTTACCTCATTGGTATACCTTCTATTCGCACAAAACGTTTCAGTTCTACCTTTATAATGCGAACTGCTAAGGAGTGGAATACACTACCGTCGTCTGTCTTTCCTGAAAACTATAATCTGGGTATCTTCAAGTCAAGAGTGAATAGGTGCCTTCTAGACCTTTTTGCTTCATCTTCGGCCACACCGTCACTTACCAACAGGTGAGATCGTGATCAAACAAAGGTCTATCAATGTTAAAAAAAAAAATAAAAAAAAAAAAACAACTGCTGTGTATGTACGAGTACTGCACTTCTCTCTATTGATTTACAATTCTTCTTCATCCGTTCGCGGTCCTTCTTCCCGTGCATAACGTTTGTTGGTCGTGCCACCGAAGTTCATAATGATGTCAAATTCAATTGCGGCGTCTGTGCTGCAGTTCTCTCTATAGGGGGCGAAACATTTATCTAGCTAGGTCTCATCTCTGGGAAAACGTGAAAACTTCAACGCGTTTCCACACAAGAACCTTTTTTTTATTATTCCTTATTCGCTAATCTATGTCAGTCACAGAATATTGAATAGTTTGCTATTCCCAGACGGAAAGAACGAATTCGAATTTCAAAAATTCAATGACAATACTGACTGAAGGCAGACTAAACTTATAAAATATTAGTACAGGCAAATTAGGTGATTTTTAGCAAAAGTGTGGAAGTAATTAGATGTAGTCACAAAACCTTTTCTAATTGTTTTGTTTGGCTTGAAAATCACCTCTAATATAACTTTCAGCAAATTCACCCCCCCGGAACAGGGTGAAATAGGGTGAAAACCTTATAATACCCGTAACTTAATGGGGAAAATAGATGTCGTCGGTGCAATTTGGCATACACTTAAGACCGTTATGATCTACATTTGCACCAAGTATTTTTTTAATCTGACTTACGGAACATACGAAAAAAAAAACATTTCTAAAAAAAACTTTTTTTCTGTATTGCGGCTCGGGGGAAATTGAAGTAGTCGGTGCAAATTGACAGAATTACCAGAAAAATGGGCCAAATAAATTACCAGGTTTGCACCTGGGTACCTCACACGGAAGTCACTTTTTCCATATTTTATTGTCGCTCTACTTCGGGGAAATTTCAGGCAATTCTGGAATTTCACTTAATCTTATTCATTTGATTAGTACTACATTCGCCTGCCATTTAATGCTGGAATTTATATACGGAACATGCATTTTTTAAGTATTATATATGTAAGTTCAGTGCGGTGCTAAGAAACTAATATATATACTGTGGCGCTACACTGCTAACACTGTCCCCCGACCGCGGGGTGCATCCGTATTGTTCCCAGAAAATCATCCCACGAGCTGAAAGTAATAATAATTATTCCGGATTGATACAATTAATATTCATTTCATTTTTAGAGTCCGTATTTATCCCACCTAGAAATACCTACATCTAAAACGAGTGAAAGTAACGTCAGCAAAAAAATATGTTATTATGGAACATCTATTTATTTCATAAAATTGTTGGTATAAAATAATCAACAAAGTAATAATATATACAGTGTGTCCCAAAAAGTAGTGTCAAGCCGAAGTCCAAAGAAAGGTTACCCCCAGAGATACCCGAATCACCACCATTTCGCGATTTTTAGTAGTTTTCGAGTTATTTGTTTTTAAGACAATCGGAGCTCTTACACTTTTTTGGCCATTGGGACTCGATTCGTTGAGTTAGAGGCCTGTTTTTGTTGTTGTAAATAAGCTAAATACTAGGGCTACCTTGTCTGATAGCATTAACATCAATAGCACCTACTAGTGCATTAAAATAAAAATAATAATATGAAGATATTTTTTTTTTTGCCTCAACTCTTACTTTCAATGAACGTTTAAAAAAAGTCACATTATCTTTTTCATCCAAACCTATCTTAAAAACATGGCTGATGTGACAGCTATTAGTCATGTAACCTTGTTCCAGATTCTTGCACAGAATCATAAAAACACTCAATTTAATAAAAGTTAGTTCGATTTAAGAAAATGTTGTGCAATTCGGAATTAAAAAGAAATGTGACAGTGTGAAGATTGTATTGCACATAAGCAATAGTAAAACAACCCATCTTTGTTGTTCAAGGACATTATTTTCTACATACGAGGCAGAAACCTGCGACAGATGGTGGGCCCATTCCAACTGGCAGATCGCCTAAATGGCGAGTCATACTTGAACTTTTTAAGAGAAGATTTAAATGGATAATCCACAGACATCATTTTACTAACACGCCGAAACATGACTTTTTAAAACGACGGCGCACCATGTCACTTTACGTCAAAAGTTAGACAATATCTTAATGACAGGTTTTTTTTTATACTACTAAGAATGACTGAACAAGCAGATGGTCCACCTGATGATAAGTGGTACTCTCTTCCTATGAACAGTGCATTATCACATAGGTCACGCCCTCCTAGGACGCGCCCTATGTGACATTGCACTGCGCCCGCCACCCTGAGACATAAAGATGAAAAGTGTCATGTGACTGTAACTTCACCGGCACGCACCCATACCCTTCAAACCGGAACACCGCAATGCGAGCACTACTGCTTTGCGGCAGATATAGGTATGGTGGTAGTACTTTCCCGGACGAAGTATTTCACAAAAAAGCTCTACTACTACTAACAAAATGCAATACTTGGTGATAAATGGATTGGCCGAGGCGGGCATATCGCATGGCCCCCACGATCTCTCGACTTAAACCCCATTGACTTTTTTGTTTGGGGATATTATACAGAGATTGTTTACTCTCGAGAGTGCCGAAATGTGGAAGAATTGCGAAAAAGGTTGACCCAGGCAGAAGCAACAATTCAAAAGCAACAGAATCGCTTTTCTACGCTTTAAAGAGAATTTTTTTAGACGATGCTGATTATATATTGAGCAAGAAGGTCGCCATTTCGAAAATTTACTGTGATGATTCACTGAATACATGCAATGCTGAAAGTTATTATTTAGTTTTATTTAAGATTTCACTTAATCTTAAAAACCAGAATTTCGCATTTAACTGTTTAAATTGAATATCATGAATGATCCCGTAAAAGAATCTCAATCAAATTTACATGATAAATAGCTGACATAATGACCAAGTTTTTAAGATAGGTTTGGAAGAAAAAGTTTGTGTGACTTTACTTTTAAAATGTCCTTAGAATGTAAGGGACTAAACAGAATTTTTAATTTTTTGTATTTTTAATTTTATTTAAATGCAATGGTTCGTGCTGTGGATGTAAATGCTTTTTTTTTGTTACTGTTTCGATTACTTTAAAAACCGATATCTGAGGTTTACTGTCATCACAAACAAAAATAAGTATAAAACATTTAAAAAAAAGTGGAAGCCATTTTTAAAATATTTTTTCAGGAAAATCACGGACTAGTGTAGAAATCGTTTCAGAGAATCAGAACTATACAATTATTTATAACATAAGCTTTTAGATAACATCAATATCCTATACAACGAGCAAAGATTCGTATATTATATAAATATTTGTAATGGCACGAGAGGCAATTGAGATTACTATATACAGAAATTTCAATAGAGAAGATGGTTTTCAATTATCTGGAGTATGGAAGCCTGTGGTGAGAATGTGTAAAAATCAAAAAAAGCGGCCAAGTGCGTGTCGGACTTGCCCATGAAGGGTTCCGTAGCAGCAAGTAACATAATATAAAAGTTCTTGGATGGATTACGATTAATGACGTATTAAAAAAAAAACTACTTACTAGATCTCGTTCAAACCAATTTTGAGTGAAAGTTTACATGGTAATGAACATTATTTTTATTTTTTTATTTTTATCATTCTCTTATTTTAGAAGTTACGGGGGGGGGGGGACACACTTTTTACCACTTTGGAAGTGTCTCTTGCGCAAACTATTCAGTTTAGAAAAAAATGATATTAAAAATCTCAACATCATTTTTAAATACCTATCCATAGATACCCCACACGTATAGGTTTGATGAAAAAAAAATTTTGAGGATCAGTTCTAAGTATGAGGAACCCCAAAAATAATTGTTTTTTTTTAATTTTTGTGTAAAAATCTTAATGCGGTTCACAGAATACATCTACCTACCAAGTTTCAACAGTATAGCTCTTATAGTTTCGGAAAAAAAAGGCTGTGACATACACGGACAGACAGACAGACATGACGAATCTATAAGGGTTCCGTAGTTTTTTACGGAACCCTAAAAAGTGTGGTACCTGCTACGCCACCGGATACCGATAGTGTTGTGTGTCGAGTTGGGGTGAAGTGTGATAATGAAACCGATGGTAGTGGTATCGTTCATAATAAAAGAGTGAGAAAGAGGGTAGATTGATATATCTGCCAGTAACATCTACTCGCAAAGACATTAGTTAGTTGTCCCGTGATCAGATCCGATTAGAATATGATTTAAAAATATTTTTTATTGCACTTAATCCAACCTTATACCGAATTTGTGCAATTTATAAAAAAATGTGCAATTTCTTAATAAATAACGAAATACCGATATTAATATCGGAATGCCAATATTGAGATTTAATATTGGAAATCAGTATAGGAATTGAAAACCTTCCGACATTACATGCCCTAAAAGTGACAAACAAGCAGATGGCCCGCCTGATGTAAAGCAGTCACCGCCGCCTATGGACAACACCCACGGTATTGCAAACGCGCTGCCTAACATTAAGAGCCCTATTGATATTTCTCTTGAATTTACCCATATTGTATTATTTATAAATATTTGTACTATCTGCAGATATTTGTTCAGGATGTTATTAATGTTATGTTATATGTTTTCGTTGGTTATTTTCTATGTATAATAAAAAATATCTATCTATGTAATGTATTGTATTAAAGTATATCAGATATCTAGAACCTATAACACAAGCTCTGCTTAGCTTGGGGCTAGATAATGTTGTGTGAACTGTCCAGCATTATTTATTTATTAAGTATTTATTTATGATGGTGACAGCGAGCTGATCTGATGATGGAGACGGAAGGTGGACAACGGAACTCCTCGATGGATGATAGTAGATTACTGGAAAAACTGTAGAGGTTATTTATTTTTACTTCTTTGCTTATATCCCAAAAGTTACACAGTCTAAAATAAAATTAAAACTAGTTTTGAAACGTCTATGATTGTTTAACTTTTTTACCCTTTCTTTGGCCCCAATATTTTCTACAACCCCCGAACCAATTTAGCTCATAACCTTACACAAATTGTACTAATACTATATACCCATCTACCAAATTGTATAAAGAATACTAGTTTTATAAAGAATATATCAACAGTTCGCAAGTTATCTTCAGACAAACATACAAACATACGAACGCCAATTATTAATAATTTGCATCCAACAAAAATATATGAAAATGATAGTAAGGCATTTTTCTGTCTGACCGTACTAATATCCATTGTTAAAGGTCGTGGCTTGGTATGAATCCGGACTACATTTTGCGATTAATATGGACAAATATACAATTTTATTATTCGTGGGATGAATACGGGCTACATTTTGGTATGAATCTGCACCCCACCCACGCCGTTGATTTCTTATTAAGATATATTATTAAGAAGTACTTCCGGTACGAAATTTGTGTTTTTTTTTACGTGCGAATGTGGTAAACTGATAGTATATACCATAATAAAATTTGCACGACTACATAAGTTTCCCCCGAAGTACTATTTACAAAAAAAGAAAAAAAACTATGTTCCGTAAATCGCTGAGGTGTGCAAAACTAATATAGTGTTTATAATACTTATAGAAACCTTATGTAAGTTTGCACCGAGTACATAAATTTCCCCCGAGCCGCAAACTAAAAAAAACAAATTCACAGTGTTTCCCACTATGCACGTAGTTTTAATTAAAATCCATAACGCACTAAGACTGTCTCTATAAGTAATTGAACTTGCACTTAACACTTTTTTGTTTTTTCAAAAGTTACAATTTTTCAAAGTTTGTACCTAATATTTAAAAGCCTTCCGTATGCACCAGAAACGGTGCAAACCTGGGATAAGCTTCTTTTCGTGTCATCTATCGATTCCATAAGAATCCACGACTACTCGACTTAGGGCAACACTTTTTGCTAATTTGCCTGTACTATATGGGTATAAAAATAAAACGAGCGATGCGCGGTCGTGACCTAAGGCAGTACGAATAAACCAAAGGTTTTGAAGAAATATGAGGCTATAACATAGTCTTTAATCCTTCATCATTATCAGCAGCCTTTAAATATGCACTGTTGGACGAGCCCTCGCTCATAGAATGCGGGATTTGCCATAATCACCACGCTTGGCAGGCGGATTGGTGATCGCAGTATTGGTGTTTAGTGCTCTGGTGTAATCCCTGAGTCGGCTTTGACGACATCCACGGGAGGTGACGGAGTGTATATTCTTCAGATATACCACAGCACATAATCCTTAGCCATATTTATATTGATTTCGTAGGCAAACCAACAGCTATCTATATATATATATAAAATAGAGTTAAAAAACAAAAAGCCATTTACAGGTTTTCACGTGTGGAGAGCATAATAGAAACAAACTAGTTAAGGCGCTATAGGTTCAACGAACATTTTTGTATGAGGCGAAGAAGGCGAGCGCACGCTCTGATACCGTGTTTTTATGTATAAAAAAATTATATAAAAATGTCGTTCAAAGTTTTGTTTAATTTTGTTGATGAATTCACTAACTGAAATAATAACTAACATGTAACCAAATGTTTCAAAAATTAAAACGTGAGAGAAGTGAGTGAAAAATATCATTTAAATTTTAAAAAGGAGGTATCTTTGATATTTTTTTTTATCGAGTGAAGTAATTCCAATATTGTATTGAATTATTGATTTCACTAGATAAAAAGCTCAAGAATATCATATGTTTTTTCTTCATAGAAAACTATGAAAATTCTTATCAAAAACTTTAAAATTCTAGAGACATTTGAGAACCTATCGCGCCTTAACAGTAACGAAGATACATAAATACATAATTGACTAAGATACGGTTACAAAATAAATAAACTACGAAAAAGACTCTGCTGAGCCGCTGACGGGCTGAGCTTACACTCGTGGAGAATAGATCCAACTCCATTGGTTTACACAACTTGTTGAAATTGATGCTTGCACGTTGTAGAAATGCATTTTGCCTATAGTTCGTATTAACAAAGGAGTATATAAAGGATAATAAGATCTTGTACATATCGTTGGCATGTTGATAATGATTTTACTCAATAGCTCGGGACTGTTTATAGTGTTATAGGTTATTTTCAGTAAAAATGATAGGTCAGCGACTTCACGCCGCTTAGCTAGGGCAAGAATATGGAATTTCCTACAAAGATTAATATATTTGGAAGAACTATAAGGAACTTTAAGGCGGAAACAAAGATATTTAATGAATTTAATTTGTATGCGTACAATTCTATTGATATATTTATCATAACAAGGGTTCCAAATTTGAGACGCATATTCGAGGATGCTTCTGACAAATGTACAGTAAAGGATCTTGAATGCACATATTATATATCACAATGCACGGATGATTCCATACCTACATTTGCTCAAACTCATTGGAAATTATGTCCGCAATTTGTAGGTCAACTTTAAACTTTTTAAATTCTCAATTTCAGTGGCAAACGTGGTCTCTCAAATCGTCTGTCTTCAACGAGAGCCCGCTTTTTGGCGTACTGCGTGTATGCATTCGGCATTCCTTCTGTGCTAACTATTCTCCTCATCTCGTTGGAGTTCTCTGGGCTGCCGCCGCATCCTCTTATGCCCATGCTACGGCACCAGGGCTGCTTTATATATGGTAAGCTTTCCACCATCAGCTTAGATACTTCAGAAGTGCTACTAGAATCCGCCATACTGCAATATTTTGATCTAGAGTTGGTAACGCCACCATGACCCACGAAACTACGTCAACAAGAGAGCTAAGGGTTGACAAATGGAGAACCTATGTCTAAGGTTCCCACTAGGCATATACAGCCCCATGGGTTTGAGGGTTTTTATAGTTCCGTGCCAAAGGGTGTGGGACCCTATTACTAAGCCTCCGCTGTCCGTCCGTCCGTCCGTCCGTCTGTCCGTCCGTCTGTCTTTAAGTGGGCTGTATGTCATGAAGCGTAATACAGTACAATAGACAGTTGTCAAGGACAATAGACAATTCATACTATGTGTAGGTATTTCTATTGCACATACAACATTATAACAAAAAATCATAAAACAAAATAAAGTTATTTCCACATTTAAAATACATTGTCTCTCCACGCATTGGTTTACTTGGGCATTGGCACGTATTCATAGTTGTGTCATAAATACTTATTTACTGCTTCATTGAGGTGTTAACTCCTATATAACAAACTTGTGTCCACCCGTGGCTTCGCTTGCATTTTACCAGAATTACCAGAATAAAAAGTATTATAATCTATCTGTGTACCAAATTTCATCGAAATCAAACTGTAGACTAGAGTCTCATATTTGAAAATAATATACCTAAGTAACTCAAACGTTTTGAATGTATATATACAAATATGTTGATTAATGTTTCAGGCACTAGCAAGCTGATATACCTCTACAGTCCGATGCTGCTTGTCTGCCTCTCGAACATGGTGTTCTTCGTGCTGACGGCGCTGAAGATCAACGAAATCAAGAAACAGACATCAGTCCTCAAGTCTAAGGATAACGGTACCCATGATCAGCACAGGAATGATAAGCAAAGGTCCAATTCATTATCATTACACTTTAGAAGTCCACTGCTGGACATGACTTCCCCTATAGAGTAACGAATTACCTCTATCCACTGTCTTCTTGTTACTTTTTAAATGTCATCGGTCCATCGAGGCATTGCGTCGCTCGGTTCGTTGTCGCCATTCGATCATATTATATTATATTTATTATAAGGAAAACCAGCAGCACATGCATACAAAATAAATAAAAGAAGTTAAAGCAGAAGGCTATTAAAAGGTTTTCACGTTTAGAAATAATAATAGATACATAAAAAGAGAGAACAGGCTGAGTGGACTAAAAACTACTATAAACTACAATCTGGTATACAAAACACATAGCAGAAAAATAGAATAAAAAATGAGAGATACAAATGATGAATACATACAAAACAGAAAACAACAGTATAAATATAACAGTAAAAGTAAAACAAACAGCATAAATGAAGGAAACAGATAGAAATAATAGTAAACAAAAAAATAAGAATAAGAACCAAAAAAGTAAATCACACCGATCTCATGACGAAATTGCATCATCCTCCGCGGAGGGCGAGAAAAAGTCAGAACTGAGCCGCCGCCTCACGGAACCGACACTGGAGTAGAAGAGACTAGAGTGGAGTGGAGTAGGTCTAGACCTATTTGCTTAAATAATTTATTAAATTGGTTACCAACTCGCCATAAATAGGAGTCTTGGCGATAATTAGTTCTAACTATTGGCACATGAATAATCTCGTTATATCTAATTATTGTACGGGGATCAACAAGTGCTATTTTACTAAGAAGTTCGGGGCAATTAATATGATTATTAGTGATTTTGAGCAAGAAAAGCAGGTCACCAATTTCACGCCTTTTTTTGAGTGGTAGAAGGTGGAATTTACGACAAAGGTCAACTTATTTAGCAGAATTATACGGAACCTTAAGGCGAAAGCAAATAAACTTAATAAATTTAGTTTGAATACGCTCAATTCTGTTGATATAGGTATCATAACGTGGACTCCAAATTTGAGAAGCATATTCAAGTATGCTGCGCACGTAAGTGCAATATAAAATTTTAAATGTTTTACATCTACTAAAACTAACGGAGCTTCTCATTATAAAGCCTAAAGCTTTGGACGCTTTAGCAATGATGGAATCGATATGAGAGTCAAAGAGAAGTTTAGAATCATGCAGCACGCCCAGATCTCTCATAACCGTGCAATCCTGCAACCTCTGATTTTTTAATAGATAAACTGATTTGACTACAGTTTTTTTGCGAGTATATGTAATAGTAAAGCACTTAGACGGATTGAGATCCAGTTTATTACTAGCACAGTACGTGTCAAGTCGATATAAATCAGCCTGCAAGTCAAGCACATCCCGAGGAGTTACTATAGTCTTAAAAATCTTCATATCATCAGCAAATGAAAGCAGGTTACTGTTGACAAAACAGGAAGAGATATCATTAATAAAAATCAGAAAGAGCAAGGGTCCGAGCAGTGATCCTTGGGGGACTCCACTAGTAATAAGAACCCAGCTGGACATATAATTATTAACAACAACAG